>CM056053.1:433530257-434248700 GCA_029574335.1 Rana kukunoris | reverse complement strand
CCAGATACTTGTCCATCTTCCCCTCAGGGATGGTGGGCAGTGTTGGGGGTAGTCTGTGGCGGGTTTGCCGAGTTTGTAGGCTGATTTTTAGTCTGGTTGCGGGAGCTGCTGAGGAGAGCAGCTACTCCATGCGGCACCGGAACCGGAAGTCCTTTATCCTCTTTCTCATTAAATAATATTAATCTTTCCTCCCTTATTTGCCAATTCACATATATTAAATGTCTCTTTTAACTTTCACTGTTTCTTCATTTATTTTTTTCTTTCTGACCTATGCAAGAATCATGCACACTGTACTGCCCAATGACTCCAGGGATATAAATGTCATATATCCCAGGAGTCTTCAGGCAATAAACCCTTTTTGATATTTCCTCCCTTCTCAGACAGTAGTTGCTTTATCACCCAAGGCATGTAAGTAAATAAGATGATTTCCCTTGCTACAGCGCTGGATTCACATGTCGAAGATATGGTGGATGTATTCAAAGAAGCCACTAAGAAAATGAGGAAAAACTGCAAAATCACAATATGCCAGTAAATAAAAAGACAAGGTAGTAGGAAAAGCTCAGAAGAATGCAAGATTTAGTTGGACTGCATGAGACGGTAAGTATGTTGTTTATTGTTTTTTAAGTGTCATACTATTAGACTTTTATCAGAGCCGGTATTTATTGCTGTCTGTGTTCCCTCTGGGGAGACTCATTATGTATTAATTTGTCCTGATTATGGATGAGCCGAACACCCCCGCGTTCGGTTCGCACCAGAACCGTCGAACAGACCGACCATTCGCGTGAACATTTAGAACCCCATTGAAGTCTATGGGACTCGAACGTTTGAATTCAAAAACGATAATTTTAAAGACCAATATTCAAGTTATTGTTGGAAAACGTTTTTGAGAACACGGGTCTTGCCCCAGGAAACATGTATCAATGGAAAAAAGTTTAAAAAACGGTTGTTTTTTCAGGAGCAGGACTCCTGAAAAAAAGACAGTTTTTAAAACTTTTTTCCATTGATACATGTTCTGTCAGGTAAGACCCAGGTTCTCAAAGACGTTTTCACAGGCAAACTATAGACACCCAGCAGGTACAATATTTAAAGGAATTTTTTCATTTTATTTTTTTATTTAAACATTATTAAAATCACTGCTCCAGGAGCAGTGATTTTAATGATGCTTAAATAAAAAATAAAAAAAATTAAAAATTCCTTTAAATATTGTACCTGCTGGGTGTCTATACCTTTGATTACGTCTTTAAATAGCACAATCACCTGCCTGACAGTAAATTAGAGATAGCTGATCTAACTAAGCTATACAGTGTATAATTATATGTACAACTCCTAGGGATGTATATATATATCCTCTACACACTGAAAATTAAGCATAAACTGACTAGCCTGCGTGCTCTATATAGCAATATAAAAAGACTATCTCTCTGTCTCTCTGACTGCTCTCATTAACAACCGCAACACACTACACAAGGCCACCCAGCAGGCGGCCTTATATAGTGTGGGGCGTGTGCTAAAGCCCTGAGCCATAATTGGCCAAAGCCACCCTGGCTTTGGCCAATTATGGCTCTCCGTTTTTTGCGTGCTGTGATTGGCCAAGCATGCAGGGTCATAGTGTATGTTTGTCCAATCAACAGGGCGCAATGCCGCAGTGAATTATGGGCCGTTGCGCGTCACTCGAATTTGGCGCGAACGACCCGTTTTGTTCAAATTTCATCCAACGTACGAACAGACAATGTTCGAGTCGAACATACGTTCGTATCGAACGCGGAGCTCATCCCTAGTCCTGATCACCATGGTTATTGGTACTAAAAGTAAGGGACATTTTTACATTCTGATATGTCACCATCATAGTAGATTCTTTCCTACTGTTAAATCTGCTTGGAAATTTTTCCAGTGAGGACAACTGTCTAAAGGTGAACATAGATGGTTTGAAATTCAGCTGGTTCATCAGGGACTGGTCGAATTTCAACTGTGTTTGTTCATCCTCCCTGTCAGATAAAAGCCACTTAATCAGCAGGGTGTATTCTGCCAGCAGAGGAGTCCCACTGTTCTCAAAATACAATAAGGTAGCGGGGAGGATTCCCCCATCCACCTAGAATGTGTGGATGGGGAAATTGGCTCAGATTTTTTTCATTCAGCATGTTGGCTGAATAAAAAATAAAAAAAACTGAACCATGTACAGTATGTCCAGCTTAAGGCAGGATTTTGCTCACTTTGATGAGAATTTTTCATACTTCTTGTTCCTCAATCAACAGCAACCAAGACCACAGTGAACTGGAAACCTTTAAACTAGGGAGAAAACATGACCAACTAGCCATTTTATTGTAGGGACAGGTTCCTGTGGGCTAAAAAAAAATGTACTAAGCAAAATGTGCTATAGTCCCATTCCAATCCAATTTGAGTTTCTTCAAAACTGCCTAATTTGTTTTGGACATTTTACACCTTATTCCTAATAATACAATTTCTTTCATGCTATAAATCTGCTGTGGCAAAGTACTTACAGTTTATCAGAATTGGGTTCTAGCAACAAACATGGCATTCCTCCGACATAAACTCTGTAATATAGTAAGAGGTGATGTTAAAATCTGAAAGAATGTATAGCTTTACATGGGAAATCTGCCTTAATTCCCCTTTGCCAGGTTGACTCTATCAGTCGGGTTGAACACCTTTTTCAAACTATTTGCAATTGCATGCCATATTATAGTAAAGAATGGGACCCCTGGTTTGAACATGGTAATGTTTTTTTGACTGACAACCTGGATATTATTTGTGGCTTTTATGTATAGTTCTTTTGCCTACTTTATATTTTATACATGCTTGATTTATGTTTCTATTACATGGCATGTCAAATTACCTATTATTTGGAATAACCGTTTTCTCTATTTTCAATAACTTTCTAATGCTGTATATTGGATCCATGATGCTTAACCAAAAATGTTAATAGGAATAAAAATGTATGGGAAGTTTGAGCACTATTCTAATCTTTCATTGGGTTATGATGACGCCAAAAGTTGGCTTAGGTGTAACTTTGTTTTTGAATTTCACCCAATCTTTGCTTACTACAGTAGCCTCGTCAGGCTAGTTCTGTTCAAACACATATAATCACACAATTATTTCAGTATTTTTTATTACTAAGAACTGTTTTATTATTTAAGAACTCTAACTTTTAGAAATAAGCACAGTTGGTGGTTCAATATGTAGTTAATCAAAAAAAGGAATAATTGGTTGGAGCAGAAAAATCAACCAAATCAATCTATTTCATTATTGAAAGTTTTGAAATTTTGTATTAATCACCCTCTAATATTTCAGAAAAATGTAACAGAATCTGCTAAGTAATACAAAACTACTTACAAACGGAAGTTATCAATTTTCAGTGGCATGGAATGGGATTTGACCCCTCATCGGAGCTTCACTATTACTGCATCTGAGACTAAATGGGCCAAAATCTCCCTCTGTCTTTACTGAATTTTCTATTGTAAAATATGGAATTGACTGGTGTCAGAATGCTGAGCTCCCTCTCGTCAGTCACTTGATAGATGAGAGAAAAATATTTCCTTTGGGGTCTAAGCAGCAGGGAAACTTACTTTGGAAGAGAAACCTGCACCCTTCTACCCGTAAAGCACTTTGTACGGAATTGATTTTTAACCTTGCTGCCAATTTCCAGCTCTTACAATTGTCTATAGTAGCATTAATAGGCTTTATGAATGTGGGTTATGAAAAGATAATTCTTGCCTTAGCACCCTGACATTTTTCCCATTGGAGCTCAAAGCATTATTACTGCCATAGACATCAGTAAACATTTTTCCAACAATGGTGATCATGGAACCTGCAAAAGAAAAGCAACATTCTGTCATTCACTATAATAAATTTGGAGCCTTAGTCAACTTTTTCTTTACACAAATGGTTTATTGGGAAGGTCACCATTTTAACTGACATTATGTTAAAATGGACAAAGTAAGTCCTAAATAGTTTCAGTAGAAGCCCACTGAAACTATTTGGGAAACTTTGTCCATTTTACCAAATCTAGGTCTAAAAAAATATTAGGAAGGTCCATCTCAATCTCAAATTTGCATACTAATTCAAAACTACTTTCTGCTAATATTGATATATTTGAAATAATGTAATATGTATACTATTGTATGCCAATAATGTGATAGATGCAATATTCTGTTCAAAATATTATGTAACTCATTCCTGTATCTTTGTCATTTATAGCATATAATACAGTACACCTGAATCCCCTGATGAAGCTTTTTGAAGTGAAACATGTAGAGTGGTAGTGTCTGTATATGCCTTGAATATAAAAAAAATATATTTTAAGGAACTTTTTTCCATGTTTTATTGCTATAATGCAATTTATTACATTTTATCAATTGTAATCTATTTTCTGAATTGACACCTAAAAAGTCCCCTGGTTTGTTCCTTTCTCCCTTTTCTAGCATCAATAGACCCTACAGCAGCCAGCAACAATAGACCTATCTTAACAGTAGATCTCTCACAGCAACAATTGACCTCCAGTAACATAAGCCCCACCCCCTAGCAACAATAGATTCCTCACTTAACAATAGAACCCCTATATAGCTGCATTTCCCAATGCTCCCGCTGAAAAAAGTATAAAGTATAACCAAAGTAAAGTAAAAAGTATAAAGTATAAAGTATAACCAAATAAATTTTAGAGCTATTTTTAAGCCAAATAAAGCTCTCTTTTAGCGGTATTTTCTAGTTTTAATTTTTTTATTTCATAAAGAAAAAAAAAAGTTTCCATTACTTTCTGATAAAAGAAAAATGCCAGGAGAGTACGAACACCACCAAAATTACTACTTTTTGGAAAGTAGACTCCCCAATTTAGGGAAATAAAGACGTTAAAGGTGTTCTGCTTATCTTCTGCGCCTCCATGATTTTGCCACCAACTCTGCCTTCAAAACTTTTGCCACCCTTCAAAAATCACTAATTCAGAACAATTCCATCATCTAACTGTATTTGAACACACCTGCAAAAAAAAGACCCCCATGCCCCAGGCCTCATTTTACAACTCCATTTCCAAATATTGACTTAGCCAAATTCCCCTCCACCAACTTACATGTCCCGATGGGAACGCGACATGGAGTTCACCCCAGAGCAAATAAGTTATAACATGGACAGAGATTTGGGCTGCTCCCAAATCATTGGTTCAGAATATAGTAGCCATAAAGGCTAATTATAAAGCCCTTACTTACTGGTATCTGGTTTCTGCTAGACTTGCCCGACACATACATATTTATTCGCCCAAATGCTATTGGGCTATGATGAAATAAGTTCCCACCTCCATATCTGGTGGACCTGACCCATAGTACAATGCTTTTGGGCTGAAATATACAAGATAATTTCTACCCTAATGGCTACAAAACTACCTCCAGATCCCCTCTCCGCCCTTCTGAATATATAACCCCACAACTTAACATGGGTTGAATACAAACTATTCCTGCAGGTAGCCACAACCACCTAGCAGACCATCGCAAAAGCCTGGAAAACTAGCTTTCTCAATATTGTGGAAACTAAAAACAGAATCACTAAGGCTTTGATCCATACCAAATTTGAGGCGATCTTACTAGACAGCATCCAATATTACACCAAAATTGTGGCAACCCTGTATACACCACTTTCTACCTCCACATTTTGATGACACCCTTCTACTGCCATGGTTTCCCCCATGGCTCTACCCACAAAATCGATCTGACCCTCTTATTGACAAACCCCTGGGCTGGTACTCAAAACCCCCCTACCCCCTCTCCTTACCCCTTCCTCTCCCTACTCTTATTTTTTCTATCCCGATTGTTTTTTTTTTTTTTTTGCCTAGTTAATACTTAGGCCATTCAGAAACGTATACATACATGGTGCAGGTTGTGCCAACAGTGCTACTATAGCCTATCATGGATTGAGCAGAAGTTGGATCTCCTTAACCTTAGGCACCCTATTGACATATATCATACTTAACCCACTGGGAGATCCTTTAGTTATCTAGGTAATGAGATCATCTGTCCCTGAAGTAATGTGTTCTATTGCCTGGCACACACAGTTCTGAATATCTTTTCGCACATCCAGTCCTAAATTGTTTACACTTTGTTGTGCATCTTGCCTTGTACAATTTGTTGTTACTCTTGACTATGTCCCACAATGGTTTCTTAACCTATATGTTGTCAACTAAGCTCTTCTTTCCTAATAAATAATTTTAACAAGAGTGTTCTGCTTAAAAGCTATACTGCTAGATTGATATTTTAGTTTTGGGAGCAGACACCAAGCAGACTTACCTACCTAATTTCAATACTATGCTCTCCTGCCACAGAGTCTCATGCCTCTTGCTGCGTTTTTCATAATATCAGTCAAATGCAAATGAATTACTGGAAACCGATTTGAAATAGTGGCAGCAGATGGGCCTGGAAACTTGGCACACATTTCATTACCAGTGTGTTTGGAATAAGAGGTGATGCAGCCTCAACACAAAATTAAAATATTATGTTAGGTTCGGAAGCCTTTAAAACATGGAGCTTGGTCATGGTGCACTAGATACTGCACTAGTACCTCATTAATGCACAGCTTATACACAGAGGTAAAAGGAGATGAAGGCAGTTAATGTACTGGACACATACATTGGGAGGATGGAGATGAGGCAGTTAATATGTGGGATAAGAGAGGTGAAGTGGTTAATATACAGGTCACTACAAAGACAGAATGTAGATGAGATGTAAAGGAATGGAGGCTGAAAAGCTTAAAAACAACCCCACAATCAAATGCATACCTACATTTTATATTGACTATGATCTCTTATCAATGAATAATTCATTAATTTATTAATTTGATTGTTCTTCACATTGTAGAACAGGGAGGGCTCTCACACATAAACACTGTAGTGCTACACTCATGATTATTGTGATTGGCCATAACAGCAATTGCAAAGGTAGAGAGCCACAACTAACTGGCTCTGTACATTATGTTTGTGATCTGAGCTGTCTAATGACAGTTCGGTCATACACATGTATTGGGCTCATTTGCCACCTAGGTGTGTTTTCTGTTGTGCTGTTTAGAAAAGGTACTATAGGAATACACATCCAGCTCTGTGTAATTTTTTCTTAACAATGTGGCAATAGGGAGGTGGTTAAATTCATGCATATGTAGTTCAGGCAACTCAATGATACTGCTGTGAAATACATAATTATGTTTCATTGATAAGACTGCATGTACATCTCATTCACATGGTACTGAAGAGAGGCAAGGTGTGCCTTTGCATTCTGTAGATGTAAGTGAAATTGTAACATAAAAGTAAAATACTGGGAGAATGGACCCTGTGTATCATGTGACCTTTGCGGTACAGAAACTGACCAGAAACTGACTGCATGGTGTGAACTAGAGCCATTGAAATACATGGAAAACACTGGCCATGCATTTTGTGCAGAAAAAATGCACACGGAACTGTATGGAACTGCGTCTGGTGTGAACTGGCCCTTAAAGGAAGTCAGAATGCAAAAAAGGGATTTGCTGCTTCCAACTTGTTTTAAAGGTTTATCCTTATCTTTTTACACTAATATTTAGACCTGGAACAGACATGTGTATTATAGATGTTGGGACATTTAACATACACAGCGTGGTGTCTTTTTTAACTAGTGAAGTAAATATGACAGCCCTGGAGCTTCAACCATATTACATTGCTGGCAGGTTCTATTTAGTTATTGTTTTAGAATGACACAAGTCTCCAAAGTGAGATTATAGCAGAGCCGGGGGCTGATTAAAATTTGCATCCCTGTTACATATTCTTATCTCTCTGGAAAAAAAAAAATATTTATCATGATAAACTAAAATCTGATTTTAACATTGTGTTACATACCTGGTGGTCCAGTTAAAGGTGATATGCTATTTATAGCTGGGGTATAGGACTGATCAGTCTGAAAACGAAAAAGATAACCCATCAAGAATTGCTCCAGGACATACAAAATAAACCTTAGTAAGTAGTATTATTGTATCAGGATAATCACAACATATATTTGAATTAGGAGTTCACATAGTAAAAAATCAGCAAGAACACAAATCTGTAATTTGCAAACCCGTGCCGGAAGAATATACTTCACTACAGATTACAGAGTATGATCAAAAAAGTGTAGAAGTTTAGAACCAATTAACTTAAATCGAGTGGCATATCCTCCATGGGTGAAATGTGTGCCGGGCAGACGGGCCCTGAGGGGGTTGGGGCCCACTATGCTGTGACACAACCTGCACACTAAGAAGAATTATAATTCAAAATAACTGCCATGAAGTCATGTGCATGTCATTGTCGGCTTCTGATCCTGTCACAGCGTTCCTGTTTGAGTGACTCACTGTGTTGCTGCCATGATGTCAGCGGTTGCACTGATGACATCATGCTGGGGGAAGGAGTGACACCATGCTGGAGGCATCATGCTAACCACCAGCTGTGAGTGCGACAGAAGCACTTCACAGTCTCTATGCGTGGTTTGAAGGCTCACCAGCTCTAAGGGCTGAGCTGCTTGTATGAGTTAGTTATTGCTGCCACACAACCTGCAGTGTACTATCAACACCTACCTGCCATCATGCGAATTCTGACCAGGAAATGTTCAGAAATGTTTTACATTCACATGTGTGTTGTCCAGGCAAAGGTTGAGGGCACTGTTAATACATGTACCGTGGGAAGCCAGCTGTTAAACTTGTGTATTGGTTGAACTAGATCAACTGGTGTATTTTTTTCAACCAGACATGCCGTGTTGGCGAAACAAAGATCGGTGTCCTATTGTTAAGACCTCTTTCACATGTTTTGCAGAAGCTATAGCGTTAAAAATAGCGCCTGCAAAGCGCCCTAAAACAGCTGCTCCTCACAATCCAGTGTGAACGCCTGAGGGCTTTCACACTGGAGCAGTGGGCTGGCAGGGCATCAGAAAAAGTCCTGCCAGCAGCTTCTTTGGGCTGCATTAGGAGCGGTGAACTCCTGGGCATCAATGGCCAGCGCCGCTGTGCCACTGGCAAAACGCCGATGCAGTGGCGGTTTGCGGGGCAGTTTTAGCCCTTTTCCGGCTGCTATCGGGGGGTTTAAATCCAAACGGTAAAGCGCCTCTAACAATAGCAGCGTTTTACCGCCGACGCTGGGGGCGGCACAGTGTGAAAGGGCTCTATAACTCAGCAGGTAAAGTACATTCAAACTATTGTTAGTAGGATGACCCCTCTGATGAGAATGGGCCAAACACCCCCCTTTTTGGTTTGCAGCAGAACTCCCAAACAGGGGAAATGTTCTGACCTGAACGACAAACCCCATTTAAGTCTATGGGAGCCAAAAAAGGAAAAATCAATAATGCCCATTTTGAAGGCTTATATGCAGGCAGTTGGCCATAAAAGGGGTATGCAGGTCTGGGTACTGTCCTGGGAAATATGTACCAATAACAAACATTAACAATTATCAATTAAAAACAATTGTTTTTTCAGGAACAGTGATTTTAATTATGCTTAAAGTGCAACAATAAAAATGAAAAATTCCTTTAAATTTTGAGCCTGAGGGGTCCCCTTAATGAGCCTGTAAAGTGACACAACTGTAGCATGCATAAAACATGCTGCAGCAAAAATTGTATTTCTATAGAAAACAAAAACAAGTCAAATCCCATTTAAAATGACACTTGGCTATTGGAAAAATAAGGAAAAAATTTGCATGGGGTCTCCCCCAGTATATATCAGGCCCTTTGAGCCTGGTATGGATTTGGAGGGGAACCCCATGTGGTCCCCCCGTAAATCCCTATCAGACCCTTATCTGGGCTTGCAGCCTGGCCCTTGATCTTACATTCTGGACTAGCAATACCTTAATTTTTCCAATAGGGATATAGCAACAAGTGTGTCCTATTGTGACAGCATAAGAAAAGGCTATTAAAGAAGGGTTAGAATATTACCAGGACTCATAATGAAGTGTCATCTGATTTGTCATTAATGTTAAGAAGTACTGTATACCTGTGTATTGGTTGAACTAGATCAACTGGTGTCTTTTTTTCAACCAGACATGCCGGTGTCAGGGACCCAAAGATCCGTGTCCTTTTGTTAAGACCCCTTTCACACGTTTTGCAGAACCTATAGTGTTAAAAATAGCGCCTGCAAAGCGCCCTAAAACAGCTGCTCCTCACAATCCAGAGGGCGCCATACTAACTACATTAAACCCCTATTGTAACAGATTTATGAATACAGTTTTGCTTCTCCTTATTATTGGTATGAAAATTACCCCAATGAATAAAAGCAGACTAAATAATAGGGATAACAGGGATTCCTCTGTCATCTAAATATCCAATGTGCTCAATCAGTGACTTCACTTCGCAATGACAGTCGGGGGAGGGGCACAATGTTCATGAACCAAATACAGCAAACAAAACATAGGTAACATTTTGGTCCACATACCTGGAACCTGCATGATGAATAATACATCATCCACCACGAATACTGGTAGTAGCCTTCGCAAATGTTGCGGATGTCAACAGGTACTCCATCTACACTCACTCTCACCATGTAGTAATCTGCTGGCATAGGCCTGTATGGGAGAAAGTAACACTCTTCAATATTTATGAGCAAAAGTAAATTGGGAAGTGTTACAGTTTTACACTTCCCTCACTATCCACCTAAACACAAGATTACATGATATCAAATGACTAGTGAATAAGACCTGGCCGCAATGCACGAGGTTGGTAGGGGGTGGATCTGCATTTTGAGGGTTTTTGAGGAACGGCAAGCACTGCGGCATGCGTGAACGAGTCGTTAGGGTAGAAGCAGTCATTTTAAAGGCTATTGTAATGATATGAAAATACATCTTTTAAATCTGGTCCTCTCCATCTAGATACAGATTAAAAAAAATAAGAAAATAGTCAAAGTTCTGATTGTTTTAAATTCAGTTACGCTGTGTTCACACTGGTGCACTGTGGTTTGGACAATTGTATCCGTGTTCTACATGCGTTTCCCATTTACTTCTTTTAGATGGTGCATTTTCTGTAAGTGCATCGAAGATGCAGCATGGAACACTTTGATGGGCTTTCATGAAAACGCAGTCTAATAGAATGGGAATGGGTCAATGGAAGCTCATGAAATTGTGCTGCAACCAAACCTCAGCACACCAATGTGCTCAGGGCCCTAGTGTAAGTCATTTTATACTGAGTTTCTGCACACAGCATACCAATCATAGGCTGCTCTCTAAGAAGATGGATATGAAGGACAGCTATCTAGGTGATCTTCAAGGAAGGTGAGAGATTAGGGTGGACATCACCTGTGTAGTGTTGTTTACAAGTTGTCTAAATAGTATAAATCAGAGTGCTCTCTGTTATATACGGTAAAACCTTGGTTTGAGAGCATTTTGCAAGACAAGCAAAATGTTTTAATACATTTTGACTTGATATACAAGCGATGTCTTGAGATAAGAGTAGTGTTATGTCACAACTGAGTATAAAATATATATGTACATTTAGAAACTTACATGGTCGATGATTAAAACAGGCACATCTAAGTACACAGGGTAAAGCTGTCCAAATAGACCATCCTCTGCACCACCATTGATGTCGTCCCTTCCACGAGCGGTTCAAGTCTCACTTTCAGATCGCTCTACTGCAGGGTAGTCTTCCCAGTCACCATTGCAGACTGACATTGGTGAAAGCTGGCAGTGAGGACAGGGGTCTATGTGGACAGCTTTACCACGGATGCTTGCATACTTAGATGTGCCTCTTTTAATCATCAACCATGTGAGTTTCTAAATGTTGTACCTTCAATAAATGTAACCATATTGCTACACTTAAGCCTCGTACACACACACTCGGTTTACTCGGCAAGAACCAGCAAGAAAACTGCAGGCAGAGCTTTCTTGCCGAGTAAACCGAGCGTGTGTACGAGGCTTTCAGGTTTCTCGACAAGAAAACTTCCCAGAATCTAGACGAGAAAAATAGAGAATATGTTCTCTATTTTCTCGTCGTGAGATTCTCTAGAGTTTTTCTGCCGAGAGTGTGTATACTTACCTTTTCGCTGTGGAAACCCAACGCATGCTTGAAATTACTTTGACACATGCGCGGTAGCTTCCTAGGCATAGGTAGGGTGCAGCAAGATGGCAACAACGGCATCGAATGTGACAAGCTCATGTTCGTCGTACGCAATGACGTCGCAGCGTTCTTGCATTTCAAGAGAACCACGGTTCTTTTGAAAGGAGAGTCTGTACACTCAGGTGGCAAGAGATTCTTGCCAAGAATCTCTTCGGGAAAAACAACGTTTTTTTCTGACGAGATTCTTGCTCGTGTGTACAGGGCTTTAGGCGCCTCTCTTCTCTTGTATACTCTGTATCTCCTGCTGGATTTTTCTTCTAATCTTATTGGGGATCTGCCATTTGTGGATGGACATTTTATGGTTACACCTTATCACATTGCTATAATCTTTTTCTATGGACTATCGACCGAAGAGCTTATGAATAAATGGTTGTGAAACAAATCATTTGAGTTTCCATTATTTCTTATGGGAAAATTTGCTTTGATATACAAGTGCTTAGGATTACAAGCATGCTTCCGGAACGAATTATGCTTGCAATCCTAGGTTTTACTGTAATTATTTATTCAATAAATGTAAAAAAACTTACAATTCTGGCCCTTGTCACAAGTATACAAACAAGCGCTCTGTACATATATAATCCTGTTAGACGGCCACGAGTGACGTCATGTGTGGCTCCTTCCCCCTTACATGTTACATTCTGGGCAGGACTTCATCAGTGGCTACAGAGCCAGGCTAATCTCCTGCACTTACAGTAAATAGACTTGTCTGAAGTGCCATGGCTGCACAACACCACCCACCCTAGCAATTAAAGCCTCAATGGAACCCTTGATCAGCTGGAAAGCATATATCAGCAGCAAAGCAGCCAGGCCTTTCAGAAAATTACTTAGAACCCCCAAACATTATACTTTTTTTTTCTAACACCCTTGAGAATAAAATGGCGGTCATTGCAATACTTTATGTCACACCATATTGGCGTGGCAGTCTTACAAGCACACTTTTTTTGGAAAAATAAAAAAATTTGAATAAAGAAATAAGACAACAGTATAGTTAGCCCATTTTGTTTTCATATTGTGAAAGATAATGTTACGTGAGTAAAATGATACCCAACATGTCATGCTTTAAAATTGCGCCCGCTTGTGGAATGGCGACAAACTTTTACTCTTAAAAAAGTTGACGTTTAAAAAACTCAACAGGTTGCATGTTTTGAGCTACAGAGGAGGTCTAATGCCGCGTACACACAATAATTTTTCAGCACAAAGAAAAAACAACGTTTTTAAAAACGTAATTTAAAATGATCAAGCATGCTGCATTTTTTAATGTCGTTTTAAAAAATTTCGTTTTTTGGGTTCCAAAAAATGATCGTATGTGGGCTAAAACGATGTTAAAAATGACGTTTTAAACCCACGCATGCTCAGAAGCAAGTTATGAGATGGGAGCTTGAATGGAACTTCCCTTTAGAGTGCCATCGTACGTCACCGCGCTTTGCTCATAATTTTTTAAAAACAATGGTGTGTGGGCAACATAATTTTTAATTATGAGGTTTGAAAAACGTTGTTTTTTCTACATGCTGAAAACATTTTTTTTTCATGCCGAAAGGTGATTGTGTGTACTCGGGCGGCATAAGGCTAGAATTATTGCTCTCCCTCTAACGAGCCCGTCGATACCTCACATGTGTGGTTTGAACACTGTTTTCATATGCGGGCGCTGTTTACATATGCGTTCACTTCTGCGCGCAAGCTCGTCAGGACGAGGCAATTTAAAACATTTTTTTTCTTATTTATTTAACTATATTTTATTTATTTTGACACTGTTTTTTTTTTTTTTTTTTGTATATTTTGGGTCACTTTTATTACTATTACAAGGAATAGAACAAAGCATGACAGGTCCTCTTAAATATGAAATCTGGAGTCAAAAAGACCTCAGATCTCATATTTGGACTAAAATGCAATATTAAAAAAAATTGCCATTTGAAAAAATGACAAAAAAA
Source organism: Rana kukunoris (assembly GCA_029574335.1). Lineage (NCBI taxonomy): Eukaryota > Metazoa > Chordata > Amphibia > Anura > Ranidae > Rana > Rana kukunoris. Next base: position 434,234,689 of record CM056053.1, on the reverse strand, counting down.
TGGCTCTTTTCCCCCAGCCTTTGGAAATGAAAAATTAAGGCCTTCTTTAACCACTTCAATAACAGGCACGTATACAACTTCCCGTCCAGATCAATTTTCAGCTTTCAGTGCTCTCACAGTTTGAATGACAATTATTCAGTTATACTACACTGTACCCAAACAAAATTGTTATATATTTTTTTTTTCACATAAATAGAGCTTTATTTTGGTGGTATTTAACCACTTAAGACCCGGACCAATACGCTGGCAAATGACCCAAGGGGTTTTTGCGATTTGGCACTGCGTCGCTTTAACAGACAATTGCGCGGTCGTGCGACGTGGCTCCCAAACAAAATTTGCGTCCTTTTTTTCCCACAAATAGAGCTTTCTTTTGGTGGTATTTGATCACCTCTGCGGTTTTTATTTTTTGCGCTATAAACAAAAATAGAGCGACAATTTAAAAAAAAATGCAATATTTTTTACTTTTTGCTATAATAAATATCCCCCAAAAATATATAAAAAAACATTTTTTTTCCTCAGTTTAGGCCGATACGTATTCTTCTACATATTTTTGATAAAAAAATCGCAATAAGCGTTTATCGGTTGTTGTTTTCGCAAAATTTATAGCGTTTACAAAATAAGGGATAGTTTTATTGCATTTTTTATTATTTTTTTTTTTTTACTACTAATAGCGGCGATCAGCGATTTTTTTTCGTGACTGCGACAATATGGCGGACACTTCGGACAATTTTTACACATTTTTGGGACAATTGTCATTTTCACAGCAAAAAATGCATTTAAATTGCATTGTTTACTGTGGAAATGACAGTTGCAGTTTGGGAGTTAACCACAGGTGGCGCTGTAGGGGATGTGTACCTAATGTGTGTGTTTACTACTGTAGGGGGGTGTGGCTGTAGGTGTGACGTCATCGATCGCGTCCCCCTATTACAGGGATGACGCGATCGATGCTCCGGCCACAGAGAAGCACGGGGAAGCCGTGTGTACACACGGCTCTCCCCGTTCTTCCGCTCCAGGGACGGATCGCCGCACTGCAGCGGCGATCGGGTCCGCGAATCCCGCGGTCCCGGTCCTGGAGCTTCGGACCGGGTCCGCGCGCGCAGCGCGCCCGCGGGCGCGCGCCCGCGACCCACGGCTGGGTACTATAACCAACGTATATATACGTTGATGTGCCCAGCCGTGCCATTCTGCCGACGTAAATCTGCAGGAGGCGGTCCTTAAGTGGTTAATTACCACTGGACTTTTTCTTTTTTTGCGATATAAGCGGAAAAAAAGGAAAAAAAAAAAAAAATAACACTTTTCTTTCGTTTTTATTGTAGAATTTTGCAAATACGTTTTTTTTTTTTGGTCTAAAAGCAAAACGCTATGTGTTGAGGGAAACCAACACTACACATCACTCTGAACACACCATCCCCATGTTGTGAGGTTGTTTTATTTCAGCGGGGACAGGGGAGCTGGTCAGAGATGATGGGAAGATGGATGGAGCCAAATACAGGACAATCTTAGGCCCTCTACACGACCGAGAACCTCGTCGGGCTAAACCCATCGTTCCGCCTGACGAGGTTCCCGATGAGCGGTCAGAAAAGCTCGTCGAGCCAAAGTCCTCATTGAACAACGAGGAAAAAGAGAGCGTGCTCTCTTTTTTGGCTCGACGAGCTTCCCGACGGGACGCTCGTCGGAAGTGTACACACGATCGAGCTTCTCGCCAGAATATGTCTCCCAGCGAGCTTCTCGCTGGATTCTGCCGAGAAGCTTGGTCGTGTGTACGGGGCCTTAGAGGAAAACCTGTTAAAGTCTGCAAAAGACTTGAGGCTGGGGCAGAGGTTCACCTTCCAGCTGGGAAACGACCCTAAACATACAGTCAGAGCTATAATTGAATGGTTTAGATCAAAGCATATTCATGTGTTAGAATGGCCAGATAAAAGTCCAGACCTAAATCCAACTGAGAATCTTTGGCAAGACTTGAAAGACGCTCTCCATCCAATCTGACAGAGCTTGAACTAGTTTGCATAGAAGAATGGGCAAAAATGTCCCTCTTTATGTAAAGCTGGTAGAGATATACTCAAAAAGACTTGCAGCTGTAATTGTAGCGAAAGGTGGTTTTAAAACGTATTGACTCAGGAGGGCTGAATACAAATGCACGCCACACTTTTCACATATTTTTTTTCTTTAAATTGAAAACAATTTATATTTTTACTACAATTATGTGCTACTTTGTGTTGGTCTATCACAGTGGTCTCCAAAACTGTGGCCCGAGGGCCAGATGCGGCCCTTTGCTTGCATTTATCCAGCTATTGGGGCACCATTTCATCCACTGATACTAACAGTGGGGCATTGAACTATGTCCAATTTCTCTCAAAGACGCCAATGATGGGGTCCAATTTCTACCATTGGCCCCAACAATGGGGCCCAATGACACCAATAATGGAGCCCAATTCCTCCCTATGACACCAATGATGGGGCACTGTTTTTTCCCACTGGCACCAGGACCTATTCTATGCCCAGTGATCACAGTCCGGCCCCCCTAATGTCTGAAGGACCGTAAACTGGCCCTTTGTTTGGAAAAGTTTGGAGACCCCTGGTCTATCACATAAAATCCCAATAAAATACGTTTACGTTTTTGGATGTAACATGACAAAATGTGGAACATTTTAAGGGGTGTAAATACTTTTTCAAGGCACTCTATATATACAGCATATACATTTTTAATCTTACCAGCAGATAGTATCATATATATTTATGTTTTTTGATACATGTATGGTTCACATTTTTGGATATGCACACTTCACGTCATGACCAGTAGCATGTTATATGTCTATTTAGCTGGTGTGTTTTAATAATATATGGGTTGATTTTAGCGCAATTATTTCCTTTAACAATCAGTTAAATTTCTGCTTTTTAATAAACAATCTATATACCCTATGTATTTTGAATGTGTACACTTGTGAACTTTCCGTGCAGTACCCAGGATTGGTCCTTTTGAACTGTGTGCACAAATATCTTTACAGTGAACTTTCCGTGCAGTACCTTGACTAGGTATACTTGGCTATTGTCAATGCATACTTTCCAGATACTTTGATGCAAATATTATACAGATGTTTTAGAGTTGTCACCAGAGCAAGAAGTTAAAGCAAATCATCAAATTGGCACAAATATGTGTGTAATAACTGTCTAATATGGGAATTCCTTCACTTTGGGGGCAACTTCCTCTCATTTGGATGGGAGGTGCAGAATACAGGCACATTTTGAAGCAAAAAATAACCTGATGAGGTGTTGATCCTTCTCTACTCTATCAAGGTTATCTGAAATACTTGGCTGCATTTTTTATGTCTAGATAAACATACCTGGTGTAGCAGGTGATTTGTCTTCCATGACTGGCATCTTTCTCCACATCACAGGGTATTGAACGGGTAGCGGAGACCAGATGGACACTGTTCCCCAGGTTGGTATTTCCATCTCCATAATTAAACTGATTAGCTTTTGCAAAGCCTAGAAAATGAAGTGAATGCAATAAAACACTTGAGAGTCTGGATTATTCAGATTTACGAATCACATAACAATCAAAGATGAAGACTGAGGGCCAGATTCTCAAAAAATGGCTTATCTGGCAGCATAGCGTATCGTATCGCATTTACACTACGTCTACGCAAATTACTGGAGCAAGTGCCGTATTCTCAGACGGAAAAAGACGACGCTGACCCGATGCCATACTTAACATGGCAACGACGGCACTTCGGAAACATACCCCTCATACAGCAGGGGTAACCTTACGCGTACGCAACCTACGTAAACTACGTCGCCGTGTCGCAAAAACGTTTAAGAATCGGCGTATTAGGCTCATTTGCATAGGCAAATAAGAAAACAACGTAAAGGCCACCTAGCGGCCGGCGTTGTCATTACATCTAAGATACGACGGTGTAATTGCTTTACACCTGTCAGATCTTTAGTGTATCTATGCGTAAGTGATTCTAAGAATCACTCGCATAGATACCTATTGAAAAAAAATGCGATACGACGGTGTTCTGTATCTGAGATACACCGTCGTATTTCAGCTGAGAATCTGGCCCTGAGAGTTCATTTAACCACATTGATACAGCTTTCATTTCTTGCAGTATAAGCAAATTTTTTTTGGAAATTTAGTAAAAAAACAATATTTCCTTTATTCTATTTTGAATGAAATCAAATACAATTGATGTTTGTCATAAATTTAAGCCAAAATGTTTTCTGCTACATGTCTTTGGTAAAAAAAAAATCTTGTTAAGTGTACAATAATTGGTTTGTGTGATCACTGACATATGTACACAAATGATCATGTACTGTACAGATGTGCCCAGGTGATCATTGGGACATATGATTTTACTGTTACATATGTGGGGAACAGGTGTTTTTACTATGTGGGGACAGGTGTTTTGGGGACATGCGTGTTACTAGGCTGGTGATCAGTGTGTAAAAAACAGCTCATACACACTGATCACCAGCCGGCTGCAGCAATCCCGCTCTCCTCTCCTCACCGACAACTAATGTGTGAGGAGAGGAGAGCTGATCGCCTAGCAACTAGACATGTGCATTCGTTTTCGTTAAAATGCTTTATTTTCGTCCGAAAATCGGGTATTTTCGTAAACGAAAGCGCAAGAAACGAAAACCGAAAGATCCGACATAAAAAATGCTTTATTTTCGTTTTTGTTCAGATCCGACAATTTTCGATACTTTGTCGAATTTTCGTTGTTCAATTCGACAAAGCATCGAAAATCGTCGTTCTGAATACAGTGAAAAGGTAGAAATTGACGATTTTCGATTCTTTGTCGAATGACGAAAATTCGACAAAGCATCAAAGATCGTCGTTTTCGGATGAAAACTTTCCCGACGAAAACGACATAAATCAAAACAATTTTCGGGAGTAACTAAATAAATTTATTTTCCAAACGAAAACGAAAAAACGAAACTAAATATTCCAGTCTGCACATGTCTACTAGCAACTGCCTCTCTGTTTACATCACATGATTGCTGCAATTAAACATGGCCATCATGTGATCAGAAGGGCCAATCACAGAGCCCTCCAGCTGATCTGAGATGCGCCGTGTCTAGGTGACACGAGTGCATCGTGATGTACACAAATGTTTTGCCTTTTATTTCTATTTGAAACTGAATGGGTTGTTTTCCAAGGTGATCGTTTACAACCACTTGAGGTTTCTGTGACTCATCTTATCAGTACACTGTACAGGTCTGGAAAGTACAGGCAATGGTTTCTGGAAGTGTACTGTATTTAAATAGCCCTTCAGGAGGATAAAATACTTCTACAGCAATGCCATTAGGACAAGGCAGGTGCCAGATTATGGAATGGCCTCCCTGTCAAGCTCCAGGAGGCCCCTACTATTCTGGTCTTCCGCAGGTAACTGAAGACTTGGCTTTTCACGCAAGCCTTCCCTGCATAGCCTCTCTCTTCCACCTTTTCTGCCGCTCTGTGCTGTTTTTGGTTCCTGGGTCCTCCCTTCTCAAGAACTTTGCTATGCACGCCGGGACCCTTCGGGGTAAGACCGCGCTATATTAAGATACCTCTCAACTCTACTCACCTAAACTCAATTTGGACATTTTCACTCAGGGGTGTACTCACTTTTGTTGCCAGCGGCTTAGACATTAATGGCTGTGTGTTGAGTTATTTTTGGGGGACAGCAAATATACAAGCTGTACACTCACTACTTTACATTGTAAAAATGTCATTTCTTCAGTGTTGTCACATGAAAAGATATAATAAAATATTCGCAAAAATCTGAGGGGTGTACTCACTTTTGTGAGATACTGTACAACTGTATAGATAAGACCAAAATGAGGGACAAATGAGGAGGAAAGAGGGACAGTTGGGAACTATGTCCTTTACCTTTCCATCCATAAGAATCTCTTTTTTAGCAGTAAAATCTTCCCCATAAAATACAGATTATTAACAGTGACTAAAGCTGGAGGGGTTTCTGACTGGTTGACCAATCACTTTCGATCTTGCTGTTAGACAAAATGAAAAGACACTACAAGGGGTAGTGGCCGGCAGCCGGAGTGGATGGCTGTGTAAGGAGAGAGCTCTGTGAGACCCGCTGACATCCAGCTCCATCTAGCGACTACCACAGCAGATTGAGGCACCATTTTGCCTGACACCACTCCTGAAACTCCTTGGCTAGCGATGGGGAAAAGAAAGAAGGAGAAAGGCCAGAGGAAATTGACGGATTTTTATCCGTCGGCGAGCACGCCTAGGCCGCAAGATGGCGCCGAGGCCTCGGACTCACGGTTCGGCCTATGCCGCGAGGGAAGAGGTGGATCGACTCCCCCTCATGGACAGAGTCTCTACCCCCCTCACAACACCAGCGGCGGCTCCTCTCCCGGTGCTTCACCCATCAACAGGCCGCAAAAGTCAGAAGAGATCTTTCGATAGGGTGCACTGGGGTTATCTCAGTGTAACCCTACAAAAATTCGGCCTGCATGGCACTATTCTTTCCGCAATCTCCTCATTATACACCCGTCCGTCGGCTAGAGTTTTCTCGTCCGGTGCCATCTCTGAACAATTTTACATTACCAATGGTACTCGTCAGGGGTGTCCACTGTCCTCTATAATCTTTAACTTAATGATGGAACCTCTTGCTGAAGCTATTAGGACAGACATAGAGATATCAGAGATCAACGTTGCGGGAGAGGCCCATAAGATAGGCTTTTTCGCAGATGATATAGTATTGACCGTGACTAACCTGGCTTCTTCCCTGACAAAGGTACAGGAAATATTACAAAAGTTTGGTGCAGTATCATATTATTGCAACAAAGGGAATTTGGGACTTTAAATGAAACAGTGGGCTACATGGGGACAAAAATAATGAAACAAGCCATAGATAAAATATTTATGTATTGAGAGAGTAGAATATATGGTAAAAAAACAAGTAGCTTGTACAAAAGTACAGAACATACATTTGATACCTAATACAATAGTGACAGTCAATGACAACATATATAACCACATAGAGGCTGAGCATAACCACACAATAAATGAAATATAAAATATAAATAGATCATAAAAGTACTTTTATGATCTATTTATATTTTATATTTCATTTAAAGTCCCAAATTCCCTTTGTTGCAATTTTCCGCATATGGGATGGAGATATAGTATGGATGTAATCTCATATAAATTTCACACACTAGGATGGAGATACATCACAGAGGTATTCTCATTTAAAGTCCCAAACACCTTCGGGTGTCCCCCCCTTTTTCTTTACAGTATCATATTATAAACTGAATATCACTAAGTCATGTATTCTACCTAGTAACCTTTATAAGTCCCAGATAGCGCTGCTCAAGGAACAGTTCCCATTCCAATGGATGGTTAATTCACTTGCATACCTGGGTATAAAAATAGTCTATCCCTCCTCCAAAACTTATGATGTTAATTTTACTACGCTTCTTGGAACAATTAAGGCAGATTTAGCTCACATTACAACCTTTGAACTATCTTGCTTGGGTAAGATTGCAGCTTTAAAGATGATTCTTTTGCCCAATTTTTTTTTTTTTAGGACCATCCCTATTATTGTCCCTGAATTGTTTTTCTCACTTGCAGACAGGCTCTTCAGGAAGTTTATTTGGCGAGGTAAGATGCCCAAAGTTACATTTGCCTCTATTCAGAGGAGCAGAGGGGAGGGAGGAATGGGCTTTCCATCTTTACGCAATCACTGACCTTTTGACTGTTGAACATTTAATACCAGACTTACGAATCACCTCATGGAGAAGGGACAATCTAACAACAATACAGGAGGTACTTACTAGACAACCAGCTACACACACACATATTCTCTCGCACAACTGAAACACTTCCAACTTTCGCAATCTGCGTTAACATATGACCTCCCTACAGACGTTTGGAATTACCTTTGCACGAACTATCACAAACCTATAGGGCTCTCTTGGTTCTATTCCCTTTTACAAACCGCAAAACAATTCTCCAAAACCTCTCATATGGCTAACTGGGAAAAGGTTTGGGGTACCACCTAGTCCCTTGTGAAGTGGAACTCCGCGATCAGGTCGACATACAGTATAAATATACCCATTGCACCAATCACTGGGACAACATGTTGAAGATCTTACACAGATCTTATCTCACACCAGTTAGAATGTCACAGATATTCCCTTCCGAATCTCATCTCTGTTGGAGATTGTGTGGAGCTAAATGCAATATCATTCACATACTGTGGGATTGCAAGAGCATTTGTAGCTTTTGGAATGCTGTCTTTCAGCTCATTTCCTCTGTCCCAGGCTTTTTCATACAACTGAACCACCCACTAGCTCTCCTCAATATTAATGTTACTTCCATTCCATCCCAATTACGAAGTATGACTATAGGGAGATGATAGTCAGCGCTCCAATAAGGTATGGGGATGGATCCGTTTCCTCTCAGAAAAACCCAGGTGCTGGCAATACACGAAGCAATTGTAGAAAGAAAATATTTGGACAGCCGCACTCTGGAAAAACCTTCTCAGTTGCCTTTATTTGGTAAAAGTAATCAAAACACCGCACATCACAGCAAAAATAGGGGCATACAGCTGACGTTTTGCACTATCAATCAGTGCTTACTCATATGTATGACTATACATATTTTAATAGCAGCCTGCTTGACCCTTACCTCAAAATGGAAAACCACCCAGGCCCCTCACCTTAGTGAGGTTATCCAGAGGGTCTCCACTCAACATTCCTATGATAAATATTTTCCAATTCAATTAGAACAGATCCAATCCTTTAGAGCTCAATGGCTACCTTGGACTTCTAAATTTCCTGAACAGTATTTTTATTTTATTTTTTAATGGTTTAATAGAAACAACTCCTATTCCGTATGGTACAATTGTTTGTATGGTACCTACAGCCTCTGGTCAGGAAAACTCCATCGTATCTTAAGGATACTGGTGATACAATACGGCTATTGGAGAAATTAGAAGTAAAGGGAGACTACATATTAGCCACTGCAGATGTGGCCTCCCTCTACACATGTATCCCTCACCATCTGGGCATCTCAGCAGTACAATATTTTCTAAATAAAGAACCTACCCTCGCCTCATTTCAAAGTGATTATATCGTAGAGTTATTGGAGTTTGCGACCAAGCACAATTATTTTTGGTTTAACCAATGCTACTACCTCCAACAAAAAGGTGTAGCGATGGGGGCCAAGTTCGCACCCAGCCTCGCGAACCTGTTTATGGCCAAGTGGGAGGAGGATGTCGTCTATGCACGGAACAATCCATCTCTTGTCCTATGGGCCAGGTACATAGACGACATCCTCCTCCTATGGAATGGCAGTTCTGATTCGTTGCAGGCCTTCTTTGAAGACCTAAATCTGAATGACAGAGGGATATCGCTCACATTTGAGAATAGTAACACCAACATACATTTCCTTGACCTAGAAATTGAATTGTCTAACCGCAAATTTAATTTCAAGACATATTTTAAACCAACTGACAGAAATGGTTTTATCCCGATTGACAGCTGTCACCACAGTTCGTGGCTTAGATCTGTACCTCGAAGTCAGTTCTATAGGCTCCGTAGAAAGCTGAGGTTTGTTGAAAAGGGCTACACAACGGAAGCAGTGAACTATGAAATACAGAGAGCACTTACTCTTGATAGATCATCATTAGTTACAATCAAACCTAAGCCCCCCGCAGACGAGAACTTCAAATTTGCCAGGACTACATCGTTTTCCATCCAACATAAACAGGTGGTGAATATTATTAACAAACACTGGGACATTCTAAGGAATGATAATGTACTTAATTCTATACTCCCAGAACATGCAAAGGTAGTCTTTAGAGGAGCACCATCATTACATAATCGTATTGCTCCTAACATCATTGATCCCCCGAAAAAAAAAAAAATTTTCATCAACTTGTCGGTTTTTTCCCTTGCAAAAAATGCAAAGTGTGTCAACACAACTCATTAGGACAACGAAAAGGTCACACAATTTTCCTCTACGGTCACACATAAACAATACACTATCAAACAGTTTTGTACATGCGAAACAAGTTATATAGTGTATCTCATTACGTGCCCTTGCGGCAAACAATATGTTGGCCGCACGATCAGATCTTTCTCGATAAGAGTTGGTGAACACATCGCCTTAATTAAAAGTGATGATGTTAATCACACTGTCCCTAGGCATTACAAACAATGTCATAACAAAGACCCTACTGGATCCCAATTTGTAATTATTGACAGACATGAGGCTCCATGGAGGGGCGGAGCTAAAACCAAGGGTGTTTCACGCCTCGAGACATTCTGGATTTTTGAACTCCAATCTCACCGCCCATCAGGCCTGAATGTAGATTGGGACATTAATTCTTTTATTGATAAATCTTAAATGCGTGACATCCATTAATCATATTAATGACATTCACTAATCACATTAATTTCAATTTGCCATGCTTTACAGCGTTCATTTCTTACTTTTCATTTATTGTTTATTGTTTCTCATTGTGAATTTTTACTTTTCTACTTTTTTATTTATTGTACAAAACATTTATGTATGTACTTCTGTATAGATATTTATATTGACTGTATAATACTTTTATCATGTCCAGAAATTAATTTGCGTGTGGTGCCCCCGTTGAGAGTCCCATTTACTTTCCGGTTCATGCATTTGATTCTACTAACTATTTTAAGTTTTTACTTTTAATATATACTTCTATACATAGAGGTTCTAGTTAGTATTGAGGCATGTTCTCCACTCTTTGCCTTCAGTGTCAATTTTGGTAACATTCTGAATCGTGACCCTACTATCAGTATGGTACCGGCTATCTATTCAACCTTTATATTATGACCCATTCAGTAGAGCCCACAGCTCGTGCGAGTTGTCTGTTGACACATATATTTTAAATCATATTCAACATTGCGGTTTTGTCTGTTTGGACCGTGCTCTTCCCCTTATTTATTTGTTAAATAACATGTCAATGCGCCTCCGTGTGCGCGGTGTGATGCGCACACGATGGAGCGCACCATGTGACCTGTGGAACGCACTCTGGCCATGACGTGCTATGCGCATCCTGCGATAGGTGGATCACAGGCTGGGCCCGCCCTCCGCCATGCACGTTGCTGCGTCATGATGGAGCGCATCTTCCGACCTGTGGAACGCACGTGAGGCTCGTTCTCTGTCATGCGCGTGGCTGTATTATCTACGCCGTCGCGTCATGACGTTTTAAGGTGATGTCTTACACCCACCCCGTTGTGGGCGTCCCACACGTGATGCAGAACACACTGCGACGCCATTGCTATTGTGGGAAACATCAGGTTGAGCCATGTTTGTATGGCTGTTTCCACCGTGGCTCTCTGGGTAAATATGACATCTATCATTCATAAACGGTCCTTTTTGTATTGCCCCCATAATACAAATACATAAATATAAAAATCTAGTAAGATTAGACAGGTGAACGTTTTGTTCACCGACGACATTTCCAGTTTCCGGCGCCATTTTAGATCATCCATATTGAGGCTTGGAACTCAAGCCCGGGCGCCATTTTGGCTGTAACCCGGAAGTTGGCCTGTAATTGACGCCGCACGGGAAGTGATTGTGACTCTCATCAGGGGACCACATACTGTGTATATATATACTTTGAGTGGCTACGGTGGACTAACCCCCGTTGATAACGTGTTTGCACACGAAACGCGTCAGGGAAGACCCTACCGTCGCCACACTATGACTACAAGCGCTTTTTTATCCTGAATTTATGTAAGTGCAATACTTATTACATTTTTTTTTACCTTGACGTTATTACACTATATCGCTCCTTCTTTTCCTCCAAAACGTTTCCTCATATACATCCACGGAGTGTCAAGCCTTGAACAGCAAAAGTTTATTTCCATATCACGGCGCAGATGTATATCTTTGTTTCCTGTACCTTGATGAGATCCTGACCAGTGTTGGATGTTCCAAATCTTATATGACTCTCAAGTCTATATTGCTTGTAGAGTCCATGCAATTCGGTAAGCCTCCATTCTTTCAGTGGGTGAAGGTCTTCTCTTCTATTGTCACCAAGCAAAATACCATCTAAGGACACTATTTGCCTACATAGACCACTTTCTTTTTGTTGATTATCATTGGACACTTTTTACAGTGTTTTTTGGTGTGGACACTTTCTTCCTATTTGGTGTTTATTCATGATTCACTGATACTCTATACATTATATGGACTTATTTTATTTTATTTTATATATGTCTATTTTTAACGCTACACAATTTTTATCCACTGTACTTTTTTGCTTATTGTTTTCTATTAGCCGTGTTTAGCAGCTTACCATACGCCATCTTAGCAGCGCGGTATTTACTCAACCTATCCATGTACAATTGTTTATTTGCCTATCTTTTTTATATACTTTTATTTCTCTTTTTGTTTTGTTTTTTTGTTTTGTTTTTTTACATGAACAAAGTGCTTTATAATTTATTATATATTTTTATATATAATAAAAAACTAAACATATTTACAACATTGTAACTATGGTGTTCCTGTTACGTGACACATTGTTGCACAATTAAACAAATATCCATGCAAATATTGAATTGTGTCCTCTTAATAGTAAAAGCATCCAAATGCAGCTGCAACACAAAACAGGTACTCATTCATGAAAACCTCTTCAGCGTAACTATCTGCATCCCAGAAGCACCTTGCAGCCATTTTTACTCCTTTGCCTCTCTGTTCACCAATCACAACCTGAACAGCCATCTTATACCTATCAAACCCCATTTTTGTGCTGGAAGTTCGGACGAATAACATAGGAATTTTCGCCACTTTCCCCCATTGTAGCGCTTTAATATTTTTATTGTTCTTTTTTCCTGTTAAAATAATGTTGTATTTTGAATATTAGGCTAACAACCTCTACCAGTGTAAGTCTATCTACCTTGTGTGGACACATATAGGTACATCACATTTAACCATCCAAACAAAAGAAAGAAGATACTGAAGTATATGTATCATTAATTGTTGGGTATTGGTTTGGTTCTTTTCAAGGTATATACAGTTACCAGCACTTTCCTATGTAGGAGGTCGTGGCTCCACATTGTATAGTAGGATGCGCGGCCTCCGATTCCTAATGTTCTCCACCTTGTGGTAACATTGTGTCATGTATCACGACATATTCTGTATTCAACTACCAATTTATGTAGACTAACGTGGTTAGAATAGAAATAGCAGAGAAAGAGACTGTGAATTATAGGCATAACGGACATGAATGAGGACTGGGTAACCTTTTTACATTGAGAAAAGTGGTGCAAGTCTGTAATTTGTGGCTTTATTGAGTATCGTAAAAGAAGCAAAAAACAGTTGTAGCTATAACAAGCTATTTCCATGTTTTAAATAATTTTAACCCACCTTGCCCTATGATGGTAAGTCTTGTTGCGCCATTCAGACTGCCATAATTTGGCGTGATTTGAGTGACTATCAGTTTGCCATCTGTAAGTGAGGAATGGAAACATGTCAAAGTTGTATAGATTTTGCATTATGTACAGACTTCTCACACTGGGAGTCATGCTGGAGAACAAACACAATGAAACGCTGTTCATGTTCTTTTTACCTGATGTGTTATTTTAACACATTGTACATTTCAGTTGTAAATCAGTTGCAATTCACTAGAAAATAGTAGAACTTAGGATTTATGTACTGCTATGGGATACACATATAATTTTATTGTCTTGTATGTAATAACTGTAATTGTTATTTAATTATTTCTCCTACATTTCCTTCTTCATGGTGGGTTATTTATTGGATTGGAAATAGTGATATAATGAGATTCTTGTGATGTGGAATGGACTCCGTTGAGGAAATTCAACCCATCATTATGCACACAACTAAACAAAAGTAGGGAAGACATCTTCCATTTTCCCTCTCCTGGCCCATTAGCATGCAATAATTAGCACTAACATGGGTAGGGGAGCAATATAATCTTCTGAAGGGCCAAGTAAGGGTGTCTATAATGGTGTCTATATTATTATTTTTTTACTTAAACCTGTGTTCAAAATAAAAAACCCAAACAACCTCCCCAGTGTATAGTACACCCCTATCCTGTGCCTCAACTTACCCCAGCTATAGACATTGCTCTGCCCTCCATGTGACTGCCCTAAGACATGACAATGGCTGTCCAGAGCTTGAGAATAGTATTGTGAGAGAGCAGTCAGATTGTCTTACCATGCTAAGAAGTACTAACATTTCTTAGGTGGCTGCATCAGGGATCAGAGAATAAAAAAGTAAATTAAAGTAAATTAAATCATATCTAATGTCATTTTTTTTTACATTTTGGATGAAGGGGCGAAGGATAACAAACTGTTTTTTATACCTTTACTGATGTTTGTATCCCTGTTGAAGAGATTAGCCTCCCTATGGGGTTGTGCAAGAGAATTTTCCCATAGTTTAGTGAATTTGTGAATGTTCGCTTTGCAAAGACTATCCCATAACAAGCTTGCACTTAATTGAATGATGTCAGTTAGCAGAGTTTCACCTCATTTACTAAGCTAAAGGAAAATCTCCTTGCAAAGTAGCAGCCTATATTATATTAGTAAATCAACCCCATGGGGGAGATTTTCTAAAAATGGTTCACACAGAATCTGGTGCAGCTGTGCATAGTAACCAATCAGCTTCTAACATCAGCTTGTTCAATTAAGCTTTGACAATAAAACCTGAAAGCTGGTTGGTTACAATTCACAGCTACACCAGATTCTGTGTGTACCAGTTTTGGCAATCCTCCTCCTATGTGTCCTGGTCACTACTGTCAAAGGGACGGATGGTAAAAAAAAACAATGTTTGTCTGAATATAGATCTATCCCAAGCATGTTTAAAGTGGAGGTTCACCCTAAAAAACATCTATATACCATTACATCCAGCATACTTGTGACATCTACAGTATGCAGGTATTTTTTATTTATTTTTTCGCAAGACATACCGTCTTATAGTTCTTTTCACCCGGCTTCCGAGTTCTCACTCCCACGGGGAGTAGGCGTTCCTATGAAGAGTTGATTTGATTACGGTTGCCCTGGGGTGGTAATCATTCACCCATTAATGAGAATGTGCCACATCCTTGATAATATGGATTTTTGGAAGAGGCATGAAGACACGCCTCCAACTGGGAAAGAAATTTGGACTTTATAGGCACAGAATTTAAAAAAAAAATATATATGTATTTAATAGAAAAAGACACAGCAATTACAACACGACATTTACACTGTACTATATATAGGCAAAAAAGAAAAAAACATAAATAATAAGAACCGCATAGGTCACTCTAAGAAACATTCACTTATTAGCCACAGGGCTATATGTAATTCAAAACAGTATAAGCGCTGGGTAGAGAACTGCTTTCAGATGAGGACCCTTAGTTGGTTCTTAGACGATATAAGAGCTGCTCTACATGTTTCGCGACTATATTGGCGTCGCTTCTTCAGGAGCTTCTAAATATCAAAGAACATATACATAAAATTAAACACAATTATTATTTTATTTACATATTGGCCTAGGTAATAGGCAAAACAGTGGTTTAAAAACAGCATGCATGTATCTGCGATGTACTCACCGAAAATCTTGGTGTTTTTTATTTGTATATTTTGAAACAGGAAAAAACGCTGGCTATACTGTGTCCCACAATCAGAGCCCGACTATCAGACCGCACCCAATACTGTCGGGGCGGGAGCTGATGATGTAGCCCAAATCCCTCACCGTGCGTCACGGCAACAACCAGTAGAGTCAAAAAGGAAAAATTCTGATGAATAATAAAAAAATGATAAGCCAAAAAAAAATATTTAACATTGAACCATAAATGCTTCTCTAGATGTAGGTAAAAAGTTAAAGAAAGGGAGCTGTGGTGGCTCAACGTGATTGGCACTACGCTGACAAGCCGTTCACCTCTGCAGCCAAGGGTTCGGATCCCGGTCTCGGCTACATGTGAATTGAGTTTGGTGGTCTCAGCCCGGCTCCCGGTGGGTGTGCTATGCAAGGTATGCCTGTGCTTATTCCCCCCCCCCACAAAAACTACCACACTTGCACGCACACGAAATTGGTTTACCACGCACGCACATTGGCCATGCGGTCTCCTAAAAATGAGAGGCGAAGGACCTACGGGGCTGGCTGGGTGGGCTAGACCCCCTCACTCCCTCATAGGGGGAGTCCCTCTGCCCCGTTGGGGTCCCATTGGGCCCCAGTCGGGCTCCCAAGTGGAGCAGGTAGGGTGGGGTGAGTGGGAGGCCCCCCCTCACACCCGCCATTGCCACCGGGGGCATGGAGAAGGATGGCGATTGCCTCCGGGGGGAGGGTCTGCCTACTGCCAACTCCTTCAGTCCGGCTCCTCTCTCTCGAGTTCACGCACAAAATACACTTTAAAAGGAAAAAAAAAAAAAAGTTAAAGAAAAGTACCTTAGAAGGTAAGGTTGTTAAACAAACACTATTGAATCACACCATCAGGGCCTCAGAGTACATTTTTTAGAGTGCGCTAGAATTGCTTGTTGGTGGTCTTCTAAAAGATAGAGTTTTTGATAAGCAAAGTTTGGTAAAGGACTTAATAATTATAGCAGAAAAAACTAAATAAAATATAACACAAAAAACAGGAAAAAGATTTTTCCTTTAAATTGGCAGAAGTTATTGTGATAATTACCTTTTACCTTTTGTTTGTAATATTATTTTACCAGTGACCTATGGGTTGAGTAATGTTGTTGGGGAAGAATGCCTTCTCAAAAACGGGCTGTAGGTGGCGATAGACGAGCGCCCAACGTATAAGCTGAGCACTGGTCTGAAAAACACCAATATAGTAAGGTCAGAAAAATAGATAGATTTTGTCCTGTGCTTTCACAGCATTGGAGCTATAAATAATTAATGAGATGCTTGTAGGCACTACATAGGATAAGGGAAAAGGGACTTGTCATACCTTAAAAGGAGAGAAGGATCCCAGATTAACAGGCAGTCATGCTGTCCATAGCGTTGGGTGTGTTCACCTTCCCCACACCTAAGCACTGGGGGAACTGAACTAGCCTAATATACACTCCTCGGATATGACGGCAAGCGTGATTGCGTCATTCCGGCCGGCCTAAACGTACCATAGCAGGAGCGGCTCGTGAGCTTGAGTGTTGGCTCACTTTATGGAAGGATCCCCTAGATTGAAAAAAAGGGGAGGGGATCAGGGTATTGCCATCAGCAGGTCCAAATGTCATTGCTTACTTCTAAGCAATAGACTGGATCCATTGATGGCTTACGTGGCCGTGCTGGTGTTGAGCTCAATGGCGCAGGGTGATGTGGTGGGATTAGAGTACTGCAGTCAGGCTATCAAAAAATGTGGGACACAGATAGCACAGCATAAGAATAAATGACCAAAGGCATTTACATACAATCGCATTCAACTGCATGCATACAATGGTGAGTGACCTTTTAAGGAAAATCATTATAATATATTACAAATAAACAATACTTGATTGACAATAATGATACAATTTTTGCGCCCAGTGGGTTAAATCAAGGAACAAATAGAATTTGTTGGTTGATTAATCAATTAACCGACAAAGAGAGAGTATAGAGCCCTAATCAATTTTGAAACTTGCAGGATAGGGGAAGTTTATCTCAGATGTTATTTTGTTGGTATTTTTGGAACTATAAAAAAGCCTATCTCCGAACAGCCGTCCTTGTCATATTTGGAGTTTACTCACAAAAAAACACATAGAGAGGGACGTGAAATAAGTGAAGGTGAACTCCCTCCTGGGATCTTCTGCTATCCCATACAGGTCCTTCACAAGAAAGGCCTGTATGAGAGAACTTCATTAATCCCAGGGGGCTTTGTGGCGTTTAATCGCTCTATCCATCGTGTTTCTCTTTGGAGAATATGTTGATCCCAATTTCCCCCAAGGGGATCTTGTGGTATGATTTCCAATACTATGAAACGTATCACTGAGGTATCAAATTTATGGATAAGTCCTAAGTGACGGCTAATGGGAGTAAGCATTTTAGCATATTGAGAATAGAAAATGTGGTCATATATCCTTTGTTTGAACTGGCGGATCGTCTTACCCACATAAAACGCCCCACATTGGCAGGTCATTAAATAGACCACCCCATTGGTCTCACAAGAGGCTTGAAAACGTGGTCTAAAGATTTCGCCATTTGGTAAGCCAAATTTGGTACCAGTGTGCACCCAGGGACAGTATGCACAATGGCCACATCTAGAGATGCCTGTAATTGGTTTTGTGGTGGGACAGGGATCTATTTTATAATGACTACTTGTCAATTTGTTCCCTAAGGACGAGCTTTTCCTAAATACTATTTTGGGGTATTGTTTAACGTATTTGCCTACTGTGGCATCCCCACTTAGCAAGTACCAGTGTTTTTGAAGGCAGGTTCGTAATTGTTGGTGTTGACTCGAGTATTTGGTGATAAAACTTGTGATTTGTTGATCCTTGTTTTAATTTTTCCGTGAATGAATCAAGGAAGTTCTGTCTCTATTTAGAGCCTTATTGAATGCCTTTCTCAATAGAGTTTTGCTATATCCTCTTTGTAGAAGACGTAGCCGTAATTCGTTTGCCTGGGCTATAAAGTCTGCTTCGTGGGTACAGTTCCGTCTGAGCCGGATGTATTGGGCATAGGGGATGCTGTGAACAAGATGCGTAGGGTGGCTGCTTTGTGCGTGAAGCACAGTATTTCCTGCCGTTTGTTTGCGAAACAGCTTGGTGGCTACATAATTTGATGCATCCCTATATATGCGAAGGTCTAAAAAGGATATTGAATCTTTGTTAAATTCAAAAGTAAATTTGAGATTGAAGTTATTAATGTTAAAGCATCCAATAAAGTCTCGTAGTGACTGTACTGTACCTGTCCAAATTAGGATAATGTCATCAATATACCGATACCAGCAAAGGACTTGGGTCAGATATTGATCATACGTCGTATTGGCATTAATTTCCCTCTCCCACCCCCGCAGGTACAGGTTTGCGTATGCCGGGGCACAACAAGTGCCCATGGCAACGCCCTGTACCTGGAGGTAGTGGGAGTCTAGGAAGGAAAAACTGTTATGATGGAGGATAAAGGACAACAATTTCAATATGAACATTTGAAGTTTCCACGTGCGGTGGTCTTCTTCCATCAGGAAGGATCTGACAACCTCCAGGCCCAGTTGATGCGGTATACTTGAGTACAATGCCTCGACGTCAATACTGACGAAAAGAGCATTGGTCGGGATAGCCACACCTTCTAGATGTCGCAATAAGTCAGAAGTATCTTTAACGTATGAGGGAAGGCTTGTGACATATGGCATTAGAAAAAAATCCACCAATCTGCTGGCATTCTCGGTGATTGACCCTATCCCTGAGATTATGGGTCTGCCAGGTGGTTTGGTTTTGTTCTTATGAATCTTTGGGATAGCATAAAAATGGCATCACGTGGGAATGGTGTATTCAAATAATCGTAAGTTTGTTGATCAATCAATGCATCATTGAATGCGGTATACAACAATAACTTAAATTCCAAATTAAATTGGGTTATGAGATCCTTCGTGATAGACTTATACCATTCGTCATTCCTGAGAATGTCGAAACACATTTGCTCATACTGATCGCGAGTTAGCAATACTATATTCCCGCCCTTGGTACTTGCTAAGTGGGGATGCCACAGTAGGCAAATACGTTAAACAATACCCCGAAATAGTATTTAGGAAAAGCTCGTCCTTAGGGAACAAATTGACAAGTAGTCATTATAAAATAGATCCCTGTCCCACCACAAAACCAATTACAGGCATCTCTAGATGTGGCCATTGTGCATACTGTCCCTGGGTGCACACTGGTACCAAATTTGGCTTACCAAATGGCGAAATCTTTAGACCACGTTTTCAAGCCTCTTGTGAGACCAAGGGGGTGGTCTATTTAATGACCTGCCAATGTGGGGAGTTTTATGTGGGTAAGACGATCCGCCAGTTCAAACAAAGGATATATGACCACATTTTCTATTCTCAATATGCTAAAATGCTTACTCCCATTAGCCGTCACTTAGGACTTATCCATAAATTTGATACCTCAGTGATACGTTTCATAGTATTGGAAATCATACCACAAGATCCCCGTGGGGGAAATTGGGATCAACATATTCTCCAAAGAGAAACACGATGGATAGAGCGATTAAACGCCACAAAGCCCCCTGGGATTAATGAAGTTCTCTCATACAGGCCTTTCTTGTGAAGGACCTGTATGGGATAGCAGAAGATCCCAGGAGGGAGTTCACCTTCACTTATTTCACGTCCCTCTCTATGTGTTTTTTTGTGAGTAAACTCCAAATATGACAAGGACGGCTGTTCGGAGATAGGCTTTTTTATAGTTCCAAAAATACCAACAAAATAACATCTGAGATAAACTTCCCCTATCCTGCAAATTTCAAAATTGATTAGGGCTCTATACTCTCTCTTTGTCGGTTAATTGATTAATCAACCAACAAATTCTATTTGTTCCTTGATTTAACTCACTGGGCGCAAAAATTGTATCATTATTGTCAATCAAGTATTGTTTATTTGTAATATATTATAATGATTTTCCTTAAAAGGTCACTCACCATTGTATGCATGCAGTTGCATGCGATTGTATGAAAATGCCTTTGGTCATTTATTCTTATGCTGTGCTATCTGTGTCCCACATTTTTTGATAGCCTGACTGCAGTACTCTAATCCCACCACATCACCCTGCGCCATTGAGCTCAACACCAGCACGGCCACGTAAGCCATCAATGGATCCAGTCTATTGCTTAGAAGTAAGCAATGACATTTGGACCTGCTGATGGCAATACCCTGATCCCCTCCCCTTTTTTTCAATCTAGGGGATCCTTCCATAAAGTGAGCCAACACTCAAGCTCACGAGCCGCTCCTGCGGCTCTTCTGCGCATGCGCGATTCGCGCATGCGCACTATGGTACGTTTAGGCCGGCCGGAATGACGCAATCACGCTTGCCGTCATATCCGAGGAGTGTATATTAGGCTAGTTCAGTTCCCCCAGTCCTTAGGT
Organism: Rana kukunoris; assembly: GCA_029574335.1. Taxonomy (NCBI): domain Eukaryota; kingdom Metazoa; phylum Chordata; class Amphibia; order Anura; family Ranidae; genus Rana; species Rana kukunoris. The sequence goes on along the minus strand of CM056053.1, from coordinate 434,213,690 downwards.
GTGGGGAAGGTGAACACACCCAACGCTATGGACAGCATGACTGCCTGTTAATCTGGGATCCTTCTCTCCTTTTAAGGTATGACAAGTCCCTTTTCCCTTATCCTATGTAGTGCCTACAAGCATCTCATTAATTATTTATAGCTCCAATGCTGTGAAAGCACAGGACAAAATCTATCTATTTTTCTGACCTTACTATATTGGTGTTTTTCAGACCAGTGCTCAGCTTATACGTTGGGCGCTCGTCTATCGCCACCTACAGCCCGTTTTTGAGAAGGCATTCTTCCCCAACAACATTACTCAACCCATAGGTCACTGGTAAAATAATATTACAAACACAAGGTAATTATCACAATAACTTCTGCCAATTTAAAGGAAAAATCTTTTTCCTGTTTTTTGTGTTATATTTTATTTAGTTTTTTCTGCTATAATTATTAAGTCCTTTACCAAACTTTGCACCTTATCAAAACTCTATCTTTTAGAAGACCACCAACAAGCAATTCTAGCGCACTCTAAAAAATGTACTCTGAGGCCCTGATGGTGTGATTCAATAGTGTTTGTTTAACAACCTTACCTTCTACGTTACCTTTCTTTAACTTTTTACCTACATCTAGAGAAGCATTTATGGTTCAATGTTAAATATTATTTTTTTTTGGCTTATCATTTTTTTATTATTCATCAGAATTTTTCCTTTTTGACTCTACTGGTTGTTGCCGTGACGCACTGTGAGGGATTTGGGCTACATCATCAGCTCCCGCCCCGACAGTATTGGGTGCGGTCTGATAGTCGGGCTCTGATTGTGGGACACAGTATAGCCAGCGTTTTTTCCTGTTTCAAAATATACAAATAAAAAACACCGAGATTTTCGGTGAGTACATCGCAGATACATGCATGCTGTTTTTAAACCACTGTTTTGCCTATTACCTAGGCCAATATGTAAATAAAATAATAATTGTGTTTAATTTTATGTATATGTTCTTTGATATTTAGAAGCTCCTGAAGAAGCGAAACATGTAGAGCAGCTCTTATATCGTCTAAGAACCAACCAAGGGTCCTCATCTGAAAGCAGTTCTCTACCCAGCGCTTATACTGTTTTGAATTACATATAGCCCTGTGGCTAATAAGTGAATGTTTCTTAGAGTGACCTATGCGGTTCTTATTATTTATGTTTTTTTCTTTTTTGCCTATATATAGTACAGTGTAAATGTCGTGTTGTAATTGCTGTGTCTTTTTCTATTAAATACATATATATATTTTTTTTTAATTCTGTGCATATAAAGTCCAAATTTCTTTCCCAGTTGGAGGCGTGTCTTCATGCCTCTTCCAAAAATCGTTCCTATGAAGAGGCGTAGATGATTGATGTGCGGGTAAGGCGCGTCACACCTTACCCGGGGGGAGTGAGAACCCGGACGCTGGGTGAAAAGGACTATAAGACCGTATGTACAGAGAAAAAAAAATACCAGCATACTGTAGATGTCAGCAGTATGCTGGATGTAATGGTATATAATTGTTTTAGGGTGAACCTCAGCTTTAAATTCACTTATGTTTGATTGAGGCCTTGTACCCACGACCGAGGAACTCCTCGGGCGAAAAACACATTGTTTTCCTCATCGAGTTCCTTGTTAGGCTTGTCGAGGAACTCGACAAGCTTGGTTTGCGTACACACGTTAAAGTCCAAATCTCCACGTCAAACGCGGTGACTTCAACACATACAATGGCAGGGGCTGCTTTTGCTAATCTCATGTTACTGCGTGTTAGGAAAAAGTTTGGTAAGAGACATTTGCACTTTTCAGTCTGTTACAGCGTGACAAATGTGCTATTTCCATTACAAATACTACTTTTACCGAAGGTGCGCAGGTTTCTAAGCATACACACACTCGAGTTTCTCATCGAAAAGCAGCCCGACGAGGAACACGACGAGCCAATTTGGACTCCCGTCGAGGAAAAAGAGAACTTGCTCTCTTTTTTGCTTGTCGAGTTCCTCGACAGTTTCCTCGATGGAAAATGTACACACAACTGGTTTCCTCGGCAAAAAAAGCTTTCCCACCAAGTTTCTTGATGGATTCTGCCGGTCGTGTGTACGCGGCCTCATTCATGGAAGTCTTCATTAACTACTCTTTACTTTCTTTAAGTTATGTTAAACTGGCAATATATGGTTCATTCTTGTTCATTCATTAATTTCAGGTTGAAATAAAAATTTTACCTGATTCCCCCATTCACATATTCGATGTGGATGTGGATATCTTGCTCGCTGTGTCATTGTATTCTGATGACAATGAAAAGACTCCCCTACTGTCAGAATACAAAGAACAACGCTGCAGTCTATCAAGTGAGAAAATACCAACAGGGCAATTGAACCAAATTGAATCAGTAGATCGACTTCTGTTCAACCACAGTGGCCACACATTTATAGAAATTTGGCCAGTCTCTGCTGAACCAGCCAAATTCCAATCCATGTATGGCCAGCTTTAGATCACCTGCCATGCCTTGAATAGTGAAAGTGCATATCAGAGGGTATGCTTGTTTCTGAACAATCAAATCCATCTATGACCAGATGACTAAATAAAAAAGTTAGATGCTAATTCAACAGATTTGAGCTGATATTAAGAAACAATATCAACTCAGGGTTCATTCACACTATAACACATGCAGCAATGTGCTTTGAGCTAATGTCTGTGCCCATGTATACAACACTGTATCCTGGCCTAGGCCAACAAGGCACAGGCCTAGGGCAGCACTTTGCAGGGGGGCAGCATGGAAAGAGTCCACCGCCGGCTTGTGCTACATTGTTAGTGCAACGCAAGCTGCTCCTAATTTTGACTGTCCTATCATCCTGGACCACAAACCTTCCTCACGGTGCTATATGTTTTCCGCTGCACCATTGTCATGGTTATATCTTCTTAGTCCTCTCCACAAATTTAACAAAATTTTTTGCTTAAAGTAGAACTATAGGCAACACTACAATTTTAGATAGGGAGGGTTATAGCACCTTTCAGTTTATTTTTTACCATCCCTGTCCCATTGCAGAGTTTACCCTTCACTTCCTGTCCCATAGCCAAACAGGAAGTTTCAAGGAAATCTATGCAAATTAAGGTAATCCAATGCCCCCCCCCCCCCCACAGGCCCTAAGAACTAGTGTCTCCACTCGAAAATTTCAGGGTGGGTCTTAAATAGAAAGGGGTGTGGCCTCGACAGGAAGGGGTGGGTCATATTTAAATTAGGGGGTGCACTAGTTTAGTCAGGCCTAGGGCAGCACAAAACCTAAATACACTACTGCATGTATATTCAAATGCAGTACACTTTGTTTAGTGTGTCTCATTCAGAATATTTTATTTAGTCAACTTGAATTGACTCTGCAGAGTACCATTCCCAAAATGCAGAAGATTAGATTGTTTTACAAGTGCTGCTGTTCAGTGTGAAATTTAAAAAGAGCATATTACAGGCTATGTTCACCCTTGAGAAAAATTTCAGGCGCAATGTCAGACTCCTGTAAACTCTTTCTCCAGCTCTCTGTTGGTACCTCAGTAAAGGATGGCAGTTTAAAGTGGATTAAAACCCGAAATTTTTATTATTACTTTTTTTCACTAGTAATGGTGGAGATCTGCGATTTTTAGGGGTACTGCGACATTGCGACGGACAGATCTGAGACTTTTGCCACTTTTTTGAGACCATTGACATTTATAAAGCGATCAGTGCTATAAAAATGCACTGATTACTGTGTAAATGTCACTGGCAGGTTAGGGGTTAATGCTAGGGGGTTGTAGTTGTAGGAAGAAACAAAATGGCTCTTCTCCTCTGACAGCACAGGGATTTGTTTGTTTATACATACAAATCCCTGTGCTGGCATTCGAGCACACGACCGCGTGTGGCTGGCGGCGATCGTGCGCCCTCTGGTGGCCAAAAATGGGTAGGACATAACCATATGGGATTTCGCCCAGGAGAGCCATTGTGCCGCAGTATATCTGCGTGACACCGTCGGCATGTGGTTAATTAAGGCTTGCACCTTGTACAGTATAGGATTTCATGTCATCTGTGCCAAGTCTTGCCGCAAAGAGTTAATCCAGCTCTGAGCAGTATTCTTATCATTTTTTCAGTAAGATGAAAACTGACACACAGGGAAATAGGAGTCAGTTCTTCCCCCTTGCTGTGAGTGACAGATAATTTACATATCTCATGCACGAGTGTGAGAGAGGCATTCTATGTACTTCAGATCTCCTCCTCCTTTCTTCTCCAGCTCTCCCAGGATTGGCTGCTCCACACCTCAGCATGATTGAGCATGCTGAATTTATGTGGTGACTTTTCTGGGTTTAAACTGGATATTAGTGATCATAGCAGATGTTCAGTGTAAGAAATACACAGGAGAAAATGCATGTGGACAAGGGGAGTGTAGAGGAGGGCGGAGAGACTACTGACATCACGACTCCACCCATCGAGCTCCGGACAACAGACCCACCCACAGAATCTGCAGTTTTTCGGGTCTCATAATAGTCAGAGGGGAGACATTTGACAGGTAAGGATTCATGCAGGAGGCATCTATATCCTTATAGATCAGCACTATGGCAGTAGTTTAGAAAGGATGAGAGTGGGTTTACATCCACTTTAGGAGCTGGAGGAAATGCCATGGTGGCAGAGGGCACTTGTAGTTCATTCATTCACAGATCCCTGTGAATGAATGACAAAGCTGTGTGAGCGGAACCATGGAGAATCACCCCCATCGGGGTAGGGGGTGGGATGTTTGTACTATGTTACACCTGTAGTATGGTTATAACATGTAACATAGTTCAAAAGGGGAACATAGAATGCATTGGTTTCTATATTTTTTTATTGTTGCAAAATGTAAAATAATGTAACCGGTGTGAATAACCCTGATTGACCTGATTCTTTCTGTTCACTGATCTATTCACTACTAATATTCTTAACCATTGCCTATGGCAAAAATATTTGTATCAGTAGAAATATTATTAAAAACATTTAATGTGTAAAGAAGTTGTAGTAAAAATAATAATAATAGTATTAGTATTAGTATTATAATTGTTAATATATATATCATTTTTGTTTAATTAACATCTTTTTAACAATAATGGATAATTTATTAATATAACAGCACCTTTCTCATATTGATTACGGAATGCCACAAAATGAATCATTTTATGAACTTACTTGTATAGTGGATGGTGAGTAAGAGAAGAGATATCACCAGATGCATGGTACTGCCACTCAATGCCCACCACCAGCAGCTGCGGGCTAGAAAAGAAAACCCAAAGCTATCAGATATGGGCAAAATTTCACATTTTAAATGCAGGTTATAACTTATACAGCCATAGTCCATGCACAGAAATGGCAATTAATTACATGTACTCCACTCCCTTCTGTACTGAGAACACAACTAATAAAGGGATGGAAGCTGCACTCCAATAGAAGGTCTTTCTGGCATTTATTATTTTTTTAAAGGACATAACTGCGTGAACAGTATCTCCATCCACAAAACAAATTTTCGTAATGTGTTTCACCACCGCAAACTTGCTCACAAGAGTATCCCTGTGAGCAAGCCAGTGATGGTTAAATGCATTAAGAAAGTTCTTTGGGTGGAGAACATGCAGTTGTCTTGTTAAAAATTGAATGAATGTCTAAATAAGCTAATAGTGGAGTACGGCTTTTTACATCTCTTAATGGTGACTGGAGACAAGCTACAGAAGCCAGCACTAGGGATGGCCTGAACAAACCCCAGAACTTTCGAACATCTGGAAAGTTCAGAATAATGAATCGAATAATGAACCCCTTTGATCGCTCATCCGGAAAAACAACTCTGATTGGTTCAATACCACGCTCACGTTGTTGAAGCAAGAACGCAGAAGAGCAGAAGTCGCCTGGAGAAAAAACTCAAAGGAAAAACACGCAATCTACAAATGTATCACAAAACAATATCACAAGGAAATCTTTAAAGCAAAAAAATTGTTTTTCTCAAATATCCTCATAAAAGCCCAGAACTGCCACCCCCACCCTCTTAAATCAAAAAGTTATTAATACAAGTACGCTGCAATCAACAAAGTTCACACTAAAATCAATTTCCATCGACACCACAAAAAATATCATTAGATCCCTGCGAGACAGTACATCACTAAACAATATCATTCCCTCAAAACTGTTGAAAGAATGTGACAAAATGTTGACACTAGCGATCAGGCACCTTATAAATTTATCATTTAAGGAGGGTGCGGTACCGACCTTCCTAAAACATGGCATAATCAAACCCATCCTAAAAAAAAATATCTCAAAAAACAACCCCAAAAACCTGAACCATCGTCGCCCCATAACAGGCCTAAACGTCTTCTCCAAGATAAGAGAAAGTAGTAGTGCAACAACTACAAAACCATTTAGACACCCACAAACTACTGGACCCACTACGATCGGGGTTTCGTCCTGCTCACGGGACGGAAACAGCACTTCTCAAAATATGGAATGACGCTCTCAAAGCAGCAGATGAAGGAGAATCATGTCTTCTGATACTGCTGGATCTGAGCGCAGCCTTTGATACAGTAGATCACAAAATGCTGCTGTCGCGCCTAGCAGAAATAGCTAGGGTTGCAGACTCGGATCTTCCATGGTTCTCCTCTTTCCTGGAAAATCGATCCCAGACAGTGAAATTAGGTCCTTTCACTTCAGAACAATGCACTGTGTCACCACTGTCATCTGTACTATTCAATATCTATCTACGCCCACTCCTTAAAATTATCAGTAACCAGGAGTTACTCTACCATTCCTACCTTGATGACACCCAGCTTTATTTTCGCATCAGCGGTAAAAAAGGATCATTATCTCGGACTAGAGAAATGCCTCACTTTGATAGAAAATTGGATGACGGAGAGTTACCTTAAACTTAATGGAACAAAAACAGAAATTCTGCTATTCCACGCTAACCGCAAGAGACCAGCGACGGCGTCATGGATGCCCCCACCCATTTGGGACAAATCATTACCCCTAGGACCAAAGTCAAAAGCCTCAAAGTCACTTTTGACTCCGACATGACCATGGATGCACAAATAGGCTTTTTTGTTATATAATACATTTTATGACACATTTAAATTTAGGATTATAACATGAGGACTTTAATATTGTGTGTACCTTCTATATACCAATGTATCTGTTTGTAGCCCAATATTATAATACTAATAGTACTAAGAAATATTGTTCAGGAAAAAAAAAAGAAATAGATCACTGGTGCCCAGCCTGTGGCCCAGGGTCAGCATGAGGTGTTTTGCCACTTGTGTGTGGCCCTCAGCACCTAAAGACACTAATCTGCATTTTTCTTGTTAGAGCAGTGATTTCTAAGGCGGCGTACACACGACCGAGGTTCTCGCTGGAAACCAGCGAGAACCTCGCTGGAAGCTGCATTCCAGCGAGAACCTCGGCCGTGTGTACGCTGCTGGCTCGCCCTGCCCGTCGGGAATCCCGTCGAGCGAATAAAGAGCAGGCTCTCTATTTGCTCGACGGCCCGCCTGGATGAATGGCTGGCAGAGAACCTCGACGGGCGGAACGATGTGTTCTGCCCGTCGAGGTTCTCTGCCGTGTGTACGCGGCTTAACAGTTTTAAATAATATGTCTCCAGTCTATGACTGTCTCCTGATCATGTCCCCAGCATCCTAAGACTCCTAAAGCATGTTCACAGTCTCTGACCATCTCCTGGATTATGTCCATAGTCTCCGTTCATCTCGTGTATCATCAGGCTCCCAGTCTTTAGCCTCGCACACACGCAAGATTTTCTCGGCAAGAAAGCTGCTGGGAGAGCTTTTTGCAGAGAAAACACCGGTCGCGTGTATGGCTTCTCGTCGGGAAAACTGCCGGCAATCTCAATGAGAAAATAGAGAACCTGCTCTCTTTTTTTCTCGTCGGGATTCTCGGCAGTGTTTCCTGCCTAGAAAACCATGTGTATGTACGAGGCTTGAATGCTTACCTGTATTCGTGCATGCTCGAAAACACTTTGACGCATGCGCAGTAGCATACAATAGTAGTGTAGGGTGTAGCAAGATGGGGTCGACGGCATCGAATGTGACGAGCGCATGATCGTCGTAGTCGATGATGTCAATGTGTTCATGCGATTCAAAAGAACGGTAGTTCTTTTGAATGACCGTATGTACACTCGGCGAGCAAGGAAAGTTTGCCAGGAATCCCGTCAGGAAAACCTACGTTTTTTTCCTGATGGGATTCCCAGTCGTGTATACGAGGCTTTTGGCTATATCCTGTTTTGTGTCTACTGTCTCTTACAATAAATACTCACTAAATTGTATGTGTGACCCTTTGCTATTGTTGGGGGCCACCTCAGGAATGGATGAATAAAATAACTATAGATGAACCACCATGTACTTGTCAAAAAAATATATTTATATATATTAATATTTAAAGCAGAGCTCCACCCTCCGGTGGAAATTGGCACCTTTCAGGGGGAGGGGGTGTAGAGACCTGTCTAAGAATACACACTGCAGGTAGACTGCGGGCAGTACGTCACTTCCCGGTCCCCCCCCCCCATTACAGCGGGGACCAGTAATGACGGCGCAGCGACTCACACATGCGCAGTAGGGAACCGGGCAGTGAAGCCGCAACGCTTCACTTCCTGGTTCCCTCACTGCCAATGGTAGTGGGGGCAACCAAGAGACGAGCGATTGCTCATCTTCTGATGCCGACGTCGCTGGTCTTCAGGACGGGTAAGTGTCCATTTATTAAAAGTCAGCAGCTGCAGTATTTGTAGCTGCTGGCTTTTAATGTTATTTTTTATTTATTTTTTACGGTGGAGCTCCGCTTTACCTTATTACATACTTAAAGGGTAACTCCACTTTCATGGGGAAAAAAATAGCAAATAAAATAAATAAATAATATAGTGTATACAATTGTGACACAAGTCATATTGTAATTGAATGTTATTTAAAAAAAATCACCTTTTCTTTTCAATCTGCAGCTCTGTAATTTTCTGTGAAGTGCAATGCATTATGGCTACCTGGAGGTGTTCTATACACAGAATGTGTACAGAATGCCCCCCAGAAACATAATTTCCTGCATGTGTGATTGACTCACTGATTTTCCTAGAAGTCTGTGCTAAGATACAGAGAAGTCAGATTTTTGGCATCCCCTGCAACAACAATATCTATTTTGAAAAGATACTTCCAATAGGAAATAAAGTCTATTGGAAGACCCTGCAAATTGTCCTCATGAAAGCCCTTATTCTGCAGCAGCTGGTTATTAATTATGAAAACACTCCTATTAGACTCACTCAGTACAAACAGGAATTTCTTCAGAATAACAAAAGTTATAAAACCTGCAACAAAGTTTGTTATAATCCTTGCAATGTACATAGATCACCCAGAGCGAAAAAAAAAAAAAATTCTCAACAAAAGTGGAGTTAAGCTTTAATACTTATATGTGTACGGTGTCTTTGTTGTATTAGGATGTTGTATGTGGAATCCTCTTACCTGGCAGTGTAGACCTGATGGAAATCAGCGTTTTGAAGTAATGGAAGTGTCAGTCCTCTTGTGTTGTTGACACACTGATTTTCTCCACCACTTATCCATCTGTATATATACTGCTGCTCCCCGTGGCAACCAGAAGATACACTGATTGCTTCACATCACTTGAGGCATTTGTCATTGTGTTTCTGATGGCGTCTACCTTCTCATATTTCTATCTCAAACTTACAATTAACAATTTCAAATCTGTTTCCTTATATACTGGAAATTCACGGCCTGCACCTTGGGAAGCTTCTAGATAAATTAAACATTAAGCTTCGTATTCTAATAGGATATTCACTAGCCTTGCAAAGTTGATTTTTGTACAGTTTTTTTTTTTTTTTGGTGCATTACAATTTTAGGCTCACAGCTGTATCCAGAAGAACCCTGCAATTGTACCCCAGAAGCTGAGTATCAGCAGGGGAGGTATCATTTTTTCAAGAGAACCTGCCACGTTTCCCTAAATGGGCAAAGTAACAGAGTCTCTTTTAAATACATAACTGCTCAGATGTACTCATGCATATGCACTGCACCCATAGAGTCGGTTCACACGTGTTGCAGTAATTCATGGTAAAACACACACATCACTGCTATGCAGATAACACACCATCCATGCATTTTTGTGCTGCAGTGTCACTTCATTTCAATGGCACTTCCACAATGCACCTGAACTGGAACTACAACCTGCACTAAATTTGCAACATTGGGTTGCATTGTAGGTCACTTATTTCAATGGCACTTCCACAATGCACCTGAACTGGAACCTGCACTGCACACCACAGCATACCTCAGCACAAAAAGCACAAAAAAGTGTTCGGCCGTTTACACACAATTAAATAAATCCGCTCAAATCGGTCTGACAGACCGATTTGATCAGATTTGTCTGCTGGGCTATTTTGGTTTGATCGTGAACACACGATCAAACCAAAATCCTCGCCAGCAGACAGCGCAGTGACGTGGCGGTGACGTTGACGCCGCCACGTCACCGCACCAGGAAGTAAAAAACTTCCACGCATGCGTCAAACCCATTCAACGCATGTGCGGGCAGATATGTCCGCTGGTTAGCATACTAACCAGCAGACATGTCGGACAGACGGGTTCCCAGCAGACAGATTTTAAAGCATGCTTTAAAATTTGTCTGCTGGAAAAACCTGTCTGCTCGCCTGTACACACGATCGAATTTGTCTGCTGAAACGGTCCGTCGGACCATTTCCAGCAGATACATTTGATTGTGTGTACGCGACCTTCATGGTGAATAAACACAGCTAAGGTAAATTTAATAGACATGTGCACACTGAAATATTTTGTTTCGTAATTTAGTTTTCGTACGAAAAATAAATTTATTTAGTTACTCCCGAAATTAGTTTTTATTAAGTTTTTTGTTAAAAAATGCATTCATCCGAATATCCAAATTAAGGTTGAATCTGTCATTGAAGGCTTATGGTGTCTGTCGAATGTTCTAAGAAAAAAAAAAAAAGAAGATTTGACAGAATCTTTAAAAAAATAAAAATAAAAAATGTTGACTCTTCATGTCTCTCTATGTCGAATCTTCATGTCTCTCTAGGTTGAATCTGTTATTGAAGGCTTATGGTGTCTGTTGAATGTACTAAGAAAAAAAAAAAAGTTTTGACAGAATCTTTAAAAAAATAAAAATTAATTTGTACGAAAATGCATTCATGTCTAGTAAATTATATGCCGTAAAAAACATGTCCAGTTCTCACAAAAATAATAACAATTATGTGTTATTTCACACAAAATAAAAAAAATTGCCAGTAAATATTGCAAAAAAAAAAAAAAACACAACTGAGCTGAAAACAGAGAGAAACAAAGACATTCACTCCATAGCTGCCCGGATGGGGACGATGGAACAGTCTGTGACCCGCCATGCGGACGCCATCAGGCAAGTACAAAGATAATCAGACACCAACACCAAAGAAATGCACAGACATGTGGAGGACCCTAATAAGCGAGGCCGCCACCATAACATTCAGATCAGAGGGATCCTAGAATCTGTGGAACAACAACGCATTGAACAGACAGTTGCTGGATTATTTTACGACTTGCTAGACAGGCCTGCAGATTCCCCCATAGAGATAGAAAGAATCCACAGAGCATTTAGACCAAGGGGCCATGAAAATGATCCACCTAAAGATATTATATGTTGTCTAGTAAATTTCCCATTAAAAGAAGCAATCCTCAGAAAGACAAGAGGATGTAATTGAGTTCTTCTTAATGGGACAGAAATTATGCTTTTTCAGGATCTTTCTACCATTACCCTTCAACATAGAAGAGACTTGCGCACTATGCTGGATCAGCTTTGCATGAAAGGAATTCCATATTGATGGAAATTCCCTTTCTGTCTATTAGCCACATGGAGAGGCCATACAGCACAGCTTCGCACACCAGATGACACGCAGGCATTCTGCGACACACTCAATATCCCCTAAATCAAAGTTCAGGAATGGTACAGCTCATTCTCCATTTCTGAAACCTGGATTGAGGACAACGAGAACAGAGAAGCAGAAACAATTCTTCATCACTGCACACTCCAAACTGCAGAGGAGATGACCCCAGAAGTCCTGGCTTCTCACCACCCCGTAGAAGGGACCGCATGTACACCTGAAGTTAAACCAATTCTAATTCTACAAATAAGTAACCTGACCTGACGGTTTTGCAGTTATAGCAGGATCTCCCTTATTTTTCATACAGGTCTCAACGGCCAACAAGGACTGCCACATTGTTAAAACGTTTGTTCTTTTTCTCTTTTCTCCCACCTAGCACTTGCTGTTCACAGATGATAACCTGTTTTTGTTCACCCAACATCCCAGCTCCAGCATCTGCAGGAAGATCATTCACCTAAAAAGAACACTGCAGTCTTCATTGTGCCACAAAGTTGCAGCAAGTATATCTTTATTCTTATTTTTTTCTCTCTCTCTTCTCGCTCATTGCTATACCCCATATAAATGGCCAATTCAATTAACAAATAGTCTTGCTGGACAAAATGTGCCAAGATAGAGGAATATCCTCCTACGTATGATCTTTCCAAGGAGGATCTTTCTCAACAATCTGTATCTAAGGAACACATCTGATGCCAAAGGTTTTGTCAAAAATGCCTTTGTCTAAATAACCTTACGATGCCTGGCATGCTAATCCTAGCCAGGTCATTCTTTTACACCAAGGTGTTTATAATGCTGATCCTGAACTTATTTCCTAGTTACTCTTTTATTTTTTTTTCCTTCTACTTCCTCCTGATCACATTAAGGTTATCTCAAAGGTTAATATGTTGTTTTAAGAGCATACGTGTGCGCAGCCTATGGCATTAGGGTGTGCACCTCCAAAGCTCATATACAGTATATATATATATATATATATATATATATATATATATATATTCTATATATGGCAGTAGAACAGTGGACTGTGTCAGTAGTTAATTTTTATTTATTTTTTTTATTATAACTTTTTCACTAGTTTATTATTCTTTACAATATTTTTTTACAATGTATTATTTTTTTATTTTTTTTTACAATTTTCTTAGAAGCCCCATTGGGGGGCTATGGTGACATATCAGGGGTTTAAACAGACCCCTGATGTCTCACTTTTGAGATAGAGAAAGGGACTGAGAACAGAGATTCTTCAGTCCCTTCCTCTGCAGCCAAGCAGCAGGAAGAATCTGCACAGTGTGATTAGGGTGTGCCCAGGCACACCTGGCACACCCTGTGCGCACGCCTATGTTTAAGAGTGACTTTCAATATGCTTCCGTATTGCAAATATGATCACCCACTTAATAAACAAAAAAAAAAAATGTTTATTGAATGTTTAAGAGGGTAGCAGTTTTGACTGCGACAGCTAAACCTTAGAGGGGTGCAATGTTACCTTTGCCTTAAATTCCAAATCCCATTTGAAGCACTCGGTCAATGCTGCTAACCCAAGGTATGCACCACATTTCTATGCTTCAAACTGTGGGATCTGGTCCCTAGGACCGCTTGAGCTCATTAGAGCTAACAATGTTACAGCAAATTAATGCATCAGAGCAGAAAAGCTGATCCTTGTTCACTATCATAGTCTTCATCATTAGGTAAGACAAAAGGTCATGTTGTGTGTTCAGAAGTTACATTTTCAAACTCTGCCAACTCAGATATTACATAGAATTCCAGGTATCTAAATAAGCCCCATCAGGCTGTTATGTGTTCAGAAGTTTAATTTTCTAATTCATCCAACTCAGATAATTTATAGAATCCCGTGGCCCGGATTCACATACATCTGCGCACATTTATGCCGCCGTAGCGTATCTTTTTTATGCTACGCCGATGCAGCGCAGAGAGGCAAGCATGGAATTCACAAAGCAAATGCTCCCAACTCTGCGCAGGCGTAGCATATATTTCATAGGCGTAAGCCGGCGTAAGTGGAAGTAGGTGGAAGTGGGCTGGATGTGGGCGTGATCCATGGTAATGAAGCGTGACCCCATGCAAATGATGGGCCAGGCGCCAGACAAGTACTTAAAACGAACTGCGCATGCATCGAGACGTGGAAGTATCCCCGTGCGCATGCGCACAACCACGTCGGAATAACTGCCTAAGATACGCCGGATCACTGTGTACGCAGTTAACGTAACCTACGCCCAGCCAGACCCACATCGGCCCATATTCACAGACGTCCAACGTACAATACGTAGGCTTGCGTTCCCTGGTCCATACCTTTGCATGGGTTGCGCCTCATCTATGGGGAATAACTTTACGCCGAACGTAAAACTTACGCAAACCGCGTAAATCATGTGCCGGGCGCAAGTATGTTCGTGAATCGGCGTATCTCCCTAATTTGCATATTTGAATAGAAAATCAATGGGAGCGCCACATGTGTCCAGCTTAAATATGCGCCCACTCTACAACAGCGTAGCCAAGTTACGTCGGTAGAATGAAGTCTGTTTTTAGGTTTATCTTAGTTTGTGGGTCCAGCGCACAGATACGACGGCGCGTATTTGTACTTACGTGGTGTATCTGGAGATACGTTGGCGTAAGTGCTTTGTGAATCCAGGCCGAGGTATCTAAATAAGCCCCATAAGGTAATTACCAAATCTCCTTATCTCCAATCGTGTTATTACTTTCTTTATTCTACTTCTAAACTTCGGCTTCAGAAAGTTCACTACTCAAGCCAACATCCCTAAGGGGTACACAAACAGAGAACCAACAATGTACTCACCAAAATTGAAACAATTGACACCCTCCTAGGTCTTTCAATCTCGTCCATCTCCCTAGAGCCCTTCTCAAGGACAAAAATACATCACATTATATATAATTATATATAGTTATATAATTTTTCTAAGCAATATTTAGGCTACAACACAGACTAGGCATCCCCAGCCAACCATTCTATCAGCTAGATTAACTACATTGACCCCTGTACCTCCTCCCCCATGAGCTTGGCTCCAAAAATTGCAGGGATGTGGTCATCCACCACATCCCAGCTAGATTTCGAACCTACTCAGAGAAATAACTTTTTCTCCTCTGACCTTTCCAGATTAAACACTCACTTCTGGAAGATTAGCTGGTCTATATCTTCCCCCGGTATAGTAACCACCCTCTTACTTAAACCTTCTATCCTCAGTTCTATTCCTTATCCTTCCCCCCCTTTTTTTTTTCTTGCTCTGCCCCCTCCTCTTCTTTTACTTTTCTCCCCCGACAGAACCAAACCAAAGTTGCAACCATATAAACTAATCTTTGCTACAAACACCCCCGATCTTAGACTTTTGCTTTATATCATAAACTAACCAACTGTTCCCCCTTCACAAAATCTCCAAACCGCTCCTCTCTTGCTGAATTTGTTCTCCATCAACGCTAAAGGCTTAAACCTACCCAAAAAACACTTGCAACTTCTCAGAAAATGTCATAAGCTCAAAGCTAATATTGTTTGCGTAAAATAAACTCACTTTCTCACAGATAAAACCCCTAAACTCTCGGATGGCGAATTCCCTCCTAGCAAACTAGTCAAAAATTTTCGTCAAATTTGTGACCTTCTATCCTCTTTCTCAACAGGGATTCTGATTCTCGGAGGTGATTTTAACATAGTCCTTAACCCGCTTTTGGATACTTCCGCAGGTACCTCTGCCATGCCCTATAGGGCGATAAAACTGATTAGGCTACAACTCCAAGGCCTTTTAATTAGGGTTGTCCTGATATCACAAGTACCGATACTTTTTTTCAAGTACTCGCTGATACCGATACTTTTTTTAAATCTCATGTGACAGTGGCACATGTCTCAGTAGTTTTTATTTTTTACAATTTGTTTTTATTTGTAATGCTTTCTTTTTTTTAAAGGTGGACTGTGTCCGTGTGTTTTTTTCTTTTCGTTTTTATTATTTTCTAAAAAAAAAAATGTTCTTCTTTTTTTTATTTTAATCCCCTTTTTTTTCAGCCCTGTTGGGGGGCTTTGGTGAGATATCAGGGGTCTTAACAGACCTCTGACATCTCCAATTTGAGACAGAGAAAGGGACTAAGGACACTGATTTCCAATCCCTTTCTCAGCAGCCTCAGCTGCGCTGAAAATTAATGGAGAGAATACAGTGGCTTCTCTTCATTCATAAACTGAAACATTGTAAACACAGGTTACAATGTTTCAGTTATGTGAGTGGACAGAGTCAGTGATCAATGACTCTCTACATTCCGAACAGTAAGGAGCCGGATTTACCGACTCCTACCTCCGCTCTCCATCCTGACAGTTTGAGGGGCATGGAGGGGACAGCAGCACAGAGGGAGAGAGAAACATGGAGGGGGACACTGAGGGAGACGGAAACACGGAGGGGGACACACGGAAGAAGACAGAAACACGGAGGGGGACACATGGATGGAGATGGCAACACGGATGGAGATGGCAGCACGGAGGGGGTCACACGGATTGAGATGGCAGCACGGAGGGGGACACGCAGATGGAGATGGCAGTGCGGAGGGGGACACATGGATGAAGACGGCAGCACGGATAGAGATGGCAGCACGGATGGAGGTGGCAGCATGGAGGGGGACACACAGATGGAGATGGCAGCACGGAGGGGGACACACAGATGGAGATGGCAGCACAGAGGGGGACACACGGATGGAGATATCTGCATGGAGGGGGACACACGGATGGAGATGGCAGCACGGAGGGGGACACACGGGTGGAGATGGCAGCACGGAGGGGGACACAAGGATGGACATGGCAGCACGGAGGGGGACACATGGATGGAGATGGCAGCACGGAGGGGGAGAGCAGCACAGAGGGGGACACAGAGGGAGGGAGACTGCAGCAAAACGGAGAGGGGCTGGAGGAGGACACAGGACAATTAGCGGTGATCGCGTGTGGGGGAGTTACAAGCACCAATCACCGCTAATTTTAAAGCAGCTGAAAGCCGCACAGGGGGAGAGAAGCGGAGTAATGACTTTTAAATCTATGCAGCAGTGATCAGTGCTTGTAACTTCCCCATGCACTGATCACCGCTGTACCAGTATCGGGTGAAGCATTGGGAGCATTTGCCCAAGTACAAGTACACGGCAAATGCTTGGTATCGGTAGCGATACCGATATTAGTATCGGTATTGGGACAACCCTACTTTTAATACATGACACCTGGAGAACGCTTAATCCACAAGTTAAAGATTACACATAATTTTCACCCCTACACCAAAAGTACTCATGACTTGACTACTTCTTCATTTCCCAACCTGACATCCCTCTACTACAAACTACCACAATTGAACCCATGTTTTTTTATGATCATCATCTGATAACTGTCCTCCTAGTTTTCCCAGAAAAAAATTCCAAAATTCCAAAAACATGGAGACTTAACTACTTTAAGACCCAACTGACATAGTAAGAATTGCCACACACATTTGTGAGTACTTCTCCCTCAATGACACCACAGACACAACACTCCTGAATTTGTTGGAAGCACACATATGGGGGGAATTCATTACAACTGCCTTCAAATTCAAAAGAGATCACTAAATTAAAATGTCATTGCTCATGTCCCGCATATGGACACTGGACGCATCTCACAAACAAAACATAGCAGCCTCAACCCATCATGAACTGATTTAGGCAAGACTTCTTCTACTTGAAGAATTAAACTTGAAAACCAAGAGACAGTACATGCTAACACACATTTACTATGAACAAGGGAATAAAAGTGTCAGACTTCTTGCCA
The DNA here is from genome assembly GCA_029574335.1 of Rana kukunoris. Classification (NCBI taxonomy): domain Eukaryota; kingdom Metazoa; phylum Chordata; class Amphibia; order Anura; family Ranidae; genus Rana; species Rana kukunoris. The sequence continues at coordinate 434,196,024 of CM056053.1, read as the reverse complement.
GAGCAGTTCAAAATGAAAAAAGTAGTGCCACAATTCATCACATAAAAGACAAACAAGGTTCCTCACATTCCTTGAATGAGGCTATAGCACTCCAATTCAAAAAGTACTATCAATCGCTTTACAACATACCATCTAAACCTGATTGCCCTCATAATTCAGCCACAAGAGATCACACTATCCAAGGCTTTCTTTTAAAATATGGCGCTCCACCCATTTCTTTAGAAACCTTGCATGCACCGAATGTCCCTCTCGCTTAAGAGGAATTTGAAAAAGTTCTCAAAGACATGAAAGTAGGTAAAGCCCCAGGCCCAGATTGCCTCCTGTTACAATATTATAACATCTTCAAAGACATTTTAAAACCTTGCTTCCTATCAGCATTCCGCTCTTTTAATTCTGACTCTCATATTCCTCATTATACCTGACAGAGAAGGTAGAGACAATACCATCAAGGCCCTTAATATTAATCACTGGCTCAATCATAATGGAAAACAAGGTTTCCTTCTTTCTCTCAATGCTGAGAAGGCGTTCGACAGGGTGTCCTGGGATTACATTGATGCAGTTCTCAAAGCCATTGGTTTACCTAACTTGATGCTATCATACATAAGAGTATTATACTTATCGCCCACTGCTAGAGTTTGTGTCAATGGACACCTGTCGGACGTCTTCCACCTCCACAACGGTACTAGACAGGGTTGCCCCCTCTCCCCACTACTGTTCATCCTTACTCTTGAACCCTTGCTTTATAGAATAAGATACAACCCTGACATCAAAGGGATCACAATTGCAAAACAGACGTATAAGCTGACAGCATTTGCAGACAACCTCTTGCTTTTCTTATCAGAACCCCACATATCAATACCAAATCTGCTTAAAGATCTAAAACATTTTCAGATTTTTTCCAACCTTAAGATAAATTACTCAAAATCAAATGCTTTGAACGTAACACTGTCTCCTGTTACCGTTTCACAATGTCAAAATAACTTCCCCTTCACATGGGCCAAAGATTAAATTACATACCTTAAATTAAAATACCTGTAACGGAATGCACCGTGACAGACTGAGATATTCCTATGTCTAGGGTCACCTTATGTCCACTAGGGCCATAGGGTGACAAAGAATCATAATTCATATGTTACAGAAGACATTAATAAGGGACATTAATAATAATTCATGTTTGCAGGATGTCTTCAAATACCAAAAGCGGTTAGCTATTCAATCTGGGCACACATGATTTGGAAAGGTGTTAATCCAGGTCTACAAGACCAGAGTGAGTCATACCTTTGTATAATATGCTATTGAAATATCTTAAGGTGTTGGCTATTCATGTGAAAGACATTCCGTTGAAGGTGTGGATTGCACCCACTCTCACAAGACTCTGCCATTGTGTGATAAAGCTGCCTAGATAAACTTATTCAACTAGATGTCTGTGTTACTATTCAAGGTTAATTGAACCCTATTGAAGATGCAGTGCCGGCCGGTCTACATGGTTAGCTTACCTGAATGCCTTTTAGAGTGTGATTGAAGCCCCCCATGGTGTGAAGGGAGGTGGAGATTGCATTGTCCTGTGATTAACTGCATTATGCTTGAGACTGTATAAGAAGCTGAGAAAATACTAATAAATTGTCATATCTTTGGAAGCAAGAACGGAGCTCTGTCTCTCCTTATTCTGGGAAAGGATATGGATCGTGTATGCAATATTGTCGGAGTGTGTCAGATAAGCTTGTCGTGGTTGGATGGAAGGTCGTAAGCGGTGGTGACCGTTACAATACCTAAGACCCTATCTAACCTTTTCCAAATCAATTTCGCCCCAGCCCTAAAGAGAATAAGAAATTGAATGTCCTTATTGTCTCTTGGTTTGGCAGGGCCTCCCTTCTCAAAATTACCATCCTCCTTCTTTACTTCCTTCCTTCAAACTTGTGCCTCTTTCATATGGTGAAACAAACCACAAGGATCAAATTTGACCATCTTACCCTTACAAACGTCTCATTACCCCCACAGGAAGTAATTCACATAGTTACATAGTTAGTCAGGTTGAAAAAAGACACAAGTCCATCCAGTTCAACCATAAAAAAATAAAAATAAACAAACAAAATTAAAACACAGTACATCCCATACACCCAACTCCATACCCACAGTTGATCCAGAGGAAGGCAAAAAACCCCAGCAGAGCGATGATCCAATTTGCTACCGGAGGGGAAAAAATTCCTTCCTGATCCCCCAAGAGGCAATCGGATTTACCCCGGATCAACTTTACCTACAGAACTTAGTACTCGGTTATATTATGTGTATTTAGGAAAGAGTCCAGGCCCTTCTTAAAGCAATCTACTGAGCTGGCCAGAACCACCTCTGGAGGGAGTCTGTTCCACATTTTCACAGCTCTTACTGTGAAGAAACCTTTCCGTATTTGTAGGTGAAATCTCTTTTCCTCCAGATGTAAAGAGTGCCCCCTTGTCCTCAGCGTTGACCTTAAAGTGAATAACTTAACACCAAGTTCACTATATGGACCTTATATATTTGTACATGTTGATCATATCCCCCCTTATTCTCCTCTTCTCAAGAGTGAATAAATTCAGTTTTTCTAATCTTTCCTCATAGCTGAGCTCCTCCATGCCTCTCATCAGTTTAGTTGCCCTTCTCTGCACTTTCTCCAGTTCTCCGATATCCTTTTTGAGAACTGGTTCACTGTCAGGAGTCCTTCCCTTTTCAATGGAAGAAGGAGGCCATTACATACCTTGGCATCCAAATCACCAGGAAATTAGCAGACCTCTAAACCCATAACTTCTTGTCTGCCCTTTCTAAGATCCAAATAGATCTGAAGGAGTGGGCCAATCTCAACATTTCATGGTTTGGTAGATCAGCCCTAATAATAATGGTCATTCTCCCTCGCACTCTGTACCTAATGCAGACGATCCGAATTCATCTCCCCTTCTTTTTTGTGGCTTACAAAAAAGCATGTACAATCTTCATATGGAAGAATAATGCCCCACGCATCAAATTCTCACGCCTTGCTTGCACCAAAACTAAAGGTGGAATTGGTTTACCAGACCTCCACAAGTACTACATAGCCTGTCATCTGACTAGGGTTTTGGATTGGAAAGTCCACAAACTTGGGAAAGCTTGGGTTACATTGGAGAATTACCTCACACGTACCCCAACACACATACTACCCTAGCTGGCACCCCACCTTTGGCCCCAGATCCTCAAGTTGCATCCTCTCATCTACCCCTCTTTAATGGCCTTTAGTAAGTCAGTATGCCTCTTCAACCTTTCCTCACAACCAGGGTCAATGACCTACTTGTCATGAAAATCCAGACTTTTCCTAGGGAAACCACGTTCTTACAACGGGAATGGTCACATGAAAAGATTCAAGCACACCAATTTTTTCATAGAGGACGCATGCGATCATATGAAGACTTGTTGTCTACGTCGTGTACTGACGTGTTCCCCTCTTGGTCTTGCAGACAGTTGAGACATTTCTTCACCTCTAAGGACCCAGCTACCACATGGAATAGACAACTTACACCATTGGAATCCCTTTGCTCACGCAATACTCCACAAAGACATCTAATATCTTACATATATGCCCTACTCCAAGACGACCCCTGTCCTCCAACAACAGAGACGTCACATACATTTTGGGGAAAAGATCCACAACTGGCACTCACTGATGAGAACTGGGAGGATATTTTTACATACGTACACAAGGGATCAATGAACGTAGCGATCCAGGAAGATGGATAGAAAATTGCAACCAAATGGTACAGAACTCCAGCCTGTTTACACAAATTCTCAGCCACAATTGTAAATATTTGTTGGAAATGAAAAAAAGCGGAAGGCTCCATGATCCCCATTTGGTGGGAGTGCACTCTGCTCCAACCATTCTGGAGGGAAGTGCACTCCATAATATCACGTGTCACCACTTGTACACTGAATTACAACCCTGCCCAGTATCTCCTACATCATACAACCCTACCTAAACAGGACTATAACAAATCACTGGCCATGCACACGGTCAATGTGGCCAGACTCTGCATTCCTGTGCACTGGTGATCAACAGATATCCCAACCATTAGGGAATGGTTGACCAGGGTTGCTAGGAATGAGGAGATGGAGGAATTGATTTACACTTCCCAAGAACGCACACAGGAGTTTACAGATATCTGGGCCTGTTGGACTAATTTCAAGACTACGGAAAGCTATAGTTCCTACTTTCCTTCATTGAACACCACTACCTAGAGTGTATGGTGGTGATTCCCTGCACCTCCCGCTGAACCGGGGGGCTTGGACTGAGGAGCGGCACCCATCACCTTTCCCCCTCTCCTTCCCTTGCTCAACCTTACCCCCTCATACCACTTATTTTTCTCACTTACTCTTTCCTTTCTATACTCTCTTTCTAACCCCACAGCGATATGGCCGACCAATATTAATCTTGGCACCCCAACATAAGCACCTGGAACTTCCCCTGCATCATAGAACTCAAGTTTAATGGCTAACTTACTGCCAAATTTAGACCTGCTGATATTAGTCTCAATGGTAATGCAACCAGGGCAATACCCATTGAGCACCCCATATTGCCATTGAGCACCCCATATTGCTATTTTGTACGTGATCACTTTTATCTATGTCATATTTTGTTTATGACTTTTAATAATAAACCTTTATTGGTTTTAATTGACCTGCGCAATTGGAGCTCCTTTATTCTATCTTCCATATCATTCACCCCATGGTTCTATTGGAGCTTCATCCACGTCCCTTCCTGTACTCCTTGATTGATGGTCTAAGGATTACACTTGGAGCTTGCGGTGTTGACGCAGTACGCCATCCAAGCATTGCTGGTTCCTGTTGTCCATGCCAGTTGGAGTTCCGGTCGTTACAACGATTCTACCCCGGTTGCAGTGGTCCCGGTTCCCAAAGACCACAGTGTCTGATTGACTCTCTGCTGTACAGTATTAGAGTCCAACCTATCCGGTAAGCGTGTTTATACCCACTCTATACCTTGATGTGATTATGATCTCCATAGATCCCTACAGACAACTTGAATACCTGTTTTATCCAAATCATCGGACAGCAGTCCATCTGTCTTCTGCACCAATTATTCAATTGATGTCCATTTAACTTTAAGATATAGACTTTGCAATGTTTTTTTCTACATTGAGCACTATTTGGGCCACCTGAATATTTGTGTCGGTAGTTCATGTATATGCACTTATATTATGGATGTTGTTGCCTCACATGGTACTATATATTCTAGAGTTTGAGTCTATTAGCGCTACATTTTTTGTTTCCTATCCCCAAATACATTAATATTTTCTGAAAGCAGAGGCCCTAAAAAATAAAATGGTGGCTGTTGCAGTTTTTTTATGTCGCATGATAGAACAGGTCTTGCCATGGTCGACCAAAGAAGTTGAGTGCACTTGCTCAGGGTCATATCCAGAGGTTGTCTTTGGGAAATAGACGTATGAGTGCTGCCAGCATTGTTGCAGAGCTTGAAGGAGTGAGAGAGTCATCCTGTCAGTGCTCAGACCATATGCCGTACATTGCATTAAATGAGTCTGCATGGCTGTCGTTCCAGAAGGAACCCTTTTCTAAAGATGATGCACAAGAAAGCCCACAAATAGGGATTAACCCCACGTTCGATACGAACGTATGTTCGATTTGAACATTGTCTGTTCGTACCTTCGACGAATTTCGAACAAAACTGGTCGTTCGCGACAAAATCGAGTGACGCGCAACGGCCCACAATTCACTGTGGCATTGCACGCTGATGATTGGCCAAACATGCACTATGACCCTGCATGCTTGGCCAATCACAGCGTGCAAAAAACGGAGAGCCATAATTGGCCTAAGCCAGGGCCCAGGGCTTTAGCACACGCTCCACACTATATAAGGCCGCCTGCTGGGAGGCCTCGTGTAGTGTGTTGCGATTGTTAATGAGAGCAGTCAGAGAGACAGAGAGATAGTCTTTTTATATAGCTAGATAGAGCAGGCAGCCTAGCCAGTTTAGTTTAATACACAGTGTGTAGAGGATATATATACATCCCTAGGAGTTGTACATATATTTAAACACTGTATAGCTTAGCTAGATCAGTTCTTCCTAATTTACTGGCAGGCAGGTGATTGTGCTATTTAAAGACGTTATCACAGGTATAGACACCCAGCAGGTACAATATTTAAAGTAATTTATTTATTTATTTTTTATTTAAGCATCAATAAAATCACTGCTCCTGGAGCAGTGATTTTAATGATGTTTAACTTAAAAAAAAAATATGATTTTTTTTTTAAAATATTGTACCTGCTGGGTGTGTATAGTTTGCCTGTGAAAACATCTTTGAGAACCCGGGTCTTGCCCGAGGGAACATGTATCAATAGAAAAAAAAGTTTTAAAAACGGTCGTTTTTTCAGGAGTCCTGCTCCTGAAAAAACGACCAGTTTTTTTACTTTTTTCCATTGATACATGTTCCCTGGGGCAAGACCCAGGTTCTCAAAGACGTTTTCCAACAATAACTTGAATATTGGTCTTTAAAATGATCGTTTTTGAATTCGAACGTTCGAGTCCCATAGACTTCAATGGGGTTCTAAATGTTCGCGCGAACGGTCGGTCTGTTTGACGGTTCTGGTGCGAACCGAACGCGGGGGTGTTCGGCTCATCCCTACCCACAAACAGCTTGCTAAAGACAAGCAGACTAAGGACATGGATTACTGGAACCATATCCTGTGGTCTGATGAGACCAAGATAAACTTATTTGGTTCAGATGTTGTCAAGCGTGTGGGGCGGCAACCAGGTGCAGAGTACAAAGACAACTGTTTCTTGCCTAAAGTCAAGTTTGGTCAACCACTGTCCTTTACAATTACTGACATTACCCCATATAGATGGATGGCAATGAGGTAAAATAACTAGGGGGGGGGGGGGAACAGGTCAGAAGATCCAAAGGAAGGTAATGCAGAGGTGAGTGCAGACAGACCTGAGGTAAATGCTGATCCCGCCCAGTGACAGAAGAGGACATACAGGTATATGGTTACATAAATGTTTGCCGCCAAAAGATCTATCACAAATCTAGCTCTCTGACTGAAGATCTGCCCAGCAGCTGAGGTAAAGCTTGTTCCCTGAAACACAGAAGAGAAAGCACCAGCAAAGCCGCCCCAGAGAGACCTGTATGTAAGATAAGGTGACCAGATTTTTAAAATTAAATCCAGGGACATATTTTTTATTTTTTTTACTAGTAATGGCAGCAATCAGCGACTCTCTGCCCGTCGCGCCACTGCCCACCTCACAGCCTGTCAATACAAAACAGATTATAGCGCATACATTCAAGAATGACATTTATCCTGCAAGGCTAGTTAAAAACACCTGAACATATACATACAAATATTTACAGGGGTTTGGTCACACTATATGGTCATATAGTGCTAAGCCCACAAACTGCGACAAAGTACTCCTAATTTTGTGGGTCCTACCCTAGTAATAGAATGAAAGAACCTGCGTCTCAACCATGGGAGCCAAACTCCTCTATGTGGGAGAACTGAAGGGATTCCTCCTATGAACTGGAAGCCACTAATAAGAGGAAATGAAGAGGGGTGCTCCCCTGTCAAGTCTTACACTTCGGGCCCTGGCTACTACTGGGTGGGGAGCGGAGGAAGATTTCTCCACCAGGAAGGGCAAGGAGATAAGCAGGCAAGCGGCTGGCTGGGACTTGAGCCAAGGCAGAAGAACATGTGAGCGCAGCTGAATGGGCATGCACCCAAAACTGAAGAAACATTCCCTCCGCTCCGACCAGCAAATGATCATCAGAAAGGGGCCCAAATAATGGGGAAAAAAATACACCCCCCCTAAGCTAGTAAGAGTGGCGGAGCCGGGGGTGTAATTCAAAATATTTTTTTTTAATTCTGCACTGAAATTGCCCCAGCCCCTGTTCAAATCCAATCTGGGGACAAAACCGGGGACAGACTTGGTCCGGGCACAGTGTCCTCAATCCAGGGATTGTCCCTGGAAACCAGGGATGCCAGCTCACCCTAATGTAAGACCAGGGCCATCTTAATATCATCATGGGCCCCTGAGCAAAGTAATGCTCTGGGGCCCCTACAATTATGACAGTGCAGGTAAACAGACATCATGTATGTAAGAGGTCTTTCCTGCCTCCCCTGTGTATCTATCACTCTCAGTGCCATCATGGGGTCCCCCAATTTCGGGGCAGCTTGGGCTCAAGGACCAGCTGCTTTGGGGAAAGTGCAGGGGGCCCCCATGCAGCTGGGGCCCCTGGGCAGTGCCCAAGTGTGCCTTCTCATTAAGACAGCCCTGTGTAAGACTTCTTTCACACTGGGGCCAACCAAGCATTAGCAGTAATGTGCCATTGGTTTGAGCGGCGCTTTACCACACTTTAAGCTGGCCATTCATTTCATTGCTCCCAAACTGCCCAAAAGATGCTGCTTGTAGGACTTTTCCTAACGAGTCGCAAGCACACTGTCCCAGTGTGAAAAGTCACACTGAAATGGATGGGAGGCCGTTTTCAGGTGCTTTACAGGCGCTATTTCTAGTGCCTGAAAACCACCTCAGTGTGAAATGGGTTTTACAGTCACCATAGAACCCTGTTAAAAATATAATTGATTTAAAAAACAAACGGCCTTGTTAGGCTTCTAACCTAAATCTGTGAAACTTGTAGATCTTCCCCATCTCTTTGCTTAGCACAAAACAGGGGCCTATTGGTTCCAATATTCTCCTCATTGACAACCACAGTGCCCCAATGAATTTATATATTTGATGGTGGTATTGCTCCTGGAAAAATCTTGGCGTAGCTTTTTTAGAAATATATGTAAAGAAAGGAAACACTGAACCAGTACACTGCATTTGCAATAATTTATTTGTATGGTAACTTTTTTAACAGGACTGTGCTACTTTCCGAAATAAAATAAAATAAAAAATTGCCCAATTCTTGCCTTTTGATCTTGCAACCCCTCTTGTTACCCTTGGGCCGCATACACACGATCGAACATGTCTGCTGAAACTGGTCCGCAGACCAGTTTCAGCGGACATGTTCTATCGTGTGTACGGCCTATCGGACCGTTTTCCAGCAGACCAAAGTTTTAAAACATGCTTTAACCACTTAATCACCGCCCTATAGACGAAATACGGCTATAGGGCGGTTCCTGTACTCTAACAGGACGTCCATGGACGTCCTCCGTTAGAGTCAGGTGTGCGCGCCCAACCGGGCGCGCACACGCGATCACCGGTGCTCACCGGGTCCACGGGACCCGCAGCACCGATGATCGCGGTAAGGAGCCAATGGCGGCGGCTCCTTACCACGTGATCGCGCCGTCCAATGACGGCGCGACCACGTGTGTAAACAAATCTGACGTGCGTCAGATCCGCGCGCCCGAGCGGGCGCGCACACGCGGTCACGGCGCTCGGCGGGTCCACGGGACCCGCAGCGTCAGTGATCTCGGTAAGGAGCCAATGGTGGCGGCTCCTTACCACGTGATCGCGCCGTCCAATGACGGCGCGATCACATGTAAACAAACCGCGTCACTTGCTGACGCCGGTTCTTCCCTCCTCTCGCTGTACCGATCGGTACAGCGTGAGAGGAGAGCGCGGATGGCTGCAGCAGTGTGGGATGGATCTGTGACTATTGCAGTCACAGATCCATCCATCCCTGCTCAGCCATCCCTGCATTAACTCCTTCCTTCCCTGCGCAAAACTCTGCATACCCCCCACAATACTCTGCATACCCCCCAATCCTCTGCATACCCCCCAATACTCTGCATACCCCCCAATACTCCGCAGTACCCCCCAATACTCTGCATACCCCCAATACTCCGCAGTACCCCCCAATACTCCGCAGTACCCCCCAATACTCTGCATACCCCTCAATACTCTGCAATACCCCTCAATACTCCGCAATACCCCGCAGTACTCTGCAATACCCCGCAGTACCCCGCAATACCCCGCAGTACCCCGCAATACTCCGCAGTACCCCCCAATACTCCGCAGTACCCCCCAATACTCTGCATACCCCTCAATACTCTGCAATACCCCTCAATACTCCGCAATACCCCGCAGTACTCTGCAATACCCCGCAGTACCCCGCAGTACCCCGCAATACCCCGCAGTACCCCGCAGTACTCCGCAGTACCCCGCAATACTCCGCAGTACCCCCCAATACTCTGCATACCCCGCAATACTCTGCATACCCCGCAGTACCCCCCAATACTCCGCAGTACCCCCCAATACTCCGCAGTATCCCCCAATACTCTGCAGTACCCCCCAATACTCTGCAGTACTCCCGCACAATACTCCCGCACAATACTCCCGCACAATACTCCCGCACAATACTCCCGCACAATACTCTGCAGTACCCCCGCGCAATACTCCCCACGCAATACTCCCCGCACAATACTCCCGCACAATACTCCCGCACAATACTCTGCAGTACCCCCGCGCAATACTCCCCACGCAATACTCCCCGCGCAATACTCCCCGCGCAATACTCCCCGCGAAATACTCCCCGCGCAATACTCCCCGCGCAATACTCCCCGCGCAATACTCTGCAATCGTTTTTTTTTCAGGCTTCCCAGCCTAGAGGGGAGATGTGGGGTCTTGTTGACCCCATATCTCACTGTAAAGAGGACCTGTCATGCTATATTCCTATTACAAGGGATGTTTACATTCCTTGTAATAGGAATAAAAGTAACCAAAACATTTATTTTTGGGGAAAAAGGTGTCAAACTAAAATAAATAAAGTAAAATGAACAATAAAAAAAAAAAAAAAAAATTACAGCGCCCCTGTACCCGTGTGCTCGTATACAGACGCGACCGCACACGTAAGTCCCGTCCACATATGAAAACGGTGTTCAAACCACACATGTGAGGTATCGCTGCGAACGTTAGAGCGAGAGCAATAATTTTGGCCCTAGACCTCCTCTCCAACTAAAAAGATGTAACCAGGAAAAACATTTAAAGCGTCGCCTATGGGGATTTTTAAGTCGCGTAGTTTGGCGCCATTCCACAAGCGTGTGCAATATTGAAGGGTGACATGTTGGGTATCTATTTACTCGGCGTAACTTCATCTTTCATATTATGCAAAAACATTGGGCTAACTTTACTGTTTTTTTTTTTTAAGCACAAAACTGTTTTGTTTCCAAAAAAAAACGCGTTCGAAAAATTGCTGTGCAAATACAATGCGAGATAAAAAGTTGTAACGGCCGCCATTGTATTCTCTAGGGTCTTTGCTAAAAAAGCATATATAATGTTTTGGGGTTCTATGTAATTTTCTAGCAAATAAATGATGATTTTTCCATGTAGGAGAGAAATGTCAGAATTGGTCTGGGTGTTCCAGAACGCCTGATGGTGCTCCCTGCATGTTGGGCCTCTGTATGTGGCCACGCTGTGTAAAAGTTCCACACATGGGGTATCGCCATACTCGGGAGGAATAGCAGAATGTGTTTTGGGGTGTAATTTGTGGTATGCATATGCTGTGTGTGAGAAATAACCTAATAATATGAACATTTTGTGGAAAAAAAATTTAAATAAAAAAATCTTGATTTTGCAAAGAATTGTGGGGAAAAAATGACAACTTCAAAAAACTCACGATGCCTCTTTCTAAATACCTTGGAATGTCTTCTTTCCAAAAAGGGGTCATTTGGGGGGTATTTGTACTTTTCTGGCATGTTAGGGTCTTAAGAAATGAGAGAGGCTGTCAGTACATCAGATGTGATCAAATTGATCAATTTTCAGTAATTGGTACCATAGCTTGTAGACCCCATAACTTTCACCCAGACTAAATATTATCCAATTTTTTTTTTTTGTTACCAAAGATATGTAGCAGTATACATTTTAGGCCAAATTTATGAAGAAAAATTACTTTTTTGCAAAATTTTATAATAGAAATGAAGAAAAATTCATTTTTTTACAAAATTTACGTTCTTTTTTCATTTATAGCGAAAAAAATAAAAACCGCAGAGGTGATCAAATACCACCAAAAGAAAGCTCTATTTCTGGGAAAAAAAGGACAAAAATTTCATTTGGTTAGAGTGTTGTATGACTGAGTTATTGCCATTCAAACTGTGAGAGCACCGAAAGCTGAAAATTGGTCTGGTTATTAACCAGTTAAGGACCCCCGCACGCCTATGTACGTCCACAACATGGCTCGTACAGGCACAAGGGCGTAAATTTACGTCCTCGCCTTAGTGCGGTTCGGGGGTCCCATCGGGACCCCCTCCGCGGCGTGCGGCGGTCCCCCTGGCTCTGGGAGCGATCGCCGACGAGCGGGCGGATGTCCGTGTTTTCCGCCCCCCCCCGCGATCGCTCCCAGCCAATGGGAGCGCGCTCCCAGCCTGTCACTTCCTCCTCCTGTGTTTACACAGGAAGGAGGAAATGATCATTTCTCTCATCGCAGCGCTGTTTCCCAGCGCTGCTGATGAGAGAAGACATGCCAAGTAAGTGTGCACCAACACAACACTGACACACACTCACATAGGCATATTAACCCCTTGTGATCGCCCCCCCCCACCCCCCTGTCACAGTGTTACTGAATGCAGTGATTTAATCACTGCATTTAGTGTCAGTGTGACAGGCACTGTAAAAAACAGTTAGTGTTAGGTTCAGGATAGCCCCCCCACCCCCCCTAATAAAGTTTTAACCCCCTGATCACCGCCCTAGTTAACCCTTTCACTCCCTATTGCCAGCTTTACTAAGCGATCATTTTTCTGATCGCTGTATTAGTGTCGCTGTTCCCGCTAGGTAGCTATTTTTTTTATTACGATTTTTTTTTAACTAAAGACATGTGGCTAAATAAATTTTGGCCTAAATGTTTTACTAAAATTTAGTTTATTTGATTTTTTTTATAACAAATAGTAAAAAAATAGTGATTTTTTTCAAAATTGTCGCTCTATTTTAGTTTATAGCGCAAAAAATAAAAATCGCAGAGGCGATCAAATACCACCGAAAGAAAGCTCTATTTGTGGGAAGAAAAGGACGCAAATTTTGTTTGGGAGCCACGTCGCACGACCGCGCAATTGTCTGTTAAAGCGACGCAGCGCCGAATTGTAAAAACACCTTGGGTCATTTAGCAGCGTAAGTGTCCGGGTCTTAAGTGGTTAAGGGGGTTTAAGTGCCCAGTGGTCAAGTGGTTAAAACCTGTCCGATGCAAACCTGTCCGTCAGACAGGTTCGATGGTTAGTACACAAAAGCATCGGACCAAAAACCCGCGCATGCTCAGAATCAATTTGACGCATGCTTGGAAGCATTGAACTTCGTTTTTTCATCACGTCGTTGTGTTCTACGTCTCCGCATTCTGGTCCGATGGGATTTTGTCTGATGGTGTGTACGCACATTAGACCAACAGACCACTTCAGCCTGGTCCGATGAAAACGGTCCGATGGACAAGTTTCATTGGACCTGTCTGATCGTGTGTACGCGGCCTTACACTTGTATGCTGAGTTATCTTACACTCTACCCTACAGTGAGAAAAGGACATGAGCATATTCAGGGGTTTTTAATCCCATAGACCTCAAAAGGAGTACCTTTAAATGTGTGATACGATTAAAGAATACCTCACCTCCTATAGCACTGCCCTCCTATATTTTGCATAGAGATTATTTCCTGGTGTACCTTTAGTCCAGATAAGGTACATGACACAGTAACAGAGCTGACAGCTTGAACTTAGTTGCCAAGAAACAATGATGGCCATTGTTTGCCTGTTGAACAGATTTCATTATGTCCCTGTCAAAGTGTCAATGTATTGACCTATATGTAAAACGGGGATATTCCTGCTCTATTAGGCTTCATTTACATGGACGTTTTTACAACCACTTTTTTTAGCCTTTTTTACAGCTTAAAAACGCATGTCCATGTTTACATTAGAAAAAAAAAAAGTTTTTTTGAGCTGGAGCTCAAAAACGCAGCGGCAGCGTTTGAGCGTTTTTTTTTCGAGTTTTTGATCGTTTTTTAATGTCTGGCGCTTTTACAGCTCTATTGCTGGAGCTTCAGAACGCACTGGCCCTGGTTTTTTTTTGCAGCTTAAAAACGGCTCAGCCATCTACAGCTCAAACACGTCATGGTGGGCATGAGGCCATAGACTAACATGGAGAGCTGTTTTTAAGCTGCAAAAAACGCTCAGAAAAGTGGCTGTAAAAACGTCCATGGAAATGAAGCCTTATGGGTAAATAGAGTTGCTCAAGGGTGCCGCAAACACCGTAAGGGTCAAACACTACCCACAAAAGAATCACAAAAAAATCAAATAGTGGTGTTGCGCTCCCTCATGAAATAACATATAAACCTAGATATATGAATGCAGAGTGAATAAATTATATAAATAAATATATAAAGTGCTGCTGTGCTGCAAACAAGTGACTACAGGTGCAATGATAATAAATATAAAAAAAAAATTGATAATAATTAGAATAAAAAACAATGGGCTGGATTCAGAAACGTTTTACATCGGCTTATCTCCAGATACGCCGACGTAAGTCCAAATGTGTGCCGTCGCATCTTTGCGCCGATTCACAAAGCGAGATACGTCGAAAAACATGGCTTCAGCCTTCTTGCCTACGCCGGGGTATCGTGGGCGCATAGTTACGCTGGACGCATTCGGCGTTCCCATTATAAATATGCAAATGAGTAAGATACACTGATTCACGAACGTAGATGCGCCCGGCCGCTTCATATTCGCGATTTGCGTAAGGCTTACGTCCGGCGTAAAGTTACCCCTCATATAGCAGGCACAGCTAATGCAAAGGTATGGGCCAGGGAATGACACCGTTGAAATTTTACATCGCGTACGCCGTTTACGTGAATAGGGCAGTGCATAGGTTACGTTCACGTCGTAGGCATTGTGTCAACGTATCTTAGTGAGTATATGCAACGTGATTTTGAGAATGCACGCGCATGCCCAGTTCAACCGGCCATTCATTTGCATGTGGTCACGCTTAATTTAAATAGATGACGCCCACCTCCTTCCTACTTTGAATTAGGCGGACTTACGCTGGCCAATTTATGCTACGCTGCCACAACTTACAGAGCAAGTGCTTTGTGAATACTGCACTTGCCTCTCTAAGTTGCATAGCGTAAAGAACATACGCTACGCCTGCACAAAGATACGCCAATGTATCTGAATCCCGGGCCAATGCATGTAGAATTAGAAACAAATGCAAATAATGCAAATAAAGTCCATTGTGAGTGTAGCAAAGGACGCAGGTATACGGACACCGGAAGTGACGCAACAAGGTCCCGAGCTCGCTACTAGTGTTGCTCACGAATATTCGCATTGCGAATATTCGTAACGAATATTGCATATTCGAGTATTTGCGAATAAATCGAATATCGCGGTGAATATTCGATATTGCGAATATTCATATTTTTTCAAATTTATTTTTAAAACAGATCACATCCTAGTGATCTCCATCGACGTCTAAAAGCATTGCTGGTATGATTAGAGACCCTGGGCCGAGTAGCTGAGGCGATCCTTTTATGTTGCCGAATATTCGCAATGCGAATATTCGTATTACGAATATTCGCGAATACTTTCTCTGCCCTTCTGTGTTTTGTATATAAAAAAAAAAATAGCTTTAGTTTAGTCATATAAGTTTGTGTAAGTAGAGTTAGTGTTTAGTGCATATTAGTTTATAATCCAGGAAATGATCTCCGTTTTCGCGTGCTGACGAGAATTTCGCAATCAATTTCGCATTCGCATTAGCATTCGCGAAATTTCGCAATATTGTTATTTAGACAAAATATCACGAATATTTGATTTTAGCGAATATTTCTCGAATATTCTTCTATATATTCGTGATATATCGCGAAATCGAATATGGTGTATTCCGCTCAACACTACTCGCTACTCGTTTTTATGCAATGCACTTTATATCATTTAAAATGTGAGTACCTTTTTTATTGAAATAAATTGTGAATTTTAAAACGCCAAACGTACTACACCAAGAGGCTCTGTATTCTCTTATTTCTCCATCCATATTTAAGCCCCTGAGTGGCCCCCCCATCCCGCATCCACACATTACTGGAAATGCTGGAGAAGGATGGAATCCCCTCCCCCACTTCGAATGACCTAGCATTCCACCATATCTTTCAATGCTGCTTACCTTACAGCAGTAAGGTAAGAAGGTAGTACACCCACTTACACAGCTTCAGGCATGGTATCCCTGAAGCAGAGAACTGGGGGGGGGGGGTGCTGCCGCCTGAAATTGAGAAGTGGGGGGGGCTGCCGCGAATTGAGAAGCGGGGGGCCTTTACAATAAAAGAAGAAATAAAAGTATATATAAAAAAGGGGGTAGACCTCTGGTGGGCCCTTTAATAAAAATAAAAAAAAATAAACCTCTGGGCCCTTTAATAAAAAATAAATTAAAAAAATATATAAACAAAAATAAAAAATAAACATTTATATATATAAAATAAAAAGAAAAAAAAATAATATAAAAAAATATATATAAAAAAAGGGGGGTTGCCATCCGGGGCCCTGGGGACCTCTGGGCCCTTTAATAATAATAATAATAACTATATATATATATATATATATATATATATATATATATATGAAAAATATATAAAAATATATATATATATTTTTATAAAAAAGGGGGGTGGTCATCCAGGGCCCTGGGGATCTTCGGGCCCCTGGGGACCTCCAGATCCCTACAAAAAATTAAAAATTGCCCATTTAATAAAAATAAAATAAAAATATATTAAAATATATATATTTTTTAAATAAAAAAATAAATAAAAAAAGGGGGTTACCATCCGGGTAAAAAAAAATCGCAATAAAAAAAAATGAGCTACCTAGCGGCAACAGTGACACTAATACAGCGATCAGAAAAATGATTGCTTAGTGACACTGGCAATAGGGAGTGAAAGGGTTAACTAGGGCGGTGATCAAGGGGTTAAAACTTTATTAGGGGGGGTACGGGGCTACCCTGGACCTAATACTAACTGCCTGTCACACTAACTGTCACACTGACACTAAATGCAGTGATCAGTACATATATGATCACTGCATTCAGTGACAGTGTGACAGGGGGGTGGGGGGGTGATCGCAAGGTTTTAAATGTGTCTATGTGTACTGGTGTCAGTGTAGTGTTGGTGCAGACTTACTGTGACTCTTCTCTCATCTCGGCGGTTTGAAAATACCGCCGAGATGAGAGCTGCATCACTTCCTCTGCCTATGTTTACATTTTACAGGCAGAGGAAGTGACACGGCGGCGGCACATGGGATTGGCTGGGAGCGATCACGAGGGGGCGGACAGAAACGAACAGCCGCCCCCTCGAGTCGGATCGCTCCCCAAGGTAAGCCGCCCGCCGCACTCAGCGGAGGGGGTCCCGATCGGACCCCTGACCCGCTAGAAGGCAGGGACGTAAATATACACCCATCTGTCTGTACGTGCCATTCTGTGGACGTACATAGGCATGTGGCGGGCGTTAAGGGGTTAATATTAATAATATACAGGATTTATATAGTGCCAACAGTTTGTGGAGCACTTACAACACAAGGGCAGGCAGTACAGTTACAATAAAATTCAATACAAGAGGAATCAGAGGGCCCTGCTCGTTAGAGCTTACAATCTAAAAGGGAGGAACAAGTGATAAAAAACAGTAAATGCTGTTTGGGATTAGAGAAAATGTACCAACAGGAAAAATTTAAGGAGCCACTAAAATCCAATTCAGACAGTAGCAAGTCCACAGACATCTTGTGAGCAATGCTCCGGCAAAGGTCAAAAGATCAGACACTAGAGAAATTATTATTCATTTTTTTTTTTAATTAAACTTTATTTTTATACATGTATTCACACCTTTGGAGAATTAGGGTCAGATGATATGAATAACTAGATCACAAAAGGAGCCAGTCCTAAATATCATACATCTAAATGGGATTTTTTAGGGATGACCCCCCCTCCCACTGGCTATAAAAAGATGGCTCGAAAATGAGACAAGTCAGCAGAGAAGGCAAAAAAAAAAGAACCAGATGCAACACCTCCCCTCGAACTGCTATGAAAATCTTTAACCTATCATCAAGTACATTAACAGAATCTGAACTGATTCTATTACATACGAGACTAAACTTATTCAACTTATTCAAGGATTTAAACAGCTTTGTTTGTTCACTTTCCATCATCAGGTTCTACCACAATCGCAACAATAACTCATGAACATCCCTTCTCATCCCTAAGGAAGAACCAGACATTACGGAAAACCCGGGACCCCTTGGGATCCCCAGAAAAACATGCCTTGGATATCTTACAAGAGCTCTGGACAGGACAGGATGATGGAGATCTGTCCATCCTTGAATGTCTGGACCTAGATGAACCAAGGAAAGTCATCCATACAGGTTTTAAACCTGTCTCAAAGTTTTTTGAATACCAAGACAAGGGCCCATATGTGGAAACATTCTATTCATTGGTTTAAAATGAATTAAAGTCTATCTGTGCGCAAAAAAAAACCACACACAACAATCTCATGAAACAAAAACAGCACTTGAAATTACAATCCAAACATTTTCATTCGACAGGCAGACAAAGGAAGAGGAACACTCATCTTAAAAAAAGAAGAATATATAACTGAAGCATGGAGACTTGTATCCGATCAGAAGACATACTGTACACTAAGCTTGGACAAAATCTGATCCAAACCTTTAGAAGAGAACTCCAATGTATGGTAGACACAGCCTGGGAAGATGGTGACCTCAACCCTAGCAAAAGATTGTTTCTCTGCCCCATTTGTTCCCTACCCCGTACTTCTATTACTTACCGAAAGTCCACAAGGACCCACTCCACCCACCGGGTGGACCCATCTTAGCAGCTACAGATGGCCTCACCAGCCATCTATCAGACTATGTAGATTTCTTTCTACAATCCATTGTTCAACAGCTCCTGTCCTCCATACAGGATTCCAGTCATATAGCATACACTCTGAACCATTATGTTTGAGACACTATAATTGGGTTTCGCTAGACACCACCTCACTCTATACTTCAATCCCACATGATGTAGGTCTAGACTAGATGCTGCCCGTTATTTCCTATGTAAAGAGGAAACCCTGAATCCTACAAAAGCAAAGTTCATTTTTCAAGCCCCCAAGTTAATCCTATACCACAATTATTTTAAATTCGAACAGGAATACGGTCTACAAACTAGAGGTACAGCAATGGGTGCCAGTTTTGCCCCCAGTTACGCCAATCTTTTCATGGCAGGACCTCTACATCTGGGCTTAGAACCCTTCTCATGCCATCTGGTCTATTTTGGCAGCTATATTGATGACGTCATCATCATTTGGCGAGGAGAAACCAACCGAATTAACCACTTCACCCCCGGACCATATTGCTGTCCAAAGACCAGAGCACTTTTTGCGATTCGGCACTGCGTCGCTTTAACTGACAATTGCGCAGACGTGCGACATGGCTCCCAAACAAAATTGGCGTCCTGTTTTTCCCACAAATAGAGCTTTCTTTTGGTGGTATTTGATCATCTCTGCGGTTTTTATTTTTTGCGCTATAAACAAAAATAGAGCGACTATTTTGAAAAAAATGCAATATTTTTTACTTTTTTCTGTAATAAATATCCCCAAAAATATATTCAAAAACTTTTTTTTCCTCAGTTTAGGCCGATACGTATTCTTCTACATATTTTTCGTAAAAAAAAATCGCAATTAGCATTTACAAAATAAGGGGGTAGTTTTATGGCATTTTTATAATTTTTTTTTTTTTACTAGTAATGGCGGCGATCAGTATTTTTTTCAGTACTGCCACATTATGGCGGACACTTCGGACACTGTTGACACATTTTTGGGACCATTGGCATTTTTTTAGCGATCAATGCTATAAAAATGCATTGTATTACTATAAAATAAAAAAGGGGTTAACACTAGGGGGCAGGGAAGGGGTTAGGTGTGTTCCTGGGTGTGTTCTTACTGTATGGGGGGGTGACCTCACTAGGGGAAATCACTGATCTTCTGTTCATACATTGTATGAACAGGAGATCAGCGTTCCCCGCGCTGACAGGAATGAGAGCTATGTGTTTACACACATAGCTCCCGTTCCCCGCTCTGTAACGAGCAATCGCGGGTGCCCGGCAGCGATCGTACCCGCCGGGCACGTGCGCGGGACTCAGGGGCGAGCGGGGGCGTGCGCTTGCCTGCCGGCGGGGGGAAACGCGCCCCCTAGTGGCTGCCAAAGAGCTGACGTAGTATGACGGGCTTTCGCCCCGGAGTGCCGACCTGTCTCCGTAGAATGACGGCGGCGGGTCGGCATGTGGTTAAAAAGTTACTTCAATATTGTAATAACAACATATTTGGTATACACTTTACATTTGTCACTGATCCAAATGAGCTCATATTCCTTGATCTTGAATTATTCCATGATCAAGATTCTAAAATATGCTAATTGACCCATTTAAAACCCACAGCTGGAAATTTCTACCTACATAAGAACAGCTGTCATCATGGAAAATGGATTAGCAACATTGGCCCAGATTCACAGAGCAATTACGCCTGTCTAACTGGTGTTAGACAGGAGTAATTTCAAATTTCGCGCGCCGTATCACTAGTTTGAATCCTCAAACCATGATACGGCGGCTTCGGGCTTCGATCCGAGAGGCTTACGTCCTCGTAAGCCTTCGGATCTACACTGCGATATTTTTGCGGCCGCTGGGAGGAGTTTGCGTCGTTTTCATGCGTCGGGATATGCAAATGAGTTTTTACGGCGATCCACGAAGGTACGAGTGTCCCTCGCAATCGCCTACGTCATTTTTTGGCTACGTAATGTTAGAGGAGCTTTTTGCTGGTCTAACAGTGCATAACCCATGTAAAGTATGGCCGTCGTTCCCGCGTCGATTTGAAAATATTTTTTTTTTTTAATGTAACTCGTTCGGGAATAGGAATGTACGTAAACGACGCTACTACGACGTGACGACGTGTTTTCGCGCAATGCACGACGGGAAATTTGCGAACGGAGCATGCGCAGTTCGATCGCCGCGGGAACGCACCTATTTTAAATGCTTCATGCCCCCTACTCGCGCAGATGGATTGCGACGGGAGAAATACACTACGCCGCCGTCGTTTACTGGACAAAATCTACCTGGATTCCACGTAGAGCCAGGTAAAAAACGGCGGCGTAGTGTATTTCTGATACTCTACGAGAATCTAATTCTCTGTGAATCTGCCCCATTGTATATAGTTAATTCTGCCATCTAAAATGCAATTGTAACTCTATTGAGCACTACAAAGCACAGAGTCAGGTTTTGATTAGGGTTGTCCAGATACCGATACTAGTATCGGTATCGGGACCGATACCAAGTATTTGCGGGAGTACTTGTACTCGCGCAAATGCTCCCGATACCTAAATAGAATACTTTTTTTGTATTTATCAACATGTTCTGTGAAAATTCTTTGAGTTTTTTACTACTGCATGACAAGAAAATAAAACATTTTTATTCATTTTTACTCATTTTTATTCTTTTATAATGTCTTGAGTTAGAGTTCTTCATAATTCTAAAGAAAATATCCTTAGTCTGTATTGTGGTTTGAAAACTGTCACATGACATTTAAAAAAAGTATCGGTATTCGGTATCGGCGAGTACATGGAAAAAAGTATCGGTACTTGTACTCGGTCCTAAAAAAGTGGTATCGGGACAACCCTAGTTTTGATCAAAACATTTTTGGAGAAATGTCATCATGAAGAAGATATCAACTTAGCCTTTCAAAAATACTTTCAGAAATACTCCAAAGAGTCCCACCTCGATGATAAAGCCAATAAGGAAAATAATATAGTAGACTCACCTTCCATCCACAAAGGCCCCATGTCCATCCCCAAGTACAACAGGCATTGGGCTATTAAGAAAACTCTGGTCAAACTTTGGGGGATTCTTTGTAATAACCTCCAAAATTAAGACATACATCCCCCCAGCCTAAACTTGTGTTTAAAAGAGCCAATAATGTTAAAAACCTCATAGCCAAGCAGGAGCAAAAAACTCCTCTTGGACTCCATCCCCAAAATGTTCTTACTAAGTATGTACAAATGTCTGTCAGACGCATGGCTGTCAGATTGTGACATGCAGCTGTGTCTATACAACCTCTGCCTTTGCATCCACTTCTATAGGTGCTTGCATGCAGCTCGGGGCAGATGTAGGAGCGAAAACAAATGCCTCCTTCATGCAGTACGGGTGCAAGTGCCCCTTTGAGCAAAGCTTTAATATTTATTTGCACAGTGTCTCTGAGTTTACTTTGGTAAGTGTTGTACATGTCAAATGTTATGTACATTTATTTTACTGCTTTTAATTATTAACAATACAAATCCCCAAAATATTATACTTGGTTCCATGATCTTTAAAAAGCAGTGGTGCCAGGAGGTGGGTGTGGTTTAGACAAGGGGCGGTGCTAGGAAAATGGGTAGGGGTGCAGACAAGTGTGACCTAGGGGTGGGGAGTGAGTTAAGCCCTGTACACACGATTTGCTTGTCCGATGAAAACAGATAGTTTTCATCGGACAAACCGATCCTTTGTGGGCCCCATCGGTTTGTTTTCCAAAACAAATAGAACATGTTTTAAAATTTTCCTCTGGATAACAAAACGATAGAAAAAAAAACGATCTTCTGTGTCGAAGTCCATCGGTCAAAAATCCACGCATGCTCAGAATCAAGTTGACGCATGCTCGGAAGCATTGAACTTCATTTTTCTCAGCACATCGTAGTGTTTTACGTCACCGCGTTTTGGCACGGTCGGATTTTTAACTGATGGTGTGTAGGCACGACTGATGAAAGTCATCTTTATCAGATATCCAATGAAAAAATCCATCAGATGAGATCCCATCAGATATCCGATCGTGTGTACGAGGCTTTACTGCACTTATTCTTTGAGAAAAAATTCCATATATATATATACAGTATACAGTATATATATATATATCTATATATATAAAACTCAACGTGTGTGTGTGTGTGTATGTATGTATGTTCCAGCATCACGTCCAAACGGCTAAAGATATTAACATGGAACTTGGCACACATGTTACTTATATGTCAGCAACAAACATAGGATAGGTGGTTTAACCCTTACCCACCCCCATTTGCCATGGTCGGGGTTTTTCTTTAAAGTCCCATTCAACTCTATGGGAAAGGGTTTTTCTTTAAAGTCCCATTCAACTCTATGGGAAATACATGTTCCTTAATAACTTCCAAACGGCGGTTTTTGTTAAAGTGTGAAAATGCCTCGAAGAAAAAGTAAAGCTATAGGCCAAGTGCAATGGCAAAAAAGGCAAAGGCAAAAAAAATAAAAATACAGCGTAGGCTAGAAACTCTTGAGGAGCGCAGTACAAGACTCACAGCACTGCGAAATAGAGCACAAGCTTCTAGAGCTTCAGAAACCGAGCAACAGCGTGACATTAGACTTCAGGATAAGAGGGAGAGAGCTAATGCTTCTAGAGCTTCAGAAACTGAGCAACAGCGTGACATTAGACTTCAGGATAAGAGGGAGAGAGCTAATGCTTCTAGAGCTTCAGAAACTGAGCAACAGCGTGACATTAGACTTCAGGATAAGAGGGAGAGAGCTAATGCTTCTAGAGCTTCAGAAACTGAGCAACAGCGTGACATTAGACTTCAGGATAAGAGGGAGAGAGCTAATGCTTCTAGAGCTTCAGAAACTGAGCAACAGCGTGACATTAGACTTCAGGATAAGAGGGAGAGAGCTAATGCTTCTAGAGCTTCAGAAACTGAGCAACAGCGTGACATTAGACTTCAGGATAAGAGGGAGAGAGCTAATGCTTCTAGAGCTTCAGAAACCGGGCAACAGCGTGACATTAGACTTCAGGATAAGAGGGAGAGAGCTAATGCTTCTAGAGCTTCAGAAACTGAGCAACAGCGTGACATTAGACTTCAGGATAAGAGGGAGAGAGCTAATGCTTCTAGAGCTTCAGAAACTGAGCAACAGCGTGACATTAGACTTCAGGATAAGAGGGAGAAAGCTAATGCTTCTAGAGCTTCAGAAACCGAGCAACAGCGTGACATTAGACTTCAGGATAAGAGGGAGAGAGCTAATGCTTCTAGAGCTTCAGAAACCGAGCAACAGCGTGACATTAGACTTCAGGATAAGAGGGAGAGAGCTAATGCTTCTAGAGCTTCAGAAACCGAGCAACAGCGTGACATTAGACTTCAGGATAAGAGGGAGAGAGCTAATGCTTCTAGAGCTTCAGAAACCGAGCAACAGCGTGACATTAGACTTCAGGATAAGAGGAAGAGAGCTAATGCTTCTAGAGCTTCAGAAACCGAGCAACAGCGTGACATTAGACTTCAGGATAAGAGGGAGAGAGCTAATGCTTCTAGAGCTTCAGAAACCGAGCAACAGCGTGAGATTCGACTTCAGAATAAGAGAAGGAAAGCCAAAATGACAAGGGCTGCAGAGACTTTTGGCTTACTGTTTGAAGAATTTAACTATGACCGACAAAATTCACATGGGCAACTTTATGTAGCATGCTCCAGGGTGGGTTCTCCAAATAATTTGTTCATTTTAGCAAATGCGGGAGAAACTAAGAATATAGTATACAAACAAGTATTGCAATAATATGTCAGTTGAGTTAACCGCACTTTTTAAAGCTCTGTGAGTTGGTACTAATCTGCTTCATTGTACCATATTTTGCTGTTTCAACATTCACAAACTGAAAAGGAAAATGTTATAAAAGTTATGAAATACAATACTCTTTAATCAAATAGTAAATATTCATATTTTTATCTGTCATTTCTAAAATTAAACATTGTGTTATTTATTATTTATTTATTTATATTTATATTACTATGATTTTCCTCCCCAAAAGGTTAAGATAGGAAGACGCCGGGTATTCAGCTAGTATATATATATATATATATATATATATATATATATATATATACATATACACAGTGGAACCTCGGATTACAAGTATAATCCATTCCAGGAGAATGCTCGTAATCCAAAGTGCTTGCATATCAAAGCAAATTCATTGAAGTCAATGGAATCAAAAATAATTAGTTCCACATTGACTTCAATGGCATGCAATACTGCATGAGGCCAGAGGTGGGGGGCCCGGAGAGCCTCGAAAATGTTCGGAAAGGCCCGAGGACAGTTTGGCTGACCTCGGTAAACCTCAGAAAGACTTCATTCCCGAGCCTTTCTGAGGTTTGCCGAGGTCAGCCGAGCTGTCCTCGGGCCTTTCCATGAATTTTGGCACCCCCACCTCAGGCCAAACGTGGTACTGCATACCGCTTTGGCAGGAATCCTGCTTGTTTTGCGAGACAACACTCACAAACCGAGTTAGGATTTTAGGAATATACAGTATATATATATATATATATATATATATATATATATTTACTGCACACACACACATATATATACATACATACAGTTTGGTGCAAACGTCTTATGCCTCCTACACACAATCACTTTTTGTGATGAAAAAAAACAATGACATTTTGCCCACACACGATCATTTTAAATGACATTTTTAAAAATGTAATTTTTTTTCATCACAAAAAGTGATCGTGTGTACGCGGCATTAGGCATGTCTGAAAAAATGGTGTAAATTAATAGGAATGCTTTCAGAAATAGAAGTGTTAATATTTTACTTTTATCAAATAACAAAATGAAAGGTAAATGTACAGAAGAGAAGCCCAAATCAAATCAATATTTGCTGTGACCCCCCTACTACACGTTCACACGGTTTTTGAAGGAAATCGGCAGGTAGGTTGTTCCAAACGTCTTGGAGAACTAACCACTGATCTTCTGTGGATGTAGTCTGCCTCAAATCCTTCTGTCTCTTCATGTAATCCAAAACAAGTGCCATGATGCTGAAATGAGGGCTCTGTGGGGGCCAAACCATCACTTCCAGGACTCCTTACACCAAAGATAATTCTTAACCACTTTAAAACCGAGCCTGTTTTTCAGACTCAGTGGGACAGATTCTCAAAAAATTGCGTATTTGCGGCGTATCCCATTTACGCTACGCCTACGCAGTTTTTACGGGCAAGTGCTGTATTCTCAAAGCACTTGCTCCGTAATTTGCGTTGGCATAGCGTAAAGGGGACAGCGTAAGGCTGCGTAATTCAAATAGGGATGGAGGGGGGCATGCTGTATTTAAATCAACGTAAACGCCACCTAGCGGCCGGCGTATTATTGCATTTAGGATCCGACGGTGTAAGTGACTTACGCCAGTCGGATCCTAGCGTAATTCCGGCGTATCTTGTTTTGTGAATACAAAACAATGATACGCCGGCGGGATTTTCGAATTAGATTGGTGTATCTGTAGATACACCGGCGTAATTCTTTTGAGAATCTGGCCCGGTGTTTACAAGTTAAAAACAAGTTTTTTTGCTAGAAAGTTACTGAACCCCCAAACATTATAAAAAAAGTTCTAACACCCTAGAGAATAAAATGGTCCTCATTGCAATACTTTTTGTCACACCGTATTTGCGCAGCGGTCTTACAAGCGCACTTTTTTTGGGAAAAAATAAAATTTATTGAAAAAAAAAAAAAAAGACAACAGTAAAGTTAGCACAATTTTTTTTTATATTGTGAAAGATAATGTTATGTTGAGTAAATTGATACCCAACATGTCACGCTTCAATATTGTGCCCGCTCGTGGAATGGCGTCAAACTTTTACCCTTAAAAATCTCCATAGGCGATATTTAAAAAATTGTACAGGTTGCATAATTTGAGTTACAGAGGAGCTCTAGGACTATAATTATTGCTCTCGCTCTAACGATCACGGCGATATCTCGCATGTGTGGTTTGAACACCATTTTCATATGCGGGCGCTACTCACGTATGCATTCGCTTCTGCGCACAAATTCGTCGGGACAGAGGCGCTCTAAAAAAAAAAAATGTCTTATTTATTTTACTTTATTTTATTGATTTTAAAACTGTTTTTTTTGTATTCCCATTACAAGGAATGTAAACATCCCTTGTAATAGAAAAAAAAATGACAACAAAAAATGTCCCTTTAAGACGTTTGGGCGGAAGTGACGTTTTGATGGGGCTTCCGCCCTGCAATGATATGGAGACGGGTGGGGGCCATCTCCCCCTCACATACACAGCAAGGGAGAGGACTGGATCGCCTTCGCCACTACTGACAGGTCCGGTAAGCTGCGGAGGGCACCGGAGAGCGGCGGGGGGCCTCTTCCACCGCCGATAAAAGTGATCCGCCACATAGAGACCACTTTTATCTTGTAGAGGATCACCCGCTGAGGAAGAGGACACAGGGGTTACAGTAGCTGGCTGCTACCATAACAACGGTATTCCTCTTCAAACAGAGGACATAAAACTGCGGCGGGCGGTCTGGAAGTGTTTAATGACATTGGCTGCATGTTTGGGGTCGTTGTCATGCTGCAGAATACATTTGGAGCCAATCACAGGCCTTCCTGGTTTTATGGCAGGATGGATAAAGTATCTGCCTGTATTTCTCAGCATTGAGGACACCATTTATCCTGAACAAACCTCCAACTCCATTGGCAGAAATGCAGCCCCAAACTTGCAAAGAATTTATTCACAGTTGCATTGTGATTTGAATTTGGCCTCCTAACCTGGATCATTATGTTTGCATCTCCATAGACATGTAAAATTATATCTATATGGACATGTTAAGCTTGGTTTACATATGTCTGATCGTGGTTTTTTAAAGGAGTCCGGTGTGGTTTTGTTCACCGGTTCAGGTGCACATTTTTTACTTAAAATTGCACCTGAACCAGACTAAAGAATGCACATGACTCTGTTTACAAATGGACTGAGGCCGCCCAGGACATATGTGAACTGGCTTCATTGCAAGCCGTTCGGTTCATATGTTATGTGAATCTGATGCGGTTCAAAACGCATCCAATTCGCATATATGTGAACCCAGCCTAGGGGCATCCCTGTTCTCCATTTCAGGGAGGAATCAGGACTGAATTTTTGCCTGAATCCGACCCTGAAACAAAGCCAAAGACGTACAGCGTTCCTGTGCAAGCCGCTCCGCAGCCGGAATGGAGATATGTGAAGCGGCTCCATAGAAAGCCGGTCACAATCTCCTGTCATGTGAATAGGATGGGGGAAGCCCCTATCCAATTTTCATAGGTGTGAACCCAGCCTTAATCTGTAAATGAACACTTTCCTTTCCAGAGGGCAGAAGAGAGTCATATTTTTGCTCTCTTCAAGAGTTATGGCCGGGTGATGGGTGCTGTTGCTATCCAACATTATTCTGCTGTGTGTTAGATATTGAGTCCCTTGCTGGGTGTTGTGGTTCATCCTGCTGGCTGCTATGTGACCACAGAGCTCTAAGGTGTTGCGGCAGTCAGCGGAAGGTATTTTTGTACATTAAAACTAACTTTAATATATATTTTTACTAACAATATGGAATTTTTAAACTGCTGCGCTAATATTCTGTCACATAAGAAAATGCAACTACCATCATTTTGTTCCCCAGAGTCTCTGCTTTCAGAAAATATATAATTTGTTGGGAATGTAAAGTAATTGTCAGCCCAAAACTGTGCGGTTTAGCCTGTGTGCCAGAAAGTGCAGAGGAAAGGTGGGTCATGTGACCAGTGTGATGCTCCTCCCACCTGTGACACCAGGAAGTCACTCTCAATTCAGTGGTTGGTGAGTAGAGAAGCGAGAGCCTTGGCTGGTGACATACAGCCATACCCACAGCGATTTTTTCAGCGATTTTGATTCAGAGAGGACTGGAGATGACGTCTAAACGCCCAGAGACACATAGTAAGTGTTTTTTAATACCTTTAAACCGTTTCTATGGTTACCAGCTGCCATTGTATTGGAGGGTCTGTCCCTAGCAGTGTCCCTGGGAATCTGAATGACTGGGTATCATCAATAATCCCAAATACAGGTCTAGCCCCACCCACCAGACTTACCCCTCCTCTAGAGGACCAGTTATTCTCCCCTGGGTGGGGTTTGCTGTGGTAGCCCTGCCCTCTGGTTCCCAGGACCCTCCCATAGGTTATAATGGCACTGTGTCTGGGGCCTAGTGTAGACTACAAGTCCCAGCATTCCTTTAGATATCAGCCTATGTACAGTCCGCCATCATCCCAAAGCAACATTCACTGAAATCTCAGTCTGGGGATGATGTAGGAGGAGTGTGCCCCTAGCAACCAGTCACCTTCTAGCTGTCTGTGCTGCTCCAGGCTGTGAACATAAACACATTCTGCTAATATCAGCACCACATTGTTCCTCCTAATACACTTGTCATACAATGGTCTCTATATTCACCTATTTATGTAGAAGGAATCCACTATATCTGATTTGGGTGCATCGCACTGTTTACAATTTCACTAAAGCTTTATTGAAATGTCACAAATTACATTTCATTCAGTTCTGTTCACCACATAGAGGCATTGTGATGTGGAGGCTTGTGTCACATTATACCAATCTGAAAATAAATAAAGTATGTGATATGTGTATATATTGTTCATGGTGCATGGGGAAAAGTAATGTATTGTTGCTGCTGAGGTACAAAATGGAGGTCTAATTATGCTGCTGGGGGGGTCTAATTTGTGCTGCTGGGGGGGTCTAATATTTGCTTCTGGGGTATCTAGTCTTGCTGCTGGGGTAACTATTGTTGCTGGGGTAACTTCTGTTGTTTGAAGGGGTGGGGGGGGGGTTATTGTTGGCGCTGCTACAAAGATGCGCTCTAATGGCTCATGCACACCGGTGCTTAGAGCTGTACAGTGTAAAAACTGGGGGTGTTTCTGTGTCAGCAAATTGTAGGTCTTGTTATTAGAAATCAATAGAAAGCTGAAATAGACAACATCAGTACCCATATAGTATTGCCCCTCCACAGTGGTACTTGTGATCAGTGATTTATGTGTATAGGGACATATACTCTGAGCACAGTCTGTATTCAGGGCATATCTCTGTTGGTATTTGTCCCTGTATGCAGTTATCTCTGGGATGTGTAAATATGCATACAGCTCCTGTGTATTTCATCCTGGCATTGATTTCTACAGGACGTTGGAAGCTAACTAATCGCAAGCCCCGTAGCCAAATGACATCTTTTGTAGGCTGTGCGGCTCAGAGGGCCCGTGTACATGAGCCCTAAAGTCCCTTTTCACCTGCCGGGCACTGAGAAGTACAACGCAGCTCTATGAAGTGCATCCATGTGAAATATTGCCATTAAGGCCTCATTCGGATGGGCGCTGGCACTGTCGTGGGTGAACGCTGCCTTTGTTTTTAGCCTCTGCATCCGCCCTGAGCTGCATGCAGACAGCCTATAGAAGTGAATACAGATCACTCATTGACAGCTGTGCAGGAGAGGCCGCACAGCCCCAAATGAAGGCCTCCTGAGCCCCTTTAGGGAAAGAGAGCCTTGATTGATGGTGGCATGGCCAGGTGCCGGACAAGGTGGCTGAGTGGTCGCCAAGGATTGGTAGAACTATGGGGGACTATGGGGGATGGGCTGGGCTTAAGCTCAGGAAAGTACTGCCCGAGTGAATAATTTGTCTTTTGAGAAACGTGGCTGAAAGAGCTGCCCACCCTCCTGCCCCCTTTTTTTATTATTATGGTATGTCACAGCTTGCTGCGTTTTTTTTACCTTGCCAGCATAAAAGTTGCTGTAATGCATAGCTCCCAACTATCCCTGATTTCGAGGGACTGTCCCTGATTTGAAGCAATGTCCCCCTGTCCCCATTCCTCCTTATTGGTCCCTCATTTTGGTCTGATCTATGTAGATATATATAAAATTCACTTTTTATCTTAAAAAATTGATTTTGCACTGGAAAACATTCACCTGATTTATAAATTGCTGCATTTGTAAATTCCAAAAGCCAATATAAAGGAATAATAGTGGTAAAAAGCGCTTATGGGTTTAACCAAACTTGTTTTTATTGTACAATTCTCCTTTAAGGGGGCGTGGAAAGGGGTGTGTCCTATGCCTGCATACTTTTGCTGATAGGTGTCCCTCATTCCTATCTCAAAAACTTGGGAGGTATGGTAATGGGCTATGCCCTTGATGGAAATTGGAAGTAGGTGGCCTGTCCAGTACTTATGGTAAGGACATGCCCCCTTTTGGAATTGCGCGCTCACAGTACAACTGTGACTGGCACCGGTTTAAAAGTGTTCACATGTTATGTGTTGTATTTTAAATAAAGCTGTGGCTTTGCTCTTTCCAACCTCATGGTTGTGAGTGTGATTATTTATTGGGGTGAAGGGGTAAGGGTGAGGGGTTCTATCCATGTATGTTACATGTAATTTGTACCTGGGCCCATTGTGCCTCAGCAGTCATGCAGATGGTGTGAATCCCCAAACACAGGCTGTATACAGGGCTGTGCAGATGCTCCCGCATGGCTGTCAGATTGTGACATGCAGCTGTGTCTATACAACCTCTGCCTTTGCATCCACTTCTATAGGTGCTTGCATGCAGCTTGGGGCAGATGTAGGAGCGAAAACAAATGCCTCCTTCATGCAGTACGGGTGCAAGTGCCCCTTTGAGCAAAGCTTTAATATTTATTTGCACAGTGCCTCTGAGTTTACTTTGGTAAGTGTTGTACATGTCAAATGTTATGTACATTTATTTTACTGCTTTTTATTATTAACAATACATATCCCCAAAAAATTATACTTGGTTCCATGATCTTTAAAAGGGACTGGTGTCAGGTGGTGGGTGTGGTTAAGACAAGGGGCGGTGCTAGGAAAATGGGTAGGGGTGCAGACATGTGTGACCTAGGGGTGGGGAGTGAGTTACTGCACCTATTCTTTGAGAAAAAAAAACATATATATATATGTAGCACTGACCCCCGCAGGAGCTGCTGATTAAATTTTGGGCCTGCACTCTAACTACAACCCCAATGATAAGGCTCAATCCCCTTTACACAGCTGTGGTGCAATACAATACAATACTGTACAATGTGATACCAGATACCTGTTTGTAACTTCAGGATCCACGAGCGGCACCTAGAGTGAATAAAGCAATACGCCACAACCCTGATATGCTTAAACAGTAGTATTCTTTTACTGTTGATAATTGGCAAGTAAAGAAACACCAGTACATAAACTGTGCTATCCTCCTAACATGGGATGAGAGCACAAAAAATTAAATCTATACAGCAATCAAATAACAAACAGTATACCTGCAGGTATATGAATAAGAAAATAAAACTAAGCCTAGGAGCTCCCCCTACTTTGTAAGGTAACCGTGAGATCTCACAAAAAAAACAAACAGTCAGTTCTTGATCTTCTTTCTTCGCTAGCTAATAATGTTTCCCAAGTAATTTGTAATCCAAACAAAACGAATAAACTTCCTGAAAAAAATGTCTCCGCAATGAGTGGGTTAACTGCCTTGGCCTTCTGGAGAGCGTCCCGAACAACTAGGCCTTCAACCTTCCTAAAGGCAACCCCTCCGCTTCTTCTTGGAAGTATGTAGTGAGGCCTGTGTGTTAGTCTAATGGCGTGTGAGGCATAACAAACTGTGGGCCGTAACCCACTCACCTAACTGGACACAGGCTCCGTACAGTCCGGCGACCTCCTCCCGTTGCTCCGTCAGCTGGATCAAACACCAGGCCAACTCTGCTGGGGGACTCCCGTCCTCCAATGCTCAATGGAAATGTCCGTGGGCCTTGTTGTTCGGTCCCGTCTCCTCACAGATCCTCTCCGGCTGCCCATGCGGTTCCAAAAGGACCCAAGATGGCTGCTCCCACTCCTTATATAGCAAATCCCAGCATGCACTGCGCAAGAAATTGTTCCTGGGTCTTTGATCAACTTCCTATTTACAAAGGTCAACTCTGAGAACCAATAGTCTTTCTTCTTTATTCCTCAGATAGTGGAATGCTTCTTGCATTAACAACAATTGGCCACTAGATGGCTCCAAGCACTCAACAATCTCAATGTCTAGGGAATGCAATATACACATTTATATACATCAGCACTACACACTCCCCCTACTTTGTCTCTTTGGTCCCCCAAAGAGGTCCAAATTGCTAATCCTATCTTGCATTCTAGTTTCTATACGTTCACACAAAACGGACAGAGGAGCTTTCCACCAATTGTCATACAGTGGGAAGCTATCCTGTGCACCCACAGCTGATACTACCATGTCTGGTACAGATGTGTCAAGGGGTGAGCTGGGGCTGTCCCTTACTAAATCAAGAGTAGAGGGACCAGGCAGTTCAAAGTTTCTTCTGCTCACAAACTGTGAGGCTTCAGAGCATTCGCCCAATGTGTCATAAGTCAGTCTGCGTGGTGGGCGAATGTCTCTCTTTGCTCTGGGCACTTTTGGAGTGTCCATTTCTTCTGGGCCAAGGTCATCATTCCGTTCAATGCTTAAGGGTGGGGAATGAATGGAAGCACTGGGCTCTCCTACAGAGTGAGTGGTCGGCACAAATTCCGGGGCCTCTGCCCTAAGAGTTCCATTATCATCCTCCTCTACCTCCGAAAGGACATCAGCATCTGTTTCTGAATCTTCAGGAAGCCACAGCCAGCTCATCTCCACTCCCTCATCTATAGAAGGTGCAGGTTGGGACCTGGTTACTGGTCTACACACATCAGTGGGTGTGGATTCCTTCTCTGTGCTTGTCCTGACTGCCTCAGTGAGAGGTAAGAGGTGATTTCGGTGCCATGTTTTTACTGGCCCAGTTTTTCCTTCTGGCTTGATCTCATACACTGGGAGCCCTGGAAGTTTCCTGCACACAACAAATGGCTGTGATTTCCAGCGATCAGCCAACTTGTGTTTGCCTGGAATGCCTAAGTTCCTCAACAAGACCCGGTCACCCGGCTGAAGATCCTGGACTCTCACTTTCAGGTCAAAGTTCCTCTTGTTCCTCTCCCCCCTGGAATCCGAGGTGGCGTGAGCCTGCTCGTAAGCTGTCTTCAGGCTCCGCCGTAGTCTGTCCACATACCCTTTATGGGAGGCCTCGGAGGTGTGGTCCAAGGAGGAACCAAACGCCAGGTCCACTGGCAATCTTGCTTCACGGCCGAACATCAGTCGGTATGGGGAATATCCAGTGGCATCACTTTTGGTACTATTATAGGCATGGACTAATGCAGCAATGTGTTTACTCCAGTGAGGTTTTTGCTCGGCAGTCAAGGTCCCCAACATGTTCAAGAGAGTCCTGTTGAACCTTTCCGGTTGGGGGTCCCCTTGTGGGTGGTAAGGAGTAGTCCTGGACTTTTGTATGCCTAACAGATCCAACAGCCTTTTGATTAGTCTGCTCTCAAAGTCCCTTCCTTGGTCTGAATGTATGCGTTGAGGCAGGCCATAGTGTACGAAGAACTTTTCCACGAGAGTCTTTGCTACTGTGGTTGCTTGCTGATCCCTAGTAGGGAAAGCTTGAGCATAACGGGTGAAGTGATCTGTCACCACTAAGATGTCACCTTGCCCACTCAGATCGGATTCCAGACAAAGAAAGTCTATGCAAACCAGGTCCATTGGGCCCTGACTCTCTAAATGGCCCATTGGGGCAGCCCTCTGGGGCAATGTCTTCCGTTGGATGCATCTGAGGCAGGAGTGACAGTAGCTCTCCACTTCTTTTCTCATGTGAGGCCAGTAGAACCTATCCCTTACTAGTTGGAGAGTTCTCTCGGCTCCCAAGTGTCCATGGTGATCATGTAAAGCAATCAGTACCGTCTCTCTGTGCTTTTCAGGCAAGAGTAACTGCCACTTTGCTTCTGGATCATCAGAGGGGCCCCTTCGGTAGACCACCCCTTGCTGCAGCTGCAAATGATCCCATTCTCTCAATAACACCTGGGCTTCCCTCTCAGGACTCTTCCGCAGTACATCAGGCTGTTGACATTCCAATGCTTCCAGCACCAGCCCACACAGTGGATCTCCCTGCTGATCTCTCCTGAGATCCTTCCTGGATAACTTGGGTAGGCCCTCCTGTGTGACCTGGGAGACGTTACAGTAGCACCTGGGTACTGCCGCTGAGGATACTCCTACTTCTTCAGCTCTGGCTCCACCTTTCTGGTACTGACTTGTGCCCTCCCATAGGGCCCTCACTCCTTCTGGGGTAAGCTGGGTCCATTCTTCCAAGGGGTCATGGGGTCTTCTTGACAGGGCATCCGCATCTCGGTTACCAACTCCTGGTCTGTACTTCAGGCTGAAGGTAAAGGCTGAGAGGGCAGCTAACCACCTGTGACCGGTGGCATCCAGCTTTGCAGTGGTGAGTAGATATGTGAGGGGGTTGTTGTCCATCTTGACCACAAATTCAGCCCCGTAAAGGTAGTCCTTCAACTTGTCCACCACTGCCCATTTTAAAGCCAGAAATTCAAGCTTGTGAGTTGGATAGTTTCTTTCAGCAGGGGTCAGACTTCTACTCACATAGGCAACTGGCCGTAAGTGCTCTTCATGCTCCTGGTAAAGCACTCCCCCCAGCCCGTCGCGGCTGGCATCCACATGTAACTCATATGGTTTGGCAGGGTCTGCATAGGCCAACACTGGGGCAGTAGTAAGACTCCACTTCAGCCTCCTGCAGGCCTCTTCACATTCTGGAGTCCACTGATCCTGGATGGACTCTTTCTTCCTTCTAGACCCCTCTTTAGGCTTCTTCGGCTGACCCGCGCTTTCACCAGCTTCTTCCTGCTTCTTTAAGAGTTCAGTGAGTGGGTGGGCTATTTTTGCGAATCCCTCTACGAATCTTCGGTAGTATGAGCAGAAACCCAAGAATGACCTGAGCTCAGTTACGTTGGTGGGCCTGGGCCAGAAAGTGACAGCTTCTAGTTTCTTGGGATCAGTTGCCACTCCTTCTTCAGACACAATGTGTCCCAGGTAACTCACCGAGGGTTGGTAGAACTGGCACTTCTCCATAGAGAGTTTCAGGCCTTCATCATGAAGTCTCTTCAAGACCTTCTCAAGGCGTTCTTCATGTTCTTCCAACGTCCTCCCAAAGACTATGACATCATCCAGGTATACCAGGACTTCAAGGAGATTCATGTCACCCACTGTCTTCTCCATCAACCTCTGGAAAGTTGCTGGGGCCCCAGTCAGGCCTTGCGGCATCCGGTTGAACTCAAAGAACCCAACTGGGGTGATGAAAGCGGTTTTCTCCTTGTCTTCAGGGCACATAGGAATCTGGTAATACCCACTCTTCAGGTCCAGTACGCTGAACCACTTTGCTCCTGACAGACTCTGTAAGGCATCCTCAATTCGGGGTGTGGTGTACTGGTCTGGGATGGTCCTCCGATTCAGGGTCCTGTAGTCAATGCACAGGCGTAGGGACCCATTCTTCTTCCTGACCACCACTATAGGGGAGGCGTAGGGACTCCTGGACTCTCGGATAATGCCCGTCCTCTTAAGTTCAGCCAATTGTTCCCTCAAGTCTTCCAGATCTCCTAGAGGGATCCGCCGGACCCTTTCCCGAAATGGCTTGTCTTCCTCCAGACGAATTCGATGGGTGGCACTCTTTGCCAATCCTACGTCAAATTCACTTTTCGAGAAGGCTGCTCTCCATCTCAGCAGTTGGGCTTTGGCCCTTTCCCTCCATGCAGGAGTAAGAGGCGTATTTTTTGGGCTGAACTCTTCTTCAGGGATTTCTGGGGCTGACCCTCCTTTCAAACCTCCTGGTTCGACTGGAACAGCCGGACTGACCCGTCCCAACAGTAGCCTGGCTGGCACTCTCACTGGCACTGTCGCTGTGTTGCGGACACTGACTGGAACTTTGCCGTGAGTTCTCTCCAATACTCTGGTGGGCAACACTTCAGTGATGAGTTCTAGTCCGTTTCTCCCCTCTTTGCGGTTTTCCAGGACAATGAAAGGGCCTGGTTTCTTCCAGCTCAATTTGACCGAGGCTTTTAGGCAGATTACTTCACCCGGCTGGACTATTTTCTCTCCTCTGTTCAGCAACCAGATTTTTCCCACTCCCTCTTCAGGAGCCTTCTCCTCCTGGATAAGGTCTCGGTATGTCTGGGCCAACATGGGATGTATTTCAGTGGGGCGGGTATCCTTCTTAATTACCAGCGGTGCAAGTAGTCTCCTCACTAAGTCAGTGTTTGTCCCAATGATAAGAGAGCTCTTGTCAGCTCCTGGAGGACGAGGGCACACTATGGCCAATGTGTCAAAGGTCTCCGTCTCTCCTACTGTACTTGGGTTGAAGGTGAGTCTGACTGGCAGGTAACCATCATATGGAAAGTTCTGAGTGCCCAAACCCCATATCTCCAACTCCTCCAATTTCCGTAGTGGCAGGTGCTTGAGATGCTTGTCATAGAAGTCCCTGTATAATAAGGTTACTTGGGCTCCAGTATCCAGCAGGGCTTTTGTGTAGATCCCTTCCACTTGGATGGGGACAATTGGGGAAGGTCCCACTAGCTTGGGAGGAAATCCACTGGTAGCTGTACCCTTAGCCTGCTTTGTGGCTCGGACTTTGGCCTTTGAGGGCCTCTTTTTCTTCTGCCCCGCCTTGTTGGTGGCTCCAGTGGGCCGTGGCACGTGAGTCGGTGTGGAGTTCGCTACTGCACCCGGGCGCCCAGTTGACTCCTTCACTGGGGCCCTCTGAAGTTTCCCTCCGACTGATGTGGGTTTTCCTCGGGTAGTGGGCTGGGGCACACTCGCCTGAAATGTCCCATCCCTCCGCATTTGAAACAGACTCTTTGTGTTTGTTTCGTAGGGCTGGTAATGGTGGTAGCTTTTGGGACCTTCCTTGGCATAACTCCTTCTGCCTTTAGTTTCACCAGCTGAGTCATCATCATGGCCATCATCTCCAGTATCTCTTTCTGGGTCTGCATAAGCCTCTCCAGCTCCGTCTGACTCGCGGGTGGGTGGTGTACAGATGAAAGCCATGATCCCTGGTCAATGGTTGCCGCCAGCACATTCAACTCCTGGGTGTCTAAGGGGACACCTACCTGCTGTATTTTAGCACTTGTGGTGTTTGAAGCTTGAAGCTTTCTCTGTTTCTGGTCTCTCTCAATCTCCATCTTATCCGCTTCGTTCACTTTTTCAAGAAGGACCTCGTCTGGAGTTAAGGGATCTTCCAAGTACTGCTTCAAGTGGAGCTTGACATAGTCGCTCCTCAGCCCCGTGGTCACAGATCTCCGGAATTTCTTCTGTACCAGCTCAGCTCCAAATTGTTCCCCGCTCCCTCTCTCTCCTGAGGTAAACAGCAGGCGGTCCTTGAGTTCAATGGCCTGAAACAGAAAGTTCTGAGGAGTCTCTTTACTGTCCTGTGCAATATTTATCAGTTGGTGGAATAGCTCTGTGGCATCTTCCTCCTCATAGTAACTTTTTAGAATCCTCTTAAGCTGGTTCAAAGTCAAATCACTCTTTCTCTCTAACATGCCCCTAACACTTGAGCCTGGGCTGATGGCGTGGATCACAGCCTCTCTGATTTCCGATTCCAGATATCCTTTTTGTAGCCCCAGCTCTATTTGGTGTAGGAGGCTGGTGTAAGACAGTTTGCCCTTCTGTCCCTTTTCTCCTATCTGGCCATCAATGCGGAAATCCTTCCTAATAGTTACTTCTTGCATATAGCCCCTGCTGCGTCTTCTTGGCTCCCTCCTTGGGTTTGGTGTCATCTGGCCAGCTCTCTGGTCTTCTGAGCCGACGCGCAGTCCATCCATGCGATCTGCTATGATGCTGGATGTCTCCTGAAACTTTTCCTGTATTTCACGGTATTGTCGCTGTAACTCAGCCAGTTGTTGTTCCGCCTGCCGCTGGGCGGCGGCTCCTGCGTTCCTGTCTAGGGGTTCTAACTGCTTTTTGCAGGGGTGTGTCAGGTGGAACACTGTCTTCTCGGACAATTTTATGGTAGCACCGTGGATTTTCAGGGACACCCCGTCCCCACTCTATCAGGGCATAGGTGCAATCAGTCCCAAAGTCTGGTTTCACTGCAACCACGTAGGCCTTTCTGTCTGGAGACAATGTCTGTACCACCTCTTTGATTTGCTTCTTCTCCCAGTAGCTCCCTGGGAGTTCAATGGCCACGCTCGCTTCTGAGCGTGTCCCTTCTGCTTCGCACCAACGGACTACTGTGATGGGGTCCATGGTGACCTCAAGGGGGGGGGTGGGTTTCTTGTAGAGTGACAGGATCCCGGACGAGCCCCCACGTGTAGCACTGACCCCCGCAGGAGCTGCTGATTAAATTTTGGGCCTGCACTCTAACTACAACCCCAATGATAAGGCTCAATCCCCTTTACACAGCTGTGGTGCAATACAATACAATACTGTACAATGTGATACCAGATACCTGTTTGTAACTTCAGGATCCACGAGCGGCACCTAGAGTGAATAAAGCAATACGCCACAACCCTGATATGCTTAAACAGTAGTATTCTTTTACTGTTGATAATTGGCAAGTAAAGAAACACCAGTACATAAACTGTGCTATCCTCCTAACATGGGATGAGAGCACAAAAAATTAAATCTATACAGCAATCAAATAACAAACAGTATACCTGCAGGTATATGAATAAGAAAATAAAACTAAGCCTAGGAGCTCCCCCTACTTTGTAAGGTAACCGTGAGATCTCACAAAAAAAACAAACAGTCAGTTCTTGATCTTCTTTCTTCGCTAGCTAATAATGTTTCCCAAGTAATTTGTAATCCAAACAAAACAAATAAACTTCCTGAAAAAAATGTCTCCGCAATGAGTGGGTTAACTGCCTTGGCCTTCTGGAGAGCGTCCCGAACAACTAGGCCTTCAACCTTCCTAAAGGCAACCCCTCCGCTTCTTCTTGGAAGTATGTAGTGAGGCCTGTGTGTTAGTCTAATGGCGTGTGAGGCATAACAAACTGTGGGCCGTAACCCACTCACCTAACTGGACACAGGCTCCGTACAGTCCGGCGACCTCCTCCCGTTGCTCCGTCAGCTGGATCAAACACCAGGCCAACTCTGCTGGGGGACTCCCGTCCTCCGATGCTCAATGGAAATGTCCGTGGGCCTTGTTGTTCGGTCCCGTCTCCTCACAGATCCTCTCCGGCTGCCCATGCGGTTCCAAAAGGACCCAAGATGGCTGCTCCCACTCCTTATATAGCAAATCCCAGCATGCACTGCGCAAGAAATTGTTCCTGGGTCTTTGATCAACTTCCTATTTACAAAGGTCAACTCTGAGAACCAATAGTCTTTCTTCTTTATTCCTCAGATAGTGGAATGCTTCTTGCATTAACAACAATTGGCCACTAGATGACTCCAAGCACTCAACAATCTCAATGTCCATGAATGCCATCTAGGGAATGCAATATACACATTTATATACATCAGCGCTACATATATATATAAATATACAGTGGAACCTCAGATTACAAGCATTATCCGTTCCAGGAGAATGCTCGTAATCCAAAGTACTCGCAAATCAAAGCGAGTTCATCATAGTCAATGGAAACGAAAATAATTTGTACCGCATTGACTTCAATGGCATGCAAAACCGCATGCAGCCAGAGGTGGGGGGGGGGGGGCGATGGAGAGCCTCTAAAATGGCCGGAAAGTCCAGAGGACTGTTCGGCTGACCTCAGCAAACCTCGGAAAGACTCCGTTCCAGAGCCTTTCCGAGGTTTGCCAAGGTCAGCCGAACTGTCCTATGGCCTTTCCGAATGGCGGTGCCGTTCAGCTCCGGCATCCCCCACCTCAGGCCAAACGTGGTACTGCACACCGCTTTGGCCTGGATCCTTACGTGCAGGGGCAGACTGACCATTGAGGCACTCGGGCACTGCCCGAGGGCCCCAAGCCACTAGGGGGCCCCATTAGTGTTGCCAAGCTCATTAAAACCAGGCACAGTATGTAAAAATCTGTGTTTTTTTTACATCTGTCCCTGATATGTCCAAAACCGACATGCTTTTGATGTGAAAATCCTGAGATTTTAGCTGCCCTGCCTCTGTAATGCCTCCTGGCTTGGTGGCCATCTGTAGGCCCGGGGGTCCCATAATCTTCTATTGCCCAGCGGCCCCATGAGTTGTCAGTCTGCCCCTGCTTACGAGACAACGTTTGCAAACCAAGTTAGGATTTTAGAATAAAATACATCGCTCATATTGCGTTGCACGTTGCTCGCAATCCGAGGTTCCACTGTATATATATATATATTAACTGTACACACACACATATATACATACATACAAACAGTAGTGTGAAAAAGTCTTATGCCGCGTACACATGATCGGAAATTCCGACAAGAAAAGTCCGATGTGAGCTTTTAGTCGGAAATTCCGAACGTGTGTAGGCTCCATCGGAATTTTTATGTCGGAATTTTTATGTCGGAATTTTCGGCAAGAAAAATTTGAGAGCTGGTTCCCAAATTTTCCAACAAGAAAAGTTCTTGGAGGAAATTCAGATCGTCTGTATGCAATTCCGACACACCAAAAACCATGCATGCTTGGAATCAAGTTGACGCATGCTCGGAAGCATTGAACTTAATTTTTCTCGGCTTGTCGTAGTGTTATACGTCACTGCGTTCTTGGCGGTCGGAATTTCGGTGTGACCGTGTGTATGCAACACAAAGTTGAGCCAAGATTCCATCGAGAAAAAAAAAAAATATTTTTTATATTATTAGATAGATTTTTATGGATTAATAACACTGGGTACAGATAGTTTGATTTTAGGAATCCAGAAGGTAAAGCAAGCACATAGAGTCCTTTGGGACAGTGGTTAATAACCTGCCTGTAATGTACCAAAAATGCTAAACACACTTTTACCAGATACTATATTACCAAAAGTATTGGGACACGCACATGAACTTTAATGGCATCCCAGTCTTAGTCTGTAGGGTTCAGTATTGAGTTGGTCCACCCTTTGTAGCTATAACAGCTTCAACTCTTCTGGGAAGGCTGTCCACAAGGTTTAGGAGTGTGTCTATGGGAAGTTTTGACCTCCCTCTCAGAAGCGCATATGTTAGACAAGAAGGCCTGGCTCGCAGTCTCTGCTCTAATTCATCTCAAAAGTATTTGGGTTGAGTTTAGGACTCTGTGCAGGTAAGTCAAGGTCCTCCACCTCAAACTTGCTCATCCATGTCATTATGGACCTTGCTTTGTACACTGGTGCTGGGACAGGAAGGGGCCATCCCCAAATGGTTCCCACAAAGTTGGGAGTATGAAATTATCCAAAATGTATTGGTATACTGACGCTTTAAAAGCTCCCTTCACTAGAACTAAAGTCCAAACCCTGAAAAACAACCCCACACCATAATCCCTCCTCCACCAAATGATTTGGAGGTGTGGCCCAATACTTTTGGCAATATAGTGTGTATAAGCGAGTTTGGGATAAGAGAACTTGACTGACCTGCACAGAGTCCTGACCTTAACCCCATAGAACACCTTTGGGGTGACTGCGAGCCAGACCTTCTCGTCCAACATCAGTGCCAGACCTCACAAATTGTCTTCTGGAAGAATGGTCAAACATTCCCATAAACACACTCCTAAACCTTGAGGACAGCTTTCCCAGAAAAAGTTAGGCTGTTATAGCTGCAAAGGGGGGCCAACTCAATATTGAACCCTATGGACTAAGACTGGGATACCATTAAATGTACGTGTAAAGGCAGGTATCCCAATACTTTTGGTAATATAGTGTATATTGAATGTATATTGAATGCGAATCTGTATGGTTACCCAGATATCTCTCACAAGCAATAGTTACCACTGAAATCCATGATGAATCTGACATCAGTCTTCATATCCCAGATTAGCCGTGGTAACTGTACGGTTACCCAGATATCTCTCATAAGCACCTTTAAAAATTGCCTCTGGGTACCCCTTTTGCCTGAATTTGTCCATAAGAACTGCACTGTGTTTAGAATCCTCTAATCTGGTGCAATTTTTCCTAAAGCCCCGTACACACCACCAGTTTTCCCAGCGGAAAAAAAACAATGGTTTTCCCGACGGACTTCCTCTCAAGCCTGCCTTGCATACACACGGTCACACAAAAGTCCGGTGAACTTTTGACTGCCAAGAACGTGGTAATGTAAAAGACTATGACGAGCCAACAAAATGAAGCTCTATGCTTCCGAGCATGCGACAAATTGTTTCCAAGCATGCACATTTTTTCCCCTCGGAAAAGCATAAAGACAAAAGTTTTTTCCGCTAGGATTTTTTTCCTGATGGGAAAAAAGAGATCCTGCTGTCTTTTGTTTTCTGGCAGTTTTTCCGTCTGAAAAACTGCGATGGAGCATACTGTACACACCGCTGGAATTCCGACAAAAAGCTCTCATCGCAGTTTTTCCAATGTGAAAACCGGTCGTGTGTACCGAGCCAAAGCCTATGAAATTGGCCTTTGGGAATATTATTGTGCCAGAGTGGGTGGTGGCATCTGTTGTGTGTGGCATGGTCCTTATATAAACTATAATCATCATTTTTCCTTCACATTATTGGGACTGCCATTTAATTGGCTGTTATAGTGATCATACTTCTGGCCACATCCAATATATCTGCTACTTGTGTGTTCAGCATTGTTGATGCATTATAGACAAGTTATTAACCTCTTCCTCCCAAGGACTCTTTGTGCTTGGTTTGTGTTTTGTATTCCTCGGCTTTAACTCACCAGTGAGGCCCGGAGTGGAGAGGACAGAAAAAACAGTACCGGAGGGCTGGGGGCGTGACCATGTGCAAGGGGGCATGCACAGGGTTACGTTTTCTTGGGGAGGAGGTTCCAAGGAGGGGCAGACTGGGGAAAAGTTTAGTGAGGGGAGGAGCAGTATAAGAGGGGGAGGCGGGGCCTTGTGGGCACAGTCGGGCAGGAGACAGAACGGAAGGAGGCAGTTTTCCCACCCACCCTCCCTATGGTTGTATGGTGGTGTGGTTTGTTTTTGTTTTCTTTTCTTTCAGGATTTCTGGATGCAGGTCGTCATAACAGCAGTGGAACGGCGGTGTCCTTGGTCTTTGATGGCGGAAGATAACAGATGTGATGGAAGTGTGGGGGGTTCATCTGTGGTATGGTCCCTTCTGGGGTATTCCTGTGGAACGGTGTCCGCTGGAATACGGGTATGGTGGCACTGTGGGGAAAAGGGGTTGTCTCCGGAAAATGGTCCCGCGGTGTGGTGGTGGGAATGTTTTTAAGTTTGGAGTGCTGTCAAAGGTTAAAAAAGTTGCCGTTAAAATGTTTATTTGAATTTTTTTTATCATTTTGGTAATAATAAAAAGGCTGTAATGGCCAGTTATACTCCAAACTCAGGTGTGGTCTCATTATTATGGTTATGTGAAGGGGGTGGGGGAGGGGTAAAAGGTATGGGGATGGAATGGGGATATGGTAAGAGGGATATCCTGACTACACTGGTCATGGTTGTTTTTCCTGCAGGAGTCGGGCGTGATGTCACACAATTATGTTGGCACACATTAAGCAGCAACTTTCCCAGGACAGGGCCACATTTTGTCTTATCAATAAATTGATTTTAATTGTTCTTAACAGCTATCTTCCTCTTTTACAGGGTATATATTAAAAAGGGTTGTATAATGTAAAGTTCAGGGGTATAGTCATAGCTCCCAACTGTCCCTGATTTGGAGGGACTGTCCCTGATTTGGAGCAATGTCCCTCTGTCCCTCATTCCTCCTCATGTCTCCCTCATTTTGGTCTGATCTATATAGTTGTATATAAAATGCACTTTCTATCTATCAATTTTTTCCCCAATGCTAAACCTTTCATATGATTTCTAAATTGCCGCATTTGTAAATTCCAAAGGAATAGTAGTGGTT
Source organism: Rana kukunoris (assembly GCA_029574335.1). NCBI lineage: Eukaryota > Metazoa > Chordata > Amphibia > Anura > Ranidae > Rana > Rana kukunoris. The sequence continues at coordinate 434,151,503 of CM056053.1, read as the reverse complement.
AAAAAAAAACAAAAACGTTTTTTTTGTACAATTCTCCTTTAATGGGGCGTGACAAGTGGTGTGTCCCATGCCTGCATACATTTGCATACATTTGCTGATAAGTGTCCCTCATTCCCATCTCAAAAAGTTGAGAGGTATGGACTCCAGAGAGAGAGATATCATTTTGCCCCCCTGTACAAATCATTAGTAAGACCTCATCTGGAATATGCAGTTCAGTTTTGGGCACCAGTTCTCAAAAAGGATATCGGGGAACTGGAGAAAGTGCAGAGAAGGGCAGCCAAACTGATAAGAGGCATGGAGGAGCTCAGCTATGAGGAAAGATTAGAGGAACTGAATTTATTCACTCTTGAGAAGAGGAGATTAGGGGGGGATATGATCAACATGTACAAATATATAAGGGGTCCATATAGTGAACTTGGTGTTGAGTTATTCACTTTGTGGTCAAAACAAAAGACAAGGGGGCACTCTTTATGTCTAGAGGAAATTAGATTTCACCTCCAAATATGGAAAGGTTTCTTCACAGTAAGAGCTGTGAAAATTTGGAACAGACTGCCTCCAGAGGTGGTTCTTGCCATCTCAGTAGATTGCTTTAAGAAAGGTCTGGATTATTTCCTAAATGTACATAATATAACTGGGTACTGACATTTATAGGTAAAGTTGATCCAGGGAATATCCGATTGCCTCTCGGGGGATCAGGAAGGATTTTTTTCCTCTGCTGTGGCAAATTGGATCATGCTCAGCTGGGGATTGTTGCCTTCCTCTGGATCATCTGTGGGTATAGAATTGGGTATATGGGATTGTATGATTTTATTATTGTTATTTTTTTATGGTTGAACTGGATGGACTTGTGTCTTTCTTCAACCTGACTAACTATGTAACTATGTAACTATGTAACTATGTAACTATGTATAGCTCCTCGGGACCACATGCAAAGCCGTTTATCATAGCCACTTGCCGACCGCCCGCTGTCATTATATGGTGGCTGTTTGAAGAGGAATACCATTGCTATGGAAGCAGCTAACTGCCATAACCCCGGTATCCTCTTCTTTGGCGGGAGGGCGACTTTCAGATAAAAGTGATCTCAGTCGGTAGCGGTGGAGACGATCGGGTTCTCTTCCCTCACAGCCTGGATGCCAAGTGAGGGAAAGATGTCCCCTGCTCAGCTCCACACCATTGGATGACAGAAGCGATGTCAAACGTCATATTCGCCCAATGATCTTAAAGGGGATTTTTTAAATGTAATTTAATGTTTTTATTTTATTATTACATTACAGTGTAACTATTGGATTTGAGGTCTTTTCGACCCCAGATCTTACATTTAACAGGTCCTGGCATGCTTTTTTTCTATGACAAGGAATGGTTATATATATATTTTTTAAAACATTTTAAAAGTAAAATCCATAAGAAAAAAAAAGTAAAGCACCCCCGTCCCGCTGACCTCACGAACGCATACGTAAGTTGCGTCTACATATGAAACACTTAGGCCCCTTTCACACGGGGAGGATCAGTAATGATCTGCCTCCGTGTGCTCTGTAAGCTCAGCTGGGATCACTCCGTAGATCCCCGCTGAGCCGTCGGATGACAGAGCGGTCCCCGCACACTGTGCAGGGACCGCCCTGTCTTTTCTCCGCTCTCCCCTATGGGGGGATGGGATGACCATGAACCATGTGTCCGTGTTCATCCGATCCGCAGACGGAAGAAAAAATAGAATCTTCTTCCGTCTGCAAAATCGGATCTTTGCGGAGGCAGGTGATTACAGGTGTCAGCGGATTATGCGCTGACACCCGCAATCACATAGGGACCAATGTATGTCCCTTTTTCATCCACAAACGGATGGATGAAAAAGCGGACATACAGTCCACACATGTGAAAGGGGCCTTACTGGGATTTTTATTTACCAAAAATATGTAGCTGAATACATATTGGCATAAATGGATGAATACATTTGATTGTTTCACTATTTGTTATTGAATATGTTTTATAGCAGAAAGTAAAAAATATTGTTTTTTCCAACATTATTTTTTTTTCGTTTATAGCGCAAAAAATAAAAACCGCACTGGTAATCAAATACCACCAAAAGAAAGCTCTATTTGTGGGGGGAGGACATACATTTTGTTTGGGTACAGCATTGCACAAACACGCAATTGTCAAATTTAAAAGTTGTCAAAGTTACATTTAAAAATCTATCACAAAAAAGGCCTGGTCATGAAGGGGGGTAAATCATCCAGAGATGAATTGGTTCAAGGGAACAGAACCCAAATCTTGGTGACACATGGCAGTTATCCAGGACCTATTCTTGGTGTCTGGTACAATAAACTGATATAATTGGCCCGGCTAACAGGCACTGGTTGGTGTAACTGTCGGTTCCGCGGTCGGAGTTGCGGAGGATGTCGGGATTGGTGGAGGACGAGGCTTTGGGTCGATGACGTGGCTTCTGCCCAGGTTGGGATGCATACTGACTCCAGGTGATTCCGGGGGCCGGATCGGGCACAGGGCAATGTGAGTAAATATCTTATTTTATTAAATGTGTTTTCAAAATAATAAAAAGCTGGAAAACTATGAGGATTCTTCCCGGTCTGTATGGAGTGAAAGGTTAGTGGCCTGCCCTGGGTGTCCTATGGTTAAAGGAAAGGAGAAGACCCATTGGTGGTACAGATATTTTTACCTTCCTAGAATGGAGAGAAGCAAGGTTGAGTGAAATATCAGGAGTGTGTGGAGATTATATTCAAAGCACATTCAGATCCAATTATTATTATTAAAATGGTTCTAAAGGCTGAAGGTTTCTTTCCTTCATTCTGTGCATGGAGGTAAAAAACCTTCTGTGTGTAACTCCACCCACAATGGGGATTCTCAATCCAACAATGTGCATGGGAACAACGGCTCTCTCATTCCTCATTGGGTCAGAGACAGCAGCAGCAGCCACTGGCTCCCACTGCTGTCAATTACAGCCAGTGAGTAGGGGGTGGGGCTTAGCCATGCTCTATGTGTCTATGGACAGCTCAGGAGCGATCATGCACAAGTGTCCAATAGCAGGCGGCTTGCTCTGGGGCACTCAGCATGGCGGAGGACACAGCAGCAGGAGAGGAGGAGAATTGGGGCTACTCTGTGCAAAAGCATTGCACAGAGCAGGTAATATTGTTAATTAAAAAAAAAATTACACCTATAGTATCACATTAAAGAGTCAAAACAGTAAAGTGAGCATTTTAAAGTATTTATAACCCTAAAAAAAAAAAAAAAAAAAAAGATCCTGTTCTCTTATAGCAGGATAAACAGCACAATGCTTGTTCTGTGTAACCTGCCCCTCTGGAAGCTGTAAAAACACCTGTCTGATCCTGCCAGTTTCTGCCCTCCTCCTGTAAACTGACCATGGTTCCTCATGACTGCTGAGCCCTGACACCGTAGACAGTTTACGTGCCTCCATCATCTGTAGCTCTCCTCTGTCCCCTCCCCCACTCACTCCTTGTCAGCTCCATGTGCCTGTGTGAGCCGTTTCCACCCCCTCCTGCCGCTATTCGTAGTACATTCAATCTTAACAAATGTCACTGCTGTCCCTTCTCCTTTGTTCAGCGATAATGCACAATGCAAGTGCTTACTAAAAAGCCTCTAAATTTAATTTTCTGATATCTTCAGGCCAGTCACGAAACTCCTGGCCGCCCTGCTGCTCCGATCCCCGGGTTACAGCAGGATGGGCTGGGCAGCCCGCACAGCCGTCACATGACCTCCCAGCTAAGGTCAGAGGGAAAGCTCGGCCCCTCCCACTGTAGCCCGGCGATCAGAGTAGCAGAGCGGCTGGGAGTCACGTGACCGACCTGAAGATCTCTATAAAAAGGTATTTAGAGGCATCTATTTCAGTAAACACTTGCACTGTGCAGTAACATTGGATAAATGAGAGGGGCTGGCAGTGAATTATTCTGTTAAGGTTACAAACACTTTAATGGGTAATAAGCACCAAACAAGTTTTATTTTTCCTGGAAATAATTCCGCATTGACTATATGCAGCATCACCTTTGTGTTGACTTGTTTTATTTGGATATGTAAATTAATTTGAAAGGTGGCAGTTTCTGCACTTTAATAATTATTTAATATAAGAGGTCTATATTGATGATTGTTGATTAATTTCATATTAACAGTGTTTGACACTTTTGTCACCATTTTTGTTTGCACATTAATATGTATGGGTTGTACTTTATCCTACAGTATATAATTATAAAGTTCATAGCAAGGTAACAATCCATACAATAACATTTTATTTCATGTATTTTCCACAGCTGTGGCAAGCCACACCCCAGAGGACCCGCCTACTTCAAAGCCCCAGCAGAACCGGGGAAAGAAGAGGCCCTCGTGTGATGACAGCAAGCCGCAGACATCGAGGAAGAAGACCAAAAAACAGGTTTCTTCTGCAGCCTGGATCCCAGACTTGGGACTTACCATGGCAGACAAGGCTGACATTTTAAATGGTCAGCCTGTCAGTTGTTCTGTTGCCCAGGCTGCAGTAACTGTACTGAAGAATCAGTTCAAAAACAAACGCATCAGAATGGTTGGCAAATCTGTAACACCTGTGTTAAGACCAACAATTCAGTTGCATGCTGATTTTCAGCTTGGACATGCTTTTGTCACTGCTTGTGATGGTAAACGAGTGCTGATGGCCGACAGTGTTCAGGATACTGTAATTGATTATACATCAGTTGCCTACAAACAGATCGAGGAGAGCTATGAAGTAATTCTTCAAGACCCTCTAAATCACATCCAATTCTTAAAAGTAGACCAGCAGGCAACAGGTGATGAAAGTTGTGTAATGCACTCAGCAGCAAATTTGGTTGAGCTTTTGACTCCTGGAGGTAATCCAGAGTGTAAATATGCCAAAAGGCTCCTAAGGCCCCATTTTATTCACTGTCTAGAGAATAAAATATTTACACCATTTCCCAAAAAACACAGGTGTCCATCACCACGACCTCCCAAGCATACAAAAGCATAGCATAATGCTGGACCATCCGATTTCTAACAATTGATACTGTTTTCTTTGCCTATTCCATCCAGGTGTTCTCATATTCCGTTTGCAAAGAACCATCTTCTGGATATGAGGAGTATGGGAGGAGAGGAGTAGAAGTGGATGAGGGGGAGGAGAGGAGTAGAAGTGGATCAGGGGAGGAGAGAGGTATAAGTAGAAGAGGTCACGGCTGTGGCTTCACCCCTCTGACTCTCTACTCCATCCAGGTCGCGGCTGCGGCTTCCCCCCTCTGTCCCTTCTCCTGAAAAAAAATTGAAAAAAGGAGAGGAGAAGATGTTAAAGAGGAGTAGGGGAGGAGAAAGGTAAAAGTACAAAAGGGGTAGTTGAAGAGGGGTGGGGAGGAGAGGGGTGGGATGGAGAGGGGTGGGGAGAAGAGAGGGGTAGAGGCAGGGCCGCTATCAGGAATTACGGGGCCCCTTACACAGTTTCAGGCATGGGCCCCTGAAGCAAAGAACCGGGGGGGGTACTGCTGCCTCAAATTAAGAAGCGGGGGAGGCTGCCATGAATTGGGAAAGGGGGGGTACTGCCACTGTGAATTGAGGTCGGGGGGGGGGGGTTGGATGTTGGCTAAAAAAGTGGGGGGTTGCCCTGGGACCTCTGGGCCCCTCACAAAAAATAAAAAAATATATATAAAAACAAGGGCGGTAGCCATCCGGGGCCCTGGGGACCTCTGGGCCCTTTAATAAAAACAAACAAATATGTATATTATATATATATATATATATATATATATATATATATATATATATATATTTTATATAAAAATTAATAAAAAAAAGGGGGCTTGCCATCCGGGGGGGGGGGGAGGGGCCTTTGAAAAAAACTAAAACGAAATATATAATCCCTGGGGATCTTTGGGCCCTTTAATAAAAACAAAAAATATAAAAAAATTATAAAAAAATTATAAAAAAATTTATAAAAAAATTATAAAAAATACATAAAAAAAGGGGGGGTTAACATCCGGGGCCCTGGGGACCTCCAGGCCCTGAAAAAAATCTTTTTTTTCTTTAAAAAAAGGGGGTTGCCATCCGGGCCCCTTACAGGTGTACTTCCTGTACCCCCCTTTATGGCGGCCCTGGATAGAGGTGAAATGGGAGTAGAAAAAAATGGTAGAGTAGAGTAGGGCTGGCCAGAGAGGGATTACTTTGTCGTAGTTGGCTGGCTTAAGCATGTATTGCAATATATGGCAACAAAAAATCTCAGTTTTTTTACAAGTTGGTTAGAAAGGGTCTATAGCAGGGTTTGTAGAGGGTTTGTTCAGAATGTTTAGTGTTAACATATGGTCACACCCCTTTAACACTTGATACATTATATATGTATAAGTAGTTGCATTTGAGGACAGGTATATCTTGGGCCAGATTCAGAAAGGAATTACACCGGTGTATCTACATATACACCGGCGTAATTCGAATTTCCCGCCGGCGTATCATTGTTTTCTATTCAGAAAACATGATACGCCGGATTTACGCTAAGATCCGACTGGCGTAATAATCTTACACCGTCGGATCTTAAATGTAATGTTCCGCCAGCCGCTAGGTGGCGTTTACGTCGATTTCTCAATTGACTATGCAAATGAGACAGATACGCCGATTCACAAAAGTTTTTGCGCCGCCTCGTCGTCGTTTACGTCGTTTCCGTAAGTGTAAACTTACCCCTGCTATATGAGGGGTAAGTTTACGAAGATCCGTCGTATGCCATGTTAAGTATGGCGTCGGGACAGCGTCGTCTTTTTAGTTTACATTGTTTTACTAAGTCGTTCGCACACATTTTTCCGGCAATGCGCAGTGCGAATGCATCGCACATATATGAACCAGCCTCATTGAAATCAATGTATTTTATAATGTTATGCGAATTGGATGCTGTTTAAGTCGCAACCAATTCGCATAGGTGTGAACCCGGCCTTAAGCTTGTCTATTTGCCCCATATTGGCACTATATCTACTGAAGCTATCTATAACCAAGCATTTGCATTTTGCAAAGTAGAGTAGGGATAGGAATAAAGTAGGTTAGGGACTGGCCAGAGAGGGACTACTTAGAAGCAGTTGGCCAGCTTAAACCTGTATTGCAATACATGTGAACTAAAAATCCTTGTTTTTATGCAAAGTTTTCTAGAAATGGTATATAACAATATGCAGAGGGTTCATTCAGAATTTTTAGTTTACACACAGGGGCCCCTGATGGGTGCATTTATGTTCAAGTATGTGTGTACATGGGGGGAATTTTTAAATGCTCGGGTGCAACTTTATTTTTTCACTAAAACATTAAACATATTATAAATGGGACAAAAAGTCCCCTATATTACATATTTTTATGACATGTTCTCTTTAACTACTTGCCAACCAGCCGCCGTCTTTATACAGCGGCAGGTTGGCACGATCCCGCAAATCACCGTAGGTGTACGTCGGTCCCTTTAAGCGGGATATCAGGCGTGCGTGCGTCCTCTGCATCGCAGGGGTGATGTTGCTCGTGACCGGTGACCATGATAACTGCCAGCTGCGAGCGATCGCGGGCACGAGAGGCAGTAAACACACAAATCCCTGTTCTGTTCTGTGAAGAAAGACAGATTGTGAGTTCCTAATAGCTAGGAACCCCCCTACAGTTAGAAACATACTAGGGAACACAATTAACCCCTTGATCACCCCCTTGTGTTAACCTCTTCCCGGCCAGTGACATTTTTACAGGAAACAGTGCATTTTTATAGAACTGATCGCTGTATAAATGCCAATGGTGCCAAAATGTGTTAAAAGTTCCTGATGTGTCCGCCATAATGTCGCAGTCCCAATAAAAAATCGCAGATCGCCGCCATTACTAGTAAAATAATTATAATAATAAAAATGCTATAAATCTATCCCCTAATTTGTAGACGCTATAACGTTTGCGCAAACCAAACAATATACGCTTTATTGTGATTTTTATTACCAAAAATATGTAGAAAAATACATATCGGCCTAAACTGATTTTTTTTTTTTTTAAATGGGACTATTTATTACAGCAAAAAGTACAAAATATTGTGTTTTTTTTCCAAATTGTTGCTCTTTTTTTGTTTATAGAGCAAAAAATAAAAATCGCAGAGATGATCAAATACCACCAAAAGAAAGCTCTATTTGTGGGAAATAAAAGGATTTTAATTTTGTTTGGGTACTACCTCACACAACCGCAAATTTGTCAGTTAAAGCGACAAAGTGCCGAATCGCAAAAAATGGTCCGGTCATTGAGCAGCCTATTCTTCTACGTGGGTCCTGGGCCCGCTGGTGGGACACAGAGTTCAGGAAGCATTTTGGGGGTGTTAACAGAAAGGGATCAGGTGGTTGTACACCTCGGACTGTGAGTAAAACCTGCAGCCAGCAGCAAAGGAATACAGCAGTGAAAGAGGATCAATCAGTTTATTCCAAAAGTTTTAAAACTCAATAAAATTATTGAAAACAATGCACATCAGTTGATTTATTATATTTTTTTAATTGGTTTTACTGCCCAGACCTCATATGATGTCCTCTCAAAAAAGGACCACACTCTGGCACGATCTGTCGCCATCTGACAGATCCAGTGGACACAGCAGATGACTGATCACCACACCAGCCTGCTGCCACTGTCATGTGATTGCTGTGACTGTTTACAGCAGATCACATGACAGTTATAAACAAAAAATGTCTATCTGTTATTGGTCACAGTGATCATATGATATAGAGAGGGCAAATCACAGCCCATTTGTACCATGTGATTAGCTGTGAACAATCACAGCTTATCACAACAATAAACAGTGTCTACACACTATCATTGAGTACAGTTTTACCATGGTAACACTTTATTGCTCTGGTCACATATGTAAACAAAGAAAAGAAAAACAAAAACAATAATAGCAGTCCTTAGCTACGTGCTGGGTCGGCCACGACATACCCCATGGCTCCAGGGGTGGCCAGTGAGCATATGCTCCGAGGTCCACATATGACTGGGCTGCTGTTGTATCACTCACAGTGGACTGGGCAACGAGGAAAAAGAGAGCATTGAACAACGAGGAAAAAGAGAGCATGCTCTCTATTTTGGCTCGACGAGCTTCCCGACGGGATGCTCGCCGAAACTGTACACACGACAGATTATCTCGGCAGAATATGTCTCCCAGCGAGCTTCTCGCTGGATTCTGCCGAGAAACTCTGTCGTGTGTACGCCGCCTAAGTACGGTTCCTCCTGCAGCACTGACACCATTTGTAGTGTGCGTGCTTTATCTATTGAAATTTCCATTGGTGGCCATTTTGTCTTGGCCGCGCTGTGGTGCAGGTCGGTATTGAGGGCGACCATTTTCTTGTAGTCCACTCCCTTTTCTCTGATTCGTCTGGCAGACATTTTGGAGTGGGTTTTGGCCTCTAGCACTGGCTTTCTGAATGGCGCACAGCTCATTCACCTCAAAGTTTTTTCCTCATAGTTTTTTCCTCACACACACACTGTGTACAGGAGGAAGACGGAGAGCAGTCTCCCTCTGGGTGGTGAGTACCTTGGGTAACCCCCCCCCCCCGGTTGGTGCAGCAAGGTGGGTGGACCTCTTAAGTGTTTTTAACTTAGTCCCTTAAGGCTGTCAGTGGGTGAATATGGAGTCAGTATCTGGCCTTTCTTCCCCTAAATTGTCAAAGGCAGCAAACGGTGCCCATGAACCTGCCCTTCCTATGGATACGCTGTAGGTAGTTCAGGAATAATTTGTTGCCAGGGTGGAAGCGCCGTGTGGGCGTAAGGGGGGGGTAAAAAGCGGATTTGGGCCTGGCTCAGGACCCCGGTTCTGGTATGTCAGAGGATACGGACCAGGACCTCCCTGGTGAGGAGTACCCCTCGTCCGTGTCAGTGCAAGACAGGGCCCTTGTGAGTACAGTTTTTGATGCTGTGAGGGACTCTCTTAAGCTGGAGGATGTGGCTGGGACCTCCACAGAGGGGTCTGTCTCCTTTGGGTCACACAAATCTAACTGTTCTGTGAAAGTTTTTCCTTATGTTACTTTCTTTGATAAGTTCATAGATAAGGAATGAGAATGGCCGCAGAAGTCCTTTGTGGTCCCTCAGTGCATGGCAATCCGTTATTTTTTTGAGGAGAACCTTATGAAAAAATGGGCCTCTCCTCGTGGACTCCCCGGTCTATCGGCTAAATAAGCTAACCACTCTCCCGTTAGAGGGGACCCCTGCCTTTAAGAACCCTACTGATAGGAGGTCCGAAGCGGTGACCCGCTCCATGTTCACCATGCTGGGGTCAGCGTTGTGACCAATATTGGCTGCAACTTTCTCAGACACTCACTGATTGGGCAAAGATTTTGCAACAGACAGTAGAGGAGCATCAGCTTCCTCCAGCGTGCGTAAGGCTGGCTGACCAATCGGTACAGGGCCTTGTGTATGTCCGTGATGCCACTCTGGATCTCCAGAGCCTCTGTATCTGCGATGGTATTGCGCCACCTGATTTGGCTAAAATGCCGGTCCGCTGACCAAGCATCCAAAAAAGCTCTGGCAGATTTGCCCTTCAAAGGTGGGAGGCTTTTTGGTACCTCGCTGGATGACATTATAAAGGAAGTCACTAGAGGTAAGAGCACACTTCTCCCGCAGTCCTCCAAAGGTGAAAGCCGCCAAACAGATTCTTTCCCTCAAATCTTCCTCTCCTTCCGGCTCATCAGTCTTCTTTGATGGGAGCAGTACAAGACTTGCTCAGGTGCGGGTTCATATTACATGTGCCCAGAGCTTTTTTTCTCAGAAAATAGGTGCAGGAACTCAACCACGACCCGTTCAGATTTCACAAACAGTAGAAGGGTCTTAAAGGGGCATTAAATACCAGAATTGCATTACATACAGTGTGCAGAGTTCAGGGGGTTACAAAGCAGTCACTTGTAAACACAGAAACCAGACTTCTGTGTTCACAAGTGATTGTGGTGAGCAGGCACCAAAGGGCCTGAGCCAAAGGTGGTGGAACTGAGTTCCACCAAGTTCCCCCAGAAAAAAAGCCCTGCATGTGCCTTACTAGAGGTACTTTTGTGCAGGGGGTTCGACATGTTCTTCCCCCGATTAGACCACCGCTCTTCCTTTGTGGGACTTGAATCTGGTGCTCTTGGCTCTTCAGGAGCCTCCTTTTGAGAACATAAGAGAAATTCCTCTCTTGATGCTATCTCAGAAAGTGATTTTTCTAGTAGCCATTACATCTGTCAGAAGTGTTTCTGAGTTGGCGGCCTTGTCTTGCAAGTCTCCATACTTGGTCCTCCACAAGGATAAAGCGGTATCACGCCCGTAAACCATTTTTTTTTCCGAAGGTAGTTTCAGCTTTTCACCTGAACGAGGACATTGTACTTCTGTCCTTGTGTCCTCGACCGTCGCATTCCAAAGAGGCTTTGCTACATGCCTTGGACATGGTACGTGCTCTACAGGTGTACCTGTCTGCCAAGGCTTTGTTCCGGAGGTCGGACTCACTGCTTGTGGCGGTATCTGGTCCACAGAAGGGTCTCACCGGCCACCATTTCTCGGTGGATCAGGCAGGCCATCATCCAGGCCTCTGCCCTTAACCACTTCCCGCCCGGCCAATAGCCGATTTACGGCAGGGAAGTGGTTATGAAATCGTGACTAGACGTTCTCAAACGTCTAGCACGATTTCAATGCCGCGCGCGCCCGTGGGGGCGCGCAGCGCGGCGATCGGTGATGCGGGGTGTCAGTCTGACACCCTGCACCTCCGATCTCGGTAACGAGTCTCCGGCGGAGCCTCGTTACCACGTGATCAGCCGTGTCCAATCACGGCTGATCACGATGTAAACAGGAAGAGCCGCCGACGGCTCTTCCTCACTCGCGTCTGACAGACGCATGTAGAGGAGAGCCGATCAGCGGCTCTCCTGACAGGGGGGGTTCGCGCTGATTGTTTATCAGCGCAGCCCCCCCTCGGATCGCCACACGGACCACCAGGGAAATAAAAAAAACACAAAAGAAAATACCAAAAAAAATGACAAAAAAAAAAAAAAAAAAAGACAAAAAAAAAAAAAATGACAAAAAAAAAGGGGGGGGGCAGTAAAAAAAAATGATGCCAATCAGTGCCCACACATGGGCACTGATTGGCAACATTGATACATCAGTGCCACCCCTCAGTGATCATCAGTGCCACCCCAGTGTCTGTCAGTGCCACCCCACAGTGCCAATCCATGCCCAGTGCCCACCTACCAGTGCCCACCTGTGCCACCTATCAGTGCCCACCTGTGCCGCCTATCAGTGCCCACCTGTGCCGCCTATCAGTGCCCACCTGTGCCGTTTATCAGTGCCCACCTGTGCCGCCTATGAGTGCCCACCTGTGCCGCCTATGAGTGCCCATCTGTGCTGCCTATGAGTGCCCAGTGCTGCCTATGAGTGCCCATCAGTGCCGCCCATGAGTGCCCATCAGTGCCGCCCATGAGTGCCCATCAGTGCCCAATACCAGCGCCGCCTATCAGTGCCCATCAGTGCTACCTAATCAGTGCCCATCAGAACTACCTCATCGGTGCCCATCAGTGCCACCTCATCGGTGCCCATCAGTGCCACCATATCAGTGCCCATAATTGAAAGAGAAAACATACTCATTTACAAAAAAATTAACAGAAAAAAATAAAAACTTTATTTTGTTTTCAAAATCTTCGCTCTATTTTTAGTTGTTGCACAAAAAAAAAAAACCGCAGAGGTGATCAAATACCACCAAAAGAAAGCTCTATTTGTGGGGAAAAAAGGACGCCAATTTTGTTTGGGTGCAGTGTAGCATGACCGCGCAATTGTCATTCAAATTGCGACAGTGCTGAAAGCTGAAAATTGGCTTGGGCGGGAAGGTGCGTAAGTGCCTGGTATGGAAGTGGTTAAGGGTGGGCGCCTCCTATCCCTGTCACGGCGCATTCGACCAGGGTCATTGGGGCTTCCTGGGCTTTCCGACATCAAGCGTCTGTTTCATAGGTGTGTAAAGCGGCGACTTGGTCATCCATTCACACTTTTTCCAAATTTTACAAGGTTGATGTGAGTGCATCTTCAGATGCTTCCTTCAGCCGCAAGGTTTTGCAGGCGACTGTTTGAGTTTGCAACTTCCTCCGTTGAGGAGCTCTGCTTGTTTGGGGTGAAGTTGGTTTTTGATTGCTGTTACCAACCCTCGTTTTTCTAACACTGCATGGGAACATCCCAAATGTCAATATTTAAGGAGCTGTGTCCGTCCATGGATGAAAAGAGAAAATAGGATTTTTGTACTCACCGTAAAATCCTTTTCTCTGTCGTCCATGGACGGACAGAGCACCACCCCTCCTTTTTAAGTTTGTACTGCTTTTTGACAAACTGAGCTGCATGCTGCAGGGTGAGGTGTTGTGGCCGGAGGGACCGCCCCCCGGGTGGGGCTGTTCAACTCTGTTAAAGTTACATGTTTAAGGTAACTAACATGTTTTGCCTAGTCCTCTTTTATGAACAGGAACATAACCCAAATGTCAAGATTTAAGGAGCTGTGCCCGTCCATGGACGAAAGAGAAAAGGATTTTACGGTAAATACAAAAAATCCTATTCTTTTTGTTTGTTCAACAACCCAGTGGTGATTAAATACCACAAAAATAAGTCTCTATTTGTGTGAAAAAAAAAATTAATTTCATACGAGCAATTGTCATACTGGTGACAGTATGTAAATATATTTGTATATATATGTAAATATATATATATATATATATATATATATATATATATATATATATATATATATATATATATATAAATCATTTTGTAATAATATTTTAAATCTTTTTTTTATTTTTTATAACTTCTTTTTTTTTTACATGCAGCAACCAGAGCAAAACAGTGTTAATTCATGATTGCATATAAAAGTACATTTTAATGTCATAATCAACCATTTTTTCTGAATGAAATGCTGCAGCAGTACCCCAATCTGATTTATTTAAAGCTAAACTCCAGAAATTCAGCAACTTTTGAAAATGTTATGAACAGGGGCGGACTGACCATTCGGTCCGTCGGGCACGGACCGAGGGCCCCATGGCCACTAGGGGGCCCCATCAGGGTTGCCAGCCTTGGTAAAAGCAGGGACAGATTATTAAAATCAATGTATTTTCACATCTATCCCTGAAACGGCCACTGCCAACATCATTTTGATGTGTAAATCTCGAGATTGTAGCTGCCCCGCCTCTCCACTGCCTCCTCAGCCAATGGGAGCACAGTGTACACGCCCCCTTCTCCAGCGCGGCTTTTTTGACAGGAGCAGGAGGTGCCGACTGCTGGAGGAGAGGGAGGAGGGGACAGCCTGCAGTGTTGGTACAGACTGCTGGCTGTTAAAAGGTAATCTGGCTAAGCTGAAAGAAATGTATAATTATTATCAGTGCTTACCCTGGTGGGGAGGGGGGAGGCTGTGTAGCAGGGCTCCACTTGTGTCTAAGGGCTGCTGTTAAAAAAAACGATCTATGTGTGAGAAGTGCCAATGCTTCTGCAAGAAGGATGTGCTGAACTTCAATCTTTTCTACATCTCCCTACTCATCACCTGCCCACCAGTACACAGGCACAGCCTCCTCCTCTCCTGTACTACCGTACCACATGCTATGTTTGTGAGTTGCTGGGGCACTACAAGTACCAGCATGACAGAAGGGGCAGCAGCAGTGGATCAGGATGATTTTTGGGTAAAAAGCACTGGTGTTAATGGAAGTGCTATCATAATCCCCCTGCTGATAGTGAAGATGTCAGCTTGTCTGTTTTCAGCTTCATGTGTGTGGAAACATTCAGCATTGACAACTAGGGTTGTGTGTTTATTTATTTTTTTTGTTTCCCCTGCAGTATAAATTTGCTGCATTAACCATTTAATTACACCTACTTTAAAAAAAAAAAAAAAGTTTTGATGTATGTATGTGTGTGTGTGTGTGTATGTATGTATGTATATATATATATATATATATATATATATATGTATGTATATATGTATGTGTGTGTGTATATGTGTGTATATATATTATATATATGTGTGTATGTGTATACTGTGCATGCCTGTGTATACCAAGGGCAGTACATCCATTAGGACACCGCCCCCTCTATCACACCATCCCCCTCTATGTAGCAGGTATAGATTCATGCATTGCATAAATCTATCCATGGTCACTGCAGCCACCCCTATTTAGGTGTCCAGGCCCTTTCAGGACGCCGGGCGCCTAAATTGCAGTGGGGGGGAAGTTTGAAGCACCTGATTAGAGCCATAGGCTCTAATAGGCTTCAAAATAGGGTGGGATCGGAGCGCAGAGCATTCAGAGCCATCCAGGTGTGTTAGAAGCAAACTACTATTACTGAGCCGCCTTTCCGCCAATCAGGAAGTGCGTGTCTGATACCCATCATGTGATTGGCTGAAAGGACAGGCGCTCCTATTGGATGCTTAGCAGGAGAAAATAAGAGATGCAGGGAGCAAGCAGCTTGCCGCTGCCTGTCCCTCATCTTATCGCCGTCACCCCATGCCTGACCCACCACCAAGATGGGATAAATGTCGGTCAGACAGCGGGTGGGGGTGCTGGTTAAATGCCGCCAGAGGTCAAAGTGGCTGCATTTGATGGGGCACGGTTGGCTGCATTTGATGGGGCACGGTTGGCTGCATTTGATGGGGCACGGTTGGCTGCATTTGATGGGGCACGGTTGGCTGCATTTGATGGGGCACGGTTGGCTGCATTTGATGGGGCACGGTTGGCTGCATTTGATGGGGCACGGTTGGCTGCATTTGATGGGGCACAGTTGGCTGCATTTGATGGGGCACAGTTGGCTGCATTTGATGGCACAGTGAGGCTGCAATTGATGTTTTTTTTTTCCCCAGTATTTTTCAAATTTCTTACCAAATTTGATTGCGCCCCCTTCCCCCAAAAAACTCAACAGAAGTGGCTCTAACAATCCCATGCACGTGAAAAATCCACTTGTTGCCATTCGGGGCCATCTGAATGGTGCACTGCTGAGCTCGGCCTTGGATCAGGCATCAGGGCAGGTCTGGGTACACACCTGTGCAGTGACATCATGGCACCCGATCTGAGGCCAACCACAGCACTTCACTATTTTGCTGGCTCTATGACTTACTTGCGCAGTTCAGAGGCTGCAACATGTGAATTATTTTTAAAAGCCTTTTCCCACCAGCTGCCTGCCACACCAAGCACCAAGTTGCAAATGTGTGTGTAAGGGGACACTGGGGGCTCTGCCGGAAGGGTGGCACTCTGGGGGCTCTGCCGGAAGGGTGGCACTCTGGGGACTCTGCCGGAAGGGTGGCACTCTGGGGACTCTGCCGGAAGGGTGGCACTCTGGGGACTCTGCCGGAAGGGTGGCACTCTGGGGACTCTGCCGGAAGGGTGGCACTCTGGGGGCTCTGCCGGAAGGGTGGCACTCTGGGGGCTCTGCCGGAAGGGTGGCACTCTGGGGGCTCTGCCGGAAGGGTGGCACTCTGGGGGCTCTGCCGGAAGGGTGGCACTCTGGGGGCTCTGCCGGAACGGTGGCACTCTGGGGACTCTGCCGGAAGGGTGGCACTCTGGGGACTCTGCCGGAAGGGTGGCACTCTGGGGACTCTGCCGGAAGGGTGGCACTCTGGGGACTCTGCCGGAAGGGTGGCACTCTGGGGACTCTGCCGGAAGGGTGGCACTCTGGGGACTGTGATGTATAGGGAGAATGTTGGGACTTTGATGTAAGGGAGGACTCTGATTTGAGCGTGGCACTCATCCTGACTGCTGTACACTATATGTTGTTGTGTTTGTTACTTACTCCTGACCCCCATACTCTGTACATTATACTGTACATAAACATAACCAAGGTGTTCATTGTCTCAACAGTTGCTGGTTTTGATTAAGTTCTTCTGTTATGTTGCCTCAGTAAACCAAAAATAAAAAATGTTGTGCATAAAAAAACATATGTAATGGAAACGTTTATTTTAAAAGAAAATGATCCTTTGACTGAGATTCATTAGTGTGTGAGATTATCAGCTGCGACACAGTAATTCAAATTTTATGGGTACAAGGTCTGTGCTGTGGTATGTTTGCATTGTTTACAGCAGATGCAGATTCTGTTCAATCCTCTTTTAAGACTATCATGTCCATTGTTCGCCATGGTGCACTATGTATGCCGCAGGTCATCATCTCCCTGCTAGGGGTCCCAGTGCAGTATTTTGCCCAGGGGCCCATGATGCTGTTAAGGTGGCAATGCCCATGAGAGGCTTCTGGTGAATTTAGTGGGTCACCAGCTCTAAGTCTCCTGCCACTCAGCATGTCACGGGAGTTTGGTGCCCCTCCCCTCCACATGGGTTTGTCCGCATTCATGTTGCATCAAAAAAAGATGGCTACCACATGGTGGCCATCTCTATGCTTGGGGGCCCCATGATCTCCTATTGCCCGGGGGCCCCATGAGTTGTCAGTCCGCCCCTGGTTATGAATATATATATATAATTAGCTGAAATATGTATAAAATAAAGTGAAAAAATATTCAATATTTATAATCAATGGGCAATATTTTCGACCTAATGTGATTGCTGCCAACACTATTTAGAGCATGTCCACCAGTGACTATATAATACAAACAAAATAAAACAAAATAAGTGCAGCGCGACCATAAAATAATCGTGATAGATCAAAACCTTTGCGATGAAAATTCTAAACATAAGTCCATGTGCGTCCATGTCATAGAAAATCCACACAGTAAATTTCTATTCCTCCTATGTGGTAGCTCCACGTGATAGTTCAAATTGTTCTAGTACATTCAGTGGCCACCACTAATAGACATGTCTGACGGACCGTTTCCAGCAGACATGTCTCATCGGATTTTGGTCCGATGGCGTGTACACACCATCGGACGAAAATTCCCTCGGGCTGAGGACGCGGTGACGTGGCGGTGACATTGACGCCGCCACGTCACCACTCCAGGAAGTAAAATACTTCCACGCATGCGTCAAATCCATTCGTCGCATCCGCAGAGATTTCTGTCCGCTGGTGAGTGTACTAACCAGCGGACATATCCGACGGACATGTCTCTGAAATTTGTCCGCTGGGAAAACATGTCCGCTAGCCCGTACACACGATCGGATATGTCTGCTGAAATGGTCCGTCGGACCAGTTTCAGCAGATATATTCGATCCTGTGTACGCGGCCTAAGAGCCACATAATTCCACTTCCACACGCTCGATCATCCGTGTATCACCATAAAAACAAAATGGAAAACCACAGTGCTCTCTGCTACAAACCATTTATTCACATGAATAACAAGCATATCATCAGCTCACAAAAGTGCCAACGTCCTGGGTAACGGCTTCTCCCACCTCTATGTGTTATGCCCCCTGTAGGGCTTATTAAGCAAGACTTGTTGTGGTCACTGAATGCACTGGAATAATTTGAACTATCACATGAAGTTACCACATAGGACGAATAGAAATTTACTGGATGGATTTTCTATGACACGGATGCACATGGACTTATGTTTTGAATTATCATCATAAATGTTTTGATCTATCACAATTATTTTATTGTTACACTGTTAGGAGGTGGGATGCAGGCCCGCCTACATTTGTAGGAGGAGCATCGCCTTCTTAAGACGGCCCCGACGCTGCCTTCTGTTGTCGGCGTCTCTCACGTTTGCGGGGTTTCCTGACGGTCGGACCTGTCACATTATTCGTCGCTCGTGACATCATTTGCAGGGCGACGGCTGTCGGCATTTCCGGGTGGCACAGCGTGGGGACGGACATGGGACTCGCCTCCTTTCTAGCCATCCATTTCAAACGGTTCAGGTACCTCTCAGAGGTGCGGTCACAGGACCGTGGCTCATTTCACTTCGGCCGCAGCAGCTGCATCGGTGGGGGGGGGGGGGTTCTCTGCCATGGCTTGTTCATGTGTGGGCCTTGGTATGTTGTGCTCCCCCTTCTCCCAGCGAAGTTAAGGAGCATGCATAGGCTGCTGGGGGAAGTCCTTGCTGTACAAATCATATTTCAAGCGGGTTCTCTGTGTTGATGGACCAGATAAGAGGTGTACTTTACACATTTGTGGTAGACTCTGGTCAGAATGTATAGTTGAGGCAAACTGTATGCTGGCAGGATGTCATTTTCTTCACAGGTGGAGCTGCAGGTTTCCATACTTGTTCTTTCAAATTCAGTTCATGCAGCTTTGCAGAACTATTCATAGTTTGTGTATGCAGATGTCTTTTTAGTTATGTCTACTAGCACCATAGTCTGTTGGTTCCACAGTCAGCAAGGTATGGGGCACTGGTCATCACGGACAGAAAGGTATGGGGCACTCTCCATCGCTGTCAGCATTTCAGGGGGCTCTGTCCACCCGCGGACGGCTATATAAGGGGCACTGTTCATCTGCACTGTCAGCAACGTGTAGGGCACTATTGGTCCATTGTTGGCATAATGGGGCATGGTTTGGGGCTCTGATGAAGAGGCCCTTGGCGCCTCAAAACGTGTCAGCCGGCAGCGACACACCTCTATTCCCCCCTATCTTGGTGCGTGGTTCTAGGGGTATCTACCTTATCGTTTTGTTGACAAGCTTTTTTACCAATGGGCGGCACAAAAACATGAAATTGACTCTCACAGTGACACTGAGGCGCCGTACACACGGCCGAGGTTCTCGCTGAAAATCAGCGAGAACCTCGCTGGAATGCACATTCCAGCGAGGACCTCGGCCGTGTGTACGGTCTCAGCGAGCTTCCCGTCGGGAAGCCCGTCGAGCCGAAATAGAGAGCACGCTCTCTATTTCCTCGACGGCCCGCCTGGAAGAATGGCTGGTTGCCATTCCCGACGGGCGGGTCGCCGAATTCGACGGCCGGGAGAGAACCTCGACGGGCGGAACGATGTGTTCTGCCCGTCGAGGTTCTCTGCCGTGTGTACGGCGCCTCACAGCAGTAAACAGCAACACACATCACCAACACAACACATCCCCTCCGGCTTGCTTTGCTCCTGTCACTCAGACCCGTACACGATTAAACCAATATGTCCCCAGCAGACAGATTTGTTCAAATCAGTCGGCCCGACCGATTTGAACAAATTTTAACAAATCTGTCTGCCCGTGTGTACGCGGCCTAACAGCTATCGGTGTAATTATCTTTAGTCTTGAATGCAAAAAAGAATGCAAGAGAAATAATTTCTAAGTTCATATTTAGATATTTAGATGCCACAAAATGGCAATGGGTATTCTTTTACAGCAATAGTCCTTGTAATTTTTAAAATGACCACTGTTTAAACCTGGGTGGTTCTCAACCTGAGGGTTGGGACGCCTCAGGGTTCAAATGATGATTTGCCAGGGGTCACCGAATCCTGGGCTGTTCTTGAAGCCTGCACCACTCTCCCAGTCTTTTTGCGTCTGCCCAGCAGGGCTGTCCCTGGACCCTGTGGCCACCCACTCAGCCTCTTCGCAGCCGGCCATTCAGTTCACAGCATGGCTGAGGGGCAGAGACTAGAGGTCAGCTGACTCGTGAGAAATGAAAGTGGGAGGGGCCCAAGTTACTTGTCTTGCCTTGGGTGATGACAATCCATGCTACAAAAATAATTTTACCGTTAGGGGTCCCCACAACTTGGGAAATGTTATCAAGGGGTCACGACACTAGAAAGGTTGAGAACATATAAAACATATTTTGTTTTATCACATTTTAACATTTTATATAAACTCCATCATGCAGCAGTAGCTCAATTTGGCCTCCATAATGTCTCCCTTGATAATTCCTGACTCAAATGCACCATCCTCCGATCTGTTCATACAGGTCTTAGTTCCTATTATTATGCCTTGCTTATGGATCAGTTGTCAAAATCTTTCCTTAATATTCAAAATAGATGGTTGGGGATATCCCAGATCTGACAGAAGAAATTTGTCAGGAATTTTTTGATTCACATGCAGATACTGTTATTTCGGCCAGGGATAGTCTCATTCAGTTACGTCATCTGCATAGAACCTATTAAACTCTGATGCGTTTGTCTTAACCCACTCCAACATGTCATAAATTTGAATGTGAGATGGCGGATTTCCTGCACATGGTCAAGAGCTGCAACAGGCCAGCATTTATAGCAGACACATTTGAGCTACCTAACGTCTGTTGCCCCAAATGGGGTCTTCTGGGTATCGTTGAGGAACTGGAGGCCATCATGGCGACAAAACACTTCCTTAGTTTGTTGTTTTATTATGCAAGGAAAGCAATTGTAATGCACTGGACTCACACTGAAGTCCTACACCTTGGGTTGTAGAAGCAGCTTTTTAATCAATCACTTCCACTCTATAAAATAACATTTGAGGCACTTGAAAATTTTCGAAGATATGGGGCCAGTGGTGGAACTACCAGGGTCACAGCAGTCGCACTTGGGGGGCCCTGCTCACCCGTTCTACCACTGTAGGGGGCCGCATGTTGTGTTTCTTTGGCGGGGCGCCGGCCAAGGGGTGGTGCCAGGTGCCTGCCCCCACTGCCTGTCGTTACCTATTGCTGCATATGTAGTCAGATGCAATGATGTCCAGAGGCGGAAACAGGAGCAGAAAGTCAGATGACAGCCAGTAGAGTGAAGGGGGAGGAGCTCTCTGCTCTGCAAGGAGACCCCATACGAGGTAAGGCATCACTGAAGGCACCTGAAGGGAGCAGAGAGGCAGAGACACACTGAGCACCACCATTGCCAATTATGTCATCCCTATTCCACTACTGCCATTGATGTCATCCCTATCCCCACCACCACTGCTATCATCCCTATCCCCACCACTACTGCCACTGATGTCATCCCTATCCCACCCACACCCTCCACATTAAAGCTTATCTTTATTTCTTTAGTCTCGTGACTATATTATTTTGTGGTATGTCACTTCATTTACGTTATTCACCGATCATTCAAGTTTTATTCTGTAGCTTTATTTCACGCACATAGTCCACATTCGGTTTTTATACATTCATATGCATTGATACAATTTGCCATTTTCTTTGCCCACGGCACAGACACTCATTAGGTTAAAAGGCTTTTACTGGTACCTTCCCCGGCTATCATTTTAACCGGGGTAATTTTTTATACTCACACCCCTACCCATGTTTGCATGTATGTCACCAATATGGTTGAACTTGTTCCAGACACATTATATCTACATTCTCCTACCCTGCCATTTAATAGACAGATAGGAAGACTCAGTGTCATATTTTGCTTCATCCAGTATTATCTATTTTTCACTTTCACGCTCCAGTGCACTCACAGACTTGATTCCATGCCTTTCGGCTCACTCACTATCATGGTCTAAATTGTACCAGTTTTCATGCATATATCATTACTTTTTACTGTATGTTGTAACACATTTTGCTACTTAATTAATGTTTCACATCACGCTCACTATGTGTGACTATTTATATATTTTATATTTTGTATCTTGTATTTTTCATTTTATAAGCTGATTCTGAGTTTAGTATTTGGTTTTTTTGTTCTTTGGTGTACACAGGTGGTCAGTGAATCTTTCATTTGTCCTAAGGGGTTGTCCTAATTCCATAAGCTCCTCCCGGCCAATCAACCAATTAAGTCAAGTCACATGTCCTCCTTTACATCCTATATTAATGCCACAGTTTTTATGTTTGCTAGCCATGAATAAGCACTGATGTAGTGTGAAACACGTTGGCTTTTTCCTTGTTTTGTACTGCTGTGACCCTGTTTTGTACCTGCTGTTCATTTAATAAAGACCACCTTATCGAGGTTTGTGGAGTGCGGCTATCAATTCATCCAATTTTACTGCCTGCCTAGTGCACCGCTGGCACCCTCAACATCCTGTAACCACTTGTGACCATACAGCGATCCCACCTGGAGCGGTAACTCCCTCCTCCACACCCCCACCATGGCCACTGGATGTCATCCTTATCACCACCACCACCCATGCCACTTAATCTTTCCCCCACCACCCCAAGTGGACTGATCCCCCCAACACCCTCAGTGGACTGATCTTATCTCCCCAGCACCACCGAACCACTGATGCCATCCCTCCACCACCATCAGTGGACTGATCCCACCCCCCTCACCACTGCTGCCACTGATCCAATCCCCCACCACCCTCAGTGGACTCATACTATTCTGACCACCACCACCATTGCTGCTGCTGATTCAATCTCCCCACCGCCATCAGTGGACTGATCCCACATCCTCACCACCACCATCTTTGACACTGATCCATAGGGGGGGTGCCTTCATGGTTTCTTGGACTGGGGCCCTGAAGTTTCCAGTTACACCTCTGTATGGGGCCTGTGGCTAGATTCTTAAGACACAAGTAACTCTTTGTTGGCATTATTTCTGAACTAATTTAGATTGACTCTAAACATTTAACTTTGATATTTCTGGACAGAGAGGTCTCAGTGACCACTGTGGTCATTACATTTTACTGAGTGATGGACTATACATTTAGGACATTGTCTACATATGGTCTCCACCCTGCTGAGGAAGTGTTTTCACGCAACGCGTCCAGGGATTTTGGAGCCTACACGTCGCTCGGTGTCATTCCTGGTGAACTCCGTGAGCTGTGTTACATATATGTGCATGCCTTTTTACATCTGAAGAAATGTGAGTAGCCTGTCAAATGCCTATTTGATTAAAGCAGTGATCAAGCGGAAGCTCTTAGATGGTTGTTTTTTCTTCCATGTCCCCTTGCTCCGGTATCCATGCTGAGACCATCAATAGGAGACCTACTTCACATCCTGTTTTCCTAATGCTTTAATGACCATCTGCTAACCCAGTGGTCTTAACCTAAGGTGAGAGTAGCCATCTACACTGGTGGAGGGATAAGTTTCAATACCTGCTACCCTAGCTTTCTCTCACGTGGTGAAGATCTTCATTCATTCAATCATTCATCTCACTGAATGTTCTACAGAAGTTTTTCTCCTTTTGTCACGAATTGTTTGGACTTTACCAATTTTCTTATTATATTCTCATTATATTCTATATTTTACATGGTTTGCGCTGCACTATATATATATATATTTTGTACTACTTGGGATTTGTGTGAAGGTCCTTTTTGTGCTTAGCTTGCATTCCCTAGATACTTTAACTGTTTGGTTTCTGCATCTTTTCTATGGATTAATTTGTAGTGATACATATTTTCACTTTATTTATTTACTTATTTATATTTTTTTATGCTATATTAATCACGTTGATCATACATATTTTTGCGCTGATTGCACCCTCTATTTGCACTAGTTTGAAGTTTATACTTGCAGCCGTTTGTCTGCTCTGTTTTATAATGTTTAGTTATGCTTATTTTATCTCTTTTTTCTTTGTGATTTCCACGTTCCGAGACTAGAGATGATACTGACATTATTGCAGTGAATTGGACTTTGTGTGTCCTGTCTCCCTTATACAATGTTCAACCTTCAGGGTTCTGGGTCACTATTTAAAGGAACCTCTTCTCTGGACCTGTAGAAGACTCTTCAAGGAGTTTATCGTGCCACTTAGAATAGTACACCAAAGACTGGATCCCAGAGCCCAGACCTCAGAAGAGAGACATTACAGGCAAACCTTGTTTCTTCTTTACACGTGGCCCGGGTACCAACCATCTTAGGTGTTTTAGTAATAGCCAGAGGCTTGGATCCCGTTTGTATAGTTCCTTGGCCTCCGCAGAGACCATCAACAGGACTTTCTTCTTAGCACATGTTCAACGTGACCAACCACCTTAGACACTGGTGAAAGGTACTCTCCATATGGGAGGGTTATAAAGGGGAGGAACTCACCTTGTAATTAGGGTTGCCAGTGTCCAATCACCTGTGGTGACCATCTAACCCACTAAGTAATCACCTGGCATTCTGTGTCCTGTGATGTATGAACAAAAAATCTGTGTTTTTGGTGCCATGTATTATAAATCTCCAACTCTAAAATAAAGAGACTTGGAAGTGAGATTGATACAACTGGCTGAATAAACACTGCATATTAATAATGCCCAGGGTAAACTTGGTATTGCTTTGTAACACAGAGACTGACAGACTAGAAGGAAACATATTTATTTAATTAGTAATCTGCTGCATGACTACATAGATTCCATTTAATGACAGCAATCAATTGTGTATGTTACAAGGAAGTGCATTAGCCCAGTGCCAATGATTACATTTATTTGTTATTGATCTGGGAACGGTTGACTGAAGTATAAAGGGCTGCTATACTAGGTTGATCCCTTTTGGTCCCTTTCACATTCATGCATATGAAATCATGCTGAAAACTGTTTGTGTTTATGAGTGTTTTTATATGGTCATTTTTTTTGCGTTCTATACATGCATTTTTTGTTAATTCATTATGCAAAATAAGCCAGAAATAATCAGACCAGTATATTTCAATGGTGCTAAGTTCCTAAGGGCTTGTTTACAATTGCTTCAAAACATGGCATTGGACACACTTTTTTAAAGCTCTCTGGCCACCAGTCAAAGCCCCTGTCATTAAATGAAATGGTTAGCTTACAGTCCTGTTTACACCTTGCGTTTGTTGCTTCAAAATGATATTCCATGTCACTTTAGTGGTGCTTCAAAGCCTCCTTAGAAGTCTATGACAAAACTTGCTTACAGCACCTGCAGCTTTTGAGAGGCTTAAGGGGATAGTAAAGGTTTGTCTTTTATTTTCTAAATTGGTTCCTTTAAAGCAGGGGTTCCGTGGCAATTTTTTTTTTTTTTTTAGATGCTACTTGCGCTCTTACCTTAGTGAATCCGGTACTCACCTGTCCTAATCTTATACCCGCCAGCATTCTCCTTGCGCCGCAAAAGATGTTTTATAAAAATCTAAGATGGACGTTTTCCATCTTGGCTCTGGGCACTCTGAAGCCCCCTAGCATTTCCTTCCGGGATACGGTGAATTCTGGGACATCAGCTCAAACCCAGCGCATGTGTTGACGGCGAACGGCTCCGTCAACACTACACAGTTGCCATCGGGACTTGCCGAGTCACGTGACCCGCAAGATAACGCAGGATTACAGTACAGCGCGTCTCCTGGGAGTCTCGAAACATCACTCCCAGGAGACATCGTGCACGGCCGGGGAAAACTAAATACATGCCCACTCCCGCGGGGAAAGAATCCCGGAAACAACAATAAATGCTGCCTTATCAAGGTAAAGAATCAGATTTAAAAAAAAAAATGATGGATTATGCATACACGATGGCTAGTGGTATGAGTCATACAAACTTGATATTTAGGGTGAACCTCCACTTTAAGCTAGTGCATTGTTGGTTCACTTACCTTTTCATTCGATTTCCCTTCTAAATGTTTTTTTTTTCTTTGTCTGAATTTCTCACTTCCTGTTTCTCCTCAGTAAGCTTTCCGCCATCATCCAATCGGTGGAAAGTCATTTAGAACAGCTTACTGAACACCTTACTGAGGAGGAACAGGAAGTGAGAAATTCAGACAAAGAAAACAAAGGAAAAAAAAATAGAGGGGAAATTGAAGGAAAAGGTAAGTGAACCAACAATGCACTAGCTTAAAATAACCTATTTAGAAAATAAAAAACAAACTTTACAACCCCTTTAAATTCAGCCTTATCTTGTTGTGGAGGCATTGCAGGTATGAGATATTAGCACATACACAGGGCATCTGCCAAGCATCATTAAAGTTTCAAGGAACATAATCAAAGCACCACTGAATCATTGAAGAAGCATCAAAAACACATAAAAAAGCATGCTGAAGAGGTAGGCGCTTTAATGTGTGTTGAAGTCTAAACAACTGTAAACCCCGTACACATGGTCGGACTTTTGCCCAACCAACATCAAAATCCGGAACTTTTCACATTTGTCCGACCGTGTGTACGTTCCATCGGGCCAACTTTTTTGTCTTTCATCGGACAAAAAGTTGGGTCTGTGAACGGATCAACGTTCACAAAAGTCTGATGGTGCAAAGTCCGATCTTGTGTACAGCAAACCATCGGACTTTTGGACAAATTACAAATACGCATGCTCAGAACTGTTAAAATCAACCAACAATAGCAGAAGTTAACCAAAGGGTGGCAGTAAAGAGCAGAAAAGAGCAGAAAACCCATGTGATGATGGGAAAGTTTTAGAAAAGTTCGCAGAAAAGTCGGACTGTGTGTATGCTATGGGTGTGACCGGACAAATCAATTAGGACAAAAATCCAAGGAAAATTTTGTTGGATGTCCGACCGTGTGTACGAGCCTTTAGGCTGGGTTCACATATGCTGCAGCTTGAATCAGGTCTGATTTTTTTGCCTGAATTCTCACCTGAATCAGAACCAAAGACACACAGGACCCTTTTTAAATGCAGACTGTGGCCCCCCGGAGCTGTGTGATCTGCCTCCATTGAGAGCCGGTCACACTCTCCTGTCATGCGAATTGGATGCCACGAAACACGCATCCAATTCGCATTTGTGTAAACCAATGAGTCCTTACATGTGTTTTTGTATATTTATAATATATTGAAACGGGAGTGTTTAAATACACATAAATTGGGGGGGTGAAAAGAGGAATTTGCAGCGACAGAGTCACTTTTCCCTGCATGGTTATCAAGATAACAGCGAGCTTGATTAAAACTGAAGACTGCAACTTCTGGTGCAGCTCTGCATAGAAACCAATCAGCTTCCATTTTTTGTCAGAGTTAGAAGCTGATTGGCTACCATGCACAGTGGCATCCGATGTCTCTTTAAAGCTGCACAACATAAATGTAAATTAGCCACATTGTGATGAAAGAGATTTCTACTTGAAATGCATCTTCCTGCTGTAAAGTGCATGTGATTTACTGCAGGAAAACTGACAAAAGTTATTGGGTTTTACTTTACTTTACAATTTTCTACTTTCTTTTTTAATAAGTTAGCAGCTTTACAAAGGAGTGCTAGTCAATAGCAGTTGTAACCTTGTTACACTTACAGTAGGCCCCATGAACAATGGGGTTTGCTCAGCAATTCTAAACATCTTTCTCCTGATAGGATAAAAGTAGAATCAAAAGTGCACCTAAAGCTGCATTTTTGGAAATTTTTGCAAATGTGTTTAAGCACATCAAGCACTTGGGCTTTTATTAATTTTGTTGGTCAGAATATGCATTTATTCTAGCCATTGAAATGTTTGAACGCTCAGGTGCTTGCTATGCCTAGGGTTAACGCACGTTTTAATGCATTAAGGCACATCAGGCGTTTTTAAATGGCAAAATGCTCCTCTTCTGAACATGCTGGCTCTGGGGGGGGTTCTGCTTCTATACGGCCGTGTCTCTAAATGTATATTTGTGCATGGACACATAAGCTAGCATGAAGGGGAATTTAGAGGCATAAAAATTTTTTAAACACCCTTAAAAATGCCGTACTTTCATGGTACATCCTACATACTGTATACTACATGATTTATATAGCAGTTTTTTCTTTTAAAATTTTAAATATACAGATTGTTTATAATAAATGTCTTCATAGTAAATAGTATCAGTAAATATTGATATTGTTGATTTATAACACACGGGAAAATATCGTCTGTAAATCTTGGCCACTTTTAATTGTTCTTGATGACCCAACTGATCTATAAAATAGAGAAAAACAATAAATGTCAACCAATTCTAAGCTATTGAAAAAGCAACTAAAATCTGTGAGATTTATTGAGGCTGGGTTCACACTGAATTTGGATGCAGCTCACAGCAGGGGTCCGGTGCGTCCCTGTTCTCCGTTTCAGGGACGAATCGGGCCCAAATTTTGGCCTGAATTTGGATCTAAAACAGAGCCAAAGACATACAGGACCCTTGTGCAATTCAATTTGCAGCCGCCCCGGGGGGTTTGTAAACTGGATCCATTGAGAGCCGGTCACACTCACTGATGGGCAATGATGAGGCGGCACTGATAAGGTGGCACTGCTGGACACTGATGAGGAGGCACTGATATGTAGAATTGATAGGCACTGATAGGCAGCACTAATAGGCAGCACTGTTATGCGGCACTGATGGGCACTGATAGGTGGCACTGATGGGCACTGAAAGGCGGCACTGATAGATGGCACTAATGGACACTAATAGATAGCACTGATGGGTAGCACTGATGAGATACTGACAGGTGTTACTGCTGGGCACTGATTGGCACTGTGATGGGCACTGTGGCACTGAGACTTTATTGAGTGGGCACTGACGGACAGCTGTTGGGCACTGATTGCCAGCTGATGGGCACATCTGATGGGGGCTGTGCTGATAATCAAAGTGCTGATTATCAGCACAGACACCCCCCCCCCGACAGGGAGAGACGCTGATCGGCTCTCCCTGTCAGTGTGAACAGAGGAATCCTGTTTTTCGGCTCTTCCGGATTCACACGATGATCAGCTGCTCCTTACCATGATCGGAGATGCAGCATGTCAGACTGACACGCCACACTTGCGATCGCCGCACTGGGCCAGCATGTTATCCTGATAGATGTCATATGACACCCAATCAGGATAACAGAAGTGGGAAGTGGTTAAACGTTTACAAGCAATATAAAGTATAACTAAGTCTTCTTTCACACTGAGGCAGTTTTCAGGCCTTTTAGTGCTAGAAATAGCGCCTTCTAAAGCGCCTGAAAACTGCCTCCCATTCATTGCAGTGGGTGCTTTTACACCCAGGCGATTCACTTGTAGGTTTGTGAGCGCTGTATACAGTGCTCCCAAAACGCCCGTGTCCATTGAAATGGATGGGCAGCATTTCCGAACTACCTAAAAAGCACTTCGGAAGTGACACTACACGGGAGTTTTTAACCCCTTTTTTGGGGTCAAAAGAGCCACTTAAACAGCAGTAAGGCACTGCTGAACTGAGCAGCACTTTACCGCGAACGCACGGGTGGCAACAGTGTGAAAGTGGTCTAAAGGAAAAATTTTTTTTGGAGATTAGAACACCTGTTTGTATTGCTGTCTATGCCGCCATTAAAGAGATTCTATTTGTCCTGTTTACAATTATCATTAAAAGTAAAAGCAAATGAAAATCCCAAATGTTGGGCTGTCCCCAGAAAAGTAATAGAGGGGAAATCTTCCAATGGGGACACATGTTCTGGTGACCTGTTGCACCCCAAGGAATTCCCTTAATTTTTTAGAGATTTCTTTCACTTCCTGTTTGGCTATGAAATGGGAACTGAAAGGAAATCTCCGCAATGGGACACAGATGGCGGAAAAAATTCTGACAGGGTTTATAACCCTCTCTTGCTCTTTCCAAAATGTACAAAAAAGTTTTGACTACAGTTCTATTTTAAGGGCACACATCCTCTCCATCAGATAGCACAGAGGGTGCACTATCCAGTTTGTCTTTTATATAAATAGGTCTGCTGTATCCCTCCCCCCCAGTGAATGATACGTAATAAGAGAAAATGCTAATTGCAGTCCAGTTGATAAAACCTCTGTGGTGATCTATAAGCACTAATTATAGAAACAGAGGGCAATATAAGGTGAAATCTTTCCTAAGGTGAACAATCCACACTTTATTTTTTTTCGGTTGATTAGCGAGGATCCAATCTCCAAAACAATAAATTACTTTACTCTACTTTCCCTACTATATATTTTTTGCATGATGACTGGTAATTTTCCCCTGTTTGGCATTAATAATTTTCCTCTGAATGCAGCCTCACAAGTGCCATGAATATAGCTTCACCATTGCCATCAATGCAGCCTGATCCATGACCATCTGCCACCTCAGAGGGGACAGAGATGGAGGCCGGACGAGCGCCGACAGATTACATACAGGAGAATCTCCTGTTTCCTCAGTGGCCTCTTTAATACAAAGTCCCGCCTCCTATGAAAGACAGAACAGCCATCCAATGCCATCCCAGGAGATGGGACTTCCTATTACAGAGGCCGCAGAGTAAACAGGAGATTCTCCTGTATGTAATCTGATGGTGTTCGTCCTGCCCCCTACCTGTCCCCTCCAAAGCTGCCAGAATTAAATGTTAAATAGGGTATATATCTTTTGTGGCCCTCCAACAAATCCCTGAGCGCTGCAATGGGCCTGTGGGCTGGAATTTGGACATGCCTACAGACAGTACACTAATAAATAGCAGTGACTAAAAGTGCCAAAATATACTTCAGTCTAAAAGAGCATGGCGGAATCCCATAGGCCCCGTACACACGACCGAGTTTCTCGGCAGAATCCAGCGAGAAGCTCGCTGGGAGACATATTCTGCCGAGAAAACCGGTCGTGTGTACACTTTGGACGAGCAAACCATCGGGAAGCTCGTTGAGCCAAAATAGAGAGCATGTTCTCTATTTCCTCATTGTTCAATGAGGAAATTTGGCTCGACAAGCTTTTCGACCGCTCATCGGGAAACTCGACGGGCGGAACGATGAGTTGCTCGGACGTGTGTACGGGGCCATATAAATATAAAACACTCTAATCTGCAAGCTTCAGCATCTTGGTAGTATCAGGCTACCCCATCTTCCACTTTCACTCTTGTTGGCCAACAGGAAGGTGGGAGCGTGTAGATTGCCACCACCTGGAAGTGCCAAGGCTTGCAGAGAAAAGTTTTTATTATTTGCTTATTGCAGAGAAAAGTGCATTTGATACCTGTGTTCACTTTGCATTCACATGTTAGTGATACAACAGGTATCAGCTGTGTTAGTTTTTGTCCTATTGCATATTAATAGAATATATAAAAAAATGATTATCTAAGTTTTAATTATATATAAATATATTTAATCTATAACATTTTTGCATTTTAGGCTCTCACAGTAATGATAGAAATGTAACTCACCAGTGATATAATATGTCTTAAAGACTGCCCATAAACAGATTGGTGGTAATCAGTGTGACCACCAGTGCCAGCAGCTTCTGGAAGGGGCTGTAGACGGCTGAATCTCCATTATTGAGTACTACAATTGGTGGAGCAGTTGCTTGCGGAGCAGCTGTTGTTGATAAGGTTTTGGCATCGAATGATCTGGTCTGAGCTAAGATATTGTTCAGTTCAAATTCCAGCCTATATCCCTTACCTGTAACAGAAAGAAGAAAAGATTATAACAAGTACATTATTTTCTACTTAAAAAGCTTTATAATAATAATTGAAAACATAGATAAAGACAATGCAAAAGAGGTGCAGTGTCCATATTATGGGGACTAATTGGTTAATTTTTCACATCTGCTTTCAAACATTTTGTTAACCCTCCTACCGGAAATAATAATAATGAAAAAAAACTCTATACATAACTTTTATTTTCCTACAGTCTTCAGGCTGGTATGGTTAGGTCACAGGTCCTTCCTCAATAGTGGGTGGTCCTTCCATAGTCCAGGAGGAGTACTGAAAGACCAGCCTGCATTATGACCCCCCCTCCCCCCCTCTGCACAGGAGAAGGTCCATGACAGCCTGGGCTTATAAGAAGTGAATTGTATGACACTGACAGAGAAGAAGTACTGTGGAAGACAGCTCAGCATTAAGGGTGAGTATTGCAGCAAACAAAAAAAAAAATATTGGTTAACCAATATTAAAACGTGGATTTTCGATTTAAGGTTTTGATGGAGTTGGGAAAGGTTAGATACTCTATCATGTTTGTTTTATTCCTGTCCATATTGGGAACATTTCCTAGACATGTGTACAACAAAGAAATTATTATTATTTTTTTTATTTTTTGTTTCGACACGTGGATTTGTAATTTCGTAAGATGCAAGTTTTCCTATTCGGACCCGTTCGTATTTCGTAAGACGGAAGTTTTCCTATTCAGACCCGTTCGTATTTCGTAAGACGGAAGTTTTCCTATTCAGACCCGTTCGTATTTCGTAAGACGGAAGTTTTCCTATTCAGACCCGTATTTTCGTAACAGTTTTATTTTCGTTTATACTGAATGATTCGGAATTCTGTCTAATTTATTTTTGTTGATTCGAAATTCGTAATTTTGTTAGATAATAATTTTAGTTTAATGGATTCATAATTTTGTACTTTCATAAATACATTGTGACGCGTCATTTGCAATCTCGTATTTTAGTTTCATTTTCAACACGCAACTAATCCATATTAAGATAGACTTTCTGTTAAGCCCCGTACACACGGTCTGACTTTTTGCCAACAAACTTCAAAATTAGCGTTTTCTGAAAAATCCGACCGTGTGTACACTCCATCGGACAAACTTTTTTGGTTTCAAAAGTCCGGACAAATATCCACGGAAAAGTTTGTTTGAAGTCCGATCGTGTGTACAAGGCTTTACACTGTCCAATGTGACTCAGCACAAAAGAGATAAGCTGATTGGCTAAGATATTAAGTAAGATACATCACTCTCACTAAACTGCACAGTGCCCATTCTAAAGAACGATATGAGTACACAACTTTATGAACAGACAAAGAAACGGATTTACAAAACACACAAATGAAAATATTTAAAATACGGAATGCAAATTGTTCGTTATAGATGTATAAACCTTTTGTGTTTTAGTACTTTCAGCTATTCGGATGTTCGAATTGATCCGAATGTACAAATACTAACAAATTCGTACGAAAATCTATTTGTTACGAATGGAATCGCACATGTCTAACATTTCCCTTTTACTTACTATCTCAAAGGCACAGGTGGCAGAAAAATATGGAATCGATGGCTACGTATGAGGTAAACTACACAGGGAATACACAGGGAACCTGTGTTTGGAGAATTATACAATCATATGCGATTCATAGCCTCTGCTGTGTCCTGTGGGCGCTAGTAGGAGGAACCACAGTGCTCATTGGGGCACACAGGAGCTAGACACTCCCGAAAGTGTTGTTTTTGTGCAGAGACTGTGAGGGACAATTTTTCTTCAACAGAGAAGTGCTAAGTTGGCCATACACTGTTAGAATGTTGGCCGATTTAGAGGAATCAATCCAAGTCCTAACAATGGATTGATAAAAGTTGATTTCTCAATTAACTTTTGTTGAAGAAAATGGGCTTAGAAATGCCAGCTGAACAGCACCCGTAGCCAATCAGCTGCAGCCACTGTTTGGGCACTAGTGGCTGTCAGTGGGGGTGGGGGGATTTGTTCACCCATGACGTTCATGTGAATGGAAGAATCTGTTAACTTTCATTGGTTCAGCCTGCAAGCTGAAACAAAGAAATCTATAATGCCACGTTCACACGATCGGTCCATCCGATGAGAACGGTCCGATGTATTTTTCCATCGGTTAACCGATGAAGCTGACTGATGGTCTGTCGCGCCTACACACCATCGGTTAAAAAATCAATTGTGTCAGAATGCGGTGACGTAAAACACAATGACGTGGTGAAAAAAATGAAGTTCAATGCTTCTAAGCATGTGTCGACTTGATTCTGAGCATGCGTGGATTTTTAACTGATAGGCCATGCCTACTAACAATCGTTTTTTTCCTATCGGTTAGGAATCCATCGGTTAAATTTAAAACAAGTTGGCTTTTCTTTAACCAATGGTTAAATAACCGATGGCTAAATAACCGATGGTGCCCACACACGATCGGTTTGGACCGATGAAAACGGTCCATCAGACCGTTCTCAACGGTTTAACCGATCGGGTGTACGCGGCATTAGTGTATGGCCAGGTTTAGGTGGTGCAGGCAGCAGAAAAGGTAGTTATGTCATTTCCCCTTTGGAGATCTGTTTTTTGTGAACATTCTTTTTACAACAGGGTCACTTTAGAAGCAAAAATATGAAATGTTGCTCCTACCTGGTAGGTTGAGAACAAGGTCGGTGTAGTTGGCCCAGCAGCTGTCAAACAATATGGTAGTGTTCCCCGTCAGTCCATTGCTGGCGAAGGTGTTATTTGCATATTTCAGTCTTGCTGTTAGAGACAATGAACTGCTGCTTACGGAAATGCAATTTCCCTACAAAGAAAAAAGTGCTGAAAGTTAAAGCCCAGCTCAAGGTAGAAATCAAAACTGTCCCCTGAATTACCTCTTTGCCTCCACAAAATGTCCTCAGTCTTCCAGGTTGAATGACACTGATATACAAAAAGTGAGTCGCTGTCCCCATCTATAACTGGCCTTACAGCAAGGAGCATTGGAGGGCAACAAAATGACAAAAAACAACCAAGGAAAAATCCAAGCTCTACTTACCGACCAGCTTGCAACCCAAAAAATATCTGTCTAAAAGTATGTGTTAAAAACAGGGGTTTAGTCTGCATACTGTTACCTGTAGTTCCTATCTCTGACTAATGAGACTCCATGGAAGCACATGCTTTCTGATGGGATAGATGGAGGGCAGACAGGCTACAGGGAGCCTGAGCAAAGTGCCTAGAACTCACAGTGTATTGATGCAGAGAGAAGTGCTGATGTCATTACGTTCTCACCATCCTCTGCATTATCCAGGATTGCCCACCACCAAAGCAGGCTGAAGAGGAAGAGGACCCTGGCCATTTCATAACCAGTTAGAAGAATCTAAATAAGGTAACTAAGGTAGCACAGTGGCTAAGTGGTAAGCACTTCTACCTAGCAGCTATATGGTTGTTGGTTCAAAGCACAACCTGTCTGGAGTTTGCATGTTCTCCCTGTGCCTACATGACATGCTGGAAGCTTAAAGTGGAGTTCCACCAATTTTTTTATGTTTGTCTGTGCTGCATGCCCTAATCTCATAGTGTTCAGAATGGACAATTTTTATTTATTTTGTTGCTTGTAAATACCTTTATTTTGTAGTCCTTCATTACTTCCTCCTCCTTATTAGCCTAGGCTATTAAGTCACAAGGCTAGTTGCAAGGGTTCCTGGGATAGGCATCATGTTTCCCAGTAGTCCTTGCAAACCTGACTGAAACCTATTACATTGTTTCACTTGTGCAGCACTGAGCATGTGCGAGATATGCAAAGCTGAAATCCAGGAAGTCATACAGTCTGGCTTCATGATGCCCACACTTAAGATGGCCACGGTCTGTTTCTAGATTATAAACGAAATGCTGTAACAACCTAACAAAACGGACCTTAGTTTACAGACTAACTTTACTAGACTACATTAAGCTTGTTTATTACAGGGGTATTTATATTTAAAAAGTGAAATTGTGGGTGGAACTCCCCTTTAATTGGTTCCTGTCTAAATTGGCCCTAATATGAATGTGAAGTTAGGGGCCTTAGATGGTAAGCTCCCTGAGGGCAAGGACTGATGTGCGTCTACAATATATGTAAAGTGTTCTGAAAAAGCACTATATAAGTACCTGTAATAAGTGAAGAAGGCATAAAATAAATTTTTGTGAATGAGCTTCTGATAACAGTCACAGTTTGCTGCAAAAGAGCTTAAAGAGAACTTACATTGGAATCTACGGCCATTATAGATGGTTGTTGGGACAGCACCTGTCCATGCAATCCAGCCACAGGTTCACGGATTACTTTCAGCGAGGATACTGTAGCCAGATAGTTCCCAGTGGATGATGACTGGTTCCTGCTCTCAACAGGTTGCTCCGCCACCTAAAAGCACACCATTTCTTTGTCACTGTATTCCGGGTCAATCGCTGCCCTGTATATATTTATCTCGGCTTTACCTTTATAGACATTTAATGTACATGACATATTTCAATTGTAAATGAGAAATTCCCACTGCTCTACACTTTCTAATGAAGTTCTGATCTTTCCACACTCTGGAAAAGTCTATCTAAAATAAAACATAAAGTTTTGCCTTTAAATATTAAATATTTTCTTTTCTTGATTGTTGCATATTTTTTGAGGAGTTACATTAAAGTTACCAAGGTATAAAATATACATGAATTGTTGAGGTGTAACAGACCATAAGTGTAGCGCCCTGTTCCCAATGACTGGGGCGCTATTCTAAATTTAGAGGGCGTCTGACCCAAAAGTGGGCTCAGACTTTGTTGAATTCCAGTGAAATTAGCCTCTGTTCTGGATAATGGTTATGCTTAGTAGGATTTTCCCCTGTTGCCTGTAGGTGGCATTACCACCTCATGCCCATGTTGGAACACAAACGAAACATGGTGTGTTAAGTGACTCTTCTCAGCAGCAGCCCAGTGGGAGTGGTGCCCCACTGTGCATGCTGGGAAGGGGTACTTAAGGGGCAGATGCTGGTTTTCGGGGTCCTTCGCCTCGTGGCCCTCCTGGCACGAGGCACGTGTGTGTGATTCCAGGCCCGGAACCACGTTGGTCTGAGGCTGCATCTCTATTGTGTAGGCCCAGCCTTGCCGGCTGGGGCTTATGATTCTAAAGGGGATCCCAAGCTGTCCATCCACATGGGGAAAGCTGCTTAACAAAGGAAACCAGGGGAGGACCTGCCCTGGAGGAGACCAAACAAGGCAAGCTGAAGTCTCAGGAGAGGCCTGGTGACTTAGTTAAAAAGAGATTCACTACTCTATTTGTCTTACAGTCCACCGGATCGGCTTAAAGGCTCTTTTACTTGTGAGGCAGGAAGTTTGGGACTTAAAGGGGTAATTCCCCCAAAAACCTTTTTTTAACATTGATTGAGGCTCGTTATGTCAAGGGGAATCGGGTGTTTTTTTATTAGAAACGAAGCAGTACTTACCGTTTTACAGATGCATCGTCTCCGTCGCTTCCGGGTATGATCGTCTGGTCTGGGCGTGCCTATTTGATTGACAGGCTTCCGACGGTCGCATACATCGCGTCATGAGTAGCCGAAAGAAGCCGAGCGACGGTGCGGCTCTATACTGCGCCTGCGCACCGTCGTTCGGCTACTTTCGGAAAATCGTGACGCGATGTATGCGACCTCGGAAGCCTGTCAATCAAATAGGAACGCCTATAGTCGGAGACCATACCCGGAAGCGTCGGAGACGATGCATCTCTAAAACGGTAAGTACTGCTTCATTTCTAAAAAAAAACAACCCGATTCCCCTTGACATAACGAGCCTCAATCAATGTTAAAAAAAAGTTTTTTGGGGGAACTACCCCTTTAAATCCTGTGGCAGAGGATCCCTGACTATCCATTTTTTGTTCTCAGACGGTCTGTGGCAGAGACTGTTCTCATACTGTTCGTGCATCATTCCGGCTGCTAGGCCATGTGAGAGGGGTCTATCCAGGTGAGCAATACCCACTCAAGAGAGAGACTGCAACATAGAAATTTTTGTGCATTCTGTACCGTGTACCTGAACCTTCCCCTTCTCTCTATACTCTCCACTTTCTCACAAGTTTTATGCAGCAAAAATAAAACCAGTTGAAGGTTTTACATCTTGTGTGAACATTGCAATTTCTACAGACTTTCTTCCCCTGACAACGAACTTAGAGGTAACGTGCAAAACCCAAATCTAAACCAGCAGCTCCTATGGGGGTAGTGCTACATAAGGGTTCAGGTTTCTTTACACTGGTGCCTCAATGTGCCCTTATTCTAAAGGCAAATTTATATTAGTTTTAGAGTGACGAGGGGTTAGAATAACCATCAGATTGCTTTAAGAATGAGAAAATGGAAAGATAAACTGATAGATGTTAATCAATCTCTACTCTGTTTAAAATAAATCATAAATGTTTTGGCTTTAGATATACTTTAAATATTTTTCTTTGGTGCTTCCATATCTTTTTGTGGTGTCACATTATAGTTAAAAAAATCTATATACAACAGATCATAAGGGTTCAGTTTTTTTTATTTTTACCCTGGCGCCTCAATGTGCCATTTTTAAAGCCAACATTTTCTGTAATTTTAGAGTGATGAAAGGTTAGAACCGCCATCAGAGTTTCACTAAAAATTAAGGAAAATCCAAAACTTGTGTTGTGACCAGAACAGGAAGAGATGGGAAATTATCCAATTGGGACACTTGTTCCAATGATAACCATTCTGTTGTGTCTATATATTAAGACATAATAGGAAATCTCTTACATGGGACAGAGATGGAAAATAAACTGATAGGGGTTAATCAATCTCTACTAAAGTGTTGGCTTTAGATATACTTTAAATATTTAGCTTTTTTTTTTTTGAGATGTCACATTATTGCTACCTAGGTATGAAGCATACAGGGTACATGAAATGTTGAGGTGTAACAGACCATAGGAGTTTTGGTTTCTTTACAGTGGTGCCTCAATGTGCCATTATTTTGTGATGTTTCCCTGCAGTATACACAGGCTAACTGACAATCTATGGACCACCAATAATTGATTCAGGCAATACATAGGAAATCCTGACCTTCAGAATGCACAACACTGTCACTGACATTCAGTTAACTAAGTGCATGCATTGAAGCACTGAGTGCAGTTGTTGTCAGATGGCTAATCACTGATTAGTACAAGGCCATGTTGCAAGGATGGCAGACCACCACATCCCCAAATAGCTCCTCTATGATGAGCTGTATCAAGGAAATCGATCGCGCGGGGGACAAAAGAAGCTATACAAAGACACACTGAAAGCCTCTCTCAAGTCCTTGGATATTGACACCACCTCCTGGAAAACCCTGGCACAAGACCGATCAACATGGCACACACTGATCCACCAAGGCTGTCAGACATCTGAGTCCAGAAGGACAACCATAGCACAAGAGAAGCGAGACCTGAGAAGAGAGCAGAGAGGAGAGCAGATCTGCAAATAATGCAACAGTGGTGCCTACACATGTCTGCCCAGTATGTGGCAGAACATTCCGTGCCCATATTGGTCTTAACAGCTACCTGTGGACACACCGTGGACAGCCAACAACCTGTTAGATGTCAAGGTCTTCTTTGAAAATGATGGATGAACATCAGCAGTTGATGTCAGATTGTTAATCACTGACTGGTACAAGGAGAGGTGACCAAACTCATAATTCATCAGTCAAACGACTGGTATTACCTGGCTCCAGGCTGCGTCAGTCGGAGGTGGCACAGGAGTGGACACTGACAGTGATGAAACAGTGACATTCAGGTAACTGCTGAGACTTCCATTGATTGCTGCCGATGCCAGGCTTTGACTTATTGACTGGAAATTCGAGTATGACAGATCACCTACACAACGAGAATTACATATTATTGGGTTGTTGGCCTGTTATACATGCATAGAACTGTAGATATGAGAACAGTGCATACATATCACAATGTTACTATGAACCAGTACTATATATTACATGTCCACCCACTTAGTGGCAAAACAGTTTTCTGCAACACACAAGTGTGAGGCCTCGTACACACGGGCAAGAATCTCGTCAGGAAAAAAACGCTGTTTTTCCCGACGAGATTCTTGGCAAGAAGTTCTTGCGGCCCGAGTGTACACACTGACATTTCAAAAGAACCACGGTTCTCTTGAAAGGCAAGAATGCGGTGATGTCATCGCATATGACGAGCATGCACTCATCACATTCGATGGCGTCGCTGCCATCTTGCTTCACCCTACCTGTGCTGTGGAAGCTACCACGCATGCGTCAAAGTCATTTTGAGCATGCAAGGGTTTCCTCGGCGACAGGTAATTATACACAATCTCGGGTTTCTCGTCGGGAAACAGGCCGACAAGAATCTTGACGAGAAAATAGAGTGCATGTTCTCTATTTTTCTCGTCGAGATTCTGGCCAGATTTCTAGACGAGAAACCTGAAAGCCTCGTACACACAAACATTTTTCTCTGCAAATAAAGCTCTGCCAGCAGTTTTCTTCTTTATTTGTGCTCAACTGTCTTTTGGGGACACAGACAGCAATAAAAATATGACAGTTTAAAACCCTTCCCTACTTATTTAAATTAAATCATTTTTTTAGATTCACATTTATTATATTGGAGCTTACCATTTCTTAGATGTGATGGATGCATTTGTTTTCTTTCAACAGAACAATCTCTTCTCCGGATGTAGCAGTTAGAGGGATGAGACAAACCATTTACCAATTACAGGGGGGCTTACAATGATCATCTTGTAGGATAGGCAGTTGACACTCCTTGTTTGGAGCTAGACATGTGCATTTGTTTTTGTCCGAATGCATTTTCGTCCGAATTTCTGGTATTTTCGATATTGTTTTAACAAATGAAAACGAACGTGCCGAAAGATCCAACGATAAAAAATGCTTTATTTTCATTTTCGTTGCTACAACAGTTTGATATAGATAGGAGATTCGACACAATGCTGACAATGGCAATCTGTGTCTATCTGAACCTGTGGTCGAATGTGCCTAACATTAACTCTATTAGTCCAAGATTATTCTACATAGAGAGGAATGATTCGACATTATAAAGACAGTGTTGGGGTGGACCATTCGACATGGACGAAGATTCGACGAAGCAGCAAAAAACATACAAACGTCATATCTGTCATTGAAGGCTTATGATGTCTGTCGAATGTTCTAAGAAGATTAGACGGAGAAGCTAAACTGCACGCCGCCCGCTGCAATCGTACATTTCCGGTCAAATGCTCGGCCCATAGGCTATAGAAGAATTTGAATGTTGGTTGACTAGTAATAATAATTATTACTAGTTTCATACAACCTTAGAATTCTTCTATAGCTTGTAGCCGTTACATTCGACCGGAAATGTATGATTGTGTCGTACAGTTTAGCTGCTCCGTCCAATCTTCTTAGAACATTCGACAGACAGCATAAGCCTTCAATGACAAATTTGATCTTAATTAATTCGGACGAATGCATTTTTTAACGAAACAAAATAAATAAAAACTGATTTCAGGAGTAACTAAATAAATGTATTTTTTGTACAAAAACAAAATTCCGAAACAACATATTTCAGTGTGCACATGTCTATTTGGAGCCAAGTGTGGGTCACATGGAGGGCCTACCCCAGGGTGGTTCTTTTGGGTTTGTCTCAACACTCCAAATGCCATTTTTGCTGTAAAAGCTTTGTTGGTTAACGGAAGATGAAAAAAAAAAAAAATAACTAGGTGATAATAAAGCAAAATAGGTTTAAAAAAAAGGAACAACTGAAATCATCACACCTAAGAAATGGTAAGCTGCAACATTTGTTTTAATTTTTTTGGGGTTCAATGCTCTATCCAAAAAAAACGTAAACACTGCACTCTGCGCCTACTACGCAGACTTATTCCTTTCATTCCTAAAGAAGACGTAGCAGTCGTGGTGGGAACAATTGTTAACTCCAGACTGGACTATGCAAATGCCATTTACCTCGGACTCCCCAAGTACCAAATCGCTCGTCTGCAAGTCGTTCAAAACACGGCGGCAAGACTTGTGACAGGGAAAAAACCCTGGGAAGCAATCTCACCTTCACTGAGAACACTTCATTGGTTGCCAGTGAAACAAAACAAAATAAAGTTGCGCTGCTGAAATGTGAAGAGAAAAGAAGCAGCCAGCACTAACAGTGAAACACCCTGTGAGTAAACAATGAAAGAAAAAATAAGTGCAGCGCTAGTGGGCATGAGATTGCATGAAGCAATATGGACCAGTCTCATTTACATGGGTAACACTATGATGGTGTAGTCCAAAAACAAGAACAAGAAGATATATACAGGGTGGTGAAACCCTATATACAAACAGTGAAGTGTAAATAACAAAACAAGTCCTTCAAGTCAAAGCAGGCAAGTCTTCATATGGAACACTCTTATCCACCGCTCCTGTGTTACTGGAGAGTCTGATGGTGCCCGTGGTCAGCACAGATGGACATACAGGTTAACCAAACAGATGTATAAGAAAAGATGGGTACTCTTACCACAAATGTTGGACACATATGCCAGGAGCAATGTGTCAAATGCGCGTGTAAGAGCTCCTCAGATGGACAGCTCTAGGGAGTGATGATTCAACAGGTTGTGGATCTTTCCCAGGAATCTTAGGGTCCAAGATGGAGAGTAGTTCCAAGACTTCAGATGGAGTGACGCTGTCTCCATGTGTTCATTAGAGAACACATGGAGACAGCGTCACTCCATCTGAAGTCTTGGAACTACTCTCCATCTTGGACCCTAAGATTCCTGGGAAAGATCCACAACCTGTTGAATCATCACTCCCTAGAGCTGTCCATCTGAGGAGCTCTTACACGCGCATTTGACACATTGCTCCTGGCATATGTGTCCAACATTTGTGGTAAGAGTACCCATCTTTTCTTATACATCTGTTTGGTTAACCTGTATGTCCATCTGTGCTGACCACGGGCACCATCAGACTCTCCAGTAACACAGGAGCGGTGGATAAGAGTGTTCCATATGAAGACTTGCCTGCTTTGACTTGAAGGACTTGTTTTGTTATTTACACTTCACTGTTTGTATATAGGGTTTCACCACCCTGTATATATCTTCTTGTTCTTGTTTTTGGACTACACCATCATAGTGTTACCCATGTAAAT
Organism: Rana kukunoris; assembly: GCA_029574335.1. Classification (NCBI taxonomy): domain Eukaryota; kingdom Metazoa; phylum Chordata; class Amphibia; order Anura; family Ranidae; genus Rana; species Rana kukunoris. Next base: position 434,108,569 of record CM056053.1, on the reverse strand, counting down.
GAGACTGGTCCATATTGCTTCATGCAATCTCATGCCCACTAGCGCTGCACTTATTTTTTCTTTCATTGGTTGCCAGTGAAAGACAGAATTGCTTTTAAAGCACTCTGTCTAACGCACAGATGTATTCATGGGAATGCCCCCCAATATCTGTGCGAAAAAATTAAAGTTCATAATCCCAATCGCATCTTGCGATCCACCAACCAAAATCTACTCCAGATACCGAAAGCCAACTACAAGTCCAGAGGAGATAGAAGATTCGCGGTCCAAGGTCCCAGACAATGGAACGCTTTACCAACCAATATTCGGTTGGAGGAGAACCACCTAGCATTCAGGAGAAAGATCAAGACTCATCTCTTTTGATACCAAAGGAGACAGGAACAACAAGCGCCCAGAGGCGATTCAGTTCGCATGTGCCACGCTATATAAGTTTTCATTCATTCATTCATTCATTCATTCACTCTGAGGCCGCGTACACATGACCAAATAAATCCGATCAAATCGGTCTGACAGACCGATTTGATCGGATTTGTCTGCTGGGATGTATTGGTTTGATTGTGTACACACGATCAAACCAAAATCCCCGCCGGCAGACAGCGCGGTGACGTGGCGGTGACGTTGACGCCGCCACGTCACCGCACCAGGAAGTAAAACACTTCCGCGCATGTGTCGAATCCATTCGACGCATGTGCAGGCAGATATGTCTGCTGGTTAGCGTACTAACCAGCAGACATGCCGGACGGACGGGTTCCCAGCAGACAGATTTTAAAGCATGCTTTAAAATCTGTCTGCTGGAAAAATCTTTCTGTCCGCCCGTACACACGATCGAATTTGTCTGCTGAACCGGTCCGTCTGACCGTTTTCAGCAGATAGATTTGATTGTGTGTACGCGGCCTTACAGGTCTTAAATATGGTTCACAAACGCCCTTCCCAGCAAGCCAGAAAAGGCACACAAGGCCCCACATACAGTATATGTGCCATGATAAAAATAATTTAAAGATACATTTATTTTCCAAAGGTATGCATCTAAGCTACAGTAGTTATTTATAAAACTGCACAAGGGGAAATGATATCCACTACATTACCATCAGGGCACATTTATTATACATAAAGTGCTTGTAGCCGTATACAATATACAATTATTAGAACAAATGTGAGTCATTTTTGTGATACTTTAAGGCCCCTTTCACACAGAGCGGTTCGTTTTTCGGTCCGCTCCGTGTGTGTCTGTCGGCTCAGCGGGGGGTCCCGCTCAGCTGTCGGCGGACAGGGCGGTCCCCGCACACTGTGCAGGGACCGCCCTGTCTCTCCTCCGCTAACCCCTATGGGGAATCGGATGAAAACGGACCGTCTGTCCGTTTGCATCCTATCCGTTCCACCGGACGGAAGAAAAATAGGGTTTTCTTCCGTCCGCAAAACGGATTCAGACGGACGCGGATCTTAGGCGGACGTTAGCGGATGCATCATCCGCTAACGGATCCGCTCCCATAGGGGCCCATTACAAGTCTGTAAAAAGGACTTGTAATTAGCGGACGAACGGTCCGCTCATGTGAAAGCGGCCTAATTTGCACTAAGTTTATTTTCCAAGACAAACATTTGCAAGATTAACTGCCTTCTTGGAGTAGTAAAAAACGTTTTTCTAATGCTGAGTACACGCAGTCAGACTTTTAACCGGGCAAAACTAGAAGAACCTGCTCTCTATCGGAAATTCAGACTGTGTTAATTTCCAAAAATAATTCAAATCCATTGTATTTAAGAAACACCCTTTGATCTTTCTTTACCTGTGGAGTTGCTGGAAGTTGAGTTTATCTGCTCTGCAGGCGGATCTGAGATTTCCACAGAGACACTGAGCCCCCCTGCTGCTCTTTTTCTTCGTCTGGATCCCTCCGGAATGATCTTTGTGATACGAATTTTGCTGGCAGGAATCTTCAGGAAGAGTGCCAGGTTCCTGACAAGGTTCTGCCCATAAAACTGGTCTACTGTCATTGCAGGCAGGTTAAAGGCAAGAACAATGAGGGGAGATGTGCGTATTTCCACTGAGGAAGATCCTCGGACCAGGATATACAGCATGTTGTAGTCTCTGTCAAAGAAGTTTTCTCCAAGCACAGAAGAGCTCAGCTGTGGCATATACTGACCTTTTAAACAGAAAAAAAAAATAGAACTAGTTAAAATGTTGTCTATGGTTTTCAAGAGCAGTATGGGTTGGAGTTAGGGGCAGATCAGGCTGGTTCCCTCACACACAGCAGTTTGTTAATTTCATATAATTATCTCTGTGATTAGAAATGATTAGTTATGGTGAACTGGATGATCCATGGTTCATGTAGAGCACTGTGCTCCGTGGACTGAAAAGGTAGAGCGGTAGGTGCAGCGGGAACCCCCTGCAGTAGGAAATCTGTGATCAAGGGACATGACCTTCAATCACTTGGTGGGAAGGAGGGAACCCACTAATAGGGAACGTGAGCTGGGTTTAGACCATCGTGAGACAGGTTAGTTTTACCCTACTGATGATGTGTTGTCGTAATAGTATTTTGGTGCAGCAGGATGGGCAGGGATCGCGTATTACAGTAGTTCCTTAGTTGGGCAGCAATATCACTTAGGGGCAGGACTTCTCAGGATGGGTGGGGGGTCGGGGGCGAAAAATCTGAATCCCCTGCCACTTGTTTGCAGACACATGCTTTTAACACATAGGCCCAGATTCTGGTAGAATCTGCGGCGGCATAGCGTAAGCCATTTACACTACGCCGCCGCAACTTACTGGAGCAAGTGCCATATTCTCCAAGCACTTGCCTTGTAGTTTGCGGTAGCGTACTGTAAATGGCCCGGCGTATCCCCGCGTAATTCAAAGGGGGCGGCTTGTATTTAAATTAAGCGCGCCCCCGCGTCAATCGAACTGCGTATGCGCCAGCCGGGAAAAAAACCCAGTGCGCATGCTCCAGCTTACGTCGGAAAACATCGTCGACGTGAAAATGACGTGATCGTCACATACGCAATGCCCTATTCGCAAACGACGTAACCGACGGAAAAAGACGACGCTGACCCGACGCCATACTTAACATGGCATACGACGGAACTTCGTAAGCCTACCACTCATATAGCAGGGGTGGGTTTACGCTTACGGAAACAACGTAAACGACTACGAGGCGGCGTAAATAAGCTCATTTGCATAGGCAAATGAAAAATCAACGTAAAGGCCACCTAGCGGCCAGCAAAGTAATTACATCTAAGATCCGACGGTGTAGGTGTTTTACACCTGTCGGATCTTCGCTGTATCTATGCGTAAATGATTCTATGAATCAGCCGCATAGGTACCAAGGAAAAAAACAGAAAATTAAGAAGAAAACCCCCAATGGAGTGGGACTTTTAAGGCCAAGTTCAGATAAAATATACTTTAATGCATAGGTTATAATATGGACCCAGTCACATACATATTGGTATCTATAGAGAAGGTGACCTGTGTGGTCCGTTACCTCTCTGTGGTGTACACATAGTAGGCAAGGAGCATCAGGGATAGGAAAAAAGCACCCAGTGAAGAAGGTAAAGAAAAATTACAATTACATAACAATACAGTGTATGATACAACATAATAAAATAAGCACAATCTCCATGGAACAAAATGGAGAATGCCCGACGCGTTTCTGGTCTCTTGGTTTAGAAGAGAGCCGTCATCAGGGGCCAGGGAGTTGTACCGTATAAAAATTATTTCTCAATTCGCTGGCTTGTGCGGAAAGAGAGGTCCCTAATTGGGATGGTAGTGGTCATGAGTGGGTTCGAGAACAGATCAGCTGGGGGGTAAAGACCCTTCCTATATCAGTGGTCACACTCCCGATATGGGAGGGGGTGATTGTCTTTCAAAGACACCCCCTAAGGTTCTGTGTGAGATTTGTCACGTGATCCCTCCGGATCAGACAAAATAGGACAGTTGTCTCGAAATGTCCGCCAGTTAGTAGCGTTATCCCTGGTGTACGTAGATACGACGGTGTTTCCTGCGATACACCGTCGTATCTCTTTTGAGAATCTGGCCCATAGAGGCTGTGAGTGTGTGTACTTTTCTAAACCTGATGGAGTAGGCTTTTAATGTGGAAGTGATACAAGCGGTACCAACGTTTTTTGCCATTTAATGGGCGCACACAATTTTAAGGTTTGGCATGTTAGGTATCTATTTCCTTGGCACAGCCTCGTCTTTTATATTTGACCAAAAACTGGGTAATACATTGCATTTATTTGCCTAAAAATTATCTTTAGTGTATGTTTACTGACATTTTGAGATTCATAAACAGTTATTGTGTAACACAAAAAATGGAACTACAATATTATTCTCCAGGATGTCTGTTTTCAGAAAATATATGATATTTTTTTGTGGGTTTTAAGTAATCTTCAGACCCAAAATGTCAGCAAAATGCACCTTTGCCTAAGTCAGTGTTTCTCAATTCCAGTCCTCACGCCCCCCCAACAGGTCATGTTTTCAGGATTTCCCTCAGATGAAAAGGCTGTGGGAATTACTAAGGCAGTGAAACTGATCAAATCACCTGTGCAAAATAATGGAAATCCTGAAAACCTGACCTGTTGGGGGGGCGTGAGGACTGGAATTGAGAAACACTGGCCTAAGTAGACAAAAATCCTTGCATCGGCCTTGCTTATGGGTATATCCTCTTGTGTGATATTTCTTCCTCAAGCATAATTATCTTATTAGTATAGATTTATTACTCACATTGTTAGTTCTATTAAAGTGGTACTCATCTCTCCCCACCACCGTGGGCCAGATTCACAAAAGAATTACGCCGGTGTATCTGCAGATACACCGGCGTAATTCGAAAATCCCACCGGCATATAATTTTTTTGTATTCACAAAACAAGATACGCTGGTTTTACACTAAGATCCGACTGGCGTAAGTCACTTACACCGTCGGATCTTAAGTGTAATATTACGCCGACCGCTAGGTGGCTTTTACGTTGTTTTCTCATTTGCCTATGCAAATGAGCCTGATACGCCGATTCCCAAACGTTTTAGCGCTGCCTCGTCATCGTTTACGTCGTTTCTGTAAGCATAAACTTACCCCTGCTATATGAGGGGTAAGTTTACGAAGTTCCGTTGTATGCCATGTTAAGTATGGTGTCGGAACAGCGTTGTATTTTTCCGTCGATTACGTTGTTTTACTAAGTCGTTCGCGAATAGTGCATTGGGTAAGTGACGATCACGTCGTTTTCACGTCGGTTTCAACAACGTTTTCCGACGTGAGCTGGAGCATGCGCACTGGGCTTTTTTCCCGGCCGGCGCCTGCGCAGTTCGATCGACGCGGGGGCGTGCTTAATTTAAATACAAGCTGCCCCCTTTCATTTACGCGGGTAAAAGCCGGGTCATTTACACTACGCGTGCTTTGAGAATACGGCACTTGCTCATTTAAGTTGCGGCGGCGTAGTGTAAATGGCATACGCTACGCCGACGCGGCCGGTACGTGAATCTGGCACCATGTGTTTTTCCACTTACCTGTAATGATGTAGTGCTCTTCAAAGCACATACTCAACCACACATCAAAACCAGCATTGTCATGCTGCAATTCTCTGTTCAGGTGCCACACAGAGTGTCCTACACCATCATCTTAGTCCTCTCCAGCTGGCTGCATCTTCTGGCTGTAGGCAACCAGCTCAAATAATGTGCTCGACCCATTCCCAGGCCCACCCCCTTACATCCCCCTAGCTACTCCATGTGCCAATCCTGCAGACTCCCAGGAGATGTAATGTAAGTATCTTAGGGGGCTCCAGGACCAGATACACCTCATTCTGCCCTAGGATGAAATGTGGTCAGGGGCGGAGCTAAAAATATTTAAAATAAATATATAAAAAGCAAACAAACTGTGTTTAATATAACAAATTAACAATTCTGTCTCAGTTACTAATACTAGGATGGTTACTGATTTTCTGATTAGCTGGTCTAGTAACCCAAACAATCAGAGTGATTTGTTGTCCACATCGTCCCTACTTTATGATAACTGAGGGTCAGCAGTAGCTATGCCGTATCCCTGGTCCTCTTTTAATATTGTTTCACCAGAAATCTTTTGGGTCACTGACCTTTAAACAAGTACACAGATCAGAGTTGTGGCATCACATTGCCTTCACTTGTATACCTGTTCCAGGACAAGGACTAAAAGTATTAGAACCAGCAGATCAGTGTAACAGCCAAGCTGCTAGCATCTTCACACAGAGGTCAGAGGTCCACCATATTTGCTTCATGACAGATTTCCTCTTAAGCCACCATAATGCTACATGCATTGTCAGAGTATTAATTATCACACATACACTGATTTACCTTGGTAGGTTGGCTCTTTGAGAGTGAAATCAGAAGATCCCTTCCATTCTATATTAGTTGGGTTTATATAGACATTGTTCACATAAACATCCAGACGCTGGGGATTTGAGAAGTAGATTCCAGCAAGAACAGACTAAAAGAAAACAGAAATTTGTATGAAAATCTGACCTATCCAATAGGACAGAAAATAGGTGTAAAAATAAAAGATGAAGATCCTTCAAAGAACTCCCTTGCCATAGAGATTGTCTAATTCGCAAGTTCTAGTTTAGTCTAATTCTTGTTTTTCCTAAATAGAAGTTCAAAATCGTTTCCAGACTCTTTTTTAGCCTTTTGACTAATCCAGTGATATTGAGTAGAATTATAGGAATCTGATAAGTTGAGTGTGTGTGTATATATATATATATATATATTTTATATATATATATATATATATATATATATATATATATATATATATATATATATATATATATATCACTTTAATAATTTGTAATACACTTTCTTGCTTCTTTTTAGACAGAGTTTTCAGTCGTTGATGACCTTTACAGTTTATTCTCATTTTTATTCCGAAAAATGGACAGCCTTATATAGCTGATTTAATACAGTACCATCATGGCAGTGCCCATGTTTTCTTTCACTTTCTATTATTCACATGATTCCCTTGCTGTTAAGAAGATATGAATGCTGATTGGACTAAACTATACAATCACACCTATAACACGCCTAGTGCTTAGGCATATTCATAAAATATATATTGTTAAACTTGATGTTTTTTAGTCAGAGACACCTCCTTCTTTATTCCGCCCGTTAGAGATGGAAGTCAGTCTGTGTTGTGTCTCTCCACTGCAGTGTATACAATAAAGCACCTACTTATCTTTTAAAAAGATCTGGGTCTTCTATCTCATCTGAATGTCTTGTTTTGAGACTCCCTAACTTGATTTAACAATATCACAGGTCCTTCTTCCACTGGTATACAGAATAGTACTTACAGTATGTGAAGCTGTATAAGTACTATGCAGTGCTGTAATGCTCTAGGCCCAGGTTGCCCAATGACAGCCTGGGCTTAGATGAAGGGGTTTAAAGGACGTTATCCATCATGCAACCACGAAAACTGAGGACAGCTAGTGATTTCTAGTGATGGACAATAATTACTGAAGGAGGACGGTGTTAAATTCATATGTGCTAAGTGACGTACCAGTACATTGCTTAGCCAACAGCTGCCACTCGCAGTAAATGTGCCATGGGTGTGCGACAATTGGTAAAAATGTAACTTTCAGTCAATAAGAGAGACATCATCCTCGAATTGTACATAACCAACTTGTCAGTGAACTTACTTTGGAGTTGTCTGTATTGAGAAGCTTAAGGCGCATGCTCTGGGGACTGGTGCTTGTGAAAAAGATATCAAATGACTTATTTGTTGCCACTATGGAGTGAAACAAAGAAACTCTTTTTTGACAGGTATATCCACTGCACCAACCGTGGTCTTGGGGTCCTGTAAGAAGAACAAAACATTTATCTGTATGGGTAACCAACTCAATACACAAAGTTGTGCAGGAGATGCCATAAGCACAGCACGTTTTATATTTTAATTAGATTCCAACTTTCATATTTAAGCTGACATTTTTCCAGGGCAGTTTTTATTCTGATTGGTGGCTATAGCGAAACAATCACAGCTCTCAGCAGATAACAGATTATTTGTTGCGTTTTATCATCTGAGTGTAAATCTGAGAGAGACAGTAAAGCGGTTCATAAACCTATAAACAAAATTCTAACTGCAACTGTATCCAATTTTGAATAATAGGACACTTATCTGTCCTGGGATCCAGTCTATCCTCACCCAAGCCAGCCCTTTGGCTGTCTTTGGGATCATGCACCGGCATGTTAACTTTGGGTAGCTTTGACTGTGACTACTTGCAGCTTCACAGCCGCATGCCACTGCTCATGCATGAGCCAGCTGCACTTTGTGACATGTCCCAGAAGGCTGCGGGAGAAGGGGAGGCAAACTCGGATTGCTGCGGTAACCAGAAGTGGGAGCAGGTACCTGGCAAAACCCACCTTCCGTCTTCCCCCCAAGACATAAAGGGACAAAAAATAAAGAGGAGCGGGAGGAGGAAGACAAGTGGAACTTCCCTTTTTGGGTGAAGTTCAGCTTTAATGGGCCTTATCATGGGATTCAAAATCTTATGAGCTTGTGCTCCAATACAATAAGTGTATTCTTGTCTCAGCATTCCCAGGCTTCCATAAGAAGGCTTAATGATACCACCCACACCAGAAGCTAGAGAGTCATGTATTATTTCCATCTTTGGGGGCACTAGCTAACAAGCAGACCATTTTCTTTCAAAGTTAATTTTAATCTGCAAGATTCATTTAAAGGAAAGCAATACTAGTGTGATAAATACAGTAGGGAAAATTATTATTTGATAACCTGCAGATTTTGTAAGTTTGCCCGCGTACAAAGAAATGAAGGGTCTATCATTTTTATCATAGGTGTATTTTAAAGCAAAACATGACTTGGTACTTGGTGGAGAAACCCTTGTTGGCAAGCACAGAGGTAAGATTTTTCACAACCTTAATGCGTTTCTTCTTGAGCCATTCATTTGTTGCCTTGGAGGTCATGTTTTGTTTTGCTTGGGGATCAAATAATTATTTTACTCACTAAACTGCAACTTAATTTATAACATTTGTATCATGCTTTTTTTTCTGGATTTTTAGTTGATGTTCTATCTTTATCATATAAACCTAAAACCTATGATAACAATTATAGACCCTTAATTTCTTTGTGCGTGGGCAAACTTACAAAATCTGCAGGGGATCAAATAATTATTTTCCCCACTTTACAGTAGCATCATGCTCACTGAGGCAATAACTTTATGACACCCTTATCTTTTAGCTATCAAGAGAGAGTTGGATAAATCTACAGTTTAAAGCTGCACTCTCTTGCAGTGGGGCTGCCCCCAACCTGCATAGGTAAATTTACATCTAGGGGACTGAGAAAAGCCGTGGACGGATGACCTCTGGCGTTATCAAGACCAATTAGACTGCATTGGACATGGGGATGCCAAGAACAAGTCCACAGCCGGAAAATAGGGGAGCGCCTTCTACAGGGGAAGTGGAGGATTGTGTTATATAAAAGCTTTTCTCCTAGACTAAAATGAGAAATTAACCCCTGCAGTGTGGAGGGAGCTTCACTGCAAGGGAACATTTTTTACTTTTCCTGGAGTTAGACTCTAAGTAATAAAGCCCTAAATGTAAAGCCCAAATATTGCACTGTACATGGTAATTCAATGCCTAACCATGTGAACCAATTTACTGTTTGCTCCTTTATGACCTTCAGACTAACAGTTGATGGTATGATGTTGTATATCTGTATTTAGACTGCATTATTACTAAGCGGGTTTCTTCTTCCTGTGAAACACACCTAAGGACAGCATTAAAAAAAAAGAATTGGCTGTGTTACCTGCAACAACCAATCAAAAACATATATCTATTTATTATAATCTGTATGGAGTATGATGTCCATACCATTAATAAGATCTAAATAGCCATCTCCCAGCACAGCTACTGGGGAAAGTCGCCTTGTCTCTGTATCTGCGTCCAGACTCTCGATGACAAGTATCTCATAATTCAATCCAAAACATTTATAGGCATCCCAGGATGGTCTGTACACACAGGTGCTATCTCTGATGATTCCTTAATAAAAAAGACAAGCAGATGGAAGCATTATTATAAAAGATACATAAAAATAACTTAAAGAGAAATTTTATTTTATTTTGAACTTATAATGAGTATCTGTTAGGCTGCGTACACACGATCAAATCTATCTGCTGAAAACAGTCAGACGGACCGTTTCAGCAGACAAATTTGATCGTGTGTACGGGTGGACAGACAGATTTTTCCAGCAGACAGATTTTAAAGCATGCTTTAAAATCTGTCTGCTGGGAACCCGTCCATCCAACATGTCTGCTGGTTAGTACGCTAACCAGCAGACATATCTGCCCGCACATGCGTCGAATGGATTTGACGAATGCGCGGAAGTGTTTTACTTCTTGGTGCGGTGACGTGGCGGCGTCAACGTCACCGCCACGTCACCGCGCTGTCTGCCGGCGGGGATTTTGGTTTGATCGTGTGTACACAATCAAACCAATATATCCCAGCAGACATATCCGATCAAATTGGTCTGACAGACCGATTTGATCGGATGTATTTGGTCGTGTGTACGCGGCCTAAGAATCATTATGAATAAAGTGACACAAGAGTTCAGGTGAAAACAACAAAAGGATTCCACTGGAACCCTTTCTATTTTGCTGCAACAAGGAGTCATGAATTTTACCTACAGCGCCACCTGCAGTGATTCTGGTATTCTGGTCCATTCAAGCAATAGTAACATGGCATTATGCAGACTAATGAATTGGTATAAGTATATAAATGTTTACCTTTATTGGGAGCCACCTGTGATACTGGTATCCGGCTTCCATTGAGACTGGTCAGCATCACTTTAGGAATTCGATAATCTCCAAGTCCCTGTCTCTTGTCTCCATTCCACTGCCATTCTGACTGTGGTACTATGGCACCTATGTTCCCCAAGAAGGAACCATCAAGATCTTTTAAGAGGGTCTTCCTCTTTGCATCACAGGTCATGTCCACACAGTCTGATGGGTTAGCTTTGCTGTATTTGAAAAAGAAAATAGTTCAGAGGAACCCAGAAATAAGGCCATAGATGAATATGTCTCAATCGTTTTGTATTGCACAACCCAGAGTGTGTTACCCAAAGGGATTGTGATAGAAATGTACCCCATCTTCTCCTGCTCCTAATGGTGACATTGACGTTTCAGAGGGCAAATCAAGGACCAGTGTTTCCCCTTCATTAGGTTGCATCAACAAGTAAATTGAAAAATATGTATTGTTTTGGTTATCTATTGAGCATGATGGGAAAAGCAGGGGCTGGCTCAGCCTAACCGTGAGATCTGCCTGCCATAATTATTTGTCAGTTAATAAGAATAATTCATTAGAAAAAAAAATTATTATCTAGGTAGGCAAATAAGTTAAAGATTTATTTTCATGTTACTTGCACATGCTGACACTGCTAAATTTGGCTCTGGCAGCTATGCATCGAAGACCCCTGGTCACAAAAGAATTAAAGTTCAAACAAACCAGGTGTTTTCTCTCCCCAAAAATTATTCTGTTCAAATATTTTGTTGGTACAGAAAAGAAAAGAGAAACATACAAAAGTAATAACTCTTGCGGATTACCCCCAACGAGAAAGGGTGTTAAACAGTGTGCACAATAGCGCACCAATTGAGTAGGGACACAGCCCACAACAGTGTGTTAGGGAAAGCATCAAAAACAATGATGTTATAATTTCAATGACTGTAGTATAACACTTTATAAAGAGTTATAATAAACCTCAAATGTCTAGCTAGGTCATGGAGAGAAGGAGGGAAAAGGGAGAAGGACCACCCTTCACAACAGCTAATCCCATGTAAAATATTTTGCAAGGTAACATTTAAAGAACAGCAGATGGGATGTTCCAATAAGGGTATTGGAAATCACAATTTGAGAAGGCTGGGTAGGCTGCTCTAGATAGTGTGAGTAGGGTTGATTTTGCATGCAATCGGGTGTGGTTGGCGTCCTGACCAATTATATTGTCTGAATGGGCTGCCCTGTTCAGGGTAGTCCGTAGGTAATGGGCTAATCGTCAGGAAGGGAAAAGAGAGGACAAAGGGAAAAGGAGGGGGAGACATGTGGTGAATAAGGGAAGGGGGACCAGAAAGCAGGGGGGTGTGAGAAAAAGCAAAGACCAGAAGAACTAAGAGGGGATAGGGAGACAAAGAAGGTAGAAGCAGATTGGGGGGGGGGGTGGAATGGGATAGGTGATCAGGGATCCTCATCCGAGGGCTTCTAATGAAATATTTACAGGGAAATCAAGGGGACAGTAATGTTTCATCAAAGTCAAAAGGGATATAGTGATCCACCTATAGTTTCCACAAGCATTCATGTTTTTTTACACTGCCCAGGAGAACTGCTTTTACTTTGGCATAAATCGTGGCTCTGGTGACCCTATTTTTGGTTTCTGTGATATTAAGGAGGGGAGTTCTCTAGGCCATAGCGATGGTTTGCTTCACGACACTAGTAGCCTGCAGGAGGAGTTTAAATTGTGGGCGGGTCACTTCTAAATGTAGATAAAATATGGAAAATTTTAGCCCAAAATGTTTGGGTTAGTGGGCAGGTCCACCAACTGTGGAGATGTGTGCCTGCATCTGGACAACCTTTGGAATCAGTTATGAGGATAAGTGGGAAGGAATTTGGCAATCCGGACAGGGACCAGGTACCAGTGCATGAGAACCTTATAGTTCATCTCCAATGCCACTATACTCTGGAAAGCTGACTTGGTAGACTTCCAGATATCTGTCTAGTCTTTGGCATCTAGTTGGAGACCCAGATCTCTCTCCCACTTAGCCGCATAGTGAATGGGTGTATGAGGTGGTGGTTCCAAAAGCTTAGCGTAAAAAGCAGAGCTTAAACTACGCGCATGAGGGTCATTTTTGCACTTGCGCTCAAAATCCCTCATAGCAGGGATTGCCTTCAGATTGCCTTCAGAGGCAAGAGGCAAAAAAATGCCTAATTTGGAGATAGTGGAAGAGTTCCGTGTTTGGGATGCCATGGGATCCACAGAGGGTCAAGAATTATTTAAGTGCTTCAGGAGTTGTTTGGGCTCAGATGAGGTTGGCAGAGGGAACTTGGAACATTGAGGGGAAGTCCAGGCAGGATAGAAGGCTGGGTTATGGAGATATGATAAGAGCTTGTGGGAAGATTGGAAGCCAAACGTACTTTGGAGCCTGTCCCAGGTAGCTATAGTGGCAAGTGGCAGGGTTTTGCAGTGATCTGTGGTAGATTGGCTAATGTTAAGGGGTCACTATCCACTGATTCTCATGCCACCCACAATGGTATTTCTCACGATGTGTAGTATCTGGGTAGTTGAGCCAGATGTGCGGCTTGATAATATTTGGTGAAATAAAGAAGGCCTATGCCACCATAGGGTTAAGAGAGATAAAGGATGTTTCTCTCCCATGAGACCTCCTAGCTGTCGAGGAAGATACCCGCGGACCAGATACACTCTAGGCAGGAGACGCTTGCTATTTGCAATATTCTTCGTCTCTTTATTTCATCCCCTCCTCCCCCGATTCCCCATCCATAACCCCCCCCACCTATGCCTTCTTTTAGCAAAACATGCCACCGGTTGTATTTGTTACATGCTATACTGTTATAATTGCAATATGCCCTTTTTATGATATGGAATTCTGGCGTATTTTGCTCCTCTGTCTCATTTCATATAGCATCAATATACTGTACCATTAAGTTAATATTTCTTGCTTTCTAACATTGTAATATTGTGTTCATTGTCTCCATGTCTGGTTGTATGCATATTTGTTCTCATTTCTCAATAAACTTTTATTGAACTAAAGGATGTTTGATGAGGTCTGGGACTGCCCCAAATGTAGTTGAGCACCAGTCACTACAGGAATCCGTACAAAAAGTTGATGGGACTGGATTTGGTAAAACACAAAAGAGATAAAGTATTTTCGACAATATTGCCATTTTTGCGGTCCATCCATGCCAGGGGCAGTACGGAGCATGAGGACATAAGATTAATTAAATGATTTAACATTGCTGGGTAGTTAGTTGACTATAGTGCTCTAGGGTCTGCCGTTTATTCCCAGATAGGGAATGTATTGAGGTGACCATGATCCTCAACATTTGTCAAACACTGCCATATCCATTTTGGGTGAGCTGACCCTTTAAGAAAATAGTGAAGCTGAATTATTATTATCAATGGATAAAGTTGCTAAGTAAAACTTACCTCACATCTGGTCGGTGGATAAAGACTTTCTGGTCCTCCATACTGTCCACTAATACCAGTCTGGAGACTTCTATGGGGTGCTGCAAGTCCTCATTTTCAGGGTTGGTCATGAACATCACATTGGTCTCTCCAGAGCACACATTTTTGTAACTCACAAATATTGAATCTGAAAATGAAACAACGCTCCTAATAAATGCTTGACAGTAAAAGACATAAAATACAGACGTCTACAGTACATGACAGAACATTGTTAAAAGAACGCTAAAAAGGGCTCCAGAAAAGTACATAAGTTACTTCAATTATGCATTCATTAAGGAGACCCTGTGATGGGGAAATAACTCTGAACTGCTTCAGGTATAGTGTTGGCTGAATGCCACTAAACCCACTATCCCCCGCATTCCTAATGGTCAATCACTATGATCGGCAGCCTTACTGGCCAATAGAAATGGACTGCTGTAGGTATACCTACAGTAGCTTTGGGTTTTCCTGGTTCGCACTGATGCATTCTTCATTGTCAATGGCAGCCTTGTTTTCAGCCTGACAAGAACACATGGTGCGGGTGTGAGTGCGGGGATGTAAAGTGGTAAAGACACTGAAATTGCATTAAAAATGTATATATTTTAGATTTTGATGCATTTCCATTGAAGTCTCTGAGGCGAAACATCACACTGTATCATGCCAATGTAGCACAGGTACCTTCATCAAAGACACATCACAGTGGCATAGATGTGAACAGGCATCATTGAAATCCACGTTATTTCCAGTCTTAAGGGAGTTATTTAGTAAATTAGCTAGCAGAAACACCTGAATCTGAACTTATATAAGCTTCTCTAAGTGCTGTACAACAGCACTTTGATTGAGGAAGGAAGGATCAGAACTCAATGTCAATCAGAGCTCTTCTAGCTTGCATAGGGGTGCTACTTGTTTTAGTATACAGTGAGAAGGTTTGGTGGAGGGTGGAAAGTTTGACTAAGGAAGCTCAATTTCATCAGACATTTTTTCAGACAGTTGAGCACCAGTACTATTGAACTGTAGACATGGCAGATGCTTCCTGCTATATGAGTAAGGCATAAAATATACATGGAGCATATACTGAGACTGGGGAGTGATCTATTAAAGGCACATAGACTATTTATATTGCAAGGGAAGTTGCACTTTGAAAATCAATTTTCCCCAGAGCTTAGTGAATGTGGTGACATTTTACTGTGCAAAGAACATCCAATCATGTGCAAGGAAGAGAAGTACAATGCATTTTTGCATGCACATGATTGGATGAAGGAAGTCATCAGCGCTTCACTTCATTCAATATGATCTGGAGCAAATTCCCTTGCAAAGTTCAACTTCCCTTGTAAAGTGAACAGCCTGTTTGACTTTAGTAAATCAACCCCTGTGTGATTGAGCTTACAATTTAAGCCTAAATTATAAACAACATGCATAGTTATGAACATATAAGATCCAATGAATGATTACCTTCTACGGTCATTAGTCCACTAATTGCATTGTAACTCATTAATCCTGCCATCGGGTGCCCTGGGGCCAAGTTATGTCCAGAGGCAAAGGTTGGCCAGCAGATTCCACTTCTGCCTCCTGTTGGAGAAAATACAATATAGATCACACCTTGTATCTATAAACTTAGACAATAAAGAAAAATGCAAATTCCTACAATAGATTGTACTATGCCATGTTGCAACTTTTTTTTATTGATATGAGCAGCTGTAAGTATAGATATGACCTGCAGCATCAAGTGCTGGTAAAAAAAATATTATGTTTACACAATTTTTCTCTTGCAATTGCTCTGGATGTAATCCATGATCGCTGATTGATCATACTTTACATTCTGTCAATAATTGTCCACATAATGACATAGGAGAAAACATGTTGTGCTCCACAAGTATAAGCAAAAGGCAAAACATGTTTACATCTCACCCCTGAGCGCAGAAAATCTAAGTTAGACCAATAAAGTGGTTTGAAAGACTAAACATTTTTTACCTTAATGCATTTCCTGTATTAAGGTAAAAAAAATTCCAGTAATGCAACAGTGCTCGTCTTCTTTCCCTCTCTCTCACAGGCACAGGGGCAGCAGTGGGAGCCATTGGCTCCTGCTGCTGTCAATCAAATACTGTAAGGATGGAGCGAGAGGTGGGGCAGCACCATGCTGCGTGTGTCTATGGATGCACAGAGCCTGGCTTGGGAGCGCCTTCCTATCTTAAAAGCAAAGAGCAGTGTCAAGGGACCCCAGAAGAGGAGATAAGTATAGCATGTTTGTCATTTTAATACATTTAAAAAAATAAAAAACCGTTACAACCTTTTTAATGAAGTCACAAGGAGGAGGAATTTGGGAAGCAACCAATCAATTGCAATGGGTTTATATGGGTGGGAAATTCCAGGGTAATCCACAATCATTCATCGCAGACTGTGCTGACGTATGGCCCAGCAAAAACTACAAGTAGGTGGCTACAAGACCTTAAGGCTTAAAGCATATTTACACGTTTGCAGTCAAATCTGAGAAAATTCCACAACATACCTAAAAAAAAAAAATAATTAAGAAAACATTTCTTATTCTTTTGATCTTTCCAAGGAGAAGGTGTCATGTCTGATTCCTATAATTTTTGGAAAGTCTTATGCCGTGTACTCATAGTCAGAATTTCCGACAACAAATGTTCGATGGGAGCTTGTTGTCAGAAATTCTGACCATATGTAGGCTCCTTTGGACATTTGCTGTCAGAATTTCCGACAACAAAAATTTGAGAGCTGGTTCTCAAATTTTGCGAGAACAAAACATGTTGTCAGAAATTCCGAGCGTGTGTTCACAGTTCCGACGCACAAAATTCCACGCATGCTCGGAATCAAGCAGAAGAGCCGCACTGCCTATTAAACGTCATTTTTCTTGGCTCGTTGTATGTGTTGTATGTCACCGCGTTCTTGACGTTCGCAATTTCAGACAACATTTGTGTGACCATGTGTATGCAAGACAAGTTTCAGGTTTTTAAATTGTGACAGCGGATGCGGGGAGAAGATCCCCAGCCCTCTGTCTTGGCGGGCATCGGGGGGAGAGAACGCAAATAAGAAAAAGCCTGACAGAGGTTTAAACAATTCCCCATTTTTTCCATAATGAAAAAGTTTTGGCTTCAGAAATACTTTAAGGCCACGTACACACGATCAGACCGGTCTGATGAAACTGGCCTTAAGGCCAGTTTCATTGGACCTAATTGATCGTGTGTACGGACCATCGGAACGTTGTCCATCGGACCAAAGTTTTAAAACTTGCCTGTCCGTCGGACCAAAACGATGGTTAGTACACAAAAGCATCGGACCAAAAACACCCGCATGCTCAGAATCAAGTCGACGCATGCTTGGAAGCATTAAACTTCGTTTTTTCAGCACATTGAAAGCACGGTGTTCTACCTCACCGCGTTCTGACCCGATCGGATTTTGGACTGATGGTGTATACGCACATCGGACCATCAGACCACTTCAGCGGTGGCCCAATTAAATACGGTCCGTTGGACCATTCTCATCGGACCGGTCTGATCGTGTGTACAGGGCCTAATACCCACTTATTTCAAGTATAACTAAAAGGCAAACAGTTTTGTTTTGGACACTGTGAAGAGGGATTAGAACACTTGTCAGGTTTTTATTGCTGCTTGTGCCCCTTTTAGGAAAATATTTTTTTTTTCAAAGTGAGAGTAAAAGAAAAAAACACATTTTGGGTTGTCCCCAGAAAAGTTCCCAGAGAGGGAAAATCTTCCAATAGAGACTCTAGGTTCAGACAACCATGATGACAACCGGGAATTCCCTCGGTTTGGTGACATTTTCTTGCATTTCCTGTTTTGGCTATGGGACAGGAAGTAAAGAGAAATCTTCCCAATGGGACACAGATGGCCAAAAAAGAAACTGACAGGGGGTATCACCCTTCCTTATTTTTTCCAAAAAAAAGGATGGCTTTGGTAATCTAAATAAAATGTCAGGTTGACCCAAAATGTTTCATTATTTTTATATCGTTGTTAATTTAGAGTTTACCTGTCAGAGGTCTGCGACTGCGATGCTGGGCAGAAAGTTTGATGTTGGGGTCACTGTCTGTGAGAATATCAGTGCAATCAAAGTTGGGACTGCTTCCAACAAGCAGTGAATTCTGTAAAATTAGACAAAAGAGCTAATTGTAAAAGGGAATTAAGGAGCAACTAAACACAACTAGGTGGTTTAAAAAAACAATAATGTTATTATGATTGGGTATCATAATATTAATAATAAAAATTATAATAATAATATTCATACATAAAATGTAAACGTTTCAGGATGCCTACTGAACTGAAAATATCTAAAGAGCAAGTTCATCTTTTCCAGAAAATAACCTATGCAGCCGAGGGGCCCCAGTCAGGCCCGTCGCTACAGGACAGGCAATACAAACAATTGCTTGGGGCCCCGAGCTAGCCTGGGGCCCCCAACTTCCCCTTCCCAGGCTGTAGCGTGGCCGAGCTCCTCTTCCTTTCTACTAGAGTCCTCTCAGTGCTGCCGGGTACCGCATGTGGTACAGGAGATTACATTTCCTGTTTCTGGCCGGACTGACAGGAAGTGCACACTGAGTGCTCACTTCCTGTCAGTCTGGCCGGGAACACAGGAAACTGAATCTCCTGTACCGTGTGGTACCCGGCCCGGGCACTATCTGATAGGGGACTGGGGACCCAAAATGATAGAACACCGGACTGACAGGAGGAAGAGGAGCTCGGCCATGCTACAGCGGCAGCCTACAGGGAAGAAGGGGAGGTGAGAATATAAAAACATAGGGACTAGGGAGGGGGAAGGAGTAAGAAATGTAAAAAATTAGTGTAGCACTAACGTTGGCTTTGCGTGCGAGGGGGAGGGGCTTAGGGCCCCCATTTTGCTTGGGGCCCCCAAATTCCTTCAAACGGCCCTGGCCCCAGTATGTGTTAATAAACTGTGCAGCTTTGCAAAAAAATTTTTAATTTTATTGTCATACCTGCAGGCTATTTTGGCCCCCTTGGATGCCTGGCCAAAAACTCCTGATTAGCCATCTCCACGTACCGATTTGTTGCTAGGACATGAAAACCATAGGACATTCACCCCCAGCATTACTGGAGTGAAAACGGTTTTCATGTGCTAGAAACAAGGCAGTGTGTGAGTATTGATAACTGGGAGTTTTTTTTTGCCAGGCTTCCAAGGGGCCAATATGGCTTACAGGTATGACAATAAAACTAATGGAGCGCCTTGATTGCATATGCTATTTTCAGTAAAAGGTGAACTTAGCCTTTAAATTAGCTTATTACCTTAGCGTAAGGTTGACCTGGTTGATAGGCCTTGACAATGCATTCTGATCATGATTAATATGCACAAACACTAAAAGAGATTATATGGGACTTTTTAAGGTGCCAAAAGGTACAGACAAATTTGTACATTTGTAGCGCCTGGTTACTTCCAAGTACCGGTGCTATTTCAATTAAGAGGGGGATCAGAGTGTAGTTAAACTCTGATCTGGTTAAAATGTTTAAATTGGGTCTCTGTCTCAGCTTGGCTGTGCTGTGGGCTCAGTCTGTTGTGCTGGGGTGTTCTTCCCACCCCAGTGCAGTAGATGGCAGCAGAGGAGTCAAGGTTTGGGTGCTTTTCCCCAGCCATCAATCAGGAGGGTTGAGCCTCGCTGTGCATTCTGGGGGAGGGTATTTATGGGGCAGACACCATTGGTTCTGGGTTCTTCATTGTCCAGTGTGGCACCCACCTTTAGGGTGACCACATCACCGCGCCCCGACGTTATGGCCTACCTGGCCGGGGCGTGCGTGTCACGCGGTGTTCCTGGTTCTGGGACCATGTTGGTCCGGAACATTTGAGCAGCAACGTGGACCCAGTGATCAACTGGGTTCCCACCTTTTAGGATCCCAAGCGGTATAGCTGTTCGGTGGGGAGTCCGTCTGAGGAGCACCAATGAGAGGCTGATGATCCAAAAGGCTACCTCGATCCAAAAACCACCGGGGATCGAGGTAGCCGGACACTGAGGGATTGATCACCTGTCAGGCGGTAATTCACCTAAGGAGGATTTCCTCCATAGTTGCAATCAGAGAGGGCCCGTGGTAGAGGTGTCTCCCTGAAATCCATTCCAGGATGGTCTGTGGCAGAGACTTTTCCTCAGAGGTTCGAACGATACTCTGGCTGCCAGGTCAGTGAGAGAGGCCTGTCCGGGTACGCTATTCCCACTCAAGCAGGAGTGGCACAGATAAATGTGTTATTGATATTGGAGCAGGACTCTTCCAAATACTATGCCTGAATCTGCTGTTCCCCTTATTCCTTCAACTCTACTTTCCTCACCGCAAGTTTATTTGTTTTTAATAAAGAGCACAGCACTAGACACTTGTTGCGGACATTCCTTTACTACTGCTATACATACCATTCACCCCCTAGGAATTCGGAAGAGCCACAAGGTAAATGTGCCACCCAAAACAAACCAGCAGCTTTTCCGGGGGTAGTGCTACAGATTATTTTATAAATAGCTGTTAAAAATAAAGCAGAGTTTAAGGCTCTAATTTAAATATTTTTCTAAAGTTAGCAGCTTCAAATAATGTACTGACTGACTTTAAATATAAGGACACATACCTGTCCAGGGATCCCGCAATGTCAGCCCCCGAAGCCGATACGATCACCGGCTCGGGTGCAGGCGTCTTCATTGGAACTAACTGAGCATGCCGAGTCGCGTTGCACTTTCTGAATGGCCCTGTCGTCCTCTGGGACACTCACAGGTCCCAGAAGGCAGCAGGGGGGGAGGAGGAGGGCTTTTGTAGAAATGACGTACCTTGCCACGAGGACAGAAGTACAACTTAAAAGAACAAAACAAATTAAAAAAAAGATATCCAATAACGAGGGGGTGGTCTATTGTGCAATACCTATTTGTACTTTTGTTTGAACTCTGCTTTAAATATATGCCAATACAAATTTAGTATTTAAAATCTGCCCCGTGAGAAAGGGGACCTAATCTTCTTTAATGTCCCCATATATATTTAAATAAAAATATACGGAAAATATTTAAAGCACATTTTATAGTATTGGATAGAGGTAGTGGTCAAGAAATGGTCATTTTCTTCTGTCTGTGCCATGGGGAATTAGCACCCTATAGGAATAGGGGTTAACAAAAAAACTAAACTTTTTTTTTTTTCCTATAGTCCCCATCAGCGGAGTAATTACTGTGTTTTCAAGAAATGAAAGGTATTAAGCTGTGGGAATAGTGTCTACTTGAAGCTATAAGTATAAGGTAGGAAACATATTGGGCATATAACAAAATACATCACAATATGATTTTTGTCTAGAGTTCGAAGGCAATATATTGCAAACAAAAATCTAGTCTGTCTAGTAATCATATTAAAGACTGTTTATTTTCAAAAAACGAAGGGGTCTATTTATCAATGTGTTTACCCAAGATTTACAAAATGTATCACCTGAGATTCACTCATATTTTTTTATTGAATTTTATGTGGAAATGGGCAAAACTTGCATAAAAGTTTTGTAAATATTGGGCAAAAACATTGAAAAATAGGCCCCCCATGTCTTTTTAATTTAGTGTACTCTGAATTTGAAGTTTTTCTTTTGTGTGTGTGTGTGTGTGTGTTTGATCATTATTTGTTCACTGTCACTTTCATTTTTTTCATTTTTTGTTTTACTATCAGGTTATTACATTTCTTTAAAAAAAAAAGTTGAAAAAATGAGAGTAACATGGGGCTGTTTTTTTTTAGCACACATGAAGAACAATTGGAGAAAGCTTCTGTAACCTACAGGAGCCAATGAAAGCCAATCAATCGATCACCAATAACTCTATTGCATTTTGCCAAACTGAATCTACCCCAAAAATTCCCCTGATTTTAAGGATATGAAGACTCTGAATTTCTTTCATCCCCATTAGACATGCTTCGATTTTAGTAACACATAAATCAATGTAAATTCCAGTATCTTATGACCGAATTTCATACCGTGATCTGAACAGTCTTATTGGAGATTACGTGAGAAACTGAAGGAGGAGTGTAGACTATAGAAAGTATACCCATTCCATTGTCTGCCAGGATCACATCAGAGATCTGCAATGAGGAGACGGTCTACAAAACACAATACAGACATAAAAAGTTTAGACCTAGTACAAGAACATACAACACACCTACATGTCTGTTCTTCTATAACTTACCTGAGTGTAGATTCCATAATCCCAGCATTTCCATATCAAAAACCCTCTCACACGTGAACACACTGGAAGGCCATCTTCATTCATGTAGATGCCATATAACCCACCATAAGCTTCATTGTTGTACCATGCTGGACTAGGATTAGAGAAACCTGTAACAGAAAAAACAGTCAACTGTTTATCCTCTGGTGACTGTTTTAAAAAAAAAACTCCAACAAAACAGTTTTCTCCCTTACAGGTGTGATCAAGATACTTGCAGGGCCTCAAAAACACATTTGTCACCTGCCCATTGAGAGCCCCCTGACAGCTCCCTTATAGCCAAGTATAATTCCCCATCCCCATTCCTTCTCAGTCTTCATGTTGCAGGAGTCCATCTTGGATTAGCTTTGGTGTTGGATGGTGTTGGCGCTTACCTTACCCACAAACCTCCTTCAGTGATGGGGTTTCTGCTTAGCCATTAGACTTGAGGAAGCGAAACTCAAATCATATTGATCACAGTCTTTGTGTTTCTATGTAAAATATACAAATGTAATTCTCACCTGAACAAGGTTCACCATTAATACGATATGCTGCTCTTTCAAATCCCGCCACTGTATTATTTTGTAGTACAATGTGACTGCCTTCATTAATCTAAATATGGAAATGATAAAAACAAGATATATTTATGAATGTAATTTTTTTAATAATATCATTTACCTCACACACAATGCAGAACAACCTTGAAAAAAAGTAGGGATTTTGGGAAGTTGTACCCCATACACAAACTTTAAACACAAACATGGAATCACCAAGACACAGATATATAAATAATTCATGGGGGTTGATTAGGCTTTTAACTTTGTAAGGGAATTTTTCCAAGAGCTTAGTGAATGTGGTGAAATGCCACTATGTCACTTTGCAAGGAATACTGAATCACAAGGACAGTAAAAAAAAAAAAATGCATTTTTGACAGCAAGTGATTGGGTAATTACAGTCAGCAGAGCTTCGCCTTATTCACTAAGCTCTGGGAAATGTTCCCTTGCAAAGTGAATAGTCTATTTTTCATTAGTAAATTAATCTCATTAGGTCCATGTTAAAGCGGAGGTCCACACGTTTTTTTTTTTTTTTTTTAAGCCATCACCTACAAATACCACGGCAGCTGTTGACTTAAAAAAAATGGATACTTACCTGTCCAGCGCGCCCGCGATGTCAGCAGACGAGGCTGAGCAATCGCTCGGTCCTCTGCTGCTTCTGCCACCATCCTCAATGAGGGAATCAGGAAGTGAAGGCTTCACTGCCCGCTTGATGAATGTGGCTTCACTACTGCGCATGTGTGAGGATCATGGCGCGCCATCACTGGTCCCTGCTCTCTCCTGGGAACAGTGTTTCCCAGAAGACAGCGGGGGAGGGGGGGTTGACGTGACAAGGCTGGACTCCTGTGGGAGTCAGAACCCGGAAGTGGTGCAAATACCTGTCTCAGACTGGTATCTGCACCCCCTCCCCCCTGAAAGGTGCCAAAAACTAAGGCCGCGTACACACAATCAAATCTATCTGCTGGAAACGGTCGGCCCGACCGTCCCAGCAGACAGATTCAATCGTGTGTACGGGCGAGCCGACGGATTTGGCCAGCCGACAGATTTGAAAGCATCTGTCGGCTGGGAACCCGTCCGTCCGACATGTCTGCTGGTTAGTACGCTAACCAGCAGACATGTCTTCTCGCACACGCGTCGAATGGTTTCGACGCATGCGCGGAAGTGTTTTACTTCCTGGTGCGGTGACGTGGCGGCGTCAACATCACCGCCACGTCAGCGCGCCGTCTGCCGGCGGGGATTTTGGTTTGATCGTGTGTACACGATCAAACCAATACGTCCCCAGCAGACAGATTTGTTCAAACCGGTCTGTCCGACCGATTTGAACAAATCTGTCTGCTCGTGTGTATAGGGCATGGGTCTTCAAACTGCGGCCCTCCAGTTGTTCAGGAACTACAATTCCCATCATGCCTAGTCATGTCTGTGAATGTCAGTGTGTTACAATGCCTCATGGGATGTGTAGTTCTACAACAGCTGGAGGGCCGTAGTTTGAGGATCCCTGGTATAGGGCCTAAGGCTTAAGTCACAAGCAATAATCACTGTGTTCTCCCAGCAGGAATGGCTCCCCCGTCCTCCCCACAGAGAGAACATAATGGCTCAGTGATAGAGATTCCCCTATCAACACTGACTGGTTGCAGGAAAGAAAATCACCACATCACCACAGCTCTTATAGGAACACGTTCCCCCAATAGAACATTCCCTCTTTATTCCTTTTCTGGTGGAGACTCACAATTTTTGATTCACCCTCACTTTCATTCCCAGTGACATTGGTGGTCAGAACAGTTAGAGGCAGCGATACAAACCTGACAGTGATTCTCACTCCTCACCACTCTATTCAAATAAAATAAAACTGTTGCCTTTAGGTTTTACTTCATACTGATTCATGTTATATTATTGTGTAGCTATTCACAAAGAACCATATAAACAAAGGTAAAAAAAAAAAAACAGTATTACACAAAATACCAACCGCTATTCCTGCATGCCACAGGGTGTTAGTTGTCTCCATTCTATTTTGATATGTACCAGGCCAGACCGAAAGGGTCACAAGATTTCCTCTCACATTCACCCGATCTCCCAACACTCTAATTCCTGGATTAATTAGACAAAAAAAATGGTTGGCTATTTTCTTTCGAATAATTTTCTGTTATAAGTCACATGATGCTGATACTGTGCAGTAATGAGTAAGATATTGGGGGATATTTACTAAAGGCAAATCCACTTTGCACTACAAGTGCAAACTACAAGTACAAAGTGCACTTGAAATTGCACTGAAAGTGCACTTGGAAGTGCAGTCGCTGTAAATCTGAGGGGAAGATCTGAAATGAGGGGAAGCTCTATTGATTTTATTATCCAATCATGTGCAAGCTAAAATGCTGTTTTTTTATTTTCCTTGCATGTCTCCCTCAGATCTACAGCGACTGCACGTCCAAGTGCACTTTCAGAGCAATTTTAAGCTCACTTTGCACTTGTAGTTTGCATTTGTAGTGCAAAGAGGATTTTCCTTTAGTAAATAACCCCCATAGTACTTTATCATTATTTTACAGATATCTGTAATAACTCCTAGAACAGTGGTCTCCAAACTGGGGCCCTTTGCTATTCTTTATCCAGCCCTTAGGGCATTATTCCTCCTAATAATACAAGGCACTATTCCTCTCACCTGCACCAAAATTGGGGAATAATTCCTGCTACTAACAGCAACTATTCCTCCCACTGATACCAATAATGGGACACTGTCCGTCATACCCTGAGCCACTCCCAGCCCAGAATGAATTAAAACAAATCAGCCTGGCAGCCAGCCAGGCCTGCCTACATTTACCTACACCTCACAAAAAACTCTTTCTAACACCTTACCACCTAGAGCAGGCATGTCCAAAGTCCGGCCCACGGGCCAGATGTGGCCCCCCTGTTGATTTAATATGGCCCCCCTGGGGATTTGAATATATATATTGTTTGTGGCCCCCAGGGCCACAAAAGATATATTTAGCATATTTATCGGCGCTGCCTTGGGGACAGGGAGGGGACAGGATGAGCACCATCAGATTACATGAAGAGAATCTCCTGTTTACTCAGCAGCATCTCTATTGGAAGTCCTGTCTCCTGGGATGCCATTGGACGACTGTTCTGTCTATCATAAGAGGTGGGACTTTGTATTAAAGAGGCCACCGAGTAAACAAGAGATTCTCCTGTTTGTAATCTGTCGACACTCGTCCCACTCCCTCTGCCCTCCGAGGCTGCAGTTGGGCATCGTTCAGGCTGCACTGATGGCAATGGTGAGGCTGCATTCATGGCACATGTGAGGCTGCAATGGTGAGGCTGCATTCATGGCAATGGTGAGGCTGGTTTAATGGCAATGGCGAGGCTGTGCGTGTTATACACCGATAAATATGGTATATCCAAATAACACGCCTAAGTTCATCCTTAGTCCTGAGCAGCGCTCTGGGATTCGTTGGAGTCACAAAAGAAATATATACGGTATATCCAAATGATATGCCTGAGCTCATCTCTTCACCACACTCAGACACAAAGGCAAGAGAATTCTTGTTGGGCTGTGCATTGGTGCTCAGACAAACACACTTAGACCAAATTTTAATGGTTCAAAGAATGTCAGGCAAAATAGTCGGCCCTCACGCATGTTCACTTCATCAAATCTTTGAAAAAAGTTTGGACACCCCTGACCTAGAGGGTGTTACACTTATCGTATTTATCGGCATATACTGCACACTTTTTTCCCCTTAAAATAAGGGAAAAATTGTGGGTGTGCGATATACGCCAATAGCCGCTTCCCGCGCTCAGTTTTAATGGAGCCGCTGACATATACCGAGTGCCGTACACTCGGGTACATTTAGCTAGGCTCGGCTTCGCTCGTGCTCATGCATAAACGTCACAGAGCGTGAGCACGAGCTGAGCCTTGCCGAATGTACCCGAGTGTACTGCACTTGGTATATGTCGGCGGAGACGTTCGAACTGAGCGCGGGAAATGGGGATTCGACTTGAGGCGCGCTGGAGAAGCCGGGAGGACAACACCGAGGCCGCAGACGGACGCCGGACCGGACGATAGACGCCAGGCAAGACACCAAAACTGTAAGTAATAGAATCTTATAACATTTTTTTACAGGAATTTCAGGGCAACTTTAGGGGTGCGCGCTATACGCCAGAGCGCATAATACCCCGATAAATACGGTACCTAATTCAAGCTGGACCAATGTAACTATGTAAAAACTGCCATAACCAAACTTCAGGTTGAAGTCCAGAAACGTAACTGTCCAAAAGTGCCATGCATGTGTGTATAATGGTTTTTACTGCAAATCTATGATGACTTTTAAAACATTACATTTTTTAATAATAATTTAGAGTTTACCTTCTCCGACAGTAAAATGAATAACATTGTCATCAACGTCAAGTCCATTTGTGTAGAAAACTCCAATTGCTGGGGAGAATCCATGATGGAAGGCACATCCCTTGACATAGGATTCATTAGATAATACCTAAAAAACAAAAGACTTATCATTCTACAATAGCTAAATTGTGTTTTTTTTTTTAACAATTATTTTATAATTAAGATATTATAAATAATTTTTGGCAGCCTAAAGTAGGAGGCAAATTCAGGAATAATGTTAATGAATTATTTTATCATAATGCATGCTTGGAGCAGACTTCACATAGTACATTCTTGGAACAGACTTCCATCAGTGGTAATGAAATAAATGGCTCTATAACATTGGGCCAGTGAGGCAAACCTTGGCACCCCAGACGTTTTGGAACTACATTTTCCATGATGCTCATGCACTCTGCAGTGTAGTTGAGCATCATGGGAAATGTAGTTCCAAAACATCTGGGGTGCCAAGGTTCGCCATCACTGCATTAGGCTGTATCTGTACTATAAAGCAGTGGTCCTAGAAGGACAGTTGGTTGAGGGACAAACAGGAATAACTTGCATGGTTCCTCCCTAAACGAACTGAGGAATCATTTATTTATAATGAATGTAAGACATGCAGATGCCCCATTTTAAAAATGCTCCGCTGCAATTTACATGGGTTTAGTGAGCGGCTTTGTGGTATTTAACCCTATAAAACAAAGTCAGAGCTCAGCAATGCAAATTTTCTGCAGATGCATGAGTAGCGTTGCCACCTTTTCTTCAAGTCAAATCTGAAAACTTTAGCAGTGAACAGCAATCTTCTTTTTAAAGTATGAACCAGGGCTTTTTTCTCAAACAATAGGTGTTGGAACTCAACCACGACCCCCCAAAACTCCTCCCCCACACTCACCCTCCAAATCACATCAAATAGTGGGTGTGGTCAGTCAAATTTCACGAACTGTAGGAGGAACTTAAAGGGGCATTAAATATCAGGATTGCATTAAATACAGAGTACAGAGTTCAGGAGGGTTAAACACAAAGTAAAGAGCTGTCACTTGTAAACACAGAAAACAGACTTCTGTGTTTACAAGTGATTGTGGTGAGCAGCCCCCCCCCCAAGGGTCTGAGCCAGAGGTGATGGAACTAAGTTCCACCATGTTCCCCCTGAAAAAAGCCCTGGTATGAACTATACATATATTTTGCAATTAAATAACATTTCTAATCAAATGAAGGACTGGTAACCCAGTAGGGCCTTCTTCATCAGGCATGTACTGGGCATTGGGTCTACTGGGAGTTCCCCGGTGGGCCGATGGCTCAGTAAACCGGTTTCAGTGACTGCGGAGGTAGAGCGGACAGGGACTCCCAAACCATGTCCACCAATAAACCAATCTCCCGCTGTGCAGCTTTTTCGAAAAAAAATCTCCGGACCCCCTGTGTTCAGTGGCCTGTGCTATATCAGGACAAGAACTGCACCTGAAACCTAGATAGAAGAAGCTGTGGAGACCATGTACTGGGGGGGGACTAACATTGATGGGCACTGATCAGCCTGCATTAATGGGCACTGTTGTGGCTGCGCTGATGGGCACTGGTGTGGCTACATTTATGGGCACTGGTGTGCCTGCATTAATGGGCACTGTTGTGGCTGCGCTGATGGGCACTGGTGTGGCTGCGCTGATGGGCACTGGTGTGGCTACATTAATAGGCACTGATGTGGCTGCATTAATGTGCACTGGTGTGGCTACATTTATGGGCACTGATGTGGTTGCATCGATGGGCATTGGTGTGGCTGCATTAATGGGCACTGGTGTGGCTGCATTAATGGGCACTGGTGTGGCTGTGCTGATGGGCACTGATATGGCTGCATTAATGGGCACTTTTGTGGCTGCATTAATGGGCACTGGTGTGGCTGCACTGATGGGTACTGAAGTGGCTGCATTAATGGGCACTGATGTGGCTTCATTAATGGGCACTGGTGAGGCAGCACTGATGGGCACTGGTGTGGCTGCGCTGATGGGCACTGGTGTGGCTGCGCTGATGGGCACTGGTGTGGCTGCGCTGATGGGCACTGGTGTGGCTGCGCTGATGGGCACCGATCAGGCTGCATTAATGGGCATTGGTGAGACTGCAATAATGGGCATTGGTGAGGCTATGCCCTGTCCTATGCCCAATAGTGGAATATTTTAACTTTATAATTTTGCGCAATTGTGTATAGTTTATATGCTGTTTTTGTGCATCAATGGAAAAAAAGATTTCTACAGGAACCATCAGCCTGCAGGACTAATGCTGCGTAACACATGACTGTTTTTCATGACGTGAAAAATTAAAAAAAAAAATTATGTCATGAAAAATGATTGTGTGTGGGCTCCAGAGCATTTTTCATGACGTGAAAAATGGGCAATAAAAATTTCGAACATGCTCTATTTTTTAGTTTTTCACGTTGTCGTTTTTCACATCGTAAAAAACGATCGTGTATAGGAAAAAAATGAACATGCTCAGAGGCAAGTTATGAGACGGGAGCACTCATTCTGGTAAAACTAGTGTTTGTAATGGAGATAACACATTCATCACGCTGTAACGGACTGAAAAGCACGAAGACTGAAAATAAAACTAAATCAGCCCCAAGGGTGACGCCATTCGAATGGAACTTCGCCTTTATAGTGCCGTCGTACCTGTTGTACATCACCGCGCTTTGCTAGAGCATTTTTTTTACACAAACGTGTGTAGGCAAGGCAGGCTTGACAAGAATCGGGTTGTAAAAAAAAGGTTGTTTTTTCTAGGACATTAAAAATGGTCGTGTGTACGCGGCATGAGAATATATTTTATTATAGGTCACAGAGTAGATATGTTTAGACACATCTGTAAGACACTTACCTCTCCAAGGTTGAGGAAAGCCAAAGAATAGCGGGGGTCTATGGGGTCTCTGTAACCTTCCTGACCACTGTGGTAGAATTCCACATTTGATATTCTTGCATTTCCTTCAAAGAGTAAAATAAAAAACAGAAAGACACACATTTAGAATAGCTGCCTAGGGAGCTGTGGTGGCTCAACGTGATTGGCACTGCGCTGACAAGCCATTCACCTCTGCAGCCAAGGGTTCGGATCCCGGTCTCGGCTACATGTGAATTGAGTTTGGTGGTCTCAGCCCGGCTCCCGGTGGGTGTGCTATGCAAGGTACGCCTGTGCTTAGTACGCCCACCCCCCCCACAAAACCACCACACTTGCACGCACATAAAATTGGTTTAAACACATGCACTTTGGCCATGCGGTCTCCTAAAATAAGAGAGGCGAAGGACCTACAGGGCTGGCTGGGTGGGCTAGGCCCCCTCACTCCCTCATAGGGGGAGTCCCTCTGCCCCATTGGGGTCCTGTTGGGCCCCAGTTGGGCTCCCAAGAGGAGCAGGTAGGGCGGGGTGAGTGGGAGGCCCCCCTTCACACCCGCCATTGCCACCAGGGGCATGGAGAAGGATGGCGATTGCCTCCGGGGGGAGGGTCTGCCTACTCCCAACTCCTGCTGTCCGGCTCCTCTCTCTCGAGTTCACGCACAAAAAAAAAAAAAAAATTAAAAAAAAAAAAAGAATAGCTGCCTTTTGTGTGCTCAGAGATAGAAGGTGCAGGTTAAATACATATAATGTAATCATATTCAGCTTACCCTTATAGACCATCCCATTGGCTGAAAATTTGCCCACAAGAACACGAGCTCCGAAAGATTCACTGGACCAGCCTGGGTAATCCTCCCCAATGATCTTGATGTTTCTCGTGAGCAGAGCCACATCTGCTGCCAGAGTGTAGGTCAGGTTTGTATTGGGTACTTGATAGGTGTTTGCTGTGTGAAATAATACATTGAGTATAAATATCTATGTAAAAAAACACTAGTATATTCACTTAAAGATCAGGCCTTTTTTTTTGCTGGAAAATTACTTAGATTCCCCAAACGTTATATATTTTTCTAAAAGCAGAGGCCCTAGAGAATAAATTGGTGGTGTTGCAATTTTTTATGCCACACGCCACCAGTCTTTCAAACTCAATTTTTTGGGATAAAATATACTTTTTTTAATTCTAATACACAAAAACACATTACATAACCCAATTGTTTTGTAAAATGTAAAAAATGACGTTACTCCGAGTAAATAAATACTAAACATGGGCACATAATCTTGCAACGTCGACAATGTAACTTTTACTATCCATAAGCAAAGCTTTAGATTTGCAGAGGAGGTCTGGTGCTAGAATCAATGCCCAATGCCCATGATCTGACATTCGTGGTGATACCTCACATGTGTGTGACAAACGTTGTCTGTGTGCATGCTGAACCAATGCGTACGTTCGCCTTTGCGCATGAGCACAGGGGGGTGCTTTTTTATTATTATTATTCTTTTTTTACACTGTCACCTTAAAACATTTTTTATCATTTTTATTGTTATCACAGGGAATTTAAATATCCCCAATGATAACAATAGGCATGTGAAAGGTACTCTTTTTGGATAGATCTGGGGTCTTTTAGACCCCAGATCTCTTCACTAAAAGCATGCAAACAGAGCCAATCCGCTTCTGCCAGCTGGTCAATTGAAACTCCTGGTGGGACTGGAGTTTCCGGGAAAGCTGCAAAAGGCGGTGGGGGGCTTCCTGTTCTGCTGCAATCCAGTGACTAGTCAGCCACTAGGATTGCTTTTACAAGAAAGCTGACTGGCGGCTCTAAAAAGTCATACCAGGGTAATGCCTACAACCATACCAGGATGATGCCTGCAGCCGGTTAAACCACTTAAAGTCCAACGACATACCAATAAGTTGCTGGTCATGGAGTGGATATTTATTGTTGTATTCATCTCCAATACTTATATAGTGCCAACATATTCTTCAAAGCTTTTACAGAGCGCCTAAACAGGTTGACATTGGTGCTCTGCACTGAAGAGGAAGAACACCAAAAGAAAGAATGTGGTCTTTCTGATTTTAGTAACAGAACATCTTAAGTAAAAATGTAGTGAAATTTGGTATACACCATGGAATGGAGTTAATCGTTTAGCCCAAATATCTTCAGTCATTACTCAATGCTTTATTTTGGTTCCCTGCCAATGAAGAAATTATGGGCAAGGAACAGGAGAGAAATGGGAACTTTTTTGCATGGGAGGCAAACACAACCAAATGGTTTCTTCATGCAAGAGACAGTTCTTGTAGGCTTAATATCTTGTACCTTACCAAACTGTGCCTTAGAAGTGCAGTGGTTGATGGCCATGGTGAGATGTGGCCATTGAGTCTCAGAATGTCATTTTAAATGACACTGGGAATCAGCGACTCTGGCTGGTACATACATGGTTGAATCTGGAACTGCGAGCTGTTAGCTGAACATTAAGCCCAGGAGCTACAACGATCAGTTCCTTACTTACAAATCCAAAGAGGCACTTGTAGCAGATCATTGTTGATTACGAAACGCAAATCCACTGTGCACTACAAGTGCAAACTACAAGTGCAAAGTGCACTTGAAATTGCACTGAAAGTGCACATGGAAGTGCAGTCGCTGTAAATCTGAGGGGAAGATCTAAAATGAGGGGAAGCTCTGCTGATTTTATCATCCAATCATGTGCAAGCTAAAATGCTACCCTATTGCTAAGACAAAAGGTGTGTCAATACTGATCAACAAACACGCCCCTTTTGTTCACAAACACAGCTTAGTAGACGAGGACGGAAGATACATTATCCTAAAGGGTACCTGGGAGGGCACCCCCATCACCCTCGCTAATGTTTACTTCCCAAATAAAGATCATATTACTTTTTGCAGGAAGGTGGTTGAGGAACTGAAGGGGTTCGCTGAAGGCTGCATCCTTCTTGGGGGCGACTTCAATGTTCCTCTTTCACCCTTGCAAGACACCTCTACTGGCCACACTCACGTCACTTATAAGACACTGAAGAAACTGAAAATCCTACTCCGGTCTCTGACACTGGTAGACACATGGAGGTCAACCCACCCTACTGAGAAGGATTTTTCCTTCTATTCTGCATCACACAAAAGATACTCACGATTAGACCTGATTTACATCACCCAACGGGATCTACCTATACTATCTAGAGCCGAGATCGGTATAATATCACTTTCCGACCACGCCCCGGTCGCCTTGTCATTGAAACCCAGACCCCCCAAGAGCAGGGGTTTCAGCTGGAGGCTGAATGCTGCTCTTCTGACGGACCAGACCGTTCATGACGACATCCACAATTCTATCGGGACCTACTTCTCAGACAACAAGGATTCAGATACTAACCCACTAAACAATTGGGAAGCACACAAAGCGGTAATCAGAGGAGAACTGATTAGATGGGGCGCCACAAAGAAAAAGGAAAGAGACAGAGAGATATTATCGCTCTCAAACAAAATTGCCCAATTAGAACAACAACATAAAAGGAATCTTTCAGCTAGGGTTGAAGAAGAGCTTAATGACAACAGAAAGGCCCTGTCACAATTACTCCACATACAGACGCAGAAATCCCTCCTTTTTAAAAAGAACATCTTTTATGAACATGGGGATAAGAGCGGTAAGATGTTAGCTAAAGCACTCAAGGACGCTTCTCTGTCAAACCATATCCATGCTATTAA
Organism: Rana kukunoris; assembly: GCA_029574335.1. Classification (NCBI taxonomy): domain Eukaryota; kingdom Metazoa; phylum Chordata; class Amphibia; order Anura; family Ranidae; genus Rana; species Rana kukunoris. Next base: position 434,074,734 of record CM056053.1, on the reverse strand, counting down.
AAACAAACAAGGTGTCCTTGAACACGATTCAGAACGAATTGCTAAACTCTTCCAAGAGTTTTACTCAAAGCTATACAACCTGCCTCCACAACACAAACCAGCACATCTCGCACCCTCTAGAATGGATAACATTCAGGAATTCCTGTTGAACAGCAATCTTCCCTCGATCCAGGCGGAGGATGTGAGATTGCTGGAAAACCCAATCACATTGACCGAATTACAAGATTCAGTAAAATCGCTGAAAGCAGGCAAAAGCCCTGGCCCTGACGGGTTCACCTCACAATACTACAAGACATATCTGAATATAATCTCCCCCCCCCTGCTTAAGGCTCTGAACTATTTGGCAAAAAACAAAAATAATTCCGGTTCGCTGCTAACAGCCCACATAGCTGTAATTCCCAAACCCAACAAAGACACTGCTGAATGCGCCAACTACAGGCCTATCTCACTATTAAATATAGACATCAAACTCCTCGCCAAGATTCTAGCAAATAGACTCAAGCCATTGCTCGCACAAATAATTGGCCCAGAGCAAGCGGGGTTTATGCCTGGCCGAGAGGCAAGGGATAACACCTCCAAGGCCCTCAGTTTGATCCACTATGCTCAGCGGAACGATCTCGAGGGCCTTCTCCTGTCAACCGATGCGGAGAAGGCCTTCGATAGGATCTCGTGGGATTATATGATGGCCACCTGTACACACATAGGCCTGGGAGGAAACATGCTAAATTGGATAGCCGCTCTATACTCCAACCCACAGGCTATGATTAAAATCAACAATACCCTTTCAGAACCAATAAAAATCTCAAATGGCACTCGACAAGGCTGCCCGTTATCCCCTCTTTTGTTTATCATTTCTTTAGAACCCCTGATCAGAACCATCAATAACTCTCCAGACATTAGAGGTTTCAGAGTACAAGACAGAGAATATAAATTAGCCGCCTATGCAGACGACCTCCTCTTTTTCATAACCAGACCTCACATCTCCATTCCTAATCTGACCAAAACATTCACTACCTTTGGGTATATCTCTAATTTTAAAATTAACCATAGTAAGTCAGAAGCAATCAACCTTTCCCTTAAAGCCAAAGAATACGATTCCATGAAAAACAATCATAACTTCCATTGGGAGCAAAAAAGCCTTACATACTTAGGTATAAAACTGACACCGACAATTGACACTATATATGATGAGAATTTTAAACCCCTCCTACAATCTATTACCAATGACCTACAAAGATGGACGAAGAAACAGTTCTCGTGGTTTGGTAGGGCCTCTATACTAAAAATGACAATACTACCGAGATTGCTCTATTACTTTAATGCTTTGCCAATCAAATTGCCCGCCTCCTTCTTTTCCAAACTCCGCAGCGCTCAGTTGAAGTTTCTGTGGGCTGAGAAAAAACCGAGGCTTAGTTTCTCTCAACTAACCCTCCCCAAGAACAAAGGAGGCATTGGCCTCCCAGACTTTAGGAAATACTATGTATCTGCCCACATTACGAGACTCATAGATTGGCACTGCCACCAATCAACAAAAGATTGGGTACAACTGGAAAAGATTCAGCACACTAGACATATCGTCTTTCACCCCTGGTCCTCCAATTCCAAGCTAATACACAAGATCTCCCACCCACTAGTTGCCGCAACTCTGTCGGTGTGGCATGGCGCAGCTTCAGCCCACAACCTAGCTTCTATACCAGGCCCGCTGACACCTATCACAGACAACCCGGATTTCACCCCAGGACTAGACTTACAGTTCCCTCAATCACCCTTACACACACAAAAACTTCTAGCCACTCATTGTCTAAATGGAAATAGAATCAAAACTTTCCAAATGCTAAGATCAGAGCTAGGGGAGGCCTTCCCTGGTTTCTGGTTTTATCTTCAGTTACAGAACTTCCTAATTAACAGTAAGCACAAAACGGATTATTGCAGGGCTCCTACCCAGCTAGAGCAGATTTGCTTAATGGGTTCCCAGACTCCCAAAACAACAGCTCTAGCTTACTCCTGGCTCAATCAATTGCACACACAGCCTCAAAATAAGATCAAAGCCAGTTGGGAGAGCGAACTGAAGATATCCATAAATGTTGATCAATGGGAGAGAGCCTCGTTGTTTGCACACAAATGTTCCCTCAGTTCAAGGTTTCAAGAAATTTCGTACAAATTCCTCATGAGATGGTATATTACCCCTGTAAAAGTCAAAAGATGGTCCCCGACATCCTCAGACACGTGCTGGCGATGTAAAACAGGAATCGGTTCCCTCGCACATATCCTATGGTATTGTCCACCGGTACTTAACTATTGGTCCCAAATAATACATTGGGTGAAGGTGATCACAGAGACAAATATCACATTAGATGCAGCTGCTTGCCTTCTCCATATAAATCACCTTTCAGTTAAAAGCTATAAAAGGTCACTCACCAGACACCTCCTAACGGCAGCAAAAACATTAATCACCCGTTACTGGAAGACAACGACATGCCCCTCTATCAGAGAGTGGCTTGATAGGGTACATTATATATATAAAATGGACGAACTAGTGGCCATGAAAATCGAAAACTCGACGTTGTTTCACGACACATGGCAACCATGGGTTTTATTCAAATACTCTAATGATTACCAACAACTATTGCACTGACTCTATTAACAACAGCTCACTGGCTTTGTCAACCTTACTCTACCATAGCGAAACAAAGACAATTTGTACTTCATAAATCTGTAATACCTTTGTTGTAATCCTATTTTGCTGTTTTTGACTATGTATCTATCATGTGACATACAGGCTAACACCAACTGTCTAGCTCTTCCCGAACTTTATTTGTCTATTATACCCCATTCTGTCCCCTCCCCTCAACCCTTTTCTCCTTTTCCCCTCCACCCCATATTCCACCCCCATTGACCCTCAAGGCCTACCTACGTGTAGCTACCTATAGCACATGATCAGTTTCCATACTTATTTGAAGCTGAACCTGTTATGTTGAGTGTATTTTTCTTTTTTGTATATGAAGGAAATAATGTTCAGCCCTCTTTATACACTGTACTTTGTATTTTCATTTTTCTCGCAAGAAATAAACTTTGATTGTGAAAAAAAAAATAAAAAAAAATAAAATGCTGTTTTATATTTTCCTTTCATGTCCCCCTCAGATCTACAGTGACTGCACTTCCAAGTGCACTTTCAGTGCAATTTCAAGTGCACTTTGCACTTGTAGTTTGCACTTGTAGTGCAAAGTGGATTTGCCTTAAGTAAATAACCCCCATTGGGTATATAGTGAAATCACATGTGCAGGGCAGGTTACAAAATGGAGGCACACATTTGTCTGTGGACACAATAGCATGCATCCAGCAACAGTGCAAGTTCAAAAGAACAGTGAAGGCAAGCAACCGTGAGATCTAGCAAGCCTCGTACACAAGCTCGGTTTTCTCGGCAAGAACGAGTAAACCATGCTTGTGTACGAGGCTTTCAGGTTTCTGACGAGATTCTGGCCTGTCTGAGAGGCGTACCGTTGTTTTTAATGTTGCATATCAATAAAGGAGAGCTTTTTATGAGAATTCCTTGTATATTCTAAAAGCTTCATCATGTGTTGGGAACAAGGTAAAGCACAAGGATCATGCCCTCCACTTTAAGATGTAGCTGAATCTTCCTTTAGAATGAGCTGTATTTTTCAGTGATTAAGGTTTAGTACTGCACATTTGCAGTTTAAAGTATAACTAAAGGCAAAACTTTTTTTTAGTGCTGGGTAGACTGGAGAGTGTTGGGAAGAGTGGAGAGTGTTGGGAAGAGTGGAGAGTGTTGGGAAGAGTGGAGCGTGTTGGGTAGAGTGGAGAGTTTTGGGTACAGTGGAGCATGTTGGGTAGAGTGGAGAGTATTGGGTAGAGTGGAGAGTATTGGGTAGAGTGGAGAGTGTTGGGTAGAGTGGAGAGTGTTGGGTAGAGTGGAGAGTGTTGGGTAGAGTGAAGAGTGTTGGGTAGAGTGGAGAGTGTTGGGTAGAGTGAAGAGTGTTGGGTAGAGTGGAGAGTGTTGGGTAGAGTGGAGAGTGTTGGGTAAAGTGGAGCGTGTTGGGTAGAGTGGAGAGTGTTGGGTAGAGTGGAGAGTGTTGGGTAGAGTGGAGAGTGTTGGGTAGAGTGGAGAGTGTTGGGTAGAGTGGAGAGTGTTGGGTAGAGTGGAGCGTGATGGGTAGAGTGGAGAGTGTTGGGTAGAGTGGAAAGTGTTGGGTAGAGTGGAGAGTATTGGATAGAGTGGAGAGTGTTGGGTAGAGTGGAGAGTGTTGGGTAGAGTGGAGAGTATTGGGTAGAGTGGAGAGTGTTGGGTAGGGTGGAGAGTATTGGGTAGAGTGGAGAGTGTTGGGTAGAGTGAAGAGTGTTGGGTAGAGTGGAGCGTGTTGGGAAGAGTGGAGAGTGTTGGGTAGAGTGGAGCGTTTTGGGTAGGGTGGAGCATGTTGGGTAGAGTGGAGAGTGTTGGGTAGAGTGGAGAGTGTTGGGTAGAGTATTTTGTAGAGTGGAGAAAAGTAATGGAGGGGACATTTTCCAATAGTGACACTTGGTCTGGTGACCTGGGGGTCCCCAAGTTACTCCCTTAATTTCCAAGGAGTTCCCAATCACTTGCTGTTTGGCTATGGGACAGGAAGTGAAAGAAAATCTCCACAATGTGACCAAAAAAAAATGTCAAAAAAAAAACTGATGGGTTATAACCCTCCCTTGCTTTAGCCATAATGGAAAAAAAATGTGTCTATAGTTTTACTTTAATAAACAAGCCTTGTCACATGTCTTACCTGCATGGCTAAAAGTGAGAGAGACATTTAAGGTGAGGTTTCTCTGGTCAGGTGAGACATCAATAATCCTCCTGGTTTCCGTCTGCCAGGCACTGTAACTGGTGGTGGTGATGAGGATATCTTCACCCACCTGATGAAAAAATTTGTATTGGTAACATTTTCATTCATACGAACAGTGCTGTTAATTATGAATGTGGTTAAAAAAGACTTATAGCTGTAAATGGGATAATGAGTATAACAAGTACTAAAACTCCAGGCCCTGTTGTGAATTATTGACCGCCTGCAGCCTTACATCTAATTGTATGTACACTATATTACCAAAAGTATTGGGATGCTTTTACACACACATGAACTTTAATGGTATCCCAGTCTTAGTCTGTAGGGTTCAATATTGAGTTTGCCCACCCTTTGCAGCTATACCAGCTTGGCCTGGCTCGCAGTCTCCTCTCTAATTCATCCCAAAGGTGTTCTATCGGGTTGAGGTCAGGACTCTGTGCAGGCCAGTCAATTTCCTCCACCCCAAACTCGCTCATCTATGTCTTTTGGACAGTTTCATTACCCCAACATTGTGGGAACAGTTTGGAGGTGGCCCCTTTCTGTTCCATCATGACTGTGCACCAGTGCACAAAGCAAAGTCCATAAAGACATGAATGAGGGAGTTTGGGGTGGAAGAACTTGACTGGCCTGCATAGAATCCAAATCCTAACCTCAACCCAGGGCCGGTGCAAGGATTTTTGCCAACTCAGGCGAAGGTGCATTTTGACCCCCCCCCCCCCGGCACGCACACACGCACACACACCAAAAATTATATATGTGCTCCATTAAGCATAAATGGTTATGATGGTTAAAGTGATCGTTTAACTTATTTATCTTTCCATGATCATCGATGACTGCTGCCCCTCTCTGCCAATCTCCTCACTGGCTTCCACTAGCCCAATGTATAAAATTCAAAATACTAACCACAACGTACAAAGCCAACATTGCCCCCAGCTACATCACCAATCTCATTTGTATATATCGCTCAAATCGTCCTCTTCACTAATCCCAAGACATCTTCCTTTCTACCTCCCTTGCTACCTCCTACCACACTCGCCTCCTGGACTTTTCCAGAACCTCTACCTTTCTCTAGAACTCCCTACCCCAGTATGTCCGGTCAGCTCCTACCCTTTAAGGCCGGTTTTACACCTATGCGAATTGAGTGCGGCTTAAACCACATCCAATTGGCAGAACATTTCAAAATTCATTGTTTTCAATGAGGCTGGTTCACATATGTGCGATGCATTCGCACTGCGCAATGCCTTGCGGTGCGACTCAGGTGCGAATTCAGGCCCATTATCTTCTATGGGTACGCAGCTGATTTGCAGATGGAATAATTTCTCTTTAGGATTTCTCTCATTCAGCTCAATACACTTCCGGCCCTCCCCCTCCCCTCTCCCAGGTCTCCAAATTCGCAGCTAATCTGCAGCTAAAACGCAGTGGATCTGCTGAACAGTTGTCTTATCTCTCTGCAGAGATAAGAGAGCTAAAATTTGCACCGCACTAGTGTCAATCCAACCTAAAACCCATTTATTTGGGGAAGCCTACCCCTTCCTCCACCTAAGAACTTTAATTAAGTCACCGCTTCAGATCATCGCATGCATTTTACCTTTTGTAGCACTCCCCCCCTTTAGATTGTAAGCTCCATGAGCAGGGTCCTACTCTTCCTTCTTTATTGAACTGTATTGTAATTGTACCTTTTCCCTTTTTACTATAAAGCACTGTGTAAACCATTGGCGTTATATACATTCTGTATAATAATAATCATTTATTAATTAATAACCCTCTCTTTTTGATTTTAGTTCTACTTAATTGTCAGCCTTGCCAACGATCATTCAGACATACCTGCCAGTCCACAGGTTCTGCTAGGATGACATACTGTGATCCAGCTGGTGCTGTATTTGCCAGCTTAGTCCTATATACAGCACGTGGAAGTCCATGAAGATCAAGGTCTCCAAATACACCTAAAAAAAAAAAAAGAATTCCAACATTTACTTACGTCCAGAGGCGATTCAGTTCGCAAGCGTTGCGCTTTATACGTTTTTCACTCACTCACTCACATGCTATAACTATACTGTAACAAGTCAGTATATAACATTGAAAGTTATGCAGTGATGTAGTTGTCATTCTCTTCTTACCTAGAACTTTTGATCCCTGATTTGGTCCATTTGGCAATGGTAATTCTGGAGTTGAATGTCTTCCTCTTAATACAATATGTAGTTCTCCCTGGAATGGGTCAATCTCTGTTCCTGCTATTAACCATCCACCCTGTAAAAAGCCATTAAAAAGATATATGATACCTGAGCCCCCTAGAATATCATAATCAACAAGGGTTAGTCTAGATATAAGTAAACAAGTCTAAGTCGATTTAGCTGGTTAGTGAGGCGACATCTCCCCAATCACCTTTCAAGAATTTCATGGCTCACTGTAATTGTACACAAGGAGTAAAACATCTGGCAGGCTCACACTCAGATTTTACAAGTTGGAAAGTGTGGATGTGTAAGTGTGAAATTCCTGATCACCAGAGGCATTAATTATTTTCCCCAACAAGTCCAGATTATCAAAAACGTTGCTCAACAAATGGGGGCATAGTTTGCAATTATCAGAATATATATATATATATATATATATATATATATATATATATATATATATATATATATATATATATATACAGTATATATACACACACACACAGCATTACTTCTCCTACAGCCTCATACGGTATAAAAAAAACATGAAAAATCCAAAAGGAAAGTATTCTATATTGTCAAAAGTTTGTAGACACCTGTTCATCATACTTACAGTACGTGAATTTTTTGGACATCCTATTCCAAAACCATGGGCATTAATAGTCACCCTATCTCAACCAAACTCCTTTGCTGCTATTACAGCCCCTACTCACTTCAGAAGGCTTTTCCACAGAATCTTGAAATGTGTCAGTGAGAATTTGTGCCCATTCTGCCAAAAAAAGTACTTGTACGGTTGGGCAGAGAATTTTACTGAAAAGATCTGGCTTGTTGTTCCAGTTTATCTTGAAGGTGTCCAAAAGGGTTGAGGCCAGGGCTCTATGGAGTTCCTCCACACCAAACACATCAAACGACATCTTTAAAGAGTTGGTGTTGTGCTAAATGATACAGTCATGCTAGAAAAATCAAGGGTCTTCCCCAAACTGTTGCCACATGGTTAGTTGCATTAACAGTATCTGAAACATCTCAACTGAATCATTTGCAGGAGAGTCACACACTTTTGGCCATATAGGTAGGTCCTGATGGAACTCTGGAGTGTCCCATGTGACATTGATGTACCTCACTCTCCAGGGACTTGGTGTGGCCGTGAGTGAGCATGCAATATGGCACTATCTTAGCTAACAGACTGTCTGGAAGTCCATGTATCTGTGCCACCTTTGGTATCACACCATAGAATGCCGCCATATGCAATGCTTGCTTGGGATGTAAGTCCTGAGTGAGTGATAAGGATATGACCGCCAAGATTATATACAGCTCAAGCAGTTTATTACACTTCACATGGTTCATGAAACCCTCACAGGAATGCCAGGTATGTACTCAGAACAAGCCTATGTATGGTACAAGATGTACACTGTAGTTGTCTGTTCTGTCCTGGGTGCAGAAAAAATGATTACATCAATGACAATGCCTACACCTCATATTTGTATCCCCTTTGGGGTGACTCAAAGAATCACAGTGAATGTTTGGATTGGTTCCCTATGTTAGGGTGACCAGACATCCCCGGTTTCAGGGGACAGTCCCCGGATTGAGGACACTGTCCCCAGACCAAGTCTGTCCCTGGTTTTGTCCCCGGATTGGATTTGAAAAGGGGCTGGGGCAATTTCAAAGACAGTCAGTGCAGAATAAAAAAAAATTATTCTGAATTACACACCCCCGCTCCTACTAGCTTAGGGGAGTGCATGTTTTCCATTATCTGTGCCCCAGTTTCAGGTGTATGCCCATTCAACTCCGCTTGCATGTTCTACTTGGCTCAAGTCCCGGCCAGCCGCTCGCCTTGCCTTCCCTGGTGGAGTGATCTTCCTCTGCACCCCACCCAGTAGTAGCCGGGGGCCTGGAGAGTAAGACTTGACACGCTATGAGGCGGGCGGTGGTGGGCAGAGAGGCACTGATTGCCGCCATAACTAGTAAAAAAAAAAAGAATAATATGTCCCCAGATTTCATTTTAAAAATCTGGTCACCTTACCCTATGTCAAAAAAGGATGGATATTGGCTCCAATATATGTTTTGTATAAAGTCTACTTTCAATCACCTTTGAGTTAATATGATTCTACATGCCAACTATATGGCCTAATCTGTTACATTTTTGAAGACTGGTAACCATGGAAAATTAGATCTATTTATGAGAAGTATATTGTCTATAGAATAATCAGATGTAGTACATTGGATGGCGCTATTGCCAAAACATTATTAATACAGTGGAACCTTGGATTACGAACATAATCCGTTCCAGGAGAATGCTCGTAATCCAAAGCACTTGCGTATCAAAGCGAGTTTCCCCATTGAAGTCAATGGCAACGAAAATAATGTGTTCCGCATTGACTTCTATGGCATGCAATACCGCATGTGGCCAGAGGTGGGGGGGGCGGAAAAGCCTTTGGAAATACTCGTAAAGGCTCAGGGACAGCTCGGCTAAACTCGGAAAACCTCAGATAGGCTCAGGAATGGAGTATTTACGAGTATTTACAAACGGCTCCGCTCGGCACCTCTGGTTAATTGCGGTAGCAGTGGCTTGAATCCTGCTCATTTTGCAAGACAACACTCGGAAACCGTGTCAGGATTTTCAAGATTGCTTGTATTGCAAAACGCTCATTAACCGTGTTACTCGCAATCCGAGGTTTCACTGTATTTCGTTTATGACAGCCATGAAGTTGCATGTTTACACATGTAAGTGTGCGCTCACAGTATATATACAGTAAGTATATGTATTGTTTACTGCACTTTTAGCATTGAGTAATTGTTTAGACAAATTTCCTTTTTATTGGGGTTGTGGGAAACAGGAAGTTTCCACGAGTAGCCAAAATATTGTTATAATATACTAAATACTTTTTCAAGAATACATGGAGTCATTTTTGATATTTTGAGTGCAAATGTTACTTGATTATACTTTACTTGATTGACTAGAAGGTGTGATGGTAAGGTGTCCACAAACTCTTCAAAGGAATGGAAGGATGTTTCTGATCTGATACTGAATTACACTGAAGTCTCCATAAGAGAATGGTCACTTGCTTACCTGTATAGAAATATAGGTGGCATTGAGGACCGTTGTTTTAAAGGAGGGTGCTGGTCCCACTATTGAGTTGTCTGTAAGGTTTTTTAACTCCAAAATACCATAAATGATAAGTTTCTCCAGATAGGGGATGTCTATATCTGCTATAACCCACTTGCCTGGAAAAGAAGGAAAAGAACATGTTTTATAATCTAATCCGAGTCCCAGCTGTGGTAAGTGTTCTTCACACAGCCAACTAGGGACAAGTCAACTTTCCTTAACTTAGAAGCAAAATATTTAAGCATTACACAAACTTAAAGGAGAAGTGCAGGATTGTAAATAAACATACATACTTTCCTACCTACTAACTGAAGCATTGGTCTGATGTTCTAAGCTGTCCCCAACTAGGTCTAAGCCTGAGAACTGAGCAATCCTGTGACCACTGGTCACTCAGTTCTTGGGTCTCCTTCTTTGCCCCTCCAGTGCTTACTGAAGTACCGGGCTAAAGAGGGAATGAGAGCGGCTCGCTCAGGCTTTCAGGTGGCACAGAGGCTGAGCCAGCTGCCAGTCAGGGATCTGGGTGGATCACAATATTATTGTCAGGATCCTTCCAGAGCCTGGAGTGGCTCTGTGACATCAGCTGACAGTGGGCTTTAGCCCACAGTTGCCTGATTTTGGTCACAGGAATGCACAAGTAAGTGCACTCCTGTGACCCACATGAGAAGTATGACCGGAAAAACTCTGGCCATACTACTAATGCCACATTTTAGTGCAGGGTTTGAAAATAGTATCCTCAACAGATACTGTTGTTATTATTAAGCACTTCAATACTGGGCACTTTAACCCCCTTCCTGCCCAAGACATTTTTCAAATTGTGTGGTCATGCAACACTTTACCCAAATAAAATTGTAATAATTTTTCTCCACAAATAGAGCTTTCTTTTGGTGGTATTTGATCACCTCTGCATTTTTTTTGCTATAAACAAAAGAGCGACAATTTTGAAAAAAAAATGCAATATTTTTTACTTTTTGCTATAATAAATATCCCCAAAAATATATAAAAAAAAACATTTTTTCCTCTGTTTTGGCCGATATGTATTCTTCTACATATTTTTGGTAAAAAATAAAAATCGCAATAAGCGACTACAAAATAGGGGATAGATTTATATTCCCTAATATGCACTGATTACTGTGTAAATGTGACTGGCAGGCAAGGGGTTAACACTAGGGGGCAATCAAGGTGTTAAATGTGAATCCTAGTGAGTGATTCTAACTGTGTGGAGAGGGGACTGACTGGGGAGGTGACCGATCTGTGTCCCTATGTACAAGGGATACAGCATCGGTCTCCTCTCCCTGAGGCCACGTACACACGATCAGTCCAAACCGATGAAAACAGACTGAAGTTCATTTTCATCGATCCAAACTGACCGTGTGTATGGCCCATTAGTCTTTTGTCTTACCTGGCAGGGGAGACACCATGATCATGAAGGTGGTTCTCCCAGGGCGAGGCTCGGCCATTGCACTCTGGCTGGGCGGATCGTGGTGTCTTCCCTGCCTCTGCTCTGCCTTTTGGCTAAGATCAGGTGTGGTATCCGTCCTTATCAGTTGTTAGAGGAGCGCTGAAGCACCTCCTATTTGTGGAGGGTGGATGCAAACCAATAACGTCATTGCACCTGGAAGGGTGGTTTCAGCAGGGACTATGCCGTGCTGCCCGACAGAAACTGGGGGCCGGCCAATGGTTGCGTCTGAACCACCTGGAAGGGTGCTTCTGGTGAGGATGGGTTGCTGCGCCTGGTCTGGTCTTTTTTCCGGGTTCTAGTCTGGCCTTCTGGCTGGCTGGTGTAAGTGCTGTCTCTGTCGGAGATCTGGTAGGAGGAGCAGGAACTGCCCTTGGAAAAGACGGTGGTAGGGCCATGAAAATCCTGCTGGGTTGACAGGGAGTCTGGAAGGGTTAGTATTGGTGGAGGCTGCTAGATGGGGGCAGCTTTCCCTAAGAAAACCTTGAAGGGCTCTCTATCTGGCAGGGGTGGAGGGCTGCACTGGCCGGTCGGGGGGTTGGATTTGGAACGGAAAAGCCTATGGTGCATGTGCCCCTGGAGTGGCAGTCCAGGGGTGTCTGAGAATCACTGTGAGTGAGGGTCACTTTGATTTAAAGACACCACGGTCACTGCACCAGCTACACGCTTTTTTAGCACCTGCCTCCTGGGCCGGGCCTTTTGGCCAGGACCGGAGGAATTTTTTATTCCTGGCCGAAGGGCCTGGTCATTGTTGAACACAATGACCACTTCTTTCACTCTCCTCTCCACTATCCCTTTCCCCCACTTTATTTAATTTATTGCCTATGTTTGTCACGTTTTTGTCTTTTTTTGTTGGTGCACGTTTTGTACACAGTGTGATTAGTAGGGTGCCGGTCCTCGGGCCAGCCCTGAACGTCTTGGGAGTGGGTGGACATGGCCTTTTGGCTTAGTTCACCTGCTCTCATGGGGTCTCCCTTCGGGGGAGTCCCACCTAGTACTTGGAGGGTTCTGTTTCGGCAGTCCCTCCAAGGAAGTTGGGTCCGTGTTGGCTTCGGTTGCTCGGACCACAGTACCTCAGTCCCCGTCTGGAGCCTAACGCCCCGGGGGATCAGGGTTTGGGTCCCTTCTGCACAGGAGGACCACTTGACGTTGCACCTGTCTGCACGTTTTTGTGAACACTCTTTATGTGTGTGCACATTTTTTCTGCACCGGGTGGAGTTTTTTGGGTGTGTTTCACACGCCATAGGCTTAAAAAAAAAATGAGTCTTTTGTCCTTCAGTCCAAAGTTTTAAAACTTGCTTTAAAATCGGACTGATGGACGCCTGACCATCGGTCAAAACTGATGGTCAGTACGCAAAAGCATCGGTTCAAAACCCGTGCATGCTCAGAATCAAGTCGACGCATGCTTGGAAGCATTGAACTTTATTTATTTCAGCATGTCGTATTTTACGTCACCGCGTTCTGACACGATCGGTTTTGGAACTGATGGTGTGTACGCACATCAAACCATCAGACCATCAGTCTGTGAACCGTTTAAAATGAACTTCAGTCTGTTTCATTGGTTTGGACTGATCGTGTGTACAAGGCCTGACAGGACGTGGATCTCTGTGTTTACACACAGAGATCCACGGTCCTGCTCAGTTACTGGGCAATGGCGGGTGCCTGGCGGCCATCGCGGCCACCGGGCATGCCAACCGGCGCACACACGCCCCCTAGTGGCTCTGCAGGGCAAGGACGTCATATGACATCCTCCCAGAATGAGAGGATTATTGTGTCGCCGTCAATTGGGTACTAAAGCGGGTAAACAAAGAAGCAAACCAAATATTACTGAAATTCATTATTAAATACCAGGACACAGAATCCTGTGAACTTATTCAAGCTACAGTATAGTTGGTTAACTTTATCAATCACATAGAAAATTGCCTAAGTGAATAAAAATGTAGATCAACCAGACAAAGCTCAGGTACTTAGATCCCACTTTCTGCACTAAATAGTGACGTACAATGAGTTTACAAATAATAAGTGAGTGTTGGTATCCTTCTGACACAGGCTCAGCTGTGAATTTGGTCACATCAATGCCATGGGTCTCCATACTAACAGTCCTCTTTCCATTTGAATATCAACCTGTTTCACAAGAATGTCGACACTCGTAAGGTTAATTTGTGCTTGTGGTTCTTAATTAGAACATTAACTACGGTAAACACAAGAGTATAAAAAGCCAAACATACACTAGGGTTAGGTGCTGCTAAAAATGTGTTAGTATAGGGTTTTTGTGCTTCTGTTATAATATTTATGCACAATTTAATATAAAACGATCCCTGAAAACCCTCCTTTTCATAGAAGCTTATTCTGCCCACACCTAACAACTGTACTTTGATTTTCTCCATCAGCTCATCCCCCACAGTTATTACCTTTTGTATCATTTGACCCTCCCTTTTAGATTGTAAGGCAGGGCCCTCTGATTCCTCCTATTTTGAATTGTATTTTAACTGTACTGTCTTGGCCCTAAATACATTTTGTATAATAATAACAATAAAAAAAGGAAAATATAAGTATTGAGGACCTCTATGAAGGAAACAACCTCATCATAATATCAGATTTAGACATGCTCCAATACATAAATGATAGGTACTTGGTTTGGGGAAAAACATAGCGTTTTTACCTGCAGGAATGATGACAGTTGATCCATTTTTCGGGACAGTATAATTGTTTTCTACAGATGATTGCCAGAAGGAGTTGTTAGACCAAAGACTGGAGATAAAAACACAAATTTTTAGAGCCATGAAACATTGAGGCTGAATAATAAGCAATGACCAAAATTCTACTGCTACAATTGGTGCAAAGTAGAACCAAAGGGTCAGATTCACAGAGCGATTACGCCGGCGTAACAGGAGATGCGCGGCATAAGTCTAAATTTGCGCATGCGTTTCGATACTCTGCATCCCCAAAACGAGATACGCAAGAAATCTACTTTTTTTTGTCTAGTGTAATTGCGTTAGACAGGCGCATCCGTCCGCGCAAAACTGCGCTAGACACACCATTGATTTCCTATTCAAATATGCTAATGAGGGAGTTACGGGGATCCACAAAAGAACGTTGGTGCAGCGCAGGCTACGCGCTGTGCGCAACAGCTGCACGGCCTGTCTAAAATTAGACCATATAAAAGGTGGTATAAAATTAGACAATTCGTCTACATGTCAGAGAAAGCAACACCGTTAGTGAGGAGCAGAGCAGTCACACGTGTTGCCCAACAATCTGTGTGCCAACATGCCAGGGACATCCATGCTCATAGCTATACTACTGACTTTAGATGAGCAAAGAAGGAGGATGGCACGGAGGATGGCACGGAGGAGGGCACGGGAGAGGATTTTTTTTTTTTTAACAAAAAAAAAAATTCTTTGCTTTAAGAAACATTTTTACAAAAAAACATACATATATACATCAATACATAACATACATACAAATTACAAACACGGTCTCACTATCTTTCAATAGCCCTTTTAAACCTTGATGGATATAATAATCTAATCTAATACAAGCCCCTCAAGCCGCGTACACACGGCAGAGAACCTCGACGGGCAGAACACATCGTTCCGCCCGTCGAGGTTCTCTGCCGGCCGTCGAAATCGGCGACCCGTCCGTCGGGAATGGCAACCAGCCATTCATCCAGGCGGGCCGTCGAGCAAATAGAGAGCCTGCTCTCTATTCGCTCGACGGGATTCCCGACGGGCGGGGCAAGCCAGGAGCGTACACACGGCCGAGGTTCTCGCTGGAATGCAGCTCCCAGCGAGGTTCTTGCTGGTTTCCAGCGAGAACCTCTGTCGTGTGTACGCCGCCTCACTCTTCACTTGATATATCACACACGCATAGACATCTTTGGCATAAGTGATTCTGAGGTGTCTCGCATCTTCAGATTCACCCCTCATGCCATCCTGGAATTAACCACAACCCTGCAGGAGCCCAACACCAGCCCAACACAAGACACCACCCATGACACCCATGACAGCTACATATATAATCCTAGCCCCATCCCCACAGATTTCGAACAGAACATGTATGGGGCCAGCTGGCTGGTTGGTGAGTGACATGGGTGGCAGGCATGACTGTCCCCCCCATGATGCTGAAATCACAAGGGGCACATGCACTACTAACATCCTCCTGTCTTATCCCTTCAGGGTGACTCTGCATATGCACTAGGACCCCATCTCATGACTCCTATACGGAACCCCCCTAACCAAGGCTACCCCGTCTTCTGAGGGAAGAGCAGCCAGGAGACAGCTCACATTAGGCATCTTTGCACGTTAAACACACACATTAATCGTGGCACAATGAGAATGCATGCATGCACACCACTGTGGTCCCTAGCACAGACACATCACATCCTCATCACATTGGATTGGCACAAGCCCACCATGCAGGACTTGTGAGCTGCAACGCCATGCCACGGCTCCAATTATGTCACTGTACATTCATACATACCTGGGGATCACTTCTCCACCACAAATGAGGGTGACACCCCTTTTCCGGCAGGAATGTCACCCCCACATTCCCAAATCATACACAAACAGAACCAAAAAAAAAAATTGACCAGCAAAAATAAAAAATGCAGAGCAAAAATATAATTTAAACAAAATAACAACAAAGAAAACACATAAAAGACAAAAATCACTCTGCAAAACAGTCCCCAAATATCTCAAAGACACGTCACAAACAAACAAACAAACAAACAAACGCTAATAAACAACAGAACAAAAGCACCTTGCTGTATAGGGAGGGATACAAAGGGATGTACTTTTGCAAAGGAAGTGCGTTTGTCTCTGTCTATTTATGCTGTTTGCGTAGTCCACTAATTTGCCCTAGTCCACTTCCAATTTCACTGATTGCGCCGTTCCCGAATTGTGAGCATGCGCACAGAGGTGCTGACCATGGTCTGCTTCAAGCGCGCATGCGCGAGCCGGCCGGCCCCCTTATTTGCATGGGGTCACGGCTCATTTCAATGTAACACGCCCACATCCTTCCCAATTTGTATTACTCCGCCTTGCGCCTCTGAAATAACGTTGCGCAGGCACAAATTTCTGCGTAAAACCGACGAGAATAGGGTGATTGCGCCGCTACATTGCGCCAGTCTAATGTAAAGGCGGTGCGCTACGCTGGTCCAATAATGCGCAGATGTACCTGAATCTGGCCCAAAATTTCTATCCTGTCAATAATAATAAAAAAAAGATAAGCAACCATCCCCTACATACACATATTTCTTAAATGCTTTAGGCCTCTCATTTTAAGGAGACTTAAAGAAGTTGTAAAGGATTTTCAAATCAATCATATAATGTGCCTGCAGTTTCAGTTTCATTTTTCATCTAGTTTCATGCTTGTGTGAAGTACAGAGACACAGAGCCAATACAGGGCAGTGTTTGTTTTTAAAATGAAACTGATTGGTTCTAAGGGGTTTTAGACACAGTAATCACAGCTCCTTGATTAGAGACCACAGAGAGAAGCTCCCATGAGTTTTTTTTCATAAGGAAACAGACAACCAGGAAGTGTGGAGATCAGAGAATGATTACAGCAACTTCAAAGCAAAAACGAACGATGAGGACATGAAAGCAAGACTTGACTCAACACTTTATTTCAAGAACACTGAAGTTCAAAAGAGCCAACTTTTCTGCTATTTTAATGCTATTAAGTGGGACCAAAGCCCGGTTTACACTGATGCAAGTTCAGAACGAATTCTAATTTCATATGTCCATAAAGTCATTGGGCCAGATTCAGAAAGAATTAGATTCCCGCAGAGTATCAGAGATACTCTACGCCGCCGTACTTTACCTGGCTCTAGGAGGAATTCAGAGAGATTTTGGCCCGTAAGGTACGGCGGCGTAGTGTATTTCTCCCGGCGGAATCAAAATACGCGAATTAGGGGCCTGAGGCATTTAAATTAAGCGCGTCCCCGCGGCGATCGAACTGCGCATGCTCCGTACAGAAATTTCCCGCCGTGCATTGCGCGAAATCACGTTGTTACGTAATTTTTTTTGAGTAGCGTCGTTTACGGACATTCCCGGACGACTTACGCAAAAAAAAAAAAAAAATTGAAAGTCGACGCGGGAACGACGGCCATTTTTAACATGGGCCGCGTAACGTTAGACCAGCTAAAAGCTGGTTTAACTTTACGTAGCGAAAAAATGACGTACGCGATTGCGAACGACGCTCGTAACTTTGTGGATTGCCGGAAAAAGCTCATTTGCATACCCCGACGCTGAAAACGACGTGAACTCCACCCAGCGGCCGCAAAAAGATTGCAGCGTAGATCCGAAGGCGTACGAAGACGTAAGCCTGTTAGATCGAAGCCCAACGCCGCCGTATCATGGTTTGAGGATTCAAACTAGTGATACGGCGCGCGAAATTTGAAATTACTCCTGTCTAACACCAGTTAGACAGGCGTAATCGCTCTGTGAATCTGGGCCATTGTTTTCAATGACGGTCGTTCACATACATGCTTTGCGATTCCTCTACAAATGTGATGCGATAAAAAAGGGCCTTGTGCGAGCTTACAGCGTTGCGTTGCAAATTTAGTCTCCAAAGACATCATTGTAAATCGTTCTGGAATCGCATTGATGGTTCACATATGTGCGAATTCCACCACACTACTCTCCACAAAAGCCAGGAAGTACACAGGAAGTTAACACTTTTTTTTTTTTACATTATGATTCTATTGGCTAGAACATTAATTGCAGCTATGTCCAACTCCCGAAATTTGCTGTAAAATCGCAGTAAATTTACACCTCACACAGGACAAAAAACTGAACAAATTTCGCAGTGCAGCAGTGTGAACCGAGCCCCAATCCTTGAAACATTGAACACAGAGGAAAAATGGGAGTGCTTTAGGAAAATATTAAAAAAGTGTCACCGAGTGTATTCCAAGGGGTAATAAACATTAGACATGTGCACACTGAAATATTTTGTTTTGGAAATTAGTATTCGTCCGAAAAATACATTTTTGTTACCCCCAAAATTTGTTTTTATTAATTTAGTTTTTTGTTGGAAATTGCATTTTTCTGAAAATCCAAACAAATTAAGGTTGAATCTGTCATTGAAGGCTTATGGTATCTGTCGAATGTTCAAAGAAGATTAGACAGAGCAGCAAAACTGTACAATGCTGCAATCGTACTTTTCCGGTCGAATGTTTTGCCTACAAGCTATAGTAGAATTCTAATGTTGTATGACTAGTAGTAATTATATTTATTAATTATTACTACTAGTCAACCAACATTAGAATTCTTCTATAGCCTATGGGCCGAGCATTAGACCAGAAATGTACAATTGCAGCGTGATACAGTTTCGACATTTGTATGTTTTGTATGTTTTTCGATGCTTTGTCGAATCTTGGTTGTTCATGTTGAATTGTCAAGTTATTTCTAGCTATTTTACTGCTCCTCCTCTTTGGTTACAATCAGCCAATAACATTCATCATTATTTTTATTTTATTTTATGTTGAATCTTTATCTTTATAATGTCAAATCTTTTCTCTCTATAATGTTGAATCTTTTCTCTAATGTTGAATCTTTTCTCTCTATGTAGAATAAGCTTGGACTAATAGAGTTAAGGTTAGGCACATTCGACCAATGAAAACAAAAATCAAGCATTTGTTTATGTCGGATCTTTCGGTTTTTGTATTCTGTGCATTCATTTTTGTTTGTTAAAACTAGGGTTGTCCCGATACCACTTTTTTAGGACCGAGTACAAGTACCGATACTTTTTTTTAAATGTGTCCCCAAATGCAGCCATGTCCCCCACATATGCAGCCATGTCCCCCATATATGCAGCCATGTCCCCCACATATGCAGCCATGTCCCCCCACATATGCAGCCATGTCTCCCCATACCTAGATGCAGATGCCGTCGCCGCTGCCTAGTTAACCACTTAAGGACCGCCTACTGCACATTTACGTCGGCAGAATGGCACGGCTGGGCACATCAACGTATATATACGTTGGTTTTAGTACCCAGCCGTGGGTCGCGGGCGCGCGCCCGCGACCCGGTCCGAAGCTCCAGGACCGGGACCGCGGGATTCGCGGACCCGATCGCCGCTGCAGTGCGGCGATCCGTCCCTGGAGCGGAAGAACGGGGAGAGCCGTGTGTACACACGGCTTCCCCGTGCTTCTCTGTGGCCGGAGCATCGATCGCGTCATCCCTGTAATAGGGGGACGCGATCGATGACGTCACACCTACAGCCACACCCCCCTACAGTTGTAAACACACACATTAGGGCACACATTCCCTACAGCGCCACCTGTGGTTAACTCCCAAACTGCAACTGTCATTTCCACAGTAAACAATGCAATTTAAATGCATTTTTTGCTGTGAAAATGAGAATTGTCCCAAAAATGTGTCAAAATTGTCCGAAGTGTCCGCCATATTGTCGCAGTCACGAAAAAAATCGCTGATCGCCGCTATTAGTAGTAAAAAAAAAATAATCAATAAAAATGCAATAAAACTATCCCTTATTTTGTAAACGCTATAAATTTTGCGAAAACCAACCGATAAACGCTTATTGCGATTTTTTTTACCAAAAATATGTAGAAGAATACGTATCGGCCTAAACTGAGGAAAAAAAATGTTTTTTTATATATTTTTGGGGGATATTTATTATAGCAAAAAGTAAAAAATATTGCATTTTTTTTTAAATTGTCGCTCTATTTTTGTTTATAGCGCAAAAAATAAAAACCGCAGAGGTGATCAAATACCACCAAAAGAAAGCTCTATTTGTGGGAAAAAAAGGACGCAAATTTTGTTTGGGAGCCACGTCGCACGACCGCGCAATTGTCTGTTAAAGCGACGCAGTGCCGAATCGCAAAAACCCCTTGGGTCATTTGCCAGCGTATTGGTCCGGGTCTTAAGTGGTTAATCAGCGCTGGGAACCATACAGCTTTCATTTGAATAGCTGTGTGTTCCCCGCCGCGCCACATATAGACACTCCCCCTTGCTCTTGCTCTGGCACTTTGATAGACAGATCACCCGTCCAATCCAGAGCAAGGGGGAGTGTCTATACGTGGCGCGGCGTGGAACAATACAGCTATTCAAATGAAAGCTGTAATGTTCCCCGTGCTGATTAACTAGCCGGTGGAGGCGTTGCGGTATACAGCGGCAGCGTTGCAATGGCAGAGGGGGGGGTAGTATCGGATCTGGCATCGGGGGGCATTTGCGGGAGTACAAGTACTCCCGCAAATGCTCAAAAACGGTAGTATACTAGTATCAGTATCGGGACAACCCTAGGTAAAACGATAACGAAAATACCTGAAATTCAGACGAAAATGCATTCGGACGAAAACTAATGCACATGTGTAATAAACATAGAAGAACAAAGGGAGGAAGCAAATAAGCAGACGTTCCACTTTTGGGTGGAACTCTGCTTTAGTGTAGTTCGTTCTGGCTTAGGCTTTGATTTTGGCTCTTTGGCAGCTTGAATGGCCTGGCCATAATGACGTCACTCTCATGCACTCACCACAGCACAAGGAGGATCCTCTAAATATGGTCTGAGCTGCACAACTGTAGCTCAGGCCAATTTTCAGTGGACAGGCTGGGAGAGGCATGTATGATAAAAGAGAGCACTAGGGTCTCTTCTGTTATAAAAACCCAGACTGTCCGTTAAAAAATGAGTTCCATATTCCTTTGCTAAATAGCATTGGTCATGACACTAATACTGTTTTATGTAGCTACAACTGATTTGCCTTTTTTTTTTGTACTTTTAGTATGTTGCTTTTGGCAAAAACAAATAAAAAGTCACCTAGTTGTGGTCTGTGACCGAGGTCGGGTAAGCCATAAAATGTGTCAGTTTTTTTACAAAGTTAAAACCTCTGCAAGGTTTTTATTGCACTATGAGTTTGGAAGATTGTACTGAGGGGCAATCTAAAATGTTTCCAATTGCCAATGGAATGGAAATAGAGATGAAAACTCTCAATTGTACTGTAAAGTCAAAAACATTTACAGCACCTTTTCCTTTTCTATAGAATAAATAAAATGTATACAAGAATGACAAGCTCTTGTGCTATTTGTATAAAGGGCATTTTGTTTTTGTTTGAACTCATACTTACTCATACTTTGAAGGTGTTGGTGCTTTGGTAGGTGGAGGAGGAGGGATGCAGTTTTCGAAGTAGCACTGATAGACCAGCAAGTTCACATTTGTGTTAGACATAGTTGTATCCAGCCTTCCTGCCACTGCACGTCTGCGGAGCTTGTGTTTTCCGGACACTACAAAAATAATGTTATTGTTTAAACATAAAGTACTAATATTAGAAAGTCTCCAAATAAGTATATAATCAATAAAATGAATACAACCAGTGCTGCAAAACCCTATTAAATAAAAATAAATATACTAAATTGTGCTGTAAAGTTACTATTATCCTGTGTTGCTAGCTGAGACACTTTTGGTGTATTCACCTCGCCCCAAAAATATACTGTTAATCTTATACATTGAAGTTCAACACTTTCAACAGTTAAAAAATAATAAAGTCTAATCTAAAACAAACAAGTATCAAAAAGAATCCAGCACCCACTGCCTCTATTGACAAACGATCAAGCTTCTTGCATGAACAATATACCGTATCAAACTTCTTCAGACAAATAATCCACCTCCAGATGTATAGTAGAACGCCTTTCAACAGATGTACTGATGAAGCCCAATAGGAGGGTGCAACGCATCTAGGAGGGAGGAGCCTAGTATGTGACGTCACGCCACCACCACGGTCTAAAAAGGTGTGCTGGTTGTTGAGAGTACATACAAGCGCATGTTGTTTAATTTCCTGTGAGTGTTATTAATGAGTGGGGGACAATAAAACTGGTTTATACGGAGAACCTTATGGTGTTGCTTTTTTATCCCATATGTAATGTGGTGGTCGTGAGAGGAGGAAGAGTCTGGAGGAAAGGCTGATTCTAAATATCTGGGGAAGTGTGCCGTTAGAACTCTGTGTCTGTCATGTCAGCTCCCCACTGCACTGCACTGAGAAATCGCAAAACTACAGTCTCATTCATGCACTCTATGGCCATGCACAAGATTTCAGCCTGAGATATTACAAGACTACAGTCTCATTCATGCACTCTATGTCCATGCACAAGATTTCAGCCTGAGATATTACAAGACTACAGTCTCATTAATGCACTCTATGTCTAAGCATGAGATTTCAGCCCAAGATATCGCAAGACTACTGTCTGATTCATGCACTCTATGTCCATGCACGAGATTTCAGCCTGAGATATTACATGACTACAGTCTCTTTAATGCACTCTATGTCCATGCACGAGATTTCAGCCCAAGATATCGTGAGACTACAGTCTCATTCATTCTCTCCTGATTTACCCAATGCCCATGCGCGAGATTGCAGCTGAAAGGGCGAAGGTATATTACACTAAGGACTCGGAAGACTGCAGTTAAGATGGCCCTGTCTTATCACAGGAAGAACAAACTTTTAAAAAGCTGGAATAAAGTAAGGAATATGCAATTGGGGCTAAAATATGATGCAGAATGTATTAGAATATCTTTTGCTACTGGCTTGTTTAAAAAGTAGCATTGAAGGGGGAGGGTTTACTTCCTCTTTAAGGCCCCTTTCACACATGCGGACCGTATGTCCGCTTTTTCATCCATCCGTTTGCGCATGAAAAGGGACATACATTGGTCCCTATGAGATCGCGGATGTCAGCGAATGAACATCCGCTGACACCTGATCTCGTCCGCCTCCACAATGATCCGATTTAACAGATGAAAGAAAACCCTATTTTTCCTTCCGTCTGCGGATCGGATGAACACGGACACACGGTACAGTGTGCGGGGACCGCCCTGTCATCCGCCAGCTCAGCGGGGATAAACGGAGCGATCCCTGCTGAGCATACGGAGCACACGGAGGTGGATCATTACTGATCTGCCCCATGTGAAAGGGGCCCAACACTATTGAGAATGTTGCACTTCACTATACAAGATTAACTAAATAAGTATATGCCAAGTATAAACACAATTAAATCGTATTTCTCCTTTTGCAGCCAAACTGAGATAACGTCTACTTTATATTTGTTATATGTTCCCAATAATGTAGTGTAACATAAAAAGAATATGTAATTAATAAAAAAAATGCTGCTTACCTTGTAAATAATTTTTTTACCTGCTTAACCTACCTAACCTTGTAATATTAGGGAGGGGCTGTAAAGGAATATTTAACATAATTAACCCTGTCTGTACTGTACTGACAGATCTCATTGTCACCTATACACTAGACTTGAACACTGTCTGCTCCAAAAAAAGGGTTAAATAGGTCATGGCTTGTGTTCTGCATTATTTGTTAATGCGCGTTTTAAAAAAAAAAAAAAAACCCTCAAGTCTGCCCCTTATCTTCACATTGCCATTTATTTGAGGCAAGAAAAGCTGCCCACAGAGTCTGCTCGAAAGAACGAACTAGGAAGATAAGATCTACAGTATTTTTAGAAATAATATTTTAATGTATGCTGTGTGAATGGCAACACATAACAAATTTATCTGTAACCACCTCAATAAAGTCATGTTTCAGGGATACATCATTTCATAGTGATCTGTGCTGTGAAATGTATGTAATGTATTAGATGTGAATTCAAAGACTTTGAAATGATTTGCAATTTTCTCATTTAACGGCTCAGGCCGGTCAGCAGGAGAATGGGTGTGACCACTGTGCCTGCCTGCTTTGATGGCAACATTTTTGCACCACAGCTAAAGGCTCTGCTCTTCTCCATCTTATAGAGCAAAGCTGGCTATATACTGGAACATTTTCAAACAAATGTTTATACAAAAATTCATGAACATTCTCAGTACATTTGATGACTTGACGAATGGTATTCAAAAGTGCTTCATAATGTTGATTTCTTTTTCATGTTCGATTTTGGAATGAATGGACTTTCCCAAACAAAAAAATCACATACACTGATTGGAATTTGTGTAATACTACTCCTTTGAATTTTATGGTCACTGTAGTAGAAAACAAATGTCAATTTGACCCCACTAACAATTAGAAAAGTCAGACAGGCTGTGTCAGGCAGGCACCGTATGGCCTAAGAAACTATTTGAAAGGTACAGCCATTTGAGGTTAACCAAAGAAAGTTAAAAAAACCTCATGTGTCGCAGCAGCGGTATCCTTGGAATTGCTCAGACGTGCTGGCAAAACAGCTTTTTGGCAATCAAACTACTGTAAATGTGCATTGTGCACCTACCCAGGTAAGTCAGTGTAGTTGTGTTGTCATTGAAGTACCAGTCTCCATTAGTATTGTTATTGTAGGTGAGAAGTTCTGTGGACCCATTACGCACATCAATTATTTGAAACATATCGGGGCTCTGAGTTAGGTTGTGTGACATCATCACATAGTCCTCACTCTGTAAAAAATATAAAATGTCATGTAATAAAAAATGCAATATAGTGCTGCAATGAGGAACAATAGATATGCTAAAACAACTAAAATCACACACATGCAGAACTCTACAGTTTGAGTATGCTGTCTCCTAAGAAAATATCCATCCCCAGACTTCTGCAGTGGAGAAGACTCTCTTCTTTCTTTCTGTTTGATTGGTTGTCTGCTACCTTGAGGCTGCATTATCTAGCTATCAGCTCATCTACCAAAATGATAGATGGGCACTTTTTAATGATTAAAATGTCTGTTGCAGCAAGTTTTCAAATATAGGAGCTGACAGTCCTTTCTGGTTGCTTCTCTTGCTTAATAATCAAAAGTCAAAAATTTGAAGGGTCAGAAACTATGTGCTATGGCACTTTTTTTTCTGTGCCTAATCTTCCGACATGTTTGTATTAACCTCATTTTACAATAGACCGGGCGGGAGCACTGTCATTCTGGGAGGATGTCATATGATGTCCTCCTAGGATCGCGCCTCACGCGTGCCCCACAGGCTTCACTCTGGGGTTTCCACCGGACTCAGCCCATGACAGATCAGTGTACCGGGCCCACTGATAGAACCATGTGATCTTTGTGGCCAATCACAGATCATGTTTTGTTACATGCCTTTCATTGTGTACTATTGTGATGAGATCTGTGATTGGTCACAGCCATCACATGGTACAGACAAGGCCAATCACAGCCCATCTGTACCATGTGATTAGCTGTGGTCAATCACAGCTAATCACAATAGTAAACACTAAATGAGTAGTTTTCATTCAGAAAAATGCGTACTTCCAACTGTAAAATGCAGTTATAAGCAGTAGCGTCCTAAAAAAAAAAAAATCATGGGAGGTCTCCAAAGCAGTACAGTGTACTGCTGAAGATTTTTTTTTTATTATTTCATAATTTTCCATAAAAATTGTGCCAAAAAAATTACAACTTAAAAAAACTTGCCATGCTAAATAAATTGGTCTGTCTACTGTACAAAAAGGGGTCATTTGGAGGAGTTTTGTACTGTCCTGCCGATTTTTAGACATATACCATAGTTTGTGGACTCTTTCCTACAGACTAAATAATATACACTGATTTGGGTTATTTTCACCGTAGAAATGTGGCAGTATACATTTTGGCCTAAATTTATGAAGAAACATTATTTTCAAAATTGTATAATAGAAATGAAAAATAAAATATATTTTTTTAAATATTTTTGGCCTATTTTATATTTTCCCAAAAATAAACCACACATGTAAATGAGCTCTTACTGCCCTGAGCCCTCTAAAGGTTACTTTCCAACTGATGGGCTGCAGTTTACCCACACCACAGGTGCAGCACAGTGCTCCTGCGTTTTTTCTGTGGGTTAGCTGAGCTTTGCCATAGACTTCTATTACAGCTTGCAGGTGTGGTGCACTTTCTGAAAACACACCAAGATATAATAGAAGTCTATGGCTCACAGGAAAGTCACAGGAGCACTGTGCTGCACCTGCAGATCAGTGTGAAAGCAGCCTTATATTTTCTAGTCCTATAGGTGCTAATATGGCCATTGCAAAAGCTATTATGCACAGTTTATGCGTTGTTTAATACACTGAATTAATTTTCCTTTTCCAGCTGATGCTGGCACCACTCTCTAGGCTGCTAAAAAGGATTAGAGGTGGGGTGTACCAGGATAATTGCCTGAGACAGGAGCCAGCACTAGAGGAAACATCGGCTTATTCAGCTCCTTCTCCATCCACCGCCACTTGCTCCCTCCACTGCCGATACTGGTTTACTGCACCCTGATGCTCTGGAATGGTGGGTCAGCAAGCCCAGATTGTGATCAACCGGTTGCCAACCCCAGGCATGTGCTTCATTGGTTTGAAGTCACAGGCCACATCAGAGGGCTCTGTGGGCCAAGGTTGAGCACCCCTGTCTTAAAGCATACTAGTGATTTTCATTGTGTTGAACCCTCTGGTGTGTACTACTAGTAGTAGCTGTGCAGAAAAAAACACAGCTGGCTCTAGGTTAGACCCGAGCCATGTAATTGGGTCAGGGTTACTAGAGGCCAGAGCTGGATAACTCATTCTGACAGCTTTCTGGTGCCTCCCCCTGGTGTCTGAAATATTGAAGAATGTTCTAGAACTAGAGGGCAGGGGTGAGGAGTTGCTTTGAATATTTAGGGGCCTTTGGACAATTCCCAGGTTGGGGGCCTGGCAGGGAACCAAAGAAGCCCTTAAATAGACAGAAGCCATGCCAGCAAGGAGTTTGGAAAGATGGAGAAGCAGTGCTGAGGGAGGCTGTCAGCTGGCCTGAAGGGAACCCACCACAGGAGGCAGTTGGAGGGATTCAGCCCAGAGAGGCAGCAGAAAGGAGAAAGCAGTACCACTACTCTTTGGGAGGTATGTGCCTGGGGGGACCCTTGGTGTGGTCTTGCTTCAGATTCAAGTCCATGTCTCACAAAAGACAAAAACTGGAGAACCAAATACATATTTGGGGCCTCTATGCCCAAACCAACAATGGCTGCTTTAGACTGTGAGACTCAGAGCAGATATGATCAGCTCAAAGCAACCTGATATTGGGGTCTCCTGTTGTAGTATTTTTATTAAGGTGTTAAGTGTCTTTGTGTTAGGTATGTCTCTCCTATTGTGTGCCTCCTAGGTGTGAATTCCCATTGTTAATTGAGTCACCCATTGTTTCTTTCTGTCTTATATCATCTGTTTGAGATGTGATTAATATTGTGACCACTTTACCTTGTTATGGAATTATTGTGGGATGCTATTTGTTTATGCTCATAATAATGTGTAATGTACTTTGTATTCAGGGTTGTAGGCACTGGACTGTCTGGAAGGCTAGTTGTTAATTAGTTCATGTTAATTAGATCAATGTCAGCTATTAGTTGCTGTATGTAGCTTAGCATTATGTGTATGCTGGCTGTTCCTTAGCTTGGTTAAATATATTCCTGTTTACAGTTTGTGTTGTTAGGCTAATGTGATCAGATCCTACCTGAAAGGATGTATATTCTGTGTGGATTTTCAATAAACAGTTCTAGTTTGCATCCAAGCAATGGTCGTCTAGTCTTGGGTGATGAGCTATAATACGTGGTTTCTGGGTCCAGACTGGTTGAAGCTATATCTTGACAGAGGCACCCAAGCTGGGTGGTGGATGGTTCCGTCACATTTCAAAACATTCTCTGATTGGACAAGGTGGAGAGTTTGGGTGGTGACGTCGCAATCTCTACCTCATATAATTAAGGAATGCTTTTTACATGCATACTTACGTCGGTCCTAACTGGACCAATGTAACTATGGAAAACAGTCCATGCCTAAATGTCAGTGTTAAATAACATACCTTTTTCAAGACACACCTTAGAAAGACATCAAGGAAATCCGCAAAAGTGTGGAGAAATTCTTAAAAGGGCACCTGTCAGAAACAGAACCTGCCATTTCTAACTTAACTAACATTCAACTTATTTTATAAAAAGGGAAAGATTTAGGGGTAGGTCAGGTAGTGATCTGGACCTAGCTCCCTGACCAGCTTGGCAG
Source organism: Rana kukunoris (assembly GCA_029574335.1). Taxonomy (NCBI): domain Eukaryota; kingdom Metazoa; phylum Chordata; class Amphibia; order Anura; family Ranidae; genus Rana; species Rana kukunoris. The sequence goes on along the minus strand of CM056053.1, from coordinate 434,046,278 downwards.
AATTCATGACTGAAGGATATGTATCAGTGATCTGTAGCAGTCTTCAATGGCCAAGAGAACACTTTAGTATTAGGACTAGGTTCTTACTTTGCTAAAAAGCGTCATCCTGAAAATACAATGCTCTATTTAAGGTTATGCTATATTACCTCTTTACAACACTCTAAGGCCTCATTCACACTGACAATGACATACATGCATATATATGCACGTATAGGACACTTACAAATGTGTTTAAATGCGTGTAATTGGACTTAAATTGTATAATTCACACTGTGTGTTGTTTACTTGTGTTTAGGTACTTTGGGCCAGAACCACAGAGCTAGTATGCTGGTGTATCTCCTGATACACCGGCGTACTTTCAAATTACCCGCGTTGTATCATTAGTTTAAATCCTCAAACCATGATACGACGGCTTCGGGCTTCGATCCGACAGGCTTACGTCTCTGTACGCTTTTGTATCTAAGCTGCAATATTTCTGCGCCCGCTGGGTGGAGTTCGCGTTGTTTTCCGCGTCGGGTATGCAAATGAGCTTTTTACGGCGCTCCACGAAGTTACGAACGGCCCTCGCATTCTCTTATGTCGTCGCTAGTTGGCTTTTTCCGGCGTATAGTTAAAGCTGCTATTATCCGGTCTATAGTTAGACTTGCCATGTTAAGTATGGCCGTCGTTCCGGCGTCGAAATTTTTTTTTGCGCAAGTCGTCCGTAAATAGGAATGTACGTAATTTACGCTACTAAAAAAACAAAGTTTCGACGTAATTTCGCGCAATGCACGGTGGGAAATTTCTGAACAGAGCATGCGCAGTTCGATCGCCGCGGGGACGCGCTTCATTTAAATGATTCACGCCCCCTACCTGTGCAATTCAATTCCGCCGCGAGAAATACACTACGCCACTGTACCTTACGGGCTGAAATCTTCCTGGATTCGACTTAGAGACAGGTAAAATACGGCGGCGTAGTGTATCTCTGATACACTACGCCAGGGCAATTGTATGTGGATCTGGCCCATTCAGTTTAGCTGTATGTAGATAAATAGAATTTTGTGCATCCAAGGTCAGATTACATACTCTGAACGCTTTTAAACACATGTACATGTAAATGTAGGAATAATTGTTTGGAGGAGCATAACGTTTGTTTATACTTCCCAGATATCCTGTTTTAACAAACCAAATGAAGGAGGCTTGTGTGAATGAAGCCTTAAAATTCTCATCATAACTTTATTTATCTTATAAATAATTGGAGTAATTTACCTTAAATCCATAGAAAGTGGAAGTGTATGAAATATTTGTAATGAAATCCACATTTTTGAAATACCAGTTAAAGGAATTAGCATTAGGCAGTAAGGCCATCCATCCATTCTTGTGAGTTAAACGTTTAGGTAAGCAGGGAACGACAGAGAGACCTAAATTGAACATAAACATATTAGAAATAAAAATAAATTAAAAAATCTGGTAAAAAGAGTATTAAAAGTGAGGGGGGGGGGGGAACAGTAACTAAACAGAAAAAGGCAATAAAAGAAACAGGAAAGGGAAAGGAAGTGGAAAAAGAAAGAAAAATGAGCGAGAAAAAGTAAAAAAAGGAAAGTAAAAGAAAAGGAAGTAGGAAAGAAAGGGAAAAGAAAAAAGCAAAAGGAAGTAATCAAAGGAAACAAAACAGAAGAAACGTAAGTAGAAATGGGAAGAATAAAGTAAAATAAAGGACAAAAAAGGAAAAGATAGGTAAAAACATGACAATGTACTAAAAAGGAAAGCTTTATCTTACAACACACAACTTTCGGGAATATTTTTACGTGTTTATTTTGAGTTTACGAGGAGTCTTGTGCAAAGCCTATAGCTCAGAAAACTTACCAAAGGAGTTGGAAATGATGACATCTTTCCAGAGAAGGGAGGATGGAGATGGGTTATTGAATGCCAGTCGGTGGAAACTGACAGTAGAGTTACAGACAAAACCAGGGAAACCAGCACTCCAATCACTACGTTGGCTACACTGTGATGGGTCAAGCAGCCCACTTGCTGGTACCACCTTTGCTCCTGTTTTTCCTATATGAAGAAAAACATTTCATAATTTCAAAATATTAAGAAATATAAAAAAAACATTACAAACTCCTTAATTTTATGCCTGAAAATCCTAGGATATTCAGAGCTATTCGTACCTACTCACTGTAGGAAATAGGTAAGAGAAGCTTTGAGCAGATCTAATATTAATCTGATATTAATCTTGATTCCAGCACAGGCGTATGCACACTTGAAATTAAGGGAATCACCCTGTTGAGAGGCTGATGATGTGTCTGAGCATTCCAAATTACAATATATGGCCAAAGGTTTGTAAACACCAAATTGCACGCCTATGTAAGCTTGTTGAACATCCTCATTAATATGCCAATCAATTCAAATATCCATGCTATGGGTCTATTGCAAAGCGCAGCTGCCCCCACCATGATTACATCCTATAAATAGGTTACAACCAAGGTAAAAAAAGACAAAATGGTGTGGCGCTTGAGATTCCCCTATACAACAAAGTAAATACATTCCCTTCAGTGTCGCCATGCATAAATCAATAACACACAAAGACTTCCACATGGAGTAGCTGTACTCAGCATCAGCTCCCATGGATCAGCCCATAATTTGGCCTGTAAAGCCCACCCAGTTAGCCACCGCTGCCCACAGACCCTCCAGGATCCCTGCCTCACAGTTTTTTGACAAAAGATTCCTCCCTCCAGGTCATCCCCGATCCTTTGCTCATTGGATTAACACAGCTAACAGAAGGACTTCCTAAAGCATCTCAAATTCCCAGGATCAAACAATCGCGTTTGGCCTCGTTGACGTTTAACTTCCCTGGAACTCTTCTCGTATGTTACACGGGTAATGCAATGACCGTTTTTTTAATATCTTTATAGTAGTACCTATTGTTCTACTTGTTGTTTGGGTATAGCGGCCTTAAACAGGTTTATGTCCCCTACCTGTCCTATGGGCAGACACCCTAGAGGTGATCAAACGAGCACATATCATTATCATTATCATCATTAAACTACTCTTAAAAAAAGGAAAATATCCCCTTGAGTCAGGGTCTTACAGGACTATATCGCTCCTGAATCTAGATGTCAAAATTATTTCAAAAATTGTGGCTGGCGAGCATTATACCTTCCCTGGAAGGACAGTGCCAATAACACTCTGGACGCTGAAAAAGCCTTTGACAATGTCAGCTTTGACTAGCTTACAATGCTCCTAACCAAAATGGGCTTTACTGGTCCCTTCAACCATCTTGTCAACTCAATGTACTATGTGGCCAGACTGGTGGTAACAGTTCTCCTTACTGAAAAATTCTGCCTCTGTAAAGGAACAAGACAAGGATGCTCCTTATCACCATGGTCTTTAACCTAGCATTAGAACCCCTTTCCAGATATCTAACTGAACAGGCCCCATTACATTGGATACAAATAGGGGACTTAAAATTACGCATCTGTGTTATTCGCTAATTATGTGCTTATATTTTCAGCTAAACCCACTTCTGACATGACCACCCTAAAACAAACCTCTGATGAGTTTAGACTCTGCTCCACCTTTCATATTAACAAGAGCAAAATCTTCCCGTTAGGCTCATTACCGGACCCCCCCCCCCCCCCCTGGACATCTCACTCCACCTTTACCATGACCAAGTCACATATAACTTACTTGGGTATTAAAATAGGCAAAATGACATCTACTTTATATACACTTAACTATCCCCCTTTATTAAAAAAAAAATTGTCAAGAATTGGAAAACTGGATTGGTCTGCCACTTTTGCATTGGGGAAATGCCATTTATTTAAAATGGTCAGTTTTCCCCCTCCTATTATATCCACTTCAAACTATACCACTGCTTCTAAAACACAAAGATCTCCAGCTGTTAAATAGTTAAACTCTATCTCACCAGAAGTGAAATGTCAGAATGTTTATTTTAGCCTGCTTACTTCCAATAGTCCTAGAATGGATTTCCAAGGCTTCCTGTTACTCTTACTACTCTATTGAAGCAGCGATGACACACCCAGACTCTTTGGTGGCTCTACTACACTGCAAATGGAAATCCAGCAGCTAGAACCTACAACACAATCTCCTCTTGCGAGACATAACCTGGAGGGAGATACAAAAGAGCTTTAACCTCTCATCCTTTATATCTAGGTACTCAACAATGCAAGGCAACCCTATGTTCCCCTCGGTGATGGAACACAAAATCTTCTCCCTATGGAAACAAAGAGGACTTACGGAGTTCTAGTCCCTATGTGATCTAAAATTGGGTGTGCCACTCCTCTTTCCAAGTATAGCAGAAAAATTCTGCATACCTAAATCCATGTCTTCTACTATTGGCAAGTCTCAGCTTCACCCGCGCCTTGTGTGGTGAGGGAAAAAAGAGATTCAGGGCAACTATAATAGATCTTTACTTGAAGGAGGGTCGTATACTATATCGGACATTTATTATAAACCTCGGATCCACCCCACTACCCCCCCGCCTCATCATCTGTGGCTAATTGGGGCAAGGTCTTTCCAGACACTGAGATACTGGAGAAACTGCTACAGGGTTACAACACAGTCCCTCAGTTAATTCCCAGTGAATCTTGGCTAAAACACAAATTAAAATACTTCATCAGGGCCATGTACCTTTCCTCTCTGGAAAAAACAACACTTATGCCCTGTACACACGATCGGTTCGTCCGATGAAAACGGTCAATCGGACCGTTTTCATCGGACGAACCGATCGTGTGTGGGCCCCATCGTTTTTTTTCCCCATCGGTGAAAAAAATAGAACCTGTTTTAAAATTTTCTGATGGTTAAAAAAACGATAGAAAAAAAATCGATCGCCTGTGGGGAAATCCATCGGTCAAAATTCCATGCATGCTCAGAATCAAGTCGACGCATGCTCGGAAGCATTGAACTTCATTTTTCTCTGCACGTCGTTGTGTTTTAAGTCAACGCGTTGGACATGATCAGATTTTTAACTGAGGATATCTGATAGAAAAAATCCATCGGTCCGTTTTCATCGTATGAACTGATCGTGTGTACGTGGTATTAGTCTGCTCTATGTCCTCTCTGCCATCAGCCAAAACAACTCCTGACTTGCTCCTCCAATGACAACACTCAACACAAGGACTGAATACTAATCTGCCTTCCAGTGCACTAATATGAACACTGAAACTCAACACTGTTTATTGGATATCCATATGTACCTCACACAGATAATTGAGTTGCTATCTTTTCCACAGAATTTATATTGTTTACAATATGTATGCACTATATTGCACAGCGAATGTTATAGTTGAAATATTCTGTGTTGATTTATGCACTTTACTGACACATGCACTTTTTTTTAGTTAAGGACCTAACTGAGGGTGGTGCATTGTAATACAGTTATATGTGTATGATGTCAAAGAAGGGAATTTATTTAGTTTGTTGTATAGCAGAATTGCAAGTGCCACACCATATCATCTTTAATATGGAGCCCCCCTCCCCACCAATTTGCCACTATCACAGCCTCCACTCTTATGGGAAGGCTTTACACAAGATTTTATAGTGTGTGCCCATTTAGCTCAAATAGTTGGCTAGTTATTTTCCGCACCAAGATTTCCAAACCATGGGCCAGATTCAGATACAATTACATTGGCGCAGAGTATCAGAGATACACTACGCTGGCGTATTTTACCAGGCTGTACGACGAATCCTGGTAGATTTTGTCCCTTATGGTACGGCGGCGTAGTGTATTTCTCGCCGCGTAATCGAAATACGCGATTAGGGGGCATGAAGCATTTAAATTAGGCGCGTCCCCGCGGTGATCGAACTGCGCATTCTCCGTCCAGAAATTTCCTGCCGTGCATTGCGCGAAATAACGTCGATTTACGGACATTCCTATTCCCGGACGTTGTATGTCAAAAATAAAAAAAGAAGTAGAAAAACGTTGATTTTCGACGCGGGAACGATGGCCATACTTAACATGGGCTGTCTAATATTAGACCAGCAAAAAGCTGGTATAGTTTTACGCAGCAAAAAGATGACTAAAGATGCCGTAAGAGATTGCGATAGACGTTCGTAATTTCGTGGATAGTCGGCAAAAGCTCATTTGCATACCCCGACGCGGAAAACGACGGGAACTCCACCCAGCGGCTGCAATTTTATTGCAGCGTAGATCCGAAAGCGTACGAACACGTAAACCAGTCGGATTGAAGCCCGCAGTCGTAATTTCATGGTTTGAGGTTTCAGAGTAGTGAAAAAACGCGCGTAATTCGAAAGTACTCCAGTCTAACGCGAGATAGACAGGAGTAGTCGCTCTGTGAATCTGGCCCCATGTCTTTATGGAACTGGTTTTGTGCACTGATGTAGTCTTGCTGGAACTTAAAATGGTCTTTCCTTAACTGTGGTCATAAATTGTGAAAAATGTCTTTGTATGCAGCAGCCTTTACAATACCCTCTTTGGGTTTGCATGGCTATAGATAATCATTAGTACTAACCCAATTTTAAAATATATATTTTTTTTACCTGTAAGAGTTCCATCCATATCAGTTAAAACAACTTCATGTTCCCACCGGAATCCAGCCTTGTTAGGTACATTAAAATATTCTATTCCATTAAACCTTGCACTCCATCCTCCACACCTGTCACTACACAATCCAGCAATTGATGTCACTGCAATAGCTGCACAGTTTGGTCTGTCAAAATTCATAAACTTGACTGATGATACTGTCAGTCCTTCATCGAATGGTAGAGTTATGCCCCTAGCTGTGCAATAACTAGGGCCAAGTCCTAGTTCATCCAGATGTCCCACAATGATGGAATTCTTAAGAACAGCTCCATAGGTCTCACCCCATCCACCAACATAAGATGAAATTACTCTCTTTGTTTCTATGCCGGAATCTTCATTATTTACCATGGTGAAGTTATGAAACTGAAGAGCCCCTCCATTTACCCATTCAGCCCCTTTCTGACAGTTCCATGTTGTCAATGATTTAAAAATAGCAGGAGATGGTGTAGAAGAACTGCAAGATCCTGTTACCATGGGAAAGTACTCTTGAAATATCCAGATGCCAAACCACCCCTGAGAATGAACAGTGTTGTTGTAAAATTCACCAAGTGGCACTCGTTTCTGGCAAATGTTCGGGTCATACGATGGACCATCTGGGTTGTCGTGCATTCTGTACCAAAAACCAAAATGTGTGCCACCAGCAGCTGCATTGTGCCTAATGGTGTTGTTTGGATTTGTTACCCAATACCCTGCTGGTGTAACATCATCATTCAGTAGACTGGTACTTTGCTGGACAAATACTGCCAGGTTGTACTGAAGCACATTGCCATGTTCTATGCCATCCTCAATAAAGAAGGCTCCTCCCATGATGTCATAAATTACGTTGTGTTCAACAAGGAGATGGTGAGTGTTGTGGATAGTTACTGCTCTGTTGTAGGTCTGGTGGATCCCACAGCCCCGTACATATGACTTAAACTGGACATCACCCATTAAATGCCAGTGAATAGGATAACGTCCCAACCGGAAAGCTTGACCTGCATGGAAAACCTGAAAGACATACCGTTTAGTTACTATGTTTTATGTTTCACTTCTGAAATGATTATGCTACTGATAATATCAGTCTACTCTAAACTGATATTAAAAGTAGAACTAAAACTTAAAACTTGAAGCTGAACTCCACAATTAAAAAAACAAATTAACTGCTCATTAAATCTAGGAGTAGCAATGTACACCAAGCCCCAATATCTCAGGAACATAGCAGTTACCTCCACATATTCTATTCTTCCAATGGACTGCTGCTTGTCAGGCTCTGGTGCATGAAACATTATACATCCTCCAAACTGATCACTTCCTATTGTCTCTCCAAACCTTCCTTGGAAACATGTTTGTGTAGCAAATTCACCTGGAACAAGAAATGGCACACTCTCAGGTGTGTTCAACAAGGTAGTGCAAAGTGGACATTGGACATGCACAGTTCCAAAACCAATGCCATTGATTACAATATAACTACTTGTAGTCATATCATATTAGAAAGTTTATGGACACGTTTACCTCCATGGGCACCTTGACCCCTTTCTGATGGAAGAGGGAGGAGCCACAGGTGGAAAACGATACACCTGTGTCAATAATCTCTAGGTGACACTAGGACTTTATGGAAAGCTATGTTTGAATACAATTTGCCTACCTAAAAAAAAAAAATTAACATAAAATACTTTTATTTGGCACACTGTTTTTAGTAAAACCCCTGTTTTTTTTTAATTATTATTACAGGCTGATAAATGCAAAAAATAATTAGAAAACATTTATTTCTTAAACAATTATTATTGCCAAATAAATTATATATACATTATACTTTTTTAAATATTGTACATGTAATTGTATCTGATAACAACACTATTTACACTATCAAATAGATGGCATCGCCATCCCACTGTAACCTTTAGCTTGCTCATGATCACTTTATCATAGTTGAATTGGTGATCACGTGATTAGTTGCTGATTGTCAGAGGAAACCAGAACTGTTGATGACAGCTGGAATTGAGAGCCACCAGCAATGCAAAGTGTTGGTTGGTGGCTGCTAAAGTGAGGACTTTTTTAATGTATCTCTAGCACAGGGCACCGTAATATGCAAATGCTATAGAAAAAAACTAAATTACCTGTATCAAATCCATCTGGACAAGCTGGTATTGTGTCACTCCATTCTGTATTGGTGAAACCTCTAACCACAATGTTTCTTGTAAGAAGGCCAACTTCAGCTCTAGCTTCAAAGACTGTTCCATCGGGCAAGGTGACTGATATGCCTAAGTGCTTGTACACCAGTGGCTTACTTAGAGTCAGGTTTTTGCCATCAGCAGACACGGATTGTATAGTCATCTTCTCATTCTGACTTTGACTATGCCTATTGGGAAAACAATGTACATATAAGGTTACCAGAATGTGATGCTGTCAAGGGTTTATAAGTGCTGCTCAAATTGCTTTATAAATAACAATCCATATAGAACAGCAAAGATGGGTCAATATGCATATTAAATAAATGCTTCTTCATTACATCTTTATGATCAACAAATCACTTTAATGCCGCGTACACACGGTTGGAATTTTTTGATGGAATAAGTCAGATTGGGAGCTTTTCATCGGATATTCCGACCGTGTGTATGCTCGATCGGACTTTTTCCCGTCTGAATATCCGTCGGACTTAGATAAAGAGCAGGTTCTTAATTTTTCAGACCGAAAAAAACTCCTAGTGGAAAATTCATGTGTCTGTATGGAATTCCGACGGGAAAAAAATCATGCATGCTCGGAAACAATTTGATTCATGCTCAGAAGCATTGAACTTCATTTTTGTCGGCTCCTCGTAGTGTTGTACATCACCGCGTTCTTGACAGTCGGAATTTGGTGTGACTGTGTGTATGCAACCCAAACTTGAGCGGAATATCATCGGAAAAACCATATAGATGGAAAGTTGAAAAAAATTACTGAATACCTTCTTTAAGAATAAAGTAAATGCTCATTTCTCCTGCTGCACACCCTGTCAAACCATGCATCAATCAACAAGAATTGCAGGGTGACGTCTGTGAAGAAACCAACACTTCCAGAAGATCTCTTGTGTCCTCCCTGAGCAGTCATTTGTTACACTCACTGTCACTGACCCCTATGTCACTAGAGGACACAGAAGTGATGTGGAAGGAGCCACTGAGCTCTGTTTGTTGATTTCAGTGAAAACTTCAGCCCAAGATTTCTATTGAACAGAATGGAATTTGGCAGCAGGAGAACTAATTATTCACTTTCTTTCAATAGTTTTCTACATTAGCGAGATTTTGTTGTTGTTTTTGTGCATCAAAACAGGAAGTCAAATTACAGTTACTGACAATTTTACTCCTATGATCATTTGACACATCAAGTTTCTTCCTTCACTTTGATTTCAGATTCTGTGAAGAAGAGAATCCTGCATTTTTTTAAATAAATATTTTGAGCTTCATTGCTGCAGTGACCATTATAGGTTGCCAAACATCTACTGCAAAATCAGTAAATTTGATGTCACCTTGTAAAACATTGTTGGAGTGTGATGTCACTGGTGAAAGTGTCATGTACCTGTGTCCAGTTGATGCAATCACAATTTCATCCCCAGTTTTCCAAGTGACACTTTGCTGTAGAAACAGAGTAGAGCTTCCAGCCTCTGCAGTCTGTGCTAAACGGGTCCAAGTTACCGGCACTGGAATACCTGGAAAACATCAACAAGAGTCTGGATTGGCCTTTGCATTTTTTTCAGTATGTGTCATGCTATTCCGTAGATATTGGACTTCTATCCATTTATTTACTTTAGTACTTTGGATCTATTTAAATAAATACAATTTGACTTACCATGAAGATCCAAAGTTCCTTGCCTGATCGCCAGTGTTTTTGCCCCGTACACAGGTAGCTCTGGGGAGCGTAAATGTCCATGCAAAGTGATGATAGCTTTGTGCTGGAATGGGGCAGCCTCAGTTCCAACCTAAATATAAACATCAAGCAAACCACTCCTATTATTATAGTCAATCATGTTAAAGTCTTTGGATTCTCTTATTATGTAGTACCACTGTGGTCAGCCATACCTGCATAACACCATTATCTGTAATAAGAATATTCTCAGCCTGGAGCTCAATATCAGCTTCATCAAAAACCAGAGTTCCTCCTGATGTAAAAAAATTAATACAATTATTAAACTCTTATATTTTCTGCCTACACTATAGCAGAACACAAAATACATACTGGTCTTGTTTAATAAAAGACTACACAATAAAGTACATAAAACAATAGCAATAATATGTCAGTCTACTTTAGTGTATTAGGCTGGGTTCACACTGGTACGACAACCGCTCTGACAAGCAATGTCGCATGACGTGTGCAAATCAATGATTCCCTATGAGAGCCATCTTAACTGGTCCAACACAAATTGGTCTGACTTTGAAAATGCTCCCTGCATTACTTTGGTCCTACTTCAGCCCATTGAATATCATTAAAGTCAGATCAAAGTAGGATCCTTGTCCTAACCATCTGACTTGTGACATCCGATATGGTGATTACAGCAGCAGTAACAGGGATTGTTTTTATTCGTCAAAGGACAAGTCGTAATATCTCAAAGTTGGAGCAAAATCTTATCTTGTTCATTCAAGTCGGATGGAAGTAGGACCGAAGTAGGCAAAATAGGATGATAGTCATACAACAGTCATGTTGTATCAGTGTGAACCCAGCTTTACCCAACATTTCAAACTAAATTGGGTCACATCAAGCCATGTTTCCAATATGTCACAGCCAACCCACATACTGACTATATATGGAAATGTATTGGTGCAGGTGATTGCTTGTCACAGCCACAAAACAAAGAACTTATCTCTCCTAATTAATGGCGCTTGCACCTCTTTTGTTATTTTGGAGCAGCATGTGCTCCATGTTATAAGTTTAGAAGAGTTGGCAAGCATTGTTAATGGGGAAAGGGCCTCTTCCCGACAACCCTGGCCGGTGGTTGTAGGGGTCTGTGGGTGGGAGGCTTATCAGAATCTGGAAGCCACCTTTAACAAGGGGTCCCCCAGATCCTACCCCCCATGTGAATGGGTAGAGGTACATTGTACCCCTAATATCAAAAAAAGCAGTGAAATGTAAAAAAAAAACAAAAGCCGGTTCTTGACAAGTCCTTTATTGTAAAATAGCTCTGAGCTGTCTTCTTCCCTGAGTCGTCTTCTCCTGCCGCCATCTTCTCCTGCTGCTGTCTCTGCCACCGTCAACTTCTCTTTAGACTGTCTCTCCCACCGTCATCTTCTTCTGCCACTGTCTCCTCCATCTGCCATCTTCTCCCCAGGCCTTCTCTTCTGCCACCGCCATCTTCTCCCACTGCTGTTTTCTTCTGTACCATTGGTTACCCACTAATAATAACAAAAAGCTGTTCTTCTGTCGCTGTCTTCCTGTGTTGCTCCTTGCTGTGTGGTGTCATTTGCATTGCCATGGGGCATGGCCATCCAACAGATTGTTCGTCGGACTAAATTTTACTTCCAATTTTTGTATTGTGTGTACTGGCCTTATAGGGGGCTGAATACAAATGCACGCCACATTTTTCAGATACTTATTTGTAAAAAATGTTAAAACCCATTTATCACTTTCCTTCCACTTCCAGGCACAGAGAGAACGTGCAAACTCCAGGCAGGTAGTGCCATGATTGGGATTCTAACCGATAATAACTCTAGTGCTGCCAGGTGGATGTGTTAACCACTTAGCCACCTTGGCATGCAAATGCAAAAGGCTTGTCATTGATATTTTGTAGGTTGATATTGGGTAATACATACAATTAATATTTGTGAGACTGACCCACCATAACATAAAACTCATTATTTGAAATCCAAAAGCTGAAATTCTAGATCAGCCCAACCCCTTTTACTATTCACATGCCATCCTGTATCCTCCTCGATTCCCAGGCATCAGCCAGGTGCCAAGGCCCTGGGGTCTGTTCTTGCTCCACTGTAGTCCAACGGCCGCACACAAAAGATGTACAACTCCAGCCAAGGTTTATTGCAATGACAGCACACCACTCACTCCCACTCAAAGCCATGCCCCCAATATGTTTTACTCAGAACAGGGTTTAATCAGAGGGATTCCCATGATTAAGCCCTGCTGTGGATAAAACATGTTGAGGGCATGGCTTGGATGGGAGTGAGTCGTGTGCTGTAATAAACCTTGGCTGGAGTCGTACATCTTTGGTGTGTGGCCCGATATTTAGATGGTTGAAATTCTAGACCAGATTTTATTTGGCTTCTATTTTGATAAGCTGTACCCACTTTTTTTTTTTTAGAAGATTAGTGTGTAAGTCTATGTACTGCCTTGTCCGGAAAAAAATGTCAGCAGCTGCAGGACCCAACTCCAATCAGCTAGCATCCTACTCTTTTCCACAGGAAAACTGTCTATATATACACCCTATTAGCTGGGGGTAAAGCATATTTTGTATACAGATTATTAATGAATGGCCCATACCAAAAATGTGAAGTCTACCAGGACCTAATGAACAGCATGATGGAAGTTGAAATACTGGCTTGACCCTACCTTGAATCAGCAGCATCTTCAGCACTGGAGTGCTTTGGTCCAGTAGGATAGTCTGTCCTTTAGTGATAACAGCCATTGAACCTTCATCTGGGGGAGATTCCCCTCCCCAGGTGTATATAGAGGACCAAACATCAATGTAGAAAAAGTCAGCATGGTCCTGAAACAGACATTTAATGATATTAGGTTGGCAGAACCTTATAGGTTATCAAGCTCTCCATTGTCTCTCTTTTGCAACTAAATCCCCCTGTGCTCCTGTTCTTCACAACTATCCCTCCTTTAGGTCTAATCCAGGGGTGCCCAACCTTTTGAAGAGTGAGGGCCACTTAAGCAACTTGGTAACCAGTCAATGGCCACAATGAGCGAAGCGGTCAGATCACAGGTCACGGCTACTCTATAGGCCCTCCGATCCGCCCAGGTGAAAGGGAATGAATTCCCTTCTGTTTTTCGGATTGGAGGTAGGTGGGCAAAAACAGACATCTGTCACTCTATAGAGGTGAAATGAGAGTCCCATTTCGTCGGACTGATCATGTGAAAAGGGCCTAAGACTGCTTTCACACTGATGTGCTGCGGTTTACCCAGAGTGCACCTTTGTCTGATCTGCGGGTTAGCTGAACTTTGCCATAGACTCCACCTGTGGCAAAAGCCGGCGCTGTAGAGGAAGCATCGGTTTATGGGGCTCTGCTCCGCAGCTGCTTTCTTCCTCTACCACCAGCTTAATTCACAACACTGATGCTGTGGTATGGCGGGTCGGCAACCTGCGATCTGGGCTTGCCAACCCATCATTCCAGAGCAGGAGGTCGCGGGCCACATCAGATGGCTCCGCGGGCCACATGTGGCCCCCGGGCCACTGGTTGGCCACCCCTAGTCTAATCTATTTATCTAACAACTATCCCAGCCAAAACCAATTTATTTTGAACAGTACAGGTAATAGTTAGAATATTTGTTTTAACTGCTCGGTAGAGGAGATTTACCTTCACTTTCTGACAAAGTCTCTAAACCTTCAGGTCCCAGTGACATGGACAAGAAGTGAAAACAGCCCACCAGGAACAAAAAAGTTAATTTCTTTCGTCATAGGAGTGCTTCTACTCTACTGGAGAAAGGGACATGGACTACTCTGTTTCCATAATTTATCCTCACAAAAGGTCCAGTTGAGACATTCTCAAGCCTCTGAATCACCTCTGCTCTACACCTACTAATCCATGCTTTCACCTGTAGCAGTTAAATTCTGTTGCTGGAATTTGGCTTTTAAATTTATATCAGAGTCTAGCATGTAAATAATAAACTTGTTTCACCTATTTTCAAGCACTAGTACAGGGGTTTCCATTGTTTTGACCTTCCTGGGCCACACATAAGGAATGACCTTGGGCCAAACATAAAATACACTAACAATGAGGATAGGGGATGAGCGGAAAAAGTCAGGCAGATCACAAGTTAACGATCACTAATATAGATATTCTAGCTATCTAGTAAAAAACTAAATTTTTTTGTAATATTTGTAATTATGTTTTTATTCTAAAAGTAAAAGAGGGCAACATAAAACTAGTGCACTATTTGAGACTGTTTTTGATAAACGAATGCATTAATATCTGTTTCGATGGATGTAATAGCAAGTTTTTAATGAAGTCTCATTTTGATTCTAATTATGCCCTTTATGTACTTCATCCTTAAAAATGGTTGTTTGTTTACAAATATAGGTGCTGCCGAATACTGATGACGTGAACAAGACGTGACTGTAAAGAGTGGGATATTTTCTTTCTTTAGGAAGATGAAACGTATAAAAGTCCAGTAAAAAGAAACTACTGTATCACATTTTCCTTTGGCTGCATGTGTTCGTATTGTAGTGCAAGTGTAGTGTATTACAGTGTAAACATATTTTTACAAAGGATTCCAGATAAAAATCAACATTTATAAGTAAGTTTGCAATTTTTTTGTTGAGGTGCAAACATAGCTGTCTTGGGCTGCAGGTTGAACACGCCTGCACTAGTATACAGAAACTGCAGAAATGCTGCCAATGAAAGCCAGTTGAATGCTCATTTTCATTTTCAAAAAATGATACAATATTATTTCTATGATCATCACATTTTAACAAATACTAGCAAATGTAAAGAGTATGTAAAACCATTGAAAGTGTCAGGGGGTGAATGGAAGATAAATATATGTGCCTGGGCATGGGGAAAGTACAGTCATATGTTTCTCTAGCCCAAGGATCTGCAATTAGCGGATCCTTGGGCTAATTGCCAGGACACTCTCTACTTTGCAGATAGAGAAAGGAGCTGTGTTTTAGTGGGTGTCCTGACACTCCTGCTCGCCCCCTCCCCCCTCAACAGGCTTTCTCCACATCAGGGAGAGAGCCTTGCATTACTGTGTGTAGTTACTGACAGAAGAACAGGAAGTGAGGATTTCTCAGAAGAAATAAGGACATTTAAAAGCAAAATCGAAGGATGAGGTAAGTGAAGGAGGACTGCACTGAGGTAAAGGAAGCTATTTAGGGATTTTTTTTTTTACCTTTACAACCCCTTTAAGAACATTGCCATTATTGTTTTATTATTTAATAGTGAGTCTCTCATCTACAGATGTGTTATGTTCTATTGTTGGGATGCTAGATGTTATCACTAATAAGGATGTCACACGATGTTGGTTCATGTAAAATCTTACCATTAGAGCTACTCCTTGGCCTCCAATGTTCACCCGGACCTTGGCTTTTTGTGAAGGGGAATGGGCTGTGGTAATGCAAACAATCTGTGTGCTGTTAGCTGATTGAACAATGCATGGGGACTGAGCGACTGTGACAGCAATATGTGAGGCATCATTGCTAGAAAGGAAAGAAAAATGTTGATCATTAGACATTTCCAATTCCTTTATACAGTAGGGACAATTTTGCAGGCTGAGAGGGAAAGTAACACTGTCTGCCTATAACAAATGTACTATTCATTCTTCCTTTTCCTAATAATGTTTAATTACCCAGCTTCCCTCTCTTTGTATGTTCTTCTCTTTTCAGAGTCCTGGGTTTCCCGGGATTATCTGTGAACCCCTAAACTTCTGTTTAAACAGACAAAATATCTGCTGGACTAATGTAAACCTGATCTTGACTATATATCATGTATCTTCTACCATAAGGCCAAAACTTTCTTTATTGTAACTGGTTTAAATATAATGATCTCACCATCATGCTCCTTGAGCCTCATTGTTGATTTGAGCACTGCGCAGGGGGCATATCAAACCAGTGGAGGACCGGAGTGCAAGAGTAACCGTCTAGCTCTCCAGCATGCTGCTTGAAAATGGCAGCTCACTACAGTTTTAACAGCTATGAAAAGGAATACTGAACAAATCAAGGACAAGCTGACACTGTCAGCTGGTCATATATAATCACACATGAAGCAATTACCTGCTGTGCATGGGTGCACATCTGTTCCTAACTACAGGTAATCTCTCCATGCGGTCTTCATTATGATCACATAATAAAAAATATACAGAAAGTTATAGAAGCAGCAGTGATAAGCTCTTTCTGTTTTGCTCTTTCTGCCCTGCAGTTCCACTTTTAGCACACTCTATTTATAAATTAAATAATTTTAGATTTAATACATCAGTGTAATACTCAGGAAGATCGAGTGTATGGCCGTGTCTGAAGACTGCATCTCATGGTCTGGTGCACGGAACCAAAGCCGTGTACATATCGTCTGATGTTGATGCATGGGTGTCTGCTCCTGTGCCTCATGCCCAGAACTGCATTCCGCTATCCTGTATTTGACCCAGTTTGCCTCTTGGCTCTGCTCTATCCAGATCTATTGCTCACGTTGGTTTGGGTCCTGGTTTCATCCTAAGCCTGCTCTTTTGGTACTTCTGCTGCTCTTCTGATATCAGCCCCTGACTTGGCTCCTGGTCCTGTTCCTGCTGTCCAATTTGGCACTGCTGCTACCCAGTTGTTGCTGGCCCTGGCTTGTCTTGACTACAGCTATGCTTTCTGTTCTACCTGTGTGCCAGCATCCTACGCAAGTTTCAGTCTGGGCATCCACATCAGTCAAGCAGTCCTCCAAACTGTCATGAGACCACTCACTGTGTCAGGACCCACCACAGGCACATGCCACTCCTCATTCTGCTACACACCCTGTCACCATCTCCAGGGGGTATTGGACAGGAGGCATAAGGAAAGCCTTATCATAAGCTCAGCTTCTACCAGATATTGGACGCTGCTGAATTCAACTTATAATTCTAGGCTTGTTAAATACTGTAAAACTAGCAGTAGCAGAAAGCAGTTTGCAATGAGGGCCAGTAGAAAAGGATTAAGAGAATAATTGATACCCAAACAGGGATCCGGTGATGGTAAGTCTGGTCCCCCCAGCGGTTCCTCCTCTCTTTGGGGTAACATCATATATGAGAGGGGTTAGCGCAGTAGAGTAGGTAAAGGAGTTGTTGATCCAGACAGCATTGTTTGGGTTAATGACACCAACATTACAGACTTGAGAAGCTGTGTTTGTAACTGGGGAAAAAAGACATAAAGAATAAGCTAATTTTTACCACTTACTTGTGTAATATCAATGTACATGTAATGTAGTCTTTATTGTATGGAGCATTAATAAATGATAACATGTTGATAGGCTATGGAAGATATTTAAATTTGTACTAAGGAAATTACAGCGGCTTTCTTTCTGATCTCTACTCCTGTCAATCCCAGTTGACTAGTTGTCTTGTTGTTCCAATGGTTTTCTGAGGCACTGACCTGGAACAACTATGCAGTTCTGGAGCTTTGACTTTCTAATCTGCATGCTTGTTTCAGTTCAGTAACTCTGAGGGTACTAAAGCCAGAAGAAGGTCAGCAATGGTGCCCCTGTATTTCTCATACAACAAATTCCCTTTAAAGCATATCTTAACTGTAGCGCACTACTGCAGGAGCCGCAGATGAACAAGCATCCCCCACTCCTGCACAGCCAGGCACACCAAATCTTCACTAGAACCCCGAGTCAGAGAGCAGTCTGTGGCATTGGTTTTGTTATTTATTAGAGGGTTAATAACTTGGACAGGGTTGGGAGGTTATGGGATGACAACTTGACTTCAACAACTTCAGGGACAACTTTCTATATACAGTGGGGAAAATAATAGGTGTAGTTTAAATGATAGAGACAGAATATCAACCAAATATCCAGAAAAAAAACACTTGACAGTCTCCTTGTCAGTTTAGGAATGGCTCCTTACAGGCAGGAACTCACAGCCCCTTACCAGTAACAAACATGGAGTGACACAGCTTGTAACTTTCTCTGCCACTTCCTGTGTGGTCACTGATCCCAGCACCACCTCTTCAGGCCCTGCCAGCCCTCCTGGCTGCAGGTGCCCCTTTCAGCAGCCCTCCTGGCTGCCTCTCCACACCAGTCCACCTCTCAGGGAAAGGACTGAAGACTAAAGCACACCACTGTCTTCAAGGGAGATTGGTTACATGTGACAGTCTCCCCCATGTGTAAGTCGCCACAGTGTTGCACTACTCAATCTGTCTCTTTCTCCTGTGCCTCCAGGAAGACCTCCTCCTTTGTATTTTAGCAGTATTCTTCCAGGACCCAATCTCCAGCCTTCTAGACCAGGAGCAGGCACCAGAGAACTGTCATGATGAGATATCCAGCCCTGAACTTTAATGAACCCTAACCCAGATTCCATGGCTCAGGCTTGCCCATACATCCCCATTCCTGCAGTCCCATATCGGTCAATTGGGCCACGTGGACATAGTTGCTGCTCCCAATGTGACGTATGTGTGTGTCTGTTGCTGTCAAATTGAACTACCTGTATGGGGATGTATGGAACACCTGTGCATCCCTGTGCAGGCAAACACAACCCTCGCCTGGGTATACGCATATGTACACCCAAGTGAACAAGGTCTTACTCATGAAATGCATTGGCTTCTGTGGATACAATTGCAAATAAATAGATCTATGTTAAATGTTTGCCTCTTTGCATCTTTCTTTCAATCTTTCACCTTTTTTATACATGCCCACTGTTATCAGTATATTGTAGTATTCAGCATTATTCCACAAATTATTTCTATACTTGAAACAGTTTCCTGTCTCTTATCTTTGCAGAAATATTCATAAAATATAGTGCAATGAACAAATATGATCATAAGCATTTTATGAATTAAGATCTATTACCTATAAGACTGAATAACATGCATTTCTAATATGATCTGCTGATCTTTTTCAGTGAAGTTGTATTGATTTGATGGGTAGTTCAGTTACTTACCATTATTCAAAGGCAATTCACAGAGAAGGAAGCTTGCATTAGATCTCACTTGATCTATTTTGCACTCAGAGTTGCAGATCAGCACCTTGGATACCGTCTCATTAAACCCAGAGCCAGCAATAGTGAGCATCAATCCACCACCGAAGCTTCCTAAACAGCATAAATAAATAATTGGCTACATATTAATTACACAATACATATTCACGGTTAATAACTATTTCATAACTTTTTATAATCTGTGTCACTTAAGTCTCTTTACATTTTTTTGTGAATGTCTCAACATCCTCATAAAAGTTACTACCAATAATGTTTGTAACATGTGTGTAATGTCAGTTTCTATTTGTTGCCTTTCGCAGGGCAAATGTAACATTCTCTAAGGCCTCGTACACACGAGGCAATCTATTTGTTCAAATCGGTCGGACCGACCGATTTGAACAAATCTGTTTGTTGGATTTTGGTTTGCTCACGTGTACACGCGAGCAAACCAAAAACCCCGCCAGCAGACGGCGCGCTAACGTGTCGGTGACGTGGCTGTGACACGCGATCAAATCTGTCTGCTGGAAACGGTCTGCTAGACCGTCCCAGCAGACAGATTCGATCGTGTGTACGGGCGAGCCGACGGATTTGGCCACCCGACAGATTTCAAAGCATGCTTTGAAATCTATCGGGTGGGAATCCGTCCGCCCAACATGTCTGCTGGTTAGTACACTTACCAGCAGACATGTCGTCTCGCAACGCCGCCAAATGGATTCGGCGCTTGCGCGGAAGTGTTTTACTTCCTGGTGCGGTGACGTGGCGGCGTCAACGTCACCGCCATGTCACCGACACGTCAGCGCGCCGTCTGCTGGCGGGGATTTTGGTTTGCTCGTGTGTACACGCGAGCAAACAAAAATCCTAACAAACAGATTTGTTCAAATCGGTCGGTCCGAACCGATTTGAACAAATAGATTGCCTCGTGTGTACGAGGCCTGACAGTCAATTCTACGGGAAATAGGCCATAAGAACATTCAACGGTTATGCCTTGTACACATGATCAGGCTTTTGCCCGGCCAAATCACATCGGAATTCTGCCGGAATTCCATCGGAGTAAAATAGAACATGTTCTATATCTAAACTGTGACGGAATTCATCAGAATATTTGATGAAAAAACTATGATGGGGCTACACACGGTTGGAATATCCGATAGAAAAAGTCTGTCTGACTTTTTCCAATCTGAAATTCCGATTGTGTGTACAAGGCATAAAAGTTAAAAGAGCATTTCACCAACAGAGAACAGCCTAACACCGGGTAAGAACAACTAACTATAATGGTAAATAATATGCTGGAGGTCTCTACATGGTGTACAATTTGTTTAGTGATTCCTGTGCAAACGTCCCAAAGAATGGGTGTTCAGTCAAAAGAACCTCCATCTGCAGTGGGAAGTGAAACATTTTGCAGAGGTATTACTACTGCTGCTAATTTTGAAAGCTTCCTGCTCAGTGCTCTTGGTTGTTAGGAAGCTGGCACCCTCATTCTGACAGCCAGTGACTCGCCCACACCCAGCAAATTCCCAGCTGACAGGTAAATGTAAAAAAATACATCATGTTTCCCCCAGAACTCATTCTAGGTCTTTAACATCTGATATGGACTTTAAGGGGGGCGCCACGAAAAAAAAAAACATGGGCCACCCAAACCATCATTTATATACAGGAGGGCCCCAAGTTTGCGTAACAAGATAGCAGCCAATGTTCCAGACCCTCCAGAGAAACCATTAACATTTTTGGATGGTTCTGGCTCCCACTATTGCACTCGTTGTAGATCGTGCAAAGGTACTAATAGGCAAGGGAAGAAAATAATTGGCTTTAAGTCTAATGTAACTAATGAGGAATTTACCATTGAGCCACTCATTACTTGCCACTCCAAGCATGTCACTTATGTTTTGGAATGTCCTTGTAAATTTCAATACGTGGGCCGGACCAACAGGGAATTAAAAGTAAGGATCAACGAACATGTGGCCAACATCATCAAGGGCTTCCCGAACCATAGTGTATCGAGACACTTTGAGGAATGCCATAATAAAGATCCACGTCAGCTTACTTTTTATGGTATAGATAGGGTCACCTGTCATTGGCGAGGCACTGACCTAAAGAAGGCTGTCTCACAAAATGAAACAAAGTGGTTGCACCGGTTACGGATGATGCAGCCGTTAGGATTGAATATTGAACATGCGCAGTGCCGCTCGCACATGCGCAGTGGGTGCCCGGCCGTGAAGCCAAAAGCTGACACGGCCGGGTGCCCACAGTAGCAATGAGGATGCCGGCCGAGGAGGGGGGAGCGGAGCGGGGCCCCGGCCGGCGCGTGGCTGGAACGCTGGAGCAGGTAAGTGTATGTTTATTAAAAGCCAGCAGCTACACTTTTTGTAGCTGCTGACTTTTAATAAACATAAAATTTGCCTGGAACACCCCTTTAATGTGGCTTCCCTTAGCTGTCATTAATAGAATTGTATGTGCGGTTGCTTGAACCGGGACAGAGGCTTCATTAGACTCAATCCCTGTCACTTATTTGATTGATGGACCTATATTATACGTTGAATGCGCGATCAGTGATGCTTCCTGACGATGTGGTAACACGAAACGTACGTTGAGGCGCCTGGTCACGCAAAATCAACGCACTTCCGGTCGCGCTGACTCTGGATCCGAGAGGTGGAACGCACGCTATCCTGCAAGCGTCCTGAGCGTGGAACCGTTCTCTCCACTAAACACACAACGCTGATTAGCCTCAGTGCCAGGTAAAGGCACCAACCAAAGTAACGTGCCACTTGGCGCTGTCTGGGTTTTATATATTTTTATTAAAAACGTTACTACTCTATGGCGGTTATTCCTTTTTTCTGGTTTGCTTCATGGGCTATGGAGTCTGGTGGAATCAAGTGACTAAGAGCTGCGCATGGAATCCATGGCTTTTGCCATATGCTGTTATTGACCTCTTTTTAATTAAATAGGTCAACATCTTGCGGTAAGGTGCCATCCTTGAGCACATTTGCAGTGATTTTTTTTCCTTTTGGTGCTGGTGCAGGTGGAAAACTTCTATTGGTGGAGTGAAATCATTCTCCGAGTTTATTAAAAACAGCACTTCTATTAATCTCCCAAATTGGGATTATTGCACTATGTTGGACATTATAATTAATAGTATTATTATTAAGTACTTATGATTATTCACTGTTTTGCTTAATGTTGGATATTAGCATTATTATTTTCACTAATTTACGACCATTAAGCTATTTTACTATCTGTAGCGCCCCCTACCTTTTCACTTTACCCAATATTGTTTCAGTTTTATTGCAATTTGGGGTGCAGCTCAGTAATTGTATCTATACTCACTGTATTAATTATTTAGCTGACGTAAGATTTTACCCTCTATACCAGACTCACTACCAGACTCTTATCTAAGCATGCAATGTACTAGTAAGGAAAGGGGGGGGGGGGCAAGTGTGCATCCCTTACCAGGTAAGGTGTCTTCAATATGGTCGGAAAAAAAAGTAGGGGGACAAGCATGCGTCCCAAACCAGGTAACGTGCACTCCACATGGTAGAGTACCTTGCCATGGGAAAACTCCCTGGCAAAACACCTTGTCCACATGTTAATGTGGACAAGGACTTTTTCCCTACAATCCTGGCCTGTGGTTGTGGGGGTCTGTGAAAGGGGGGCTTATAGAAATGTGGAAGCCTTCTTTAACAAAAAGGACACTTCCAGATATCAGTTCCCCCTATGTGAATAAGTAAGGGGTACATATTCTTCCACATTTTAAAATTGGTGACAGCTAAAAAAAACAAAGTTACGACAAGGAAGACAGCTAGCTTCAGAATTTATGAGGACGTAGATTTAGTAGACAGCTTCTGCATCTTTGGATCAAATTTTAACAATACAAAATCCACAGTCAAGAAATAGAACACAGACTGGCACTTGGAAGAGCAAGCAAATAGATGGACATACATTGATCAAAATGAGTCTGGTTCAGCTGGAACTGGCCAAATTTTGATCAGTGTGTGGCAATCTCTGCTCGACAGAATTTGATTATTTGACTGAACCCTGTGAAAAGGACATGCTAGAAAACTTTTCCTGATCAGCAGCAGCAGCCAGTGATCAGTCATTGGCACCTGCTGCTGCTGAGCTTTCTGTGAGAAGAGCAGCACTGTTGCAGAGGGGCCGAGCACTGGATCGAGATAAGACTCAGGTAAGTATTTCATGGGGGGCTGGGGGAACTGACAAGAAAATTACAACCACTTATCACAAATCAAGACCAAACTTTTTACTAGAAGCACAGATGACTAGGCTGAAGTTGTCTGGACATATTATGAGAAGAACCAACTGCCTTTAAAATACAATTATTCTTAAAGGAAATTGAAGAGAAAAAAAGAAAAGGACAACCCACAATAGGATGGATGACTGGATGCATACAGTCACAGAAAGCATCAACATGTTGTGTTTGTGGAGACAAAAGGCCCAAATCATTATGAAGAATCACTATCCATGTTCTCTCCAGTGGTTTGTTTTGACTTGTTGGCATCGAATGTGTGGGTGAGGGAATTAAGTCATTTTCTTTTATTCAACGAGATGGTTGAACAAAAAATGACTCATGTTATGGTCAGTCTTAGGCAGCGTACACACGATCAGACCAGTCCGATGAAACTGGCCCGAAGACTAGTTTCATCAGACCAAATTGATTGTGTGCGCGGCCCATCGGACCGTTGTCCATCGGACCAAAGTTTTAAAACTTGCTTTAAAATCTGTCTGATGGACACCTGTCCGTCGGACCAAAACGATGGTTAGTACACAAAAGCATCAGACCAAAAACCTGTACATGCTCAGAATCAAGTCGACGCATGCTTGGAAGCATTGAACTTTGTTTTTTCAGCACGTCGTTGTGTTCTACGTCACCGCGTTCTGGTCCGATGGGATTTTGGACTAATGGTGTGTACACACATCAGACCACTTCAGCGGTGGTCCAATGAAAACGGTCCATCGGACCAGTCTCATCGGTTTGGTCTGATCGTGTGTATGTGGCCCTAGTCTACATCAACGGTCTACTGCTAATGACACTCACCTTGATTTGGAGAGATGCTGGTCATACTCAGTTCATAAGTAAATAATTCACTGGATCTTGCCAAGCCTTTCTTATTCTGTAGTGATATTGGGAATGTTCCTCCCCAGTGGTCTGTCACTGTGCAGTTTAGTAAAGTATCTGATATGAAGGTGATGACACATGTGGCATCACCAATAGCCACTGCAACATCTGTGGCATCAGAACCAAACTGTGTGCCAAAAACAGATATGGTGGTTCCTGATGGTCCTGTTAGTAAATAAGACATAGAAACAACTTTAGATATTTAAATAAGTTATACAATAACTATGACTTCATTAATGAAATACAGGTGGTCCCCCACTTACAAACATCCGACTTACAAACGACTCCTACTTAAAAAAACAATCCTTGTTTCCTTAGAAAACCCACATTTTCAAAATCCAATTGTCATTGGGACAAAAGGTGAGGTGAAATCTTCTGGACAGGGGCACAGACAGCAAAACAAATGCTACAGGGGTGATAACCCTTGCCTATGTTATCCAAAAAGCTTAAAAATAGATTTTTTTGGCTGGAGCAACACTTAAAAAATGTACCTGTTCTGACTTACAAACAGATTCAACTTAAGAACAAACCTACAGTCCCTGTCTTGTTTGTAACCCAGGGACCCCCTGTATATCAGAACCAGGGGTTTAACTGTAAATTTTGTTCTATGTTTTTTTTTTTCAATGACAGCATACTTATGCCGCGTACACACAATCATTTTTCAGCATGAAAAAAAACGTTGTTTTTAAAAAACGTCATTTAAAATGATCGTGTGTGGGCCTCACATAATTTTTCAGGTTCTGAAAAACGACAAAAAAAAATTCGAACATGCTGCTTTTTTTAACGTTGTTTTGAACAATGTAATTTTTCGGGTTGTAAAAAATGATCGTGTGTGGGCTAAAACAACGTAAAAAACCTTGCGCATGCTCAGAAGCAAGTTATGAGACAGGAGAGCTTGTTCTGGTAAAACTACCATTCATAATTAAGTAAGCACATTCATCACGCTGTAACAGACCGAAAAGCGCAAATCGTCTTTTACTAACACGGAATCAGCTAAAGCAGCCCAAAGACGAATGGAACTTCCCCTTTATAGTGCCATTGTACGTGCTGTACGTCACCGTGCTTTGCTAGATCATTTTTTTTAAACAATGGTATGTGGGCAACGTCGTTTTTAATGATGAAGTTGGGAAAACATAGTTTTTTGGACATGCTGAAAAGCAAAGTTTTTTTTCATGCTGAAAAATGACCGTGTGTACGCGGCCTTATTATTAAGGCCGCGTACACACAATCAAATTTGTCCGCTGAAACTGGTCCGTCGGACCGTTTCAGCAGACAAATCCGATCGTGTGTATGGGCTAGCGGACATATTTGGCCACCGGACAAATTTTAAAACATGCTTTAAAATTTGTCCGCCGGAGACATGTCCGTCGGATATGTCCGCTGGTTAGTACACTAACCAGCGGACATATCTGCCCGCATAAGCGTCGAATGGATGCGACGCATGCGTGGATGTTTTTTACTTCCTGGTGCGGTGGAAACGGTCCGTCGGACAGTTTCAGCGGACATGTCCCTCCGTGTGTACGCGGCCTAAGACTCCATTACATTTGAACTTTTATAGCTTATAGAAGTAAAAAAACAAAAAAAAAAAAACAATGAATGCATTTGTAATAAAATAAATCACTGAATGTATTTTTGAATGTATATCTGCTATTAAGGGCAAAACAAAAGGATCTCTTTATTGTAACCCTTCTCACAGAATATATTTACATTTCTTTAGTTTCTTTACCACTCTATTCAGTACTGGGAGAAAAAGTAAGGTTGGAGGAACAACCATGTTACGCTTTATGTGCTAGCACTGGGCCAATCAGTGCTGTCACATGGTCCAAATTTTAGCCCTATATAATCTACAATTCCAGTGACCCACCAATTACACACTCTTTAGGATTGATCCTGGTGGCTGAAAGAAGTGGTAAGAGAGTGAAAAGATGGTATGTGCTTCTGGGGAGGTGGGTATTAAAGCAAACTTTTTGCCTTGTCATGCATGGGCAAAGAACCTCTGCTTTCACATTTGCCACCTTTTGGGGAGCAGAAGGGGTGGGTATCTGGTTTTGAAAGTCAGAAGTTAAGCCACCCTCCTCTTCCCTTGCAGCCGACCCATTCATGGAGCGCAGCACACTTCACGCAAGCGCAGTAGGGAACCAGCTGTAAAGCTGCAAGGCTTCACTGCCGGTTTCACTTAGTAGAAATAGCGGTGGCAGTACCCAATAGCCAATTGAAAAATCGGCTCAGGTGAGGATACCATTGGATTCCTAGACAGGTAAGTGTCATAATATTAAAAGTCAGCAGCTACAGTATTTGTAGCTGCTGACTTTAATTTTTTTCTGAAGTAGCCACTTTAAATATAGACATTAAATATAAAAATTTGACTAAAGCTGGCCATACACACTACTATATTGTAAAATATTTTGGCTCTATCAATGATTGTGTTTGAGCTTCCCTTATATACAAATGCAATGAATTATTGTTAGAAAGGCTTCACATTACAAATTTTGGTTATTCTAAAAAAAAAATGGCCAGCCTAAGGTTTTTTTCTTTAAAATTAAAAGAACATTTCTATTTATGTTCAGACACTTTTGAGATATACACAACCCTAAAAAAAAACAATCTGTATCGCCATTCACTGGCTAATAGCATCCCAGTGGAAATCTCCTTCAATCCCCCTAGCCCCACTCAAACCCAGAATCAACAATATAAACCTAATGGAAAAAATATTCAATACTTTACAAAATACTATGCATATTTTTAATAATAAATGGTCCCCCTGGACTTAGCAATCCCCCCTATTCTTTAACACAGCCCAGACCCCATGGTTTATCATTTTTTTTTTCTTGAACATTGTTTGATTTCAACATATTACACGTCTTACAGTCTTATAACGCTTTTGTCAATTTGGATTATATTTGTAACCTTTGTACGATATTCTGATTCATACACTAGTATTATTTCTCTTATATGTGCTAACCCTTACTTTATATAGGCATTGTTCTTATATATTTGTACCATCATCTATCTTTTTCAATAAAAGTTTGTAAACAAAAAAAAAAAAAAGAACAACGAGGTTGGTGACCTGGCTTTTTTCTTGTTTGTAGCTGAGTTTCAGCCTTGTCACATCCCTGCCCCGGCATGTGGCTAGACACTAGACATGTGCACACTGAAATATTTTGTTTCGGATTTTCGTTTTCGTCCAAAAAATACATTTATTTAGTTACTCCCGAATTCCATTTTTATGTATTTAGTTTTTTGTTGGAAATTGCAATCGTCCGAAAATCCGAACTAATTAAGGTTGAATCTGTCATTGAAGGCTTATGGTGTCTGACTGTCTGTTGAATGTTCAAAGAAGATTTGATGGAGCAGCGAAACTGTACGACGCTTCAATCATACTTTTCTGGTCGAATGTTCTGCCTACAAGCTGTAGTAGAATTTTAATGTTGTATGACTAGTAATAATTATATTTATTAATTATTATTACTAGTCAACCAACAATAGAATTTTTCTATAGCCTATGGGTCAAGCATTTGACCGGAAATGTATGATTGCTGCGTCATACAGTTTAGCTGCTCCGTTGAATCTTCTTAGAACTTTCGACAGACACCATAAGCCTTCAATGACAGATTCTATGTTTTCTGATGCTTTGTCGAATCTTCGTCATTCATGTTGAATTGTCAAGTTTGTTCTAGCTTTTTTACTGCTCCTCTTTGGTTACAATCAGCCAATAACATTCATCATCATCAGTATTTTTATTTTGCTATCCCCACCCATTTCCAGCAGCGATCTTTTCTCTCTATGTCGAATATTTTCTCTCTATAATATCGAATCTTTTCTCTCTATGTAGAGTAATCTTGGACTAATAGAGTTAAGGTTAGGCACATTCGACCAACAAAAACGAAAATAAAGCACTTATTTATGTCATATGATCTTTCGGTTTTTGTGTTCTGTGCGTTCGTTTTCGTTTGTTAAAACGATAACGAAAATACCTGAAATGCGTTCGGACGAAAACAAATGCACATGTCTACTAGACACTGAAGGAGCAGCAGGAGTACAGTGGCAAGTCATCTGCTTACTCACTGCAGTCAGGATATTATTTTCTAGCTCATAAGAACCACATGCTAAATTATTGTTTGCCCTTCCCCAATCGGAAAGTACAGGGATTGCAAAAGTTTGAAAAAGAGTAATATTTAGGTATCTCTATTAGTTAAATTTACAAATGTAATTATATTTTTGAATATATAACTATACTCATTGATAATTTTTTTATATCTACTTTACATGCCATGTTGAAATTGTATACCTGTGCTGGGAGAAATTGACGTTACTGTAGGGGTGTCCGCCTCTGAGTAGGAATAGCTGAGTGATGGATGGGATGCAGATGGTATGTAAATGTTTACTGTGGCAGTCCTGGCAGTTGAGCTTGCAGGAGTAACACACTGGATACTGCCGGGGGTTACTGACAGAATAAAGCATGGGATGCCATCAACTTTCACCGTAGTATTCATTGGGGGGAATCCATTCCCTTCTATCTGCAAAACTGTTCCACCTAGAACACTTCCAGATGGTGTTAAGAGTACAGCTTCAGCAGGGCTGTTTATGGTCAAGGAGCCTTGGACCAAGCCTTTGCTTAGGACAATAACATTAACCAGATAGTTAGCAGCAGGAATTGGATCTACACTGCATTTAATTTCCGTGTCATTGACCTCTTCCACACTGGCTGCCACACTATCTCCAATATAAACTGCTATGTCATTAATGTCTGCTCCAAATCCACTGCCATAAATATTCAACATGGTTGAAGTGTTGCGTACTACATTTGGGGAAATGCTTGATGCAACCACTGTGACTGGGCTGGTATAGACGAAGTTGCAGCTTCCGTTGCACAATGCGGTAATTCTATTGACTGTCACCTGGACATTAACAGTGCGAGCGTAACTGGCTAGGGTGTCACAAACAATGTTTGTGTAATTCATTGATACAATGCTGCAGCCTAAGCCTGTTATGATGGTGGCGTTGTTGTTTGAGAAACCAGATCCAACTATGGTTATTCTTGTACGTCCGGAAACAAAGCCATTGTTTGGTATTATGGAGTCGATGTGAGGCAACAAGGCAAATCTCCTGTTCATCTCTTGGTTTATAGCATTGATAGCATTTCCATAGTTTTTCACTGTTAAAGATACAAGTTCTGCAATTCCAATATTCATGGAGTCCTGAGGATCTATCTTGCAGGTTATTGAAGTTTCATCAGCGGACATGACTTTACATGGGTAGTTTCCAACTGAAACCTAATAAAATCATAGATATAAGTATATTTTATGATTAGGTTTGCAACCAATTCACTTCTCCTGTCTTTCTATTCTATTACTAATAGTGGTTCTAATGTCTGCAGCAAAATAACTATATGAAAAGCAAAAGGTCCTAGGGTTCACCAAGGTTCTGGCACCATCCCATTATACAGTGCTATCTGGCTTGGATAATATAATAGAAAATGTCACACTTCAGGAATTGATGTATGAACCATGCAGCATATTATGCATGAAGTGCACCTTCGGCTCAGATTTGGTATTGTGCCAAAAAATTGCGCTCATAGACTTGCATTAGCCTCGTACACACGGCAAAAACCATCAAGAAAACTGCTGGCAGAGTTTTTTTTGCCGAGAAAAACGGTCGTGTCGCCGGGAGTCTCAATTTTTTCATTGGGCTGGTTTACGACGAGAAACATGTTTGTGTGTGTGCCCGCGCATGCTCAGAATAAAGTATGAGACGGGAGCGCATCTTCGGTAAAAGTGGCGTTCATAATGGAGATAGCACATTCGTCACGCTGTAACAGACTGAAAAGCACGAAGACTGAAATGCGCGAATCGTCTCTCACAAAAATTTTACTAACACACGTTAAAACGAGACAGTGGCGCCAGTGGATTCAAACTTCCCCTTTATAGTGTGCTGTCGTAAGTGTTGTATGTCACCGTGTTTGAGAACAATAAGATTTTGTCTCAACAGTGTGTATACAAGGAAAGCTTGACAAGAATCTCGTCGAGAAAAACGTTTCTTTTACGATGAGATTCTCGGTCGTGTGTATGAGACTTCACTGTTAAACTTTTTATGCACAGCAAGAAACCACAGCGAAAAAGTAAAATAATTAGTTGAACATAACAGTACCCAACAATCAAACATACAAAGGTGAAAAACACAATAACAAAACATACAACATTAGTTCCCCTCCTAAAAAAAAAAAAGACACACTCTATAAATAAAGAAATAAGAATATTTTTTTTTTAAGCAAAATTCACATAAGCCATACAATGAGTGACACTGAGTTGTTTCCCTTCTGTAAAATGCTGTCTAAACAATTTTTCTCATCCCAATTATTGCCTGAAAGTTGCTGATCTACAGTAGACACCAAAATATATCAATGATCGGAGTGTAAAGATGTGGGCGCAACTCACTCCCTAAAACAGGAGGGGCCAGATTCTCTAAGAATTCCGGCGGCGTAGCGTAAGCCAGTTACACTATGCCGCCGCATCGTACTAGAGCAAGTGCTTTATTCTCAAAGCACTTGCTCCGTAGGTTTCACCTGCGTCGCGTAAATCGCGCAGCGTAAACCCGCGCAATTCAAATGGGACAGCTTGTATTTAAATTAAGCGCGCCCCGCGTCGAATGAACTGCGCATGCGCCGGCCGGGGGAAAAAGCCCAGTGCGCATGCTCCAGCTCACGTCGGAAAGCGTAGTTGAAACCGACGTCAAAACGACGTGAGCGTCATTTACGCAACTCCCTATTCGCGAACGAGTTAGTAAAACGACGTAAGCGACGGAAAAAGCCGACGCTGACCCGACGCCATACTTTACATGGCATCCCACGGCATCCGACGGAACTTCGTAAGGTTACTCCACATAGAAGCTGGGGTAACCTTACGCGAACGAAAACAACGTACGCGACGAAGGGGCGGCGTAAAAGCGATCGGGAATCGGCGTAGTAGCCTCATTTGCATAGGCAAATGAGAAAACAACGTAAAGGCCACCTAGTGGCCGGAGTTGTCATTACAACTACGATCCGCAAGAGTAATTGTATTACACTTGTCGGATGTAGAAGCGTATCTATGCCAAAGTGATGCTAAGCATCACTCACATATATACGAGGCTAAAAAAAAGGCGATACGACGGGGTATCTGAGATACCCCGTCGTAGCGCCTCTGAGAATCTGGCCCGAGATCGCTATGAATATAGAAGGTACTAATGGATTTTTTGGAGTTGCGCCAGTAAATTTATGTATTGAAAAGAAAAGATAAAAAAAATGTAAACAATAGTATAATGTATGTTCCACATGAAGACAACGTTTTCACAACAAACAAGCAAACAAGTACTGATATTGGTCTTGACGTATTTTGTGAAGCAATGTTTACTTCTTCAGGAGAAGTTGCATTATTGTACTTGATTCAGTTAAATTACTAACATGCACACTATTGTGCTCTGCAAAGTTTTACCCAACGTGGGAGCTTTATAATATTTCTGTAAAAAGGAAATTCCACCTAAAGTCAAAAATAAAAAGTGACCAATAGATCTTGCAGACAATGCTTTCTTACAACTCTTGGTGACTCCAGTAATAAGGTCTTCCCTTATGAATTGCTTTCTTCTTCCTTGTGCTTCATTCACCAACTTCTCCTGCTGCAGGAGATGTTATCTCATTGCCTGATAATGGCTATAACAGAAGTGGGACCTGGAGAACCAAATCTGAGATATATAAATCGCTGGTGAGAGATTGAGCACCAACATCTACCCAGAGCTGAATTTTAGGTGGACTGACCCTTTAGAATCTTTTATGACCACAGAAATATTTTGCTATACTTTATATACACCAAGAATGTGCGCATGTGCAGTACATTCGGGTACATTCGGCCAGGCTCGGCTTCGCTCGTGCTCACGCATTAACGTCACAGAGCGTGAGCACGAGCGAAGCCGAGTCTAGCCGAATGTACCCGAGTGTACTGCACTCGGTATATGTTGGCGGAGGCGTTCAAACTGAGCGCAGGAAGCGGGGATTCGACTTGAGGCGCACGCTGGAGAAGCCAGGAGGACACCACTGATGCCGAAGACAGACACCGGACCGGACAAGGCCGCCGATGGATGCCGCCCAAAACACCAAAACTGTAAGTACTAAAAGTACTAAAATGTTTTTTTTACAGGTCCACATTAGGGGTGCGCGCTATACGCTGGTGAAAGATTGAGCACCAACATCTACCCAGAGCTGGTGGACTGACCCTTTAGAATCTTTTATGACCACAGAAATATTTTGCTATACTTTATATATACCAAGATCTATCTATCTATCTATCTATCTATCTATCTATCTATCTATCTATCTATCTATCTATCTATTTAACTTTCTTGGTCTCATCCAAATAGTTACCTGGTTAGCACATGTGATGTTGCTGAAGCCAGATCCCAGTATGGTTATTGGGTCATGAATTGCTCCATAGGTTGGTGTAATGCTGGTAATGGAAGGTGAGTAACAGTTGGAGTACCCGAACCAGATAGAATAGTTATGTGTTGTACTATCATCTAGCTGTGGACAAATAGGTTCTGGAGCGGCACAGTCAGCAGTTGGTGGAGGTGAAAGGGGAACTGCAAAAACACAGAAATAAAAGTTAAACAAAGAACAACACACACCAGTCTGATAATATAATGTATATACTGTATACTATTTTTTAGACATGCGCACATTGAAATATTTAGTTTCAGAATTTAGTTTTCGTCCGTAAAATACATTTATTTAGTTGTCCAGAAATTTGTTTTCATTTATTTTGTTTCGATAAAAAATGCATTCATCCAAAGATCCGAATTAAGGTCGAATAGAATAGAAAACATAGAATCTGTCATTGAAGGCTTATGGTGTCTGTCGAATGTTTTAAGGAAATTTGACAGAGCAGCTAAACTGTACGACGCCGCAATTGTAAATTTCCGGTCGAATGTTCCGCCTACAAGCACTAGAAGAATTCTAATGTTGTATGACACAAATAATTATATTTATTAATTATTACTAGTCAACCAACATTCAAATTCTCTTATAGCCTATGGAGTATTGGGGGAGCATTTGACCGAAAATGTACGATTGCGGCGTCGTACAGTTTAACTGATTGTCGAATCTTCTTAGAACTTTCGACAGACACCATAAGCCTTCAATGACAGATTCGATGTTTGTATGTTTTTCGCTGCTTCATCAAATCTTTGTCGTTCATGTCGAATGGTCTACCCCCACACTGTCTCTGTAAAGTCGATTCTTTTCTCTCTATGTCAAATCTTTCCTCTCTATGTAGAATAATCTTGGACTAATAGAGTTAAGGTTAGGCACATTCGACCGCAGATTCGATAGACACAGATTGCTATTGTCAGCGTCATGTCAAATCTCCTATCTATATCGAACTGATGTAGCAATGAAAACGAAAATAAATAATTTTTTTATGTCGGATCTTTCGGATTTCGGATTCTGCGCATTCGTTTTCGTTTGTTAAAGCGATAACGAAAATACCCGAAATTCGGAAGAAAATGCATTTGGACGAAAACAAATGCACATGTCTACTATTTTTTACACATTTGCACCTTTTTAATAAAACAGAATTCATTTGAATGTCTGCTTGTATGTCTACTGGCTTAATTCACAAAGCTTCACACAATGACAAGAATCATCTCATGCAATGGGTACAATAAAGTGAAAAAAATTGTGTGACACACAGAGCAGAATGATATCTAATTGTAGTAGTGAAGAGGTCCTTGCCTCATCCCACAGGTCCTTATGGCAGGAAAAAAATATATAGATGGAGTTTGTATCCTTTGCCAACTCTTGTTGAAATATCTTGTTCGAAGTGGGATGAAGAAATTAGTTAGCACTGTCAGAATCCACAGCAAAGCCAGTATTTGCTATAATCCAGAGTTCCTTGGAAAATTACAATTTGTTTCACCTGCAAACCCAATTTGTCGTTCAAAGGACCACTTCAGTGTACTTAGAGCTTGTAGATTGCACACCTGGTTCTAAATAGGAAGCTACCTTCACTTCCCTTGTGTGACATCACTGACCTAATAACTACCGTATTTATCGGCGTATACCGCGCACTTTTTTCCCCTTAAAATACAGGAAAAATCATGGGTGCGCGATATACGCCGATGCCCGCTTCCCGCGCTCAGTTTGAAGTGAGCCGCCGACATATACCAAGTGCAGTACATTCGGGTACATTTGGCCAGGCTCGGCTTCGCTCATGCTCACGCATAAACGTCACAGAGCGTGAGCACGAGCGAAGCCGAGCCTAGCCGAATGTACCCGAGTGTACTGCACTCGGTATATGTCGGCGGAGGCGTTCAAACTGAGCGCAGGAAGCGGGAATTCGACTCGAGGCGCGCACTGGAGAAGCCGGGAGGACACCACTGATGCCGAAGACGGACGCCGGCCCGGACAAGGCCGCCAATGAATGCCGCCCAAGACACCAAAACTAAAAGTACTAAAATGTTTTTTTTACAGGTCCACATTAGGGGTGCGAGCTATACGTCGGAGCGCGCAATACCCCGATAAATATGGTACTATACTTTCTTATTAGTATAGTACTTAATAAAGATATAAACTTTGTTCTTATTGGCCACTGATGTCACAAATGTCTTCCTATAAGCTCCAGTGACCCTAAAAGTGGGATTGTCATTTAATTTTAAGGTGTTTATGTTACTTTTGAAGCAAGGCATTCCAAATGTAGAAGCCCACTGCCACTTTGTTCAATGGTAATAGGCTCTTTAAGTCAATTGCTACTGATTCACTATAGCACTTATTTCTAGTGCTGCGAGTACAACAGTGCTAGGAAAATATTAGTCTGGTTGCAAAATGACTTACCAGGTACATAATCAGCCTCAAATCCTCCAACTGTCACCTGTACTGCACTGATGGTTTCTTTGAGTGGAGAGACATAGACCACCCCCTGCATGTATAACGTCTGTCCATCATTGACATAACCACTGCTGTAGTAATAGGTTCCTGGAGATGTGAACTTGTAGGAAAAGACACCTGAGACAAAGAAAACACTGTTAAAGCACCACCATACAAACTGAAAGCAGAATTTTCAAGTATGCAATTCCCACTAGGACAGAATTTAAATGTTATGTATATTTTAAATGTGTATCATGTCTCAAGTGTATCTCTATATCTCCCTCTTATATGTGCCAGCATTATATATATATATTTTTTTTACACCTTTTGTAGCAACTAAAGGCTTTAATTATATTACACTTGTGACAGTTTTCTTATGTAGGTACAGTGGGGATCAAAAGTTTGGGCACCCCAGGTAAAAATTTGTATTAATGTGCATAAAGAAGCCAAGGAAAGATGGAAAAATCAACAAAAGGCATCAAATTACAGATTAGACATTCTTATAATATGTAAAAAAAAGTTAGATTTTATTTCCATCATTTACACTTTCAGAATTACAGAAAACAAAAAAAATGGCGCCTACAAAAGTTTGGGCACCCTGCAGAATTTATATCATGAACTGCCCCTTTGCAAATCTGAGACCTGCCAGTGTCATGGATTGTTCTCAATCATTGTCTGGGAAGACCAGTGGATGTCAATCTCAAAGGTTTTAAATGCCCAGACTCATCTGACCTTGCCCCAACAATCAGCACCTTGGGTTCTTCTAAGCAGTTGTCTAGAAAACTGAAACTGAAAATAGTTGACGCTCACAAAGCTGGAGAAGGCTATAAGAAGATAGCAAAGCTTTTTAAGATGTCAATATCCTCTGTTCGGAATGTAATTAAGAAATGGGAGTCATTAGGAACAGTGGAAGTTAAAAGCAAGATCTGGAAGACCAAGAAAAATATCAGACAGAACAGCTCGCAGGATTGTGAAAAAAGCAATTCAAATCCCATGTTTGACTGCACGATCCCTCCAGAAAGATCTGGCAGACACTGGAGTTGTGGTACACTATTCCACTATAAAGAGATACTTGTACAAATATGGTCTTCATGGAAGAGTCATCAGAAGAAAACCTCTTCTACGTCCTCACCACAAAAATCAGCGTTTGAACTTTGCAAATGAACATACAGTATAGACAAGCCTGATGCATTTTGGAAACAAGTTCTGTGGACCGATGAGGTTAAAATAGAACTTTTTGGCCGGAATAAGCATTGTACGTTTGGAGAAGAAAGGGCACAGAATTTAATGAAAAGAACCTCTGTCCAACTGTTAAGCATGGGGGTGGATCAATCATGCTTTGGGGTTGTATTGCAGCCAGTGGCACAGGGAACATTTCACGAGTAGAAGGAAAAATGGATTTAATAACATTTCAGCAAATTTTGGATGGTAACTTGATGCCATCTGTGAAAAAGCTGAAGTTAAAGAGAGGATGGCTTCTACAAATGGATAATGATCCTAAACACACCTCAAAATCCATGGGGGATTATATCAAGAGGCGTAAACTGAAGGTTTTGCCATGGCCTTCACAATCTCCTGACCTCAACATAATTAAAAATCTATGGATAGACCTTAAAAGAGCAGTGCGTGACAGCCCAGATATCTCAAAGAACTGGAAGACTTTTGTAAGGAAGAATGGGCAAAGATACCTCAAACAAGAATTGAAAGACTCTTGGCTGGCTACAAAAAGCGTTTACAAGCTGTGATACTTGCCAAAGGGGGCAGTACAATATATTAACTCTGCAGGGTGCCCAAACTTTTGCAGACACCATTTTTTGTTTTCTGTAATTTTGAAAGTGTAAATGATGGAAAAAAAATCTAACTTTTTTGACATATTATAAGAATGTCTAATGTAATTTGATGCCTTTTGGAGATTTTTACATCTTTCCTTGGCTTTGTTATGCACATTAATACACATTTTTACCTGGGGTGCCCAAACTTTCAGTCTCCACTGTATGCACCCCCCCCCCCAATCCTCCCCAGAACTACACCTCCAAAGAGCCCTTTCCTTACTTATCAAATGTGGGCAGGGTCAGGGAACTCAAGCAGTAGTGTTGTTTTTTCTGGGAAAGAATTTAACAGAAACTCCCTAATGCAGGTACAACAACTAGCCTGGTGATCCTACCAGAAATCTAGAGCGCTCCTACCTTCCTGCTGTAAGCTTACAACACAGTGTCACTGCTGCACTGAAATCCTAAAAAGTGTTATCAGCCCTGTCTAAGGTCCCATGCACACTGGGTGTTTAGCCCCAGTGAATGGGGCTCTGGCATTTAGCAGCTAAACGTCAGAGCCATATTCACTGGGGATAAACACCCAGTGTGCATGGGACCTTAGGCAGGGCTGAAATAACTTTTTGGGATTTTAGTACAGCAGTGACCCTGCATTGTAAGCTCACAGCAGGAAGGTATGAGCTTACTGGATTTCTGGTAGGATCACCAGGCTAGTTTCTGTACCATCAGCAGGAAGTTAGGGGGTCATTGAATTCCTGATAAAATCACCAGTTATTTTTCTGTACTTGTAGCATTTTTGAAGGGTTAAAACATGTACACGTGTTGTTGAGTTGTACTGAATATACTTTAAAAACTCCATAATAGCAATATCAACATTTTATCTGAAATAGAAGCAGGTTTAATTATTTTCCTGGTCTGCTCGTTTTCACAAAAATGTATCCAAAAACAAAGATTTAGTATGAGGCACAAATATAAATATAAATATCTAAAGTGAAATTGCCGCTAACACCCCAAAGTGTTTCCACCACACTTATTAAAACAAATTTAAACCCTGTGACTAGTGTTATAAATAAACCTATTCTTGTTTGAAAATAAAGTTACATAGTTAGTCAGGTTGAAAAAAGACCATCCAGTTCAACCACAAAAAAATAAACAAAATGTAGCTTCTGTGCACTTCCAAGTACCGGTGCTATTCGAAATTTAAGGGATGATCAGAGAGTAAGTGACTCTGATCTCAATTTGTGATTGTTTAACCACTTAAGGACCGCCTACTGCACATTTACGTCGGCAGAATGGCACGGCTGGGCACATCAACGTATATATACGTTGATTTTAGTACCCAGCCGTGGGTCACGGGCGCGCGCACGCGGGCGCGCGCCCGCGACCCGGTCCGAAGCTCTGGGACCGCGGGATTCGCGGACCCGATCGCCGCTGGAGTGCGGCGATCCATCCCTGGAGCGGAAGAACGGGGAGAGCCGTGTGTACACACGGCTTCCCCGTGCTTCTCTGTGGCCGCAGCATCGATCGCGTCATCCCTGTAATAGGGGGACGCGATCGATGACATCACACCTACAGCCACACCCCCTACAGTTGTAAACAAACACACATAGGCACACATCCCCTACAGCGCCACCTGTGGTTAACTCCCAAACTGCAGCTGTCATTTCCACAGTAAACAATGCAATTTAAATGCATTTTTTGCTGTGAAAATGACAATTGTCCCAAAAATGTGTCAAAATTGTCCGAAGTGTCCGCCATATTGTCGCAGTCACGAAAAAAATCGCTGATCGCCGCTATTAGTAGTAAAAAAAAAATAATTAATAAAAATGCAATAAAACTATCCCTTATTTTGTAAACGCTACACATTTTGCAAAAACCGACCGATAAACGCTTATTGCGATTTTTTTTACCAAAAATACGTAGAAGAATACGTATCGGCCTAAACTGAGGAAAAAAAATGTTTTTTTATATATTTTTGGGGGATATTTATTATAGCAAAAAGTAAAAAATATTGCATTTTTTTTAAAATTGTCGCTCTATTTTTGTTAATAGCGCAAAAAATAAAAACCGCAGAGGTGATCAAATACCACCAAAAGAAAGCTCTATTTGTGGGAAAAAAAGGACGCCAATTTTGTTTGGGAGCCACGTCGCACGACCGCGCAATTGTCAGTTAAAACGAAGCAGTGCCGAATCGCAAAAAGGGGCAAGGTCCTTTACCTACATTTTGGTCCGGGTCTTAAGTGGTTAATAGGGTCTCGGTTTCAGCTTGGCTGAAAGTCAGGACTTGGGTGCTTTTCCCAGCAGCTAATCAGGGGGGAGTTTCCTCGCTGGGCATGCTGGGAGAGGGTACTTATGGAACAGATGCCATTGGTCTGGTCTTCTTCTCGAAGTGTGGCACCCACCTTTAGGGTGGCCACATCACCGCGCCCCTAGCATTATGGCCTACCTCACCGAGGCATGTGTGCCACACGGTGTTCCTGGTTTCTGGGTCATGTGGGCCTGGAACGTTCAAGCAGGACGGGGACTCAGTAATCGACTGGGTTCCCACTTTTGAAGATCCCAAGCAAGTGTGGCTGTTTGATGGGGAGCCCATCTGAGGAGCGCCAATGAGAGGCTGGCGGTCTAATAGGATTCTGATGAACCACCAGGGATCGAGGTTACCAGACACTGAAGGATTGACTCCTATTTCAGTCGGTACCTGGGCGACGTTAAGAAGAAGATTCAGGCAAAACTTTACTTAGGAGGGGCTTCTCCGTATCTGCAATCAGATAAAGCCCGTGGCAGAGGCGCTTCTCTGACGTTCATTCAGAAGAGTCTGTGGCAGAGACATGCTTCTAAGTTCTGAGTGATACTCTGGCTGCCAGGTCAGTGAGAGAGACCTGTCCAGGTACCCTATACCCACTCAGGCTGGAGTGGCGAAGAAATCTAAGTGTTGTCGGAAGCAGGACTGTTTCCATATTGAACGCCTGAATCTGCTGTTCTCCTTTCAACCTTCGTCTGTTAACTGTTTTTATCTGGCTGGGTAATAAAGAGCACATATAAAAGAGACATTCTCCTTGCAGACATTCCTTTACTGTTGCTGTACAAATTATTCACCCTAGACATTTCACCAGAACCATGAGATAACATGCCATCCCATCTATTCTCAGCAGCCCCTTCGGAGGTACCGCTACAAAAATAAAAAACACAGTACAATCCCATACACCCGACTCCATACCTTTCTTAAAGCAATCTACTGAGCTGGCCAGAACCACCTCTGGAGGGAGTCTGTTCCACATTTCCACAGCTCTTACTGTGAAGAAACCTTTCCATATTTGGAGATGAAATCTCTTTTCCTCTAGACTTAAAGAGTGCCCCCTTGTCCTCAGTGTTGACCTTAAAGTGAATAACTCAACACCAAGTTCACTATATGGACCCCTTATATATTTGTACATGTTGATTATATCTCCCCTTATTCTCCTCCTCTCAAGAGTAAATACATTTAGTTCTTCTAATCTTTCCTCATAGCTGAGCTCCTCCATGCCTCTTATCAGTTTGGTTGCCCTTCTCTGCACTTCCTCCAGTTCCCCGATATCCCTGATATCCTTTTTAAGAACTGGTGCCCAAAACTGAACTGCAAATTCCAGATGAGGTCTTACTAATGATTTGTACAGGGGGACAAAATGATATCTCTCTCTCTGGAGTCCATACCTCTCTTATACAAAAAAGGACTTTGCCCACTTTGGAAACCGCAGCTTGGCATTGCATGTTATTATTGAACTTATGATCCACCAAAACCCCCAGATCCTTCTCCACTACAGATCCCCCCAGTTGTACTCCCCCTAGTATGTATGGTACATATTATTAGCCCCCAAGGGCATAACTTTACATTTATCAATAGGGTTGTCCCGATACCGATACTAGTATCGGTATCGGGACCGTTACCGAATATTTGCGCTAGTACTTGTACTCGCGCAAATACTCCCGATGCCTTAATAGAATACTTTACCCCCCGCGCCGCTTCACCCCCCCCGCCGCTGCCGCCGCCGAATCGAAAGCTGTCGCATCACGCCGCCGCTGCAAGGGGTTAAACGCCGTGCGGGAACATCACAGCATTCATTTGAATAGCTGTAGTGTTCCCGCCCGTATAGACACTCCCCCTTGCTCGTGATTGGATGGGTGATCGTGATCTGTCCAATCGCGAGCAAGGGGGAGTGTCTATACAGGCGGGCTATTCAAATGAATCCTGTGGTTTTCTCCGTGCGGCTTTCGGCGGCAAAGGTAAGGGAAATGGCTGAACCGACATTGCTGCATTATGCCTGCATATGTGAGTGACATGGCTAAAGGGACATGGGACATGGCTGGCTACATATGTGAGAAACATGGCTAGAGGGACATGGGACATGGCTGGCTGCATATGTGAGAAACATGGCTAGAGGGACATGGGACATGGCTGGCTGCATATGTGAGTGACATGGCTAGAGGGACATGGGACGCTGCATATGTGAGTGACATGGCTAGAGGGACATGGGACATGGCTGGCTGCATATGTGAGAAACATGGCTAGAGGGACATGGGACATGGCTGGCTGCATATGTGAGGGACATGGCTAGAGGGACATGGGACATGGCTGGCTGCATATGTGAGAGACATGGCTAGAGGGACATGGGACATGGCTGGCTGCATATGTGAGGGACATGGCTAGAGGAACATGGGACATGGCTGGCTGCATATGTGAGGGACATGGCTAGAGGGACATGGGACATGGCTGGCTGCATATGTGAGAAACATGGCTAGAGGGACATGGGACATGGCTGGCTGCATATGTGAGTGACATGGCTAGAGGGACATGGGACATGGCTGGCTGCGTATGTGAAAGACATGGCTAGATGGACATGGGACATGGCTTGCTGCATATGTGAGAAACATGGCTAGAGGGACATGGGACATGGCTAGCTGCATATGTGAGTGACATGGCTAGAGGGACATGGGACATGGCTGGCTGCATATGTGAGAAACATGGCTAGAGGGACATGGGACATGGCTGGCTGCATATGTGAGGGACATGGCTAGAGGGACATGGGACATGGCTGGCTGCATATGTGAGAGACATGGCTAGAGGGACATGGGACATGGCTGGCTGCATATGTGAGAGACATGGCTAGAGGGACATGGGACATGGCTGGCTGCATATGTGAGGGACATGGCTAGAGGGACATGGGACATGGCTGGCTGCATATGTGAGGGACATGGCTAGAGGGACATGGGACATGACTGGCTGCATATGTGAGGGACATGGCTAGAGGGACATGGGACATGGCTGGCTGCATATGTGAGGGACATGGCTAGAGGGACATGGGACATGGCTGGCTGCATATGTGAGAGACATGGCTAGAGGGACATGGGACATGGCTGGCTGCATATGTGAGTGACATGGCTAGAGGGACATGGGACATGGCTGGCTGCATATGTGAGAGACATGGCTAGAGGGACATGGGACATTGCTGCATATGTGAGGGACATGGCTAGAGGGACGTGGCTGAAGGCACATTGCTGCATATGTGAGGGACATCGCTAAAGGGACATGGCTGGAAGGACATGGCTGAATATGTGGGGGACATGGCTGGGGGGACATGGCTGCATATGTGGGGGACATGGCTGCATTTGGGGACACATGTAAAAAAAGTATCGGTATTCGGTATCGGCGAGTACATGAAAAAAAGTATCGGTACTTGTACTCGGTCCTAAAAAAGAGGCATCGGGACAACCCTATTTATTAACATTAAACATTAAACCTCATCTGCCACTTAGTCGCCCAATTAGACAGAGCATTGAGTATCTGTGGACACACCATATTTTATATAAATATCCTGGGCCAGATTCTCATATATTTTCGCTGGCGTAGCGTAAGCCATTTACACTACGCCGCCGCAACTTAACAGACAGAGCAAGTGCCGTATTCTCTAAGCATTTGCTTCGTAGTTTGCGGAGGCATAGTGTAAATGGCCCAGCGTAAGGCCGCGTAATTCAAAGGGGGCGGCTTGTATTTAAATTAAGCGCGCCCCCCTGTCGATCGAACTGCGCATGCGCCGGCCCAGTGTGCATGCTCCAGCTCACGTCGGAAAGCGTCATTGAAACCGACGTCAAAACGACGTGGTCGTCACTTACGCAATGCCCTATTCGCGAACGACTTAGTAAAACGACGTAACCGACGGAAAAAGCCGCCGCTGACCCGACGCCATACTTAACATGGCATCCGACGGCATCCGACGGTACTGCGTAAGGTTACCCCTCATATTAGCAGGGGTAACCTTACGCGGACGAAAACGACGTAAGCGATGACGGGGCGGCGTAAAAACGTTCGGGAATCGGAGTAGTAGCCTAATTTGCATAGGCCGGAGTTGTCATTACATCCATGATCCGCAAATGTAATACAATTACACTTGTCGGATCTTCACCCGTATCTATGCCAAAGTGATTCTAGGAATCACTCGCATAGATACCCGGGGAAAAAAATGGCGATACGATGGGGTATCTGAGATACCCCGTCGTAGCGCCTCTGAGAATCTGGCCCCCTGTATTTAAAAAATAAATAACAATCATATAAACAGATCCAAAATAAAGTGCATCGGTGTCCATGTTAAAACAAAATATACATATAGGGGGTTATATGCACTTGAAATTGTACTTGGAAGTGCTGTCGCTGTAAATCTGAGGGGAAGATCTGAAATGAGGGGAAGGTCTGCTGATTGTATTATCGAATCATGTGTAAGCAAAAATGCTGTTTTTTTATTTTCCTTGCACGTCGCCCTCGGATCTACAGCGACTTCCAAGTGCACTTTCAGTACAACTTCAAGTGCACTTTGCACTTGTAATTTGCACTTGTAGTGCAACGTGGATTTGCCTTTTTTAACCCTCCTAGCGGTATCCCCGAGCGTGACTCGGGTGTTTTTTTTTTGCTAAGATCGGTATCCCCGAGTCACGCTCGGGGTAGCTATGCAGAGCCTGCAGCGCGCGCTGGCTTACCTTGTTCCTGGATCCAGCGATGCATCCGTGCTGTGTGAACGAGCTGTGTCCTCGCTCGATTCACACA
The DNA here is from genome assembly GCA_029574335.1 of Rana kukunoris. NCBI lineage: Eukaryota > Metazoa > Chordata > Amphibia > Anura > Ranidae > Rana > Rana kukunoris. Next base: position 434,002,115 of record CM056053.1, on the reverse strand, counting down.
GTCGATCTCCGTTCCCTGCGACGTTACAACACACAGGGGCGGAGAACGGCGCCAAATTCAAAAACGTAAACAAACACATTACATACAGAATACTGTAATCTTATATATTACAGCAGAGCCGGCCCCACCATGGGACCCAGTGGTACCATGGGTCCCAAGCGGCACTTTCAGGGGAGCGGCAAACTGCCGCCCATGTGCAGTGGCAGAACTGCCGCCCGCAAGCCAGCCCGTCCACTTCGGGCGAGTGCTGTGGGCGGGTGACAGAGCACTTCAAGGGCAGGGAGAGCGAGCGGGCTGCGCTGCGGGCAGCTGGTCCTCGGGAGCGGATGGCTTGGGTGACAGAGCGCTCCACGGGCAGGGAGAGCGTGCGGCTCCGCCGTCAGACAGCTAAAAGAGCGGACGGCTCCGCTGCGGATGACGGGTGTCCGGTGAGAGAGCGTGCTGGGCAGCTGTTAGGCTTGGTGAGTGCTGGCCAATTAACGAGCAGGCGAGCAGGGGGGGGGGGGGGAGCAGAGAGATGACATCATCTCTCACCGCCCGCCCTGCATCTCTGCCGTTTCTTCCCTCAATGTGTAAGTAAAATCATCTTGCCATAACTCGTGTAGCACCTCTATGCTAAATCTGCTGGATTCCTGCAGTTTAGCATGGAAGTGCTGCCTGTTAGCTGATAATTGGGCTTAATGATTGTCACTGTCTCCAGGTTTTCACTGCCCCCTGTTGTATACCCTCCTGACCCTTCCTAGTACCCTCCTGACCCCTCCCTGGTGTATACCCTCCTGACCCTCCCTGGTGTATACCCTCCTGACCCTTCCTAGTACCCTTCTGACCCTTCCTAGTACCCTCCTGACACCTCCCTAGTGTATACCCTCCTGACTCTTCCTAGTACCCTCCTGACCCTTCCTAGTACCCTCCTGACCCCTCCCTAGTGTATACCCTCCAGACTCTTCCTAGTACCCTCCTGACCCTTCCTAGTACCCTTCTGACCCTTCCTAGTACCCTCCTGACCCCTCCCTAGTGTCTACCCTCCTGACTCTTCCTAGTACCCTCCTGACCCTTCCTAGTACCCTCCTGACCCCTCCCTAGTGTATACCCTCCTGACTCTTCCTAGTACCCTCCTGACCCTTCCTAGTACCCTTCTGACCCTTCCTAGTACCCTCCTGACCCCTCCCTGGTGTATACCCTTCTGACCCCTCCCTGGTGTATACCCTTCTGACCCCTCTCTGGTGTATACCCTTCTGACCCCTCCCTGGTGTATACCCTTCTGACCCCTCCCTGGTGTATACCCTTCTGATCCCCTCCCTGGCGTATACCCTTCTGACCCCTCCCTGGTGTGTTCCCTCCTGACCCCTCCCTGGTGTGTTCCCTCCTGACCCTCTCTGCCTCTGTCTGAACCCCCCCATCACCACCGCCTCTGACTGAACCCCCCACCATCATCACAGCTGCATTGGATGGAACCCACCAACCACCACCACTGTTGCATGTAAATCTAACTCCCTAATATATTACATTTTCGCTTTAATTGTCATGATATAAAATAATGTATGTGGGGGCCTTTTAGTGGGCGTCATTTTTTTTGGGGGGGGGCAGCATTTAATTCTTGGGCCCAGGCAGCACATTGTCTTGGGCCGGCCCTGTATTACAGTACTGTATGTAAAAAATACACACCCCCCTTGTCCATAGTGGTCTGCCCAGTGCCCTGCATGTTCTTTTACATAATAAAAACTGTTCTTTCTCCCTGAAAACTGTAGATTGCCCATAGCAACCAAAAGTGTCCCTTTATGTCAAAAATGGTTTTAGAGCAGCTAAAAAACAGCGATAATAAATTAAAATCACTTGCAGAATTGAGCGACAGCGTTTTGTGGGGAAATTCGTCAAAAAAATAATAATAATGACATCGACAATTCTGCAACTGAGCAAATTTCAGTGATTTTGAGTTGATTACATTATTGAATATTTTTTATTATAATTACATTATTATTTGTTATAATTATTTATAGTTATTTATTATATAACAATTTATGATTTTGTTTTTTAAACTTTATCATACCCGGGATGCAGGGGCGGACTGACAACTCATGGGGCCCCCGGGCAATAGAAGATTATGGGGCCCCCAGGCTTACAGATGGCCACCAAGCCAGGTGGCAGTACAGAGGCGGGGCAGCTAAAATCTCAGGATTTTCACATCAAAAGCATGTAGGTTTTGGACATATCAGGGACAGATGTAAAAAAACACCGATTTTTACATACTGTCCCTGGTTTTAATGAGCCTGGCAACCCTGATGGGGCCCCCTAGTGGCATGGGGCCCTCGGGCAGTGCCCGAGTTCCTCAATGGTCAGTCCGCCCCTGCCGGGATGTCTACTAGACTCTGGTTTGGACAGATTTAAGCAAGTTATTCCTAAGAATTGCAGGCCTACAGTATAAAACGCCAAATTTCCATGCAAAAAGTTGTACCGCTTTTGGTATGTAATTCCAGACAGAATCATACCGCCAGGGAGGTTAAATAACCCCCATAGTGTCCCTGTTCAAAATGGTCACAGTAAGCTCCTTATTTATATCCTGAAGCTTTTCCCCTGATACCAATAATCCACCACTGTAATTACTGCAATCACACAGTGCCACATAGTGAGGTGATTGTGACGTCATCCCGCAGTCACCTTGCTATGTGGTTGTAAAGCCAACATATGCTATTTTTTACCAGCTAGCACTGTTCAGGTGCTTTTTAAGTAAGTGCAATAAGTTTTTACTGGTTTCTCTCCCTATTTCTAATGCCGCGTACACACGATCACTTTTTTGCGATGAAAAAAAACAAAGTTTTCAATCATGAAAAAAAACGAAGTTTTTCAAACTTCATTTTCCAAAACGACGTTGCGTACACACCATCGTTTTTCTACAAAGCTCTAGCAAAGCGTGGTGACGTACACCACATTCGACGGCACTCTTTTCCATTGAAGCTCCGTCTCATAACTTGCCTCTGAGCATGCGCGGCTTTAAAAACGTTGTTTTCAACATCGTTTTGCCCACACACCATCACTTATTATGACACAGAAAACGACGTTTTGAAAAACGACACAAAAAATTCAAGCATGTTGGAATTTTTTTTGGTCGTTTTTTTAAGACAAAAAACGACGTTTTGCCCACACACGATCAATTTAAATGACGTTTTAAAAAACAACGTTTTTTTCATCGCAAAAAGTGATCGTGTGTACGCGGCATTAAGCTCATCTGACACGGTGGGAGACGATTTGCGTATATGGAATATCTGGAAGAATAGAAAGCTTTTATCAACTTTTATTGCATCCCCTGTGGGGAACAGCTTGTTATGACCTACCAGTGGTGCAGGGGTCATAACTTTGAGGTGAGTGGCTAGTGTGCTCAGGTGGAGAATACAATCGGCACTGTTTTTGATTGCTGTAATCACGGTGGTGGAATATTGCTCTCAGAGGAAAAGCTTCTAGTTATAAATAAGGAGTTTGCTGTGATCATTTTGAACATAGACGCTACAGTAAAACCTTGGTTTGAGAGTAACTTGGTTTGAGAGCGTTTTGCAAGACAAGAAAATGTTTTTAATACATTTTTACTTGATATACTTGATATACAAGTGATGTCTTGATATAAGAGTAGCGTCATGTCACAACTGGTTATAAAAGAGAAGAGAGGCACCTCCAATGCCCTGTACACACGATTGGAATTTCTGAAGGAAAAAATCTGACGTACTTTTTCCATCGGATATTCCGATCCTGTGTAGCCCCATCTGAGTTTCTGTATGGTGTGAGCACAGATACTAATGCACTTTATTTTTGAACAAGAATACGTTTAGATATTTATAAATACATTGGGATTTATGTTAATATTTTGAAATTGCAGGGTTTAAATTATAATATTATAATATTATTAGCTAGCTACAAGTAAAAATTGTCTTTGCAGCTATTAAGCACAGCTATTGGCATCAATAATATTCCCCATTCAGTCAAAAATACAACAGATAGTTTTCTATAATAATGGATAAATTGCATACAAACCTGATGGCACTCGAGGTCCACTATTGAAGGCATTGCCATCATAGGTAAGGTTGCCAGGACCTGACACTGAAAATACTCGATATCCAATACCCATTATTAAGGGCTGAGCATTCCATGTCCAGACTACAGTGTCACCTACAGATATATCCAGTGTTGATGGAGACCAAGCATAGCCAGCACCGTATTCTGAAATCAAAAATTGGATATTAACTAGATGAAAATGTTTCACAACTAAGATGCACATGCAATACTATACTGTACAGTAACTATTTACCTGATATTCGCCATTCTCCACAGAACAGGAGAATAGTGATCACTAGACCCAAATTTAACCAAGTAGCAACAGTGTTCTTTTTATATTAATATCTCACTTACTGTGCAAAATATATCTGACATTCCAGAAAGTGCGTAAAAAGCTAAAGATTTATGGGCCATGTAGGCAGATACAGTCTACTTTCTCCACTGCAGGTGGCGCTCTTCTGCGGCGGCACTGCAGTCGACGAGGAAGTCAAGGTGAACACAGTTCCTCTATGGTTTCCTGTGTCTTTAAGGAGCAGCTATCTTTGGTCAGCCAGAGCCTATTTAAGACCCTGGCTCCCAGGTTTGGCATGCATTTGCGAGCTGGTAGAGTAGGAACAGGTACCCCGCCTGGTAGGGAAAGTACTAGTGGCAGGGAAAGGTTCCTGATGCGTAGGGAAAGCATAGGGCTTGCAACTTCTTTGGACACCTGCCTGATAGGCATGAGACGGCCAGACCACATTCTTCTCCTCTCTACAGACACAGGCAGTTTGGCTGCATTCTGCTCTCTCTACATGCTGTTGGAACTGTGACTGATTCTGGTTGGGTTGCCTTCCCACTGGGTTGTTTGTGAACAGTTTTTGCATTATTTAAATACAAGTTCTTTCATTGCACAGGGACTGATAAATGTCTTATTCTACCGCACCACACTGAAACCCACCTACAGCCATCTTAGTTCTTCAAAATAGCAATGATTCGAGAAACAGACCACTGGACAGGAAAGTATTAACTCTTTTCTTTACAGGGAACTCTTTTTTGAGTTGACTGAAAAAATCTTCAGCATCCAATACACTTCTGGGAATGTGAGATGGCTGCACCCCCAGCAGCATCCTGTGGTTCCAACATAAGTGCAGGAGAAAGGAACCATAGCATGCAGCAGGGGCCCATTAATCTGGCACCCTTAGAAGTGTGTTAAATGCTGAATACTTTTGATCGATAAAAGTTCTTCAAGAGTGCAAAGATCTACGATACAGGCAGCAAGACAGGTAAGTATTAAAATTAAATTCACAGAGAGCTATGTTGTTACATTTTCTACTGGGGTGATAGAATCACTTATTTTGGCCCCATCTTTTTCCATACATCTCTATGTGGCACACCCTGTAAGTAACCAGAATTGACTTTCTGTCTTTTCTGGTGCAAGTGAGTTCAACACTTTGATTATCATCAATCTTGTTATTTCAGATATCCCATTTCATCTGCCCCTGAGGAGTGTTTTCTATATACACAAAACGCTGCGTCGGGCTTACAAGTATGTAGCTATATGTGCCAAATGGGATTTCATTCTGATCTACTAATTTTATGATTTTAGTTTACTTTATGTTACTAATTCTGTTGTGTGCCACCCAGCTCCCATGTGTCCACGTTTATTGACTGATTTTAACATTTCATTGTTATGTGTAAATACTTGTATTATGGATGTAATCTGGGTCATGCTATGGGTCACTGTACACGCTGCCCATTTTTTACTGTATAGATATTTTTCTATTTAATACATGTATATCACTGCCAATGTTTTATTTCTTTCATCATTTACCCCCATTAGCCCACGCTTTCATACAAAGTCCCAATTCCCCCCCCCTTTTTTTCAGATTGAATCGGGATGGAGATTACATGTTAACTCATTCAAAGTCCCATAACGTCTATGGCGTCCCCCCTCTCTCTTTTTTTTTAGAATCGCTTATTTATGGGGTTCCCATTTCTCCAAAAGTATCACATGGAAGTATTTCAAAGAGCTTTGTGTGGCCACTCTCTCCTATTAAGACCTCTGATTATGCACTGTATATACCACAGTTATCTTTCAATATTAAGCATATTCATACTGGCTCATTAAAGTTTTAATTCTCATCATAACATTCACTTATTCAATTACTAATTACTTATTCAGTACAAATACTGATCCAATTATGATTGAAAACTAATATAGAGCCTGCCCAAAGGTGTGATTCCTAAATGTGGACCAAGGTAGAAGAGTCCTCAAGCGTTATTTAAAAAGAAAAAAGTGCATACACATGAAATGATGCTAATGTAATAGTTTTTTTTAAACTCAAGCCCTGTACACACGCCCGGGATTCCTGTTGGTATAAAGTTTGCCGGGAATCCCAATGGGAAAATCGAGAACCTGCTTGGTAACTTTCCCTATGTACACACGAGAGGTATGGATTACGAGAGGTTTTCCCGTCGGGAAAACTGCCGGTTTTAAAACCGCTGGGAATCCCGGCGGGAAAATAGAGAGCAGGTTCTTTATTTTTACACCGGAATTCGTGACAGTTCTCCTGTCGGGAAAACTGTGAGGAAGCATACACACGTCCGGTTTTCCCAGCCAAAAGCTGTCTTGGCAGTTTTCCTGGCAGGATATCCGGCTGTGTGTACATGGCTTAAGGCCGATAAGAATAAGTCATGCTGTGTAAATGAATACCAGTTTCATGTATGTCTCAAATTAAGAAGAGAACTCTACTCCACTTACGTGCATTGCTTCCTTCGTTGGTGACACTGAAGACATTTTCGGGTCCCTGAATCACACAGGTCAACTCAGTGTCTGAACTAACAGAGACATTGCATGGGAGGGAGCCTAAAGTGTAAAAATAATATGAAAAGAAATTCTACATATAAAAAATAAAAAAAATTAACACAAATTCTAAATATAAAAAATAAAAGCTTACATCGATTAAAGATTACATCGAAAAACAACTAATAGTTTCCATCAAAGAAGTTAAACGTACTACTTATGTATAAAGGTAATGGTAATTCTTTAAGAAAATATGTCACTTTGGCCATTCAGGAAAAAGTAACAGGTTGACAGACTATCCACTTACTGATACTCAGCTTTTGAGTCCAATCAGGTTTCCTATTTTAACTGAAGCCCAGATGAAGGAGGAGTGTTTTCTGACTCCCAAAACGTGTTGGTGCTTTCTAGTTCAAACCGATAAATCATTTTAGACTATTTGTTATTTTGTCAAGTACTCAATCTATTCATGTTTTTTTTTTTGTAACATGCTGGAGGGTAGCCCTGTTTTTTTGCAAGCACCCAAGTCAGTAAGCATTTGAATATTTTTTTTTCTTGCTATTTTATATGAACCAAGAATTAAAGTGATTGTAATCCTTAAAATGTTTTTACTTAAAATAACAAACATGTTATGCTTACCTGCTGTGTGCAATGGTTTTACACAGTGCAGCCCCCCGAGTGCCCCATAGCAATCCACTTGCTATGGGGGGACTTGTGAGTGCCAATGGCTCCTGCTGTTGTATCTGAGCCAGAGAAGAGCGAAAGAACCAAGAGAGAGCCTCGTGCACATCGCTGGATAGGGACCAAGTATAAGGGGTATGTAGGGAGCTTTGGGATCCTGCAGCTCAGAAGGGTTTTTATTTTAATGCAGAGAGTGCATTAAGGTACAAGTTCTTAAAGGGGTTGTGAAGGAATTTTTTTTTTTTCATAATAAGCATCCTTTACCTGCAGACATTCCTCTTTTCACTTCCTCATTGTTCATTTTTGCTCAGAAGTTGCTCTATTTCTTATCTGTTCTGTTCACTTCCTGCTTGTCTGATTGTTACTCACCACCGTGAAGGGAGGCTTTACTGCGGTGGTCAGTGACGTGCTCGCCCCCTCCTGGGAACTACATCTGTGCGGCAGGATGCTCTCTACGTGTTAGAGACTTTAAGGAGGTGTGAATTACTGGGTGTGCCGCAATTCATACTGGGAAATGTTCTTACATGAAAGAGCGCCGCAAACCAGGAAGTGAATCAGAGAACAGAAACTAGAACGCCGGAGGTGATATAGATGAAGGAATTTAATAGGTATTTACTCGTTTTTTTAACTGAATCATTACACTATTCTGTCTGTCTACCTTGCAGACATTAATTTTAGCCAAAAAAATGTTTTTCTTTACAACTCCCTTAAGACTTTTTAGAACCACGTTAAGTCCCAGTGCTTCTTGGATGCTTTTTTCAGTGTCAGAGCTCATACTCTGTCTGTTGCATTACTTAGAAATACTAGGTGCTTCTGGGTGTGAGGGACCTCTTTTGACCATCTCCCCTACTTCCTAAGATGCAGCAATTGAATCTGAGGAGCCAATCATTAGGCCTGGACATTATGACTTGGGGGAGAAGATAATTAACCCTGTATAAGCTACAACATGAACTGACACAGAACTTACACAAGGATTGAACCCATGGCTCCCACAGACATATGAAGTGGCAGAGGGTCATAGTGAAGGTATCATTTGTTGGACGTCCTGTCAAGAGTACCTGTAAATTATCTATGAATGGGCCAAGTGACAGATTCTCTTAATTTTGACAAATATGAACAATTCAACAACTTTGGACAAATAACAAGTATTTGGAACTCTTTGATGGGGAAACTATGGAAAATCACACATCTACTGTAGATGGACGTCATTTACTTTCATTCACATGTCTCTCGCAAAGATTTATTTCAGGACTATGACTGCATAATATCTGAGTAAGAATAAATAGTGGCGTTCACATCAATGCAATGTACAAATAAAGAGAATAAATGCACTGCCATTGCTGACCTCCTTGGGGAAGTTCTAGTTGCATTGCTACAGAGTTTCTCTTTTTGTAGCTTTCATATACAGTGAACACTGCCCTTCCATCAAGAGACTGGGATTGCCTTCTCTACAAAACGTATTGATTCTTGTCATGTTACATGATATTGTTTTTATTATTATGTACTGTCTCTTTAATGCCTGCCTAGTTTGTCCCTAGTGGGATTCCGTAGTTACCATGCTGCTTAGTTTTCTCCTCCCCCTTCTCTTCTGTATCAGTCATTTTATGCTGTACATTCATGTGACCTGTATGTTCCTCTTATACCTGCATGGAAGAATCGTTCTTTTACCCGTTGTAACTTGCATTCTACGGATCATACGACGAATAAACATCGCCAGATCTTCTTTCATGTGAGTTGTGGCTGAGTAAACTATCTGGAAAGGTCATTTGGTATGAATAATCTCATCAGGGCAATGAGCGCCATGTGCTACTGAAAACCACATTCATAGCCTTTGCAGCCGATCCAGAATAATTCTCCATTGAAGACACAGACAGCAGATGTAATCGCGTTTCAGCTTTGTGGGCCTTGTTCATGTTCACTAGTATAAAGAACAAGGCCGACAAGGCTGAGAAAGGCTGAAACTCAATTACACCTGCTGCCTGTGTCTTTTATGGAGAATCAATACATTTTGAAGATTTTAAAGAGCAAGGAAGGACCATCTTTTCTCATGATTGTTACTGCAGCTGTGTGACTGCCTTTCCGCACCCGGGTAGCTCTAAACAGTTTTCTGATCCTATTGGGTAGCAGCACCCTTCTTCTGCTCTATTTTATTGCCTGCTCTACAGCTGAGCAACTTGTAAAGCCATGTAACAAAGCTTTGTTACCACTTACCTATTTGTACAAGAATATCTTGTGGGTTAGAACTGAATCCGGATCCTCTCATTGTGATATGAGATCCTCCATACACAGATCCATACTTTGGAGAGATGCTGTTCACATTTAGAATGTACTTTATTGACGCCTCAATGCTGAAATCAGACCAAAAGCCATCAAGATCTCAATATACTGCCTGCTCACTGCCTGTTTTAATGTCATAAATGTTGTACCAAAGCATTTGCTTTGCATCCCCACTTGCTTCAGTGAGTCATGTTTGGCGGTGGTACTGCCAACTGAACACCCTGGAAACTATTTTTACATTTTTTGCAGAGGGGGAGTGAGGGGGCTGGGGTGAATCAAAGCAACACAATCCTGACATGTGAACACCCCCATCCACTGCCTTTGCAATTTAAGGGGGGGTGCTAAAAACATGGCTTAATCATGTGTTTTTAACACCCCCTAACTGCAGGTCTAAATAACCCCCTACCCGGTTAAACACTGGCTCACACACATATACGTCGGCAGAATGGCATGGCTGGGCAAAGTGACGTATATTTACATCACTTCAAAATCCCCGCCGCGTGGACTCAATGTCTGCCGGTGTCCCTTGATCGGGTCACAGAGCTGCAGAACGGGGAGAGGCCAGTGTAAACATGGCATCTCCCCCTTCTGCCTAGTGAAACTAAAACTGATCTATGCTCCCTCTCATCGGGAGCAGCGATAAGTGACGTGTCACTTGTAGCCACGCCCCTAACAGAATCATTCCCTAGGACACACTTAACCCCTTCCTAGCCCCCTAATGGTTAACCCCTTTACTGTCAATCACATTTATACAGTAATCAGTGCATTTTTATATCATTAATCGCTGTATAAATGTGAATGATCCCAAAATAGCTTTAAAAGTGTCCAATATGTCCGCCATAATGTCGCAGTCACGATAAAAATTGCAGATCGCCGCCATTACTAATAAAAAAAATATTAATAAAACTATATACATAACTATATACACAACTATATACATGACTACATAAAACTATAAAAAAAAAATGGAACGTCAATTTTGTTTCTGGGCCACACTGCAATAAGTTAAAGCGACGCAGTGCCGAATCGCAAAAATTGGCCCGGCCCTTTGGCAGCCAAATGGTCCGGGGATGAAGTGGTTAATCTGGAATGTGCTTAGGCAAAACACAGGATTCCAAAGAGAGGCTGAGATTTCAGAGCATCCCCAATAGTTTTCCAAGCTCCTTCCTTTATAGAAGAAGAGAAATAGCCCAATTACAGAGAGCACTAAGCAGTAGGTACAATGGTTTTTCTGACACAGTACCTGGAAACTGCATATCCCCAATTGGCCACATGGACCAGGACTGGGTAGGTCCCAGGAGGAAGAGCAGGGAGGACACATGTAATGCTTGTCGGTGTCCATTCTATCTGTTCACAAGATGATTTTCCGATGAACACGGCGTTGTCTGCTGATGCATTGCTAAAGTCCGATCCTAAAATAGTCAGTGTTCTGTTACCTGTAAAAAAGCAGAGCAGAGAATTGTATATACACTTAAACTTTCCATTCCAACAGAAATCATTTGTTCTGATTTGATTACAGAATATATACTCGACAAATAAAATATACATTAAAGCGGAGGTTCACCCTCAAACTAAACTTCCTAGCTATACTATCTGCAGCCTTAATAAAGGCTTGTAGCGTTGTCTTTTTTTTTTTTAATCTGTACACTTACCTGTCTTCGGCCTCACTTCCGGGTCTTTTTCCTTGCGGGGAGTGGGCGTGTCGCTCCTTTTCCCCGACGGGGAGCTCTGCGCAATGTCTCCTGGGAGTGAGTGTTGATCCTCCCAGGAGACGCGCTGTGCTCGAGGCATAGATAATTGACGTGCGGGTAAAGCGCGTCATGCCTTCCGAAAATATCCGAGGGGGACTCGGCTCTTTACGACGCTATACGGCGCCTGCGCCTGCCGAGCAGAGCTGACTGCGCAGGCACCGTATAGTGCCGACTCGCAGCTCGACTATTTCCGGAAATCTGGTGACGCAGGTTGTGCGACAGGGGAACTGTTTCACAAGTCGTCAATCATCTAATCCAAGCATAGGAACGCCCAGTCCAGAACCCGGAAGCCCTGAACAAATTGACAATATAACGGTATGTACGGGAGACAAAAAAAAAAAGACCTAAATACAGTAAATGTCCTTAGTATGCTGAGTCTACTGGATTTAATTTTAGAAAAAAAAATTTTGGGTGAACCCCCGCTTTAAGAAGGAATGAAGTGTATGGTCTCACCCAGAACACTGCTGATGTTTGGGCTGATTCCAGTTATAGTTGGAGCCGAGACTGAAGTGAAAACAAATGCATTCTGTAAGGTGCTATTAAATCCTCCGGTGAAAACAACAACATCAGCCTGTCCAACAGATCCCTGCAAATAAGATTTGAGAAATTAGTTGTGTGTATACCAGAAAAGAAGGATATACAGTATATGTTTGAGAATTTAAGAACAGGCAGATGTTATTTAAAACACACAGAGGTGTGTTTATAAAAAAATAATTTGCAAAGCAATTCAAGGATGTCAATTTTGTTTGGGAGCCACGTCGCACGACCGCGCAATCGTCAGCTAAAGCGACGCAGTGGCGAATCGCAAAAACTGTCCGGGTCCTTTAGCTGCCTAAAGGTCCGGGTCTTAAGTGGTTAATCTGCAGAGGTTGCCTTTCACTTCCTGTTTGGCTATGGGGCAGGAAATAAAGAGAAATTAACGAATAGAAAAAAACAAAAACTAACAGGGGCTATAACCATCCCTTACTCTGTCCAAAATGGAAAAAAAAGTGTTGCCTATAGTTCTACTTTAACCACTTAAGACCCGGACCAAAATGCTGCTAAAGGACCTTGCCCCTTTTTGCGATTTGACACTGCGTCGTTTTAACTGACAATTGCGCAGTCGTGCGACGTGGCTCCCAAACAAAATTGGGGTCCTTTTTTCCCCACAAATAGAGCTTTCTTTTGGTGGTATTTGATCACCTCTGCGGTGTTTATTTTTTGCGCTATAAACAAAAATAGAGCGACAATTTTGAAAAAAAAAACAATATTTTTTACTTGTTGCTATAATAAATATCCCCCCAAAATATATATAATTTTTTTTTCCTCAGTTTAGGCCGATACGTATTCTTCTACCTATTTTTGGTAAAAAAAATCGCAATAAGCGTTTATCGGTTGGTTTTCGCAAAATTTATAGCGTTTACAAAATAAGGGATAGTTTTATTGCGTTTTTATTAATTTTTTTTTTTTTTTACTACTAATAGCGGGGATCAGCAATTTTTTTCGTGACTGCGACATTATGGTGGACACTTCGGACAATTTTGACACATTTTTGGGACAATTGTCATTTTCACAGCAAAAAATGCATTTAAATTGCATTGTTTACTGTGAAAATGACAGTTGCAGTTTGGGAGTTAACCACAAGGGGGCGCTGTAGGATATGTGTGTTCACAGGGTCTGTTTACAACTGTAGGGGGTGTGGCTGTAGGTGTGACATCATCGATCACGTCCCCCTATAACAGGGATGACGTGATCGATGCTGTGGCCACAGTGAAGCACGGGGAAGCCGTGTTTACAGACGGCTCTCCTCGTTCTTCAGCTCCGGGGACCGATCGCCGCACTCCAGCGGCGATCGGGTCCGCGAGTCCCGCGATCCCGGAGCTTCGGACTGGGTCACGGGAGCGCGCCGCGGGCGCGCGCCCGTAACGCACGGCTGGGTACTAGAAACCAACGTATATATATACGTTGATGTGCCCAGTCGTGTCATTCTGCTGACGTAAATGTTCAGTAGGCGGTCCTTAAGTGGTTAAACACAAATTTCTGATAAATTTATGGATGACTAAGAGGATATAACCATGTCAGTGGTGCAGCAGAAAACCTATAGCACAGTGATGAAGGTGAATGTGGTCCAGGCAGTGAGCAAAGTAAGGATTGGGGGCAGAAAGAAATCCATCTGTTTATTTTTCTCATCAGCAATCAACATAAATAAAATGAAGATTCTTTAATATGTACAACTGACACAAGCAAAGGATTGTGGCCGCTTTATGGGGGCCCATACCGATTTGTCTTGTGGCCCAGTCCACCTCATAAAACTGGAGCTGCACTCAAAGTGTAGCGCAAGCTGCTGAGGACTCTTTTCATACTGCCCCCCCTGTAAAGTTCTGCCCTAGGCATGGGCCTTGTTGGCCTAGGCCAAGATACAGGATTGGATATACCTCTAATTAGCATTAGTTGGTGTATCCACTTATATTTCCAGTTTTATTATATCTGTGCAATATGTAAAAAATAAAGAGCGATTCTGTTAGGTTGCTAAAATCAGTGCAAAGTTCTTTCTCTAGACAGGAAACCTATACTAAAAGAATAGGAAGATTAGCTGAAATCTTTTTTCACAATAATGAGCTGTATTGGGTTATTGAAGTTGTAGTTTAGGTATAGCTTTTTTTGAATTGCATTGGTCCAGCTTATTATGCTGACTAAATTATGTTTTTTAAATACACAGAGGGCATGACTGTTCCTCTACCAAACATGAACCTGCCAGGAACTAAGAGCGCTTCTCATCCTCTACTTACCGATGAAGTCCTGCACTGAATCATAGTCAGGTTAATGAAGTTAACAGCGCAGACATCACCACCAATTTCTACCGCTGAGTCACCGTCAAATCCCCTGCCGTGAATGGTTACCAGTGTGCCCCCTGGTGGTAGAAGGCAGAGTAAACAACACACTGAATGCATACATCTACTAATGATTTGCATTTTATTTTGTTGTTTTATAATACAGACATGGCAAGAGTATACATCTGCTAGCATTCTGGATTGTTTGCTTTACATTATTGTATACATTTCTGACATGTCACAAACTCACAGTAAAAACTGCAATAATTAAAAAAAAAGCTGTTCATTTTATCAATAAAAAAAGCAGTAACCATACTGTCAAATAATTCTGCCCAGGCTAAGATAATGTCATCAGTCTGCTACAGGCAAATGGAAGCAATTCCTCAGAAGCAACATTTTCATACTTTATATTATGGTTTATCCTCCCCTTGGGAATTTGGTGTATAGCTAAAGGCCAAACTTGTTTTTTTTTTATTATTATTGTATTTGAGTTAGAGTGGAGATGGATTAGAACCCCTGTCTGTTTTTTATTGCTGTCTGTGTTCCCGCTAGGGACATTCGCTCTCATTTATTCATATTTAGAACTATCACTGAAAGTGAAAGAAAATCCCAAATTTTGGATTGCCACCAGAACAGAAGTAGATGAGAAATTTTCCAATGGGGGTACTAGTTCTGTTGAAAACCAGGAATGTTATCAATTGGGGCGGGGGGGGGGGGGGTTCCTCTCACTTTCTGTTGTGGGTATAGGAGGGAAAGTGAAGGGAAATCTCCCAAATAAGACACAGATGGCAAAAATAAAACTGAAAGTGTTCATAACTCTCCCTTCCTCTATCCAAAGGGGAAACAAATGGTGTTGCCTTCAGTTCTACTTTAAATATAGAGTTGCTTACGAATATTCGCATTGCGAATATTCGCTACGAATATTGCATATTCGAGTATTCGCGAATAACTCGAATATCGCGGCGAATATTCGCTATTTCGAATATTCATATTTTTTCAAATTTGGCAATAAATTTCGCAATCAATTTCGCAATAAATTTCGCAATCAATTTCGCATTCGCATTTTTTATTTTTTTTTTAAATATAGCGAATATTCGTAAATATCGAATATTCGTGATATTTTATCCAAAAAAAATAGCGAAATTTCGCAATCATTTTCGCTTTCGCATATGCGAAATTTCGCTATTTATTTTTTTTTTAAAATATAGCGAATATTCGTAAATATCGAATATTCGTGATATTTTAGAAAAAAAAAAAAAAAAATCGCAAAATTTCGCATTAGCGAAAATTCGCTTTTTTTTTATAAAATATCACGAATATTCGATATTAACGAATATTCGCGATCGCATATGCGAAATTTCGCTTTTTTTTTCTTCGAATATTCGTGATATTTTATTAAAAAAAAAAAACGCGAAATTTCGCATTCGCGAAAATTCGCAATTTTTTTTTTTTTTTATAAAATATCACGAATATTCGATATTAACGAATATTCGCGAATATTCTTCGAAATATTCGCGAAATATCGCGAAATCGAATATGGCGTATTCCGCTCATCACTATTAAAATACATCTCATTTACATTATGTAATTAATTCCTGGCATGACAAATTGACAGCAAAAATGCTATATTGGGGCTTATCATGTCAACGTATGAATGGGTCAGCTCTACCCCTAGCTATAACCCATTCGTAGGTTGACGCGATTAGCCGCAGGAATATAGAAAATTGTTACCATACTTACCATAATTTTTCTCAGTCTCTGCTCCCCCAGTGATCAGACTGCAACAACGTAGCTTTGTAGTACTGTAAGTCACCAGGTGAGAGGCTGCAGCGGGGGGCGATATGCATCAGCATTTGTCAACAAGGCCAAAAATGCAGAGGCACCAGTATTTAGATACTAGCAGTATTTATATCAGTCCAGAATGTACATAATGACCCTGAAAGATGCCTGAACAAAGGCATCCTTGTGGGGGAGAAAAAATCAGATGAAGGCATTGTCATGGGAAAGACTGTGAGCTCTGTGAGAGGTTATAAATACCTGTAGTTGTTACAGTTAGACATTAGTAACCATGTAAGCATTTAACATTACCTGCTGAGCTTCCCACCGATGGAGTGATAGATGAAACAGACAACTCTTGGGTAAGTGTCAAGTTTCCACCGGAAAACTGTGCCAACCCAACCCCTGCGATGTACACTGTGATCGGGAAGGTTCCCGCACTTGCCTTCTGTACCAGACATCTGATCTCATTGGCTTAAGATAAAAATAATACAAAAATCCAGTATTATACACATGGACAAAATCAGGGAGCAGAAGACCTTTCTAATATTTCTGAAATTCACAAGGCATTTGATAGCCTATCTAAAGACACTATTGACAACTTGGGGACTTGGTCCTCACTTTCTCTCATGGGTTACAGTTCTTTATGACAACCCTAGCACATTCGTTCAATATGCAAGCTTCCTGTCACCTTTTTTCCTTTTAGCAGAGCCTCAAGGCTTGTGTGTCCCCTCTCATCTCTACTGCTTGCTTTTGCAGTGGAACCCCTAGTCTTATGTATTAAAGTCATTCTGGACATTTGGGTATAGGGGTTGCAGGGTATCAACATAAAGTCATTCTATTTGCAGACAACGTCTTATATTATTCCTCACAAATCCAATAATTCTCTCTCTAATTTAACCCATATATGCACAGAATGTTGTGCTCTCTCAGGATTATGTGTAAACAAGTCCAATAATATCTCCCTTGTACCTGGCCGGCTTTGATGCCTTCAGTTAGGTATCCCCTACCAATGGGTACAGGATAAATGGCCCTAGTTGGGAATACATCTCACACCATCCTATGATACTTTATATGCAGTGAACTTTGGGTCCTTTATGCGTTGAACCATGACAATTCTTGAATCCTTGAAAAAGTACCAGAGTTCATGGTTGGCAATGAAGATTTCCTTGTTGTCCAAGCTCCTCTACCCCTTTAGATCCCTCTCTGTCTACATCCCTCCACACATTTTAAGAACTATCCAGAGATGTATCAAATATATTTGGCAGGAGTCTAAGGCTAGTGTCTTGGAAAATTCAGTTCCATTCACGCTTTCAAGGGGATTTAGTGGTGCCACAGATTTTCAGCTATTATTATAGCTACAAACTACCTACTAGCAGCAAACCATGCAATAACCAACACTCTCTTGTGGGTAAGCATAGAAGCATAAAAAGGTAACACACATACAGTACAAATATACTTACTAGCCTCTATAGCTGTGGACATTATATTGTGGATCACTCTTGATAGGTGAAATCCAATAACTAATCCAATTTCTAAACATTCATTAAGGATACTTGGGTAGATTTACATCTCCTTATATGCCATTAGCTATCCTGCTTCATAGCCCTACTTTTAGCTCCAGTTAAGGAGCCCAGGATGGTGGACAGACATGGCTTTCACTTAGTATACGACCAGCCCACTATATGTTAAGCTTTAACACATTGCAGGCTTCCTATAAGGCCTCCTCCACAGAGTTATTTTGTTACCTACCGATATGTAATAAGTTAAAAATGTGCTGAAACATACAGATTCACCACTCACTGCCTTTAGACCCTTTTCACACTAAAGCGTTTTTACACTGTTTTAGCGTTAAAAATAGCGCTATTAAAGCGCTCATAAAACGCTCTCCATGCATCTCAATAGACCCTTTCACACTGAGTCCTGCAAGCAGCATCTTTGGAGCAGCTTTTGGGCGCAAAAAAAAAAATGCCCCTCTCCATTGAAATGAACTGAAAGCACTGTAAAAACGCCTTACCCTTTCACGCCTTACCCTTACCACTGAGGCACTGCAAAAATGCCCTAAAACTTTAGGGTCTTAGTGGTGCTTTACCAGCACATTGGGATTGCAGATGAGGCTTCGCTCCAATAACGCTTGAATAACGCTCAAATAACGCTTGAAAAACGGCCAATCAGATGGCCCCTATTGGCCAGGGAGTCTTAGGACTCCCTGGCCAATCGTCTCTTAGGACACACTTCTGCTTTTTATTTGGCCGGAAGCAGAATGCCTGTGTGCCCGCCTGAGAAACAGAAAAACATCCAATATTAGTGAAATTCCTTCTTGTTTTTAACACGTATGGTTGTGTTGATTTTCTGCCATTGCTTACATTATTCATTAAATGACTTACCGGTAATACTAAGAATGGGGCAAGTAATGTTGCCAATAGTAATAGAAGTGGTATCATTGCCAATACTGTTTGAGAATCCAGTTCCATTTATTATAAGGACTTCATCATTTCCATTCCACTCTATAATAAAGTATTCAAAAATCAATGTGTCTGCAAAATTAGCAAATCTTTGGACATATATAATATTGTAATGTATACAATTATGGGTCATCATGTAATATAAAATAGTAAACACTAAATTTAGCTTGTTTGTATTATGGACATAATTATTGTGGTCGCTAAGACCAATGATGGGGTTTTAATTGAAGTCATGGACACCAATACTGGGGGTTATTTTTGCGACCACTGACACCAATGCTGGGTGGTTTTATTGCAGCCTATTACAACAATGATGTGTGCATTGCAGTAACAACTTTTTTGGGCATTAAAGCAGAACTCTCTCAATCAACACTTTCAATTTTAACCCTTATGCTGCTAGCATTAGAAAATAGATAGGAAAGCATATCATATTTACTTGTTTTATACAATTTTTTTCACATTTTGTCAGTTACTTCCTGGTTTACAGGCCTAGGCAACTGATGTCATACATCCCAGGAGTCTTCAGGAGGGTAGGAGGACTTTTCTCAGCTAAGCATACCCTCCTGTATGTGTGCTTGAGCTAAGGACAGATGGATTCCAATAAGTAAATGCTACATGCCCTTACTCAAGATGGCCACAGCCAGAAATTCTAGGTTGTATTTTTTTCAAAGTGATTTCTCAGTAATAAAGCATGGAAACAAATTAAATTGGATGAATTAAAATGGATTAAAAAAAATATGCGTTTTTGGTGCTCAGATGCAGTGTAGTGTCTGCTCTAACCACTTCCGGTCCGCGCTATTGACATAATACGTCAGCAGTGCGGACCTGAGGCGCCGGGTCACGTCTTTGGACGTGATTTGCTTGTAATTCCCCGTGCGCGGCAGGGTGGCGCGCGGCGGGGAAAAACAGTCCCGACGCATCACCGAGGATCCGATGCGTGTACCCGGCGGCCGCGATGTCTGTCAGGTACACGCGATCGTCGGTGAGAGAGCAGGGACGTGGAGCTCTGTGTGTAAACACAGAGCCCCACGTCCTGTCAGGGAGAGGTGACAGATGCTGTTTCCCTTGTACATAGGGACACAGCATCGATCACCTCCCCCAGTCACCCCCCTCCCCCCACACAGTTAGAACACACCCAGGCAATACATTTAACCCCTTCCTCACCCCCCTAGTGTTAACCCCTTCAATGCCAGTCACATTTATACAGTAATTGGTGCATATTTATAGCACTGGTCGCTGTATAAATGTGAATGGCGCCAAAATTGTGTCTAAAGTGTCCGATGTGTCCGCCGCAATATCGCAGTCAAAATAAAAATCGCAGATCGCCGCCATTACTAGTAAAAAAAAAATATTAAAAAAAATCATAATTCTGTCCCCTATTTTGTAGGTGCTATAACTTTTGCGCAAAGCAGTCACTTATTGTGATTTTTTTTTTTTTTTTTTTTTTTTACAAAAATACGTAGAAGAATACGTATCGGCCTTAACTGAGAAAAAAAAAAAAAAATTTAAAAAAAAAATTGGGATATTTATTATAGCAACAAGTAAAAAATATATATATATTTTTAAATTGTCGCTCTTTTTTTGTTTATAACGCAAAAAATAAAAACCGCACGGGCGATCAAATACCACCAAAAGAAAGCTCTATTTGTGGGGAAAAAAAGGACGCCAATTTTGTTTGGGTGCCACGTCGCACGACCGCGCAATTGTCAGTTAAAGCGACGCAGTGCCGCAAGCTGAAATTTCGCCTGGGCACGAAGGGGGTTTATGTGCCCAGTAAGCAAGTGGTTAAAGAGGAGATCCAGTCTCCCCCAAAAACGTAAAGGTCAGCAGCTACAAATACTATAACTGCTGACTTTTAATATAAGAACACTTACCTGTCCAGGGATCCAGCAATGTCCTCACCTGAATCAAATCTTTAATTGGCTTTGTGTGCAGTCGTCGGCATCTTAGGATGCAAACAGGTGGAACTTCCCCTTTTGGGTGAAGTTCCGCTTTAAAGGGGTTGTAAAAGTTTGTTTTTTAGTTTCTAACTTGGTTCCTTTAAGCTAGTACATTGTTGGTTCAGTTATCTTTTTCTTCCATTTCCCTTCTAAATGTTTTTTTTCTTTGTTTTCTTTGTCTGAATTTCTCACTTCCTGTTCCTCCTCAGCAAGGTGTTCAGTAAGCTGTTCTAAATGACTTTCCACCACTCGGATGATAGTGGAAAGCTTACTGAGGAGAAACAGGAAGTGAGAAATTCAAACAAAGAAAAAAAGACATTTAGAAGGGAAATCAAAGGAAAAGGTAAGTGAACCAACAATGCACTAGCTTAAAGGAACCAATTTAGAAAATAAAAAACGAACCCTTACAACCCCTTTAAGGTGTGTTAAAGCCCATTCATTATGGATAACTAACTTGAAGCAATGCACCTCAATGCACTAATGATGACTCCAATTTCTCTTTAGTGTGCATGGCAGCACGACATTCCAATTTCCTGAATTTTTTGGGCATTAAAGTGTGTTGAATCCCATTCATTTTGGATGACTAACTCGAATCACTTAATCTCAATGCACAAAAATGTGTTGCAATTTTGCGGCCCTCATGAAGTGTCGGAGCACCATTTGAGACTCTTTATATATATATTTTTTTTTTACTATTTTTTTACGTTGACCACGTTGACTAGTGACTGCAAGTAACATCTGTATGGAGTGCTTCTGTGTAACCACAGAGGGGCATCAACTGTATGGTCAAAAATCAAATCCCAATAGTGTCTAGTGCAAAGGTAGCCCATGTGAAGAATGAATGGCAAATGTGAAACACAATAGGATCAGTTCAGAAAGCTAACACCAGGATAAAAATCCTTATTCTCAAACAAAGTCACATAGTTGAAAATAGAGTGCCTTAGGCTGGAGTTAAAGCCCAACTCTGGATACAAAAAATAAATAGTTTTGCAGTGGGGCCTCCGCCTACTTCAAGGGTTAAATGCTTGGGTAGAGCAATGAAGGGTAATACTTACTTTATACCTTGCCCCAAATAGGTCCTTCCATTAATGAAAATGGTCCAGCCCACTGCCTCTCTAAGGCACTCCCAGCCACCCTTGTAAATCCACCACAAACAATCCAGGGTTAATAGTACTGCATTGTATGTGATGAAACTGAGGAACCGCCCACAGCCTGGGGAGCCAGAGGGAGGAGAGGACATCACTGGAGGTAGCTGGAGTGGCGTTATAGCAATGCAGACTTTCTAACTCCCCCTAAACTAAATAAGCATTTTTTTTTTCTTCCAGCCCGAAATAGGGCTTTCTGAATCGACACTAATGTGGATTAGAATTGAAAAGTAGAGTACAAGCTGATATGCAGGTTCCTAAGAAATAGTACAGAGGATATGTGGATACTCTACCTGTACTAATAGAGATTATCTTGGGAGTTTCCCTCAGATTCCAGGTGTAACCACAGTCCCCAGTACATTGGGATGGAATTCCATTGATGTAGACTTCAACCTGTTGAATGATGAGATGTAATCTATTATACAGTAAGTGGAGAGAGGTCACCATAGAATGTCCATGCATGTTATGACCTTGCCTTCCAATTTAGCCCTCAAATTGTCAGATTAGAATGTCAATTATCTGATCTTTTGCAAAGTTGGCCATACAGTACCTGTGTAGTGCTACTCCCATAGTAGCCTACAGATAGAATATGTTCTTTGCCTTGACCTTCTCAAGAACTTAAGCCCCTCTGACTCACTATGTTGAGTGTACAAACATATAATATAACAGGAATTCGCTGAAAGTAATACTTAGTAGTACCATATCAAAGAAAAGGCACCAACCACATAATAAAGGCAAACATAATATATTGTCACATAATAGCAAGCATAAAAAGGATTAACAATGGCCATAACACAATTTATCATACAACGTGATTAACAATAAGGACTAGTCATATTATAACATTTTGGGGTTCATTTACTAAGAATAAAAAGAAGAAATAGATGTTAGACTTCAAATTGTACCTAATTGAAACAACTAAGGCCTCGTACACACGATTAAATGTGTCTGTTCAAATCTGTCGGACCGACCGATTTGAACAGATCTGTCTGCTGGGATTTTGGTTTGCTCGCGTGTACACACAAGCAAACCAAAATCCCCGCCAGCAGACAGCGCGCTGACGTGTCGGTGACGTGGCGGTGACGTTGACGCCGCCACGTCACCGCATCAGGAAGTAAAACACTTCCACGCATGCGTCGAAACCATTCGGCGCGTGTGCGAGAAGACATGTCTGCTGGTTAGCGCACTAACCAGCAGACATGTCGGGCGGACGGGTTCCCAGCCGACAGATTTCAAAGCATGCTTTGAAATCTGTCGGGTGGCCAAATCCGTCTGTTTGCCCGTACACACGATCGAATCTGTCTGCTGAAACGGTCTAGCAGACCGTTTCCAGCAGACAGATTTGATCGTGTGTACGAGGCATAAGACTTCAATACGGGGAAACATCATCAAATAGGTGAACACCTATTAGTAAATGTCAAGTTAGGATAGTCACTTTTCCATAATAGATTTGTGTGTAAAAAGAAACAATTGGCAAGATATCATTGAGAGCAATGGACTCTATATCCAATTATATTTGGGAAAAGAACCTGCCCTAAGAGCTATACTCATAGTTATAAGTTTGATTCACAAGAGCAACTAGCTCAGACACATTAAGTGATTGAACAAACTTTCAGAGTCTTGGATATAAGAATAATTACTGTAATATCACGAAGGTGAATGGGGAAGTGTTTGATGTTTAGGGGGAGTATGGCTAGTGCTGAATCTGACTTGGTGTTGACCTCTGTGAATTGGGATATAAACTGGAAGACTTTATTCCAGTAGCTAGTTAGTCCCCTAAAGTCCCAAAATACGTGTGGTACCAGTGGTTCCGCAGCCTCTCTAGCAAAGAGAGGAGTTCTCAGGATAGACCTTTGCTAGACAGTATGGGGTTAGATACCAATGGGATAGAACTTTTTGGGACAGTTTCCATTAAACAAGCCATTGTAAGTAGACATGTGCACTGCCAAAAATGTTTTTTGTTTTCATTACATTCGTTTTTTTTGCATTTTTCGGAATTCAGAAATTCTGTAAATTAGGAAATTCAGAAATTTGGAAATACCAAAATTCGGAACTCGGAATTTCAGAAATTCAGAAATTGAGAAATTCAAAAAACAATTTCTGAATTTCTGAATTTTTGAATTTCTAAATTTAGAATTTCGGAATTTAGAATTTCGTGTTTTGGAATGTAGAATTTTCTAAATTCCAAATTTAGAATTTGGAATTTTCAAATTATTAATTTTCTAATCTCCGATTTTCAAATTCTCAAATTTCCGAATCTTCAACAAATTACCTACGTTTGAATTTTTGAATTTCTAAATTCCCAAAATGTAAATATTTCGACATTCCAATTTCCTGAATTTTCCAAATTTTGAATTAACAAATTTCCGAAATTCCAAATTCAGGAAATTTGAATTTCGAAAATTCAGAAATTTGAAAATTCGGAAATTGAAAAATTCGGAAATTTCGGAATTATCGAATTCGGAACTAAACTAATTGCAATTGTAAGTCAGTAACCTTGAAAAGATCAGCTGCAATATGGGAGACTAGTCCTTTGTCATCTGCCTGCCTTATTTTTGGCACAACATTCCATAGTTTAGTTACTCTTTAAAGTCACAGAAGTAGCAAGAAGTATCCTGAAATGAAGGCATTGCAGCCTGTTGAAAGAAATTAGTCATGCAGAAAGCTTAAAATACTTAGTTATACCTGAGGATTTTTATGTGGCGTCCTCACAAGGTCTCCAAGCATACGTTGACGGAACAGGCCTCCATCAACCGCTTTTGTGGAATACATTTTAGCGTTTACTCCAGTGACAGCTGAGTCGTTTATCTAGCCAGGACACAGAACTAACATTAACATATATATATATAACTTTAAACAAATGTTATTCTTGCATTCTTTCTGGGGAATTCCAATCATTTTACATTTTAGATAATGTTAGGGTTATGCAAACTCTAAATCAATCTTTTGGCATGTTTGGTATGTCTAAATATATTCAATTCTCGAAAGCTATTTTTTTTATGGAAATCTGTCTCAGTAATAGTACTTCCCATTGCAAGCTGACAACACTAAGTCACTGCCTCATAATTAGCAGTAGCAATGTCAGCCTGCAAGCACCTTCAAGTTATTGTTGGTCTGCCCATCTGATAAACCTAATCTGCAGTCCAATGGCCAACTGATGGAGCGCATAAAGCAGCTTGACAACAATGCTTCCAGTAGCATTGTTGCCAGCCAGTAACAGGAAGTGCTGTTACTGACAGGATCTCCTGGTATTAAACTCAGTTCCAGATTTTGTTTTCATAAAGCCTGAGGCCCCATACACACGAGCGGACAGATTTGTTCAAATCTGTCCGTCCGACAGATTTGAACAAATCTGTCCGCTGGGATTTTGGTTTGCTCGCGTGTACACACGAGCAAACCAAAATCCCCGCCAGCAGAGAGCGCGCTGACGTGTCGGTGACGCGGCGGTGACGTTGACGCCGCCACGTCACCGCTACGTCACGCACCAGGAAGTAAACACTTCCGCGCGCATGCGTCGGATCCATTCACAGGATACGACGCATGTGTGGGAGGATATGTCCGCTGGTTTCCCGTACTAACCAGCGGACATATCCGACGAACAGGTTTGTAGCGGACAAATTTCAAAGCATGCTTTGAAATTTGTCCGATGGACAAATCTGTCCGCTAGCCCATACACACGATCGGAGATGTCTGCTGAAACGGTCCATCGGACCGTTTTCAGCGGACATATCCGCTCGTGTGTGTACGAGGCCTAAGTTTTGGTAAAAAAATGTTTTTTTCAAAAACAGTACTATGAACTCTACTTACTATTTATGCAAAAGGCCCCTGTAATCTGATGTCTAATTGACAACTGAAGTCCTCTTCTACCCCCCATAATCCACAGATTTTTTCGTGCTTCTAAGGGTTTCTGCAGGGTTAGGAGGGCTTGAACTAACATAGACACCCATCACAAGTGTTGACTGTACCTGCCCATTCTGTCCTCCCTTCAATTATAGAAGCTGTACTATAGCTGACAATGAATGAACGGGGCTCTAATAAGGTAGGAGGGGTGAAATAACGAAAGATCCACCTCCTCCATTCAAAGATAATTATTCCTTCATGAAAGCTATAGTACAGCTTCTATGCAGTGCCAGAAGATTGCTGTTGTGGGATATCAGAGGGAGGCAGAGAACTTTGGATTTTAACTATGACAGTTGATATAACTGTACTTTACATACCAAGATTCTTACCTGTATAAGAAGCTGATAACCTGTAGCGGTGACAAATGTTATCTGCCAGTAGTATCGTCTGCACTCTCGATATGATGATGATATAGTAACCTGACCATTTTCTGGAATAGCTTCTAGGGCAGACTTTAGATCCACTGGTGATATGTTTACAGGAAGATCTACAATGCAACCAAAAATATGTAAAGTGTCTGCCAACATGATAAGTAAACAAAAATAGCAAGCATGCCAATTTATAACTAGCGCACTTACCACCTGGCTAGCAAAAAAAAAAATAGAGGTATTAGTTGCGCAACATTTGCAAATATATGTGGAAGCCGAACCGCCTCATCAATGCACCTCTGTATAGTGTAGTCCTAAATCTAGTCTATAAGAATCTCCACCATGTTGCAGACCATATTTATTTTTTATATATATATACACACACAGTATCTCACAAAAGTGAGTACACCCCTTACATTTTATTTTATTTTCTTATTAAATCTTTTCATGTGACAACACTGAGGGAACGACACTTTGCTACAATGTAAAGTAGTGAGTTTACAGCTTGTGTAACAGTGTAAATTTGCTATCCACTCAAAATAACTCAACACACCATTAACGTCTAAACCGCTGCCAACAAAAGTGAGTATACCCCTAAGTAAAAATGTCCACATTGGGCCAAATTAGCCATTTTCCCTCCTGGAGGCACGGTGTCCAAGACCATACAGTGGTTTAAAAGGACAGGTTCCACCTAGAACAGGCCTCGCCATTGTCGACCAAAGAAGTTGTGTGTCCGTGCTTAGTGTCATATTCAGTGGTTGTCTTTGGGAAATGGATGTGCTGCCAGCATTGCTGCAGAGGTTGAAAGGGTGGAGGGGGGGTTAGCCTGTCAGTTCTCAGATCATATGCGGCACACTGCATCAAATTGGTCTGCATGGCTGCCACCCCAGAAGGAAGCCTCCTCTAAAGATGATGCACAAGAAAGCCTGCAAACAGTTTGCTGAAGACAAGCAGACTAAGGGCATGGATTATTGGAACCATGTCCTGTGGTCTGATGAGACCAAGATGAACTTATTTGGTTCAGATGGCGTCAAACGTGTGTGGCGGCAACCAGATGAGGAGTACAAAGACAAGTGTGTCTTGCCTACAGTCAAGCATAGTGGTGGGAGTGTCATGGTCTGGGGCTGCATGAGTGCTGCCGGCACTGGGGAGCTACAGTACATTGAGGGAACCATGAATGCCAACATGTACTGTGACATACTGAAGCAGAGCATGATCCCATCTCTTCAGAGACTGTGCTGCAAGGCAGTATTCCAACATGATAATGACCCCAAACACACCTCCAAGTAGACCACTGCCTTGCTTAAGAAGCTCAGTGTAAAGGTGATGGACTGATCAAGCACGTCTCCAGACCTAAATCCTATTGAGCATCTGTGAGGCATCCTCAAAGGAAGGTGGAGGAGTGCAAGGTCTCTAACATCCACTAGCTCTGTGATGTCATCATGGAGGAGTGGAAGAGGACTCCAGTGGCAACCTGTGAAGCTCTGGTGAACTCCATGCCCAAGAGGGTCAAGGCAGTGCTGGAAAATAATGGTGGTCACATGGTGGTCACATGATATTCAATCGTGTGTACAGGGCTTAAGAGAGTGGAGAATAGATCACGGCTGTACACGGCTGTACTGTACACGGCTGCATATGTTCTCCCCTCTTTTCCTCTTTACACAGCATTCGAGCAGCAGCAGGAGCCATTGGCTCTTGCTGCTGTCAATTAGATGCAGTGAAGAGGAAGTGGGAGGCGGGCCTAAGTCCCGCTGTTTAAGTCTATGGAGTGCGGCTCCATAGACACACAGGTCGGGATGTGGCTATGGTAGTCCAAAGAGGAAGAGGAGGAGCCAAGATCGTCGCCGGGGACCCCAGAAGAGGAGGATCGTGGCAACTCTGTGCAATACCACTGCAGAGAGCAGGTAAGTATAACATGCTTGTTATTTTAATATATATAAAAAAAAAACTTTAAGCAAAAAGCTTGTCGCTGAACAAAGAACATGACCTTCTTTTTTGGCACACTAGAGGTTTTTACTGCTTTTCAATAGTCCCCTGTCAACTCAAAATGCTTGTAGAAAAACGCTGCAAAAACACCAGAAAAAAGCCTGCAAAAATAGCAATGCCTAAATGTGAATGGAGTGAGGAGACAATCAGCTGTGCTGCAGTGCTGATAGGAGGAGAGACCAAAGTAACAGAGAGATGTGTCTGATCTATTCAAAGGCTGGGGTAGGGACATAACCTGTTAGTATTACCTAACTGCAGCAGTAAAAGCTCAGGTGACAGAGCTGTGTAAATATAAGCACTGAATAGACAGAATGGCAGGTAAAACAGACAACTTAGATGTTCAGTATTTCATTGGGGTATTTAGTAGTTTGCCTGGAGTTCAGGAGGAGGAACAAACATGACATTTTATAAGACTGGAGTTTCAGAAAGGACAAGTGATTATTTTATGTAGAATAATGAACATGAGCAAAAGGGACAATACCTGTAACCTCCTTCCCATAGCCCAGAATGCTGAACGTTCCTCCAACAGGTGGAGAAGCTGTTTGAGTTCTGTTGATTCTTATTGATGTCCCTTCAGTCCAGGTTGATGCTCGATAGATGGCTGAATTAGCGTTGTTCTGAATGCCCTATTAGTATTGAAGAACAGAGATGAATTGTTATTCTGTTTTTCTATTCTTTTTTACTTTTACTGACAAACAATCTTTTGATACTAAACATATATCCATATGACTCCAAAGACATGCTGGTAGGTTATATGGATCCTGTCTAAATTACCCCTTGTATGTGTATGTATGAATGTTAGTTAGGGACCTTAAATTGCAAGCTCCTTGAGGGCAGGGACTGATGTAAATGTACAATACAGTATATGTATGTAAAGCACTGCGAAAATTGATGACACTATATAAGTACCTGTAATAAATAAAATAAATAAATGGCTGAATATATATATATATATATATATATATATATATATATATATATATATACACAGTGGAACCTTGGATTACGAGCATAGTCCGTTCCAGGAGAATGCTTGTAATCCAAAGCACTCAGATATCAAAGCGAGTTTCCCCAGTCAATGGAAACAAAAATAATTTGTTCCACATTGACTTCTATGGCATGCAATACCTCATGTGGCCAGAGGTGGGGGGGGCGCCGGAGAGACTCAGAAATACTCAAGAGACCGCTAGGCTGCATTCGGAATCCCTTGAAAAGGCTCGAAGGCCCCACTAGAGCAACCATCTGACTTACCTGGAAGCTCCAGAAAGCTTGGAGTTTTGTTTTAGAGACAAAAAATGATTAATGATTAATACCTTCACAGTGGTTTTGTATCTTCCTTACTCTTTCTGAAGTTTCACTCTTTCCAGTCCTATCTTAATTTGTTGATAGCCGAACAGCAGAGAGTCCCAACCTTAGTTTTTAAGTACTACCAACAGACCATAAATACCAAGCCATTACTATAATCTGTTGAGGGTACCTGAGGACTGAGGTATAGAATACAGTCTTTTGTGCTCCTCTTGTGGGTTGCACACTAGCCTGCCCATGTGTCCCGGATTGCCTGGGACTGTCCCACAATTGACATTACTGTCCTGGGTCCCGGGCACCTTCATTCTGGGACACTACAATGTCCCAGAATGAAATAGAGGACACAGCCACCCCCTACTAACTAATAACTACATTTCCAGAACTGGTTGCTAGGTCCAGTGCTGCCTGGCCTCTTGCAACCAGTGACAATTTACTCTCGGATAGTGAGACCGGGAGCGAGGCCTGCACTTAGTGCTGAACTGCTGTCCCCACCCACCTTGGCACCTCCTCCTTCTCTGGCACCCAGCGGTAAGCAGCAGGGACTGGTGTGATCTTCACTCTCCAGATAGTGATGCCACTTTTTTGCTTCTATGTACGTGGGAGTGACAGCAGCACTGCATCTGGTGGCAAGTGGCACATTCACCTGACAAATAACCTGCTGCCAAATTCCCCATCAACCCCGAGACTACATTTCCCCCGCCCCCTCATCTTTTTTTGGGGAAGGGGAGAGAGGGGGTGTGTCCCTGAATGGCAATTTGGAAATGTGGTCACCCCATTGCCCACCCAATACAATGTTTAAATGAGACACCATTATTTACTGCAGCCTACACAGAATCTACATTGGACCATATAATGGCACTTTGGCAGCAGTTGGACTGACATAAAAACATAGTAATATGAGGTGCTAGGTGGTCACATGGCATTATTTATGGACCAACCCTATCTCAAAACATAAGTATATATTTATGATAAATTTTTCTTATGAACAGGAACTCTCTCTCAAACATACCTCAGTAAATCTTACACCAAAGAGCGGGAAATTGTACCCGCAGTTGTATGGTGTTATAGTGATGGTATGCTGGGTTACAGATGTACTAATCGTGCTGGTCACATCGATGTTACTGATCACAATCCCACTTTCGGATAAGGCCGGTCTTCGCCTGTGAACTGAATCACATACAGGAGAAAAAGAGATAAACAGCATAGTTATGGAATAAGAGTAAGGCCGCGTACACACGACCGGTTTCCTCTGCAGAATTCAGCAAGAAACTCGATGGGAGACGTATTCTGCCAAGGAAACCGGTCGTGTGTACACTTTTCGCCGAGAAAACTGTCGAGGAACTTGTCGAGCCAAAAAGAGAGCATGTTCTCTATTTCCTTGACTGGCAATGGGAAAATTTGGCTCAACGAGTTTTTTGACAGCCAAACAAGGAACTCGACGGGAAAAACGATGTGTTTCGCCCGTCGAGTTTCTCGGTCGTGTGTACGCGGCCTGAGTTTAAAGAAACTTGTCTTGAAAAACATACTGTAGGTTTTGGGTGCAATTGTCAATTTTTACAGTTTTCAGCCACTCATGTGGCAATTGTTATGATATAAAATAAAAAACAAAGAGGAGGGGCACTCCCTTGGTAGGAACCTCCCATACTAAAACACTCAAAACTGGCACCAGTCCCCTCAGTGATATCCAGAATACATGGAGTCCCCTTTGTAAAGAATGCTAACCACTTATGACTTATCCGGGGTTACATACAGTATAGTTATTTGCGGCAATTTGATGTACTCATATATCTATCTAAATTTTCTTCCCCCAAAACGTGTACTGTAACCTTATACGATTAAAGTTAATGTATTCTTTTATGCTCAGATTTGATAAAACGTGTACAACATGGTCCACAAAGGGAAGGGGAAATGGTGAGGAACACCGGGGCTTTGTGACACCCAGATATTTTAAATAGTCATACACAGTAATGAAAGTATAAAACAAACATTTATTGGAAAAGCTAAAATGTCACCTCTATCAGGGCATCACTGAACATTAAGGGCCAGATTCTCTAAGAAATTCGCCGGCGCATTTGCTCCGTCGTTTGCGTTGGCATAGCGAAAATGGCCCAGCGTAAGCCCGCGTAATTCAAATGAGGCGGCTTGTATTTAAATGAAGCGCGCCCCCGCGTCAAACGAACTGCGCATGCGCCGGCCGGGGACAAAGACCAGTGCGCATGCTCCAGCTCACGTCGGAAAGCGTCGTTGAAACCAACGTCAAAACGTGAGCGTCATTTACGCAACTCCCTATTCGCGAACAAGTTAGTAAAACGACGTAAGCGACGGAAAAAAGCCGAAGCTGACCCGACGCCATACTTAACATGGCATCCGACGGTACTTCGTAAGGTTACTCCACATAGAAGCTGGGGTAACCTTACGCGAACGAAAACGACATACGTGACGACGGGGCGGCGTAAAAGCGATCGAGAATCGGCGTACTACCTCATTTGCATATGCAAATGCGAAAACAACATAAAGGCCACCTAGTTGTCATTACACCTACGATCTGCAAGTGTAATGGTTTTACACTTGTCGGAT
This sequence comes from Rana kukunoris, assembly GCA_029574335.1. Lineage (NCBI taxonomy): Eukaryota > Metazoa > Chordata > Amphibia > Anura > Ranidae > Rana > Rana kukunoris. The sequence goes on along the minus strand of CM056053.1, from coordinate 433,970,314 downwards.
GTAGAAGCGTATCTATGCAAAAGTGATGCTAAGCATCACGCGCATAGATACGAGACAAAAAAAAAAGGCGATACGACGGGGTATCTGAGATACTCCGTCGTAACCCCGCTGAGAATCTGGCCCTAAAAATACAAATAACATTAACCGCTTGCCGACCAGCCGCCGTCATTATACTGCGGCAAGGTGGCACGATCCCGTGAATCGCTATAGCTGTTCGTCAGCTCGGGAACTTAGTGGTTCCAGTGGACTCGATGTCCGCCAATCACTCGCGATCGTTCCCCACAATGATAGAACGGGGATCTGCCTGTGTTAACAAGGCAGATCTCCATTCTGACATCAGAGATCACACAGATCCTGTCTTTCTGCTAAGCAGGAAGATGGATATGTGTGTGTGTCCAGTGACTCATTCCCCCATACAGTTAGAAAATACCTGCAGGGAACACATTTAGCCCCTTGATTGCCCCTGATGTTAACCCTGCTAGTGTCATTAGTACAATAACAGTGCATATTTTTAGCACTGATTACTGTAATAATGTCACTGGTTCCCAAAAAAGTAACAACAATATGTAGCAGAATACTTAAAACTGATAAATACATTTATTTTTATTTTTTTGGAAATGTTTTATAGCAGAAAGTCATTTTATTTTTATTTTTAATTGATGCTCTTTTTTTTGTTTATAGCGCAAACAAAAAAAAAAACACAGAGGTGATCAAATATCACCAAAAAAGGTATATTTGTGGAAAAGAAGGGACACAAATTTTGTTTGGGTACAGCGTCGCAGGACCGTGCAATTGTCAGTTAAAGCGAGAGTGCCGTATCGCAAAAAATGGCCCGATCAGGAAGTGGGTAAATCCTTGCGGGGTTGAAGTGGTTAAACATGTACAAAGTAATACAATACGGTGAATCCAAATAGATATTCTATTATGCGTTTTATCAAGTGGCCCCGGCGCGTTTCCACCAGTATGGTCTTCTTCAGGTCTTGCCCTTGGATAGCACAATAGAGGATTCTATAGCTGATCAAATGTACACACTGCCAATTGATTGGTGATGCTGGAGATCATCCAGAGTGGAGGTGGAGCATAGGAAGATCGCAAGATGGAAGAGAAAAGCCAGATGGAAGAAAAAAAACTAGCAGCTCATGTTTCCCAGACACAAGGGATAACAGTCAGAAAGTAAAAGCAGTATACCTTCATGGAAACGTGGGGTGGTAATAACATGACTCAGCAAACGGTAGTAGAGGGTCACAAAACATTATTTAATTTCGAAAATTTAAAAGACATCTGTGGGCCGAAGTCCAATGTCAAAAAGACAAATCAGTATGGTAATGGGTAAATAAATCAGTGAGTCCAGAAGACAGTCAACGCTTGCAGCAACACACCAACCGTCTGGTGGTGTGTTGCTGCAAGTGGGGACTGTGAATTAAAGCGGGGGGAGGGGTTGTTCTGCTGTCAGAAATGACATCTTAGTCAGGAAACTCTCTACTTTGCAGATAGAGAAAGAAGCTGTGTGTTAGTGGGCGTCCTGACACTCCTGCTCGCCCCCTCCCCCCTCAAGAGGCTTTCTCCACACCAGGGAGAAAGCCTCGTATTACTGTGTGGAGTTACAAACCGAAGGATGAGGTAAGTGAAGGAGGACTGCACTAAGGTAAAGGAAGCTATTTAGGGAAAAAAAAATCCTTTACAACCTCTTTAACCACTTAATCACCAAGGACGTCCATGGACATCCTCGGATTTGTGCGGTGATATCTGAATGATGCCTGCAGCTACAGGCATCATTCAGATATCGCTGTCTTCATCCGGTGATCCTGTGCACGATAAGAATGATCAAAGCGGCAGTTCCACCGCTTGATTGTTCTTATAGGCAGCGGGAGGGGACGTCCCCCCTCCCGTCGCCAGCCGGTGCTTTTCCGGGCTCTCCTGTGCCATCGGGGGCCCGGAGAGCGAATCGACCGGTGCTGCTGGGAAGCATAGAGATGACTGTCGGAGGCCCGGGCAGGACATTATTTACGTTATTTACGCCGGTACCCGGAAGTAAACAAAGCCGCAATCGCGGCTGTCGACATGTGATCAGTGATATTTTTTTTCACCGATTTCATGCTTGTAAGCCTGGAGGAGAGATGTGGGGTCTTATTAACGAACAATGAGGACATGAAAACAGCACTGCATTAAGGTAAAGGAAGCTATTAAGATAAAAAAATAATTCCTTTACAAACCCTTTAACCGTGGTGTCCACCACCCAATTTTTGGTGGAGTTGCTCAGTTATACTCCAAGGAAGTTAAAACAAGTAAAGTATGTTGGTTTGTATACACTAATAGTTGACTTGTTTATGACATTTTTAGTCAGAAGCAATAGAACTTTGATTTGAAATGTATACATAGTAAAGCACCTAAACTACATAGAAATAGGAAAGGGTTTTACCAGAGATGTCACGTGTTGTCACCTCTTCTCCAATGTACAAGACATCAACATAGAAATCTTGGTTTGCCGTTAAGCGAATATTATACAGCTGGAAGTTTTTTCCAAAGTACTTTGATTGTATAAGTTCCAACAAATTGATGCATGTGTATGTCCAGCTGAAAAAAAAGAGGGCATTTTCATCACATTTCCAAGGGAACAAAGTCAGATCATGAAGGGAACGTATGTGCGTATTTGTATGTGTCCAACCTGCTTATCCCATGGATTATAAAAAAAAAAATCCAGCTTTGATTTTTTTTTTTAACCACTTGCCTACTGTGCACCTACACCCCCTTCCTGCCCAGACGAAATTTAAGCTTCCGGCACTGCGTCGCTTTAACTGACAATTGCGCGGTCGTGCGACGTGGCTCCCAAACAAAATTGGCGTCCTTTTTTTCCCACAAATAGAGCTTTCTTTTGGTGGTATTTGATCACCTCTGCGGCTTTTATTTTTTGCGCTATAAACAAAAATAGAGCGTCAATTTTGAAAAAAAATGCAATATTTTTTACTTTTTGCTATAATAAATATCCCCAAAAATATATAAAAAAATATTTTTTTCCTCAGTTTAGGCCGATACGTATTCTTCTACATATTTTTGGTAAAAAAAAAAAAATGCAATAAGCGTTTATCGATTGGTTTGCGCAAAATTTATAGTGTTTACAAAATAGGGGATAGTTTATGGCATTTTTATTATTTTATTTTTTTACTATTAATGGAGGTGATCTGCGATTTTTTTATTGGGACTACGACATTATGGCAGACACTTCAGACACTTTTGTAACATTTTTGGGACCATTTACATTTCTACAGTGAACAATGCTATAAATATGCATTGATTACTGTATAAATGTGACTGGCAGTGAAGGGGTTAACCACTAGGGGGCGGGGAAGGGGTTAAATGTGTGTCCTATGAGTGTTCTAACTGTAGGGGGAGGGGGGGTGACTGGGGGAGGTGACCGATTGTGTCCCGATATACAAGGGACACAGCATCGGTCTCCTCTCTCCCTGACAGGACGTGGAGCTCTGTGTTTACATACAGAGCTCCACTTACCCGCTCAGTTACTGGGCAATCGCGTGTGCCCGGCGGCAATCGTTGCCGCCGGGCACTCGCACCGGGATCCCAGCAGAGCGGCGCTTTCGCGCGCCGCTGGCGGCTCGCGCGCGCCCGCGGCTTTAAAGAGACAGCACGTCATATGACGTGCTGTCAGAACAATGGAGTCCTCCTCCCGCCGTCATTTGACAGTGGGCGGTGGACAAGTGGTTAAATACTGTAACTGATATGTGTAAAAATACCACAAATATTAGGGTTATTTATTTATTTGTTTATTTTATAAATTCTGTTTATTGCTTACAATTTCAAATTAAGTGTCAGTTCACACAGGGGAAACCCGACTTACAGCGCAAGTGGACTTTAGCGCTACTTGGAGCACCTTACAACGTGACATAAAGTTGCCTCCAAGACAGGCGACTTTGGCTGTGGCCAATCACAGAATAATCAGCTCTGTGGGAGGGAGGGGTTTGCCTGAGTAAACTTTTTTATTTTCCTGTAAAGTTGCTTCACTTAACATGATGATCCGACTTCCATTGAAATCTATGGGTACAAGTTGCCTACAAGTCGCCTTGAAGTGGTACAGGAACCATTTCTGTAGTCGGAGAGACTTCAGTAGTGTACATTAAGATGGCTCTCTTGACTAACATGGTATTACTGATGTCAAGCGGCTTGGGGCGACTTGAGGTCTGACAATTCGGATCCCAAGTTGCTTTAGTGTGAACCAGCACTAAGGGTCGAATGCACAATCTGCATAAGGTATACACTAAAAGAAAACACAAAATAACCCCAAAAAATTATACATGTACTATATTGTCAAACGTATTGGGGCACCTGCCTTTACACGCACATGATTTTTAATGGCATCCCAGTCTTATTCCATAGGGTTCAATATTGCGTTGGCCTACTAAGGCACTGATTTTATGATGTGCACGAAGCAAGGTCCATAAATAAGGCTGAGCAAGTTTGGGGTGGAGGAACTTGACTGTTCTGACCTCAACGCAATAGAACACCTTTGGGATGAATTAGAGAAGAGATGCGAGCCAGCATCAGTGAATGACCTCGCAAATGCTCTTCTGGAAGAATGGTCAAACATTCCCATAGATACACTCCTAAATCTTGTGGACAGCCTTCCCAGAAGAGTTGAAGCTGTTATAGCTGCAAAGGGTTTTCCAACTCAATATTGAACCCTACAGACTAAGACTGGGATGCCATTAAAGTTCATGTGCGTGTAAAGGCAGGTGTCACAATACTTTTGACAATATAGTGTATATTATATATATATATATATATATGGTGCCTTGCGAAAGTATTCGGCCCCCTTGAACTTTGCGACCTTTTGCCACATTTCAGGCTTCAAACATAAAGATATAAAACTGTCATTTTTTGTGAAGAATCAACAACAAATCATGAAGTGGAAATTTCAAACTTTTTTAACAAATAAAAAACTGAAAAATTGGGCGTGCAAAATTATTCAGCCCCCTTAAGTTAATACTTTGTAGCGCCACCTTTTGCTGCGATTACAGCTGTAAGTCGCTTGGGGTATGTCTCTATCAGTTTTGCACATCGAGAGACTGACATTTTTGCCCATTCCTCTTTGCAAAACAGCTCGAGCTCAGTGAGGTTGGATGGAGAGCGTTTGTGAACAGCAGTTTTCAGTTCTTTCCACAGATTCTCGATTTGATTCAGGTCTGGACTTTGACTTGGCAAAAGGTCGCAAAGTTCAAGGGGGCCGAATACTTTCGCAAGGCACTGTATATACCACCAAAAGAAAGCTCTATTTGTGGGGAAAAAAGGACGTCAATTTTGTTTGGGAACCACGTCGTGCGACCGCGCAATTTTCATTCAAATTGTGACAGTGCCGAAAGCTGAAATTTTGCCTGGGCAGGAAGGGGGTATATGTGCCCAGTAAGCAAGTGGTTGTGGATAAAATGTACCATAGAGACCATGCTATAAGTGAGACTTGTTTTTAATATTTTGCAGTGAAGATAGTGCCTAGGGAGTCGTTATGAAATTCATATATAATTTTCTAACATGAATTAGTTACTGATATGAGCTACTCCACCAAGCAAGCACCATCACGGGACAGGATAAAGCCGTGTACACACGATCGGTTTGTCCGATGAAAACAGACCAATGGACTGTTTTCATCGGACAAACCGATCGTGTGTGGGCCCCATCGTTTTTTTTTTCCCCATCGGTGAAAAAAAATAGAACATGTTTTACATTTTTACTCTAGATAAAAAAAACGATAGAAAAATCCGATCGCCTGTGTGGAACTCCATCGGACAAAAATCCACGTGCATGCTCAGAATGAAGTTGACGCATGCTCGGAAGCATTGAACTTTATTTTTTTCGGCTCGTCTTAGTGCTGTACATCACCGCGTTTTGGCACGGTCAGATTTTTGACTGATGGTGTGTAGGCAAGACTGAAGAAAGTCAGCTTCATCGGATATCCGACGAAAAAATCCATCGGATTAGATTCCTTTAGATATCCGATCGTGTGTACGAGGCTTTAGCCTACACTCTGTACCCACTGAGTTCTCACAGTACAAATGTTGTACAATATGTTTTAACCACTTGAGGCCCGCGCTACCGTCGGATGACGGCAACAGCGCGGGCCTGAATAGCCAACATGCCGTCATTTGACGGCATGTCTTTCTGGCGTTCCCAGCGCGCGCTGTAGTGCGCGCTGCGGGGAAGCCCTGTGTTGTCCGTGTCCCTTGGACACGGCCAATCACAGATCGCGGCAAACGGCCAATCAGAGCGGCCGTTTGCGATGCGATCTGTGGGCGAATAAGAGATGATCTCTCATAGATCATCTCTCATTGCCGGCTCACACAGAGACAATGTCCTGTCTCTGGAGAGGAAGAGCCCGATCTGTGTTCCTTCCTACATAGGGACACAGATCGGTCACCCCCCCAGTCACCCCCCCCTCTCCCCACAGTTAGAACACACCTAGCATACACATTTAACCCCTTCCTCACCCCCCTAGTGTTAACCCCTTCAATGCCAGTCACATTTATACTGTAATTAGTGCATATTTATAGCACTGATCGCAGTATAAATGTGAATGGCGCCAAAAATGTGTCAAAAGTGTCCGATGTGTCCTCCATAACGTCGCAGTACCAATAAAAATCGCAGATCGCCGCCATTTCTAGTAAAAAAAAAATAATAATAATAATAATTCTCTCCCCTATTTTGTAAGCGCTATAACATTTGCGCAAACCAGTCGCTTATTGCGATTTTTTTTTTTTTTTTTTTTTTTACCAAAAATATGTAGAAGAATACGTATCGCCCTAAACTGAGAAAAAAAAATGTTTTTTTTTTTTTTAATTGGGATATTTATTATAGCAACAAGTAAAAAATATTGTATTTTTCTTCAAAATTGTCGCTCTTTTTTGTTTATAGCGCAAAAAATAAAAATCGCACAGGTGATCAAATACCACCAAAAGAAAGCTCTACTTGTGGGGAAAAAAGGACGTAAATTTTGTTTGGGAGCCACGTCACACGACCGCGCAATTGTCAGTTAAAGCGACGCAGTGCCGGAAGCTGAAATTTTACCTGGGCAGGAGGGGGGTGTAAGTGCCCAGTATGCAAGTGGTTAATCACAGTACACAAGCTGGAGTCACTGCTTCACATGCCAATAAATAAATAAAAACATTCAAAAACATACCTGTAACCCTGAGCCATGTTGTAGGAAAACTGATCATTAATGGTGGAAACTGTTCCAGGGGAGTTTATGTCTTCATATTGAAAATTGATAACAATTTGATTTATGAGGTTACCCTTGTAAGCAAGGCAAAGCTGAAAGTAAGACAAAAGAAAATATTTTATCAGCCATCTTCTTTACTGCTCTCATCCAAGGCATTTACAAGTTCTGTTACACCTGTTACTAAATCTGCAAATCAGTTTATTTTGACTACTGCAACACCCCCCCCTTTGCCCTGCCCATGTATACCCCACCTTTTTAATGAAGCGACCATCAAATGCAGCCCACCAGCGCCCATCAAATGCAGCCTCACCAGCGCCCATTAATGCAGCCTACAAGCGCCCATTAATGCAGCCTACCAGCGCCCATTAAATGCAGCCTCAACAGCGCTCATCAACTAGGGTGACAACATTTCCAAACTGCCATTCAGGGACACCCCAAAAAAAAGATGATTTTTGAAATGTTGTTTTGCAGATTTTTGGGAAATCAGCGGGCCCATGTGTAAGTGGAGTATATGGCCGGGGGGGGGGGGGGTAATATGTACAGGAGAGGAGTGCGGAGTGTATGGTGGGGGGTAATATGTCCAGGAGAGGAATGCGGAGTGTATGGTGGGGGGTAATATGTACAGGAGAGGAGTGCGGAGTGTATGGTGGTGGGTAATATGTACAGGAGAGGAGTGCGGAGTGTATAGTGGGGGGTAATATGTACAGGAGAGGAGTGCGGAGTGTATCGTGGGGGGTAATATGTACAGGAGAGGAGTGCGGAGTGTATGGCGGTGGGTAATATGTACAGGAGAGAAGTGCGGAGTGTATGGCGGTGGGTAATATGTACAGGAGAGGAGTGCGGAGTGTATGGCGGGGGGTAATATGTACAGGAGAGGAGTGCCGAGTGTATGGTCGGGGGTAATATGTACAGGAGTGGAGTGTATGGTGGGGGGTAATATGTACAGGAGAGGAGTGCGGAGTGTATGGCTGGGGGTAATATCTACAGGAGAGGAGTGCGGAGTGTATGGCTGGGGGTATTATCTACAGGAGAGGAGTGCGGAGTGTATGGTGGGGGGTAATATGTACAGGAGAGGAGTGCGGAGTGTATGGTGGGGGGTAATATGTACAGGAGAGGAGTGCGGAGTGTATAGTGGGGGGTAATATGTACAGGAGAGGAGTGCGGAGTGTATAGTGGGGGGTAATATGTACAGGAGAGGAGTGCGGAGTGTATGGCGGTGGGTAATATGTACAGGAGAGAAGTGCGGAGTGTATGGCGGTGGGTAATATGTACAGGAGAGGAGTGCGGAGTGTATGGCGGGGGGTAATATGTACAGGAGAGGAGTGCCGAGTGTATGGTCGGGGGTAATATGTACAGGAGTGGAGTGTATGGTGGGGGGTAATATGTACAGGAGAGGAGTGCGGAGTGTATGGCTGGGGGTAATATCTACAGGAGAGGAGTGCGGAGTGTATGGCTGGGGGTATTATCTACAGGAGAGGAGTGCGGAGTGTATGGTGGGGGGTAATATGTACAGGAGAGGAGTGCGGAGTGTATGGTGGGGGGTAATATGTACAGGAGAGGAGTGCGGAGTGTATAGTGGGGGGTAATATGTACAGGAGAGGAGTGCGGAGTGTATAGTGGGGGGTAATATGTACAGGAGAGGAGTGCGGAGTGTATGGCGGTGGGTAATATGTACAGGAGAGAAGTGCGGAGTGTATGGCGGTGGGTAATATGTACAGGAGAGGAGTGCGGAGTGTATGGCGGGGGGTAATATGTACAGGAGAGGAGTGCCGAGTGTATGGTCGGGGGTAATATGTACAGGAGAGGAGTGCGGAGTGTATGGTCGGGGGTAATATGTACAGGAGTGGAGTGTATGGTGGGGGGTAATATGTACAGGAGAGGAGTGCGGAGTGTATGGCTGGGGGTAATATCTACAGGAGAGGAGTGCGGAGTGTATGGCTGGGGGTAATATCTACAGGAGAGGAGTGCGGAGTGTATGGTGGGGGGTAATATGTACAGGAGAGGAGTGCGGAGTGTATGGTGGGGGGTAATATGTACAGGAGAGGAGTGCGGAGTGTATGGTGATGGGTAATATGTACAGGAGAGGAGTGCGGAGTGTATGGCGGGGGTAATATGTACAGGAGAGGAGTGCGGAGTGTATGGTGGGGGTAATATGTACAGGAGAGGAGTGCGGAGTGTATGGTGGGGGGCAATATGTACAGGAGAGGAGTGCGGAGTGTATAGTGGGGGGGTAATATGTACAGGAGAGGAGTGTGGAGTGTATAGTGGGGGGTAATATGTACAGGAGAGGAGTGCGGAGTGTATAGTGGGGGGTAATATGTACAGGAGAGGAGTGCGGAGTGTATAGTGGGGGGTAATATGTACAGGAGAGGAGTGCGGAGTGTATAGTGGGGGGTAATATGTACAGGAGAGGAGTGCGGAGTGTATAGTGGGGGGTAATATGTACAGGAGAGGAGTGCGGAGTGTATAGTGGGGGGTAATATGTACAGGAGAGGAGTGCGGAGTGTATGGCGATGGGTAATATGTACAGGAGAGGAGTGCGGAGTGTATGGTGGGGGGCAATATGTACAGGAGAGGAGTGCGGAGTGTATAGTGGGGGGTAATATGTACAGGAGAGGAGTGCGGAGTGTATAGTGGGGGGGGGTAATATGTACAGGAGAGGAGTGCGGAGTGTATAGTGGGGGGTAATATGTACAGGAGAGGAGTGCGGGGTGTATAGTGGGGGGTAATATGTACAGGAGAGGAGTGCGGAGTGTATGATGGGGGGTAATATGTACAGGAGAGGAGTGCGGAGTGTATAGTGGGGGGTAATATGTACAGGAGAGGAGTGTGGAGTGTATAGTGGGGGGTAATATGTACAGGAGAGGAGTGCGGAGTGTATAGTGGGGGGTAATATGTACAGGAGAGGAGTGCGGAGTGTATAGTGGGGGGTAATATGTACAGGAGAGGAGTGCGGAGTGTATGGTGGGGGGCAATATGTACAGGAGAGGAGTGCGGAGTGTATAGTGGGGGGTAATATGTACAGGAGAGGAGTGCGGAGTGTATAGTGGGGGGGGTAATATGTACAGGAGAGGAGTGCGGAGTGTATAGTGGGGGGTAATATGTACAGGAGAGGAGTGCGGGGTGTATAGTGGGGGGTAATATGTACAGGAGAGGAGTGCGGAGTGTATGATGGGGGGTAATATGTACAGGAGAGGAGTGCGGAGTGTATAGTGGGGGGTAATATGTACAGGAGAGGAGTGCGGAGTGTATGGCGGTGGGTAATATGTACAGGAGAGGAGTGCGGAGTGTATGGCGGGGGGTAATATGTACAGGAGTGGAGTGTATGGTGGGGGGTAATATGTACAGGAGAGGAGTGCGGAGTGTATGGCTGGGGGTAATATCTACAGGAGAGGAGTGCGGAGTGTATGGCTGGGGGTATTATCTACAGGAGAGGAGTGCGGAGTGTATGGTGGGGGGTAATATGTACAGGAGAGGAGTGCGGAGTGTATGGTGGGGGGTAATATGTACAGGAGAGGAGTGCGGAGTGTATAGTGGGGGGTAATATGTACAGGAGAGGAGTGCGGAGTGTATAGTGGGGGGTAATATGTACAGGAGAGGAGTGCGGAGTGTATGGCGGTGGGTAATATGTACAGGAGAGAAGTGCGGAGTGTATGGCGGTGGGTAATATGTACAGGAGAGGAGTGCGGAGTGTATGGCGGGGGGTAATATGTACAGGAGAGGAGTGCCGAGTGTATGGTCGGGGGTAATATGTACAGGAGTGGAGTGTATGGTGGGGGGTAATATGTACAGGAGAGGAGTGCGGAGTGTATGGCTGGGGGTAATATCTACAGGAGAGGAGTGCGGAGTGTATGGCTGGGGGTAATATCTACAGGAGAGGAGTGCGGAGTGTATGGTGGGGGGTAATATGTACAGGAGAGGAGTGCGGAGTGTATGGTGGGGGGTAATATGTACAGGAGAGGAGTGCGGAGTGTATAGTGGGGGGTAATATGTACAGGAGAGGAGTGCGGAGTGTATAGTGGGGGGTAATATGTACAGGAGAGGAGTGCGGAGTGTATGGCGGTGGGTAATATGTACAGGAGAGAAGTGCGGAGTGTATGGCGGTGGGTAATATGTACAGGAGAGGAGTGCGGAGTGTATGGCGGGGGGTAATATGTACAGGAGAGGAGTGCCGAGTGTATGGCGGTGGGTAATATGTACAGGAGAGGAGTGCGGAGTGTATGGTCGGGGGTAATATGTACAGGAGTGGAGTGTATGGTGGGGGGTAATATGTACAGGAGAGGAGTGCGGAGTGTATGGCTGGGGGTAATATCTACAGGAGAGGAGTGCGGAGTGTATGGCTGGGGGTAATATCTACAGGAGAGGAGTGCGGAGTGTATGGTGGGGGGTAATATGTACAGGAGAGGAGTGCGGAGTGTATGGTGGGGGGTAATATGTACAGGAGAGGAGTGCGGAGTGTATGGTGATGGGTAATATGTACAGGAGAGGAGTGCGGAGTGTATGGCGGGGGTAATATGTACAGGAGAGGAGTGCGGAGTGTATGGTGGGGGTAATATGTACAGGAGAGGAGTGCGGAGTGTATGGTGGGGGGCAATATGTACAGGAGAGGAGTGCGGAGTGTATAGTGGGGGGGTAATATGTACAGGAGAGGAGTGTGGAGTGTATAGTGGGGGGTAATATGTACAGGAGAGGAGTGCGGAGTGTATAGTGGGGGGTAATATGTACAGGAGAGGAGTGCGGAGTGTATAGTGGGGGGTAATATGTACAGGAGAGGAGTGCGGAGTGTATAGTGGGGGGTAATATGTACAGGAGAGGAGTGCGGAGTGTATAGTGGGGGGTAATATGTACAGGAGAGGAGTGCGGAGTGTATAGTGGGGGGTAATATGTACAGGAGAGGAGTGCGGAGTGTATGGCGATGGGTAATATGTACAGGAGAGGAGTGCGGAGTGTATGGTGGGGGGCAATATGTACAGGAGAGGAGTGCGGAGTGTATAGTGGGGGGTAATATGTACAGGAGAGGAGTGCGGAGTGTATAGTGGGGGGGGTAATATGTACAGGAGAGGAGTGCGGAGTGTATAGTGGGGGGTAATATGTACAGGAGAGGAGTGCGGGGTGTATAGTGGGGGGTAATATGTACAGGAGAGGAGTGCGGAGTGTATGATGGGGGGTAATATGTACAGGAGAGGAGTGCGGAGTGTATAGTGGGGGGTAATATGTACAGGAGAGGAGTGCGGAGTGTATGGCGATGGGTAATATGTACAGGAGAGGAGTGCGGAGTGTATGGCGATGGGTAATATGTACAGGAGAGGAGTGCTTTAAATAATTAATAATAATCATGGAAAACATGCAGAGTTAGAGCTTTTTCTGTATATAGTATACATAGATAACAACGCACATGAACATCATACCTGTACCCGTAGCAGTCATACCTGTTTATGTAAAGTTAATGAGATGGGTCCATATGGCATTTGGGTTGATGAATTCACTTCATTTGAATCATACAATACATAGGGATTCTTCAAGGAATTTCGCCCACAGAACGGCTCGGTCTCAGATGTCACATAGCCCCTGTACCACCAAGACTACAAAGAAGAAATATGCTTAGATAAAAACAACATTAGATTTAAAGGCGACCTATACACAAATGTTAATAGTCTCTGGGATTTGACAAATTAAGTGTAACAAAAGGGCTAATATACCTACCTTTCCTTGAGAAATTGCTGCTCCCTGAGCCCCCTCAGGTGACCAAAAGTCTAGGCATCTGGGCACATGACCTCTTTTGAAGTAGAATTTAATCCAGTCTTAAAGTGGATGTAAACCACAATTTTTTTTTATTATGTCACAATGTAGAGAATAAGATTTCCTATCATCTCTGCCCAGTCTTGCCACACAGAGTTAATCCAGCTCTGATCAATCCTCTTTTAATGTTCAGTGAAAATTAACAGACTTCCAGATAAAAACCTGTCTAAATAAAAAGTCTGTTTCTCTCTCCTTGCTTTGAGTGAAAGGTTATTTACATATCTAGCTTGGACATGTTTATCATATGTTATGTTTATCATAATATGAGGTGATCCACAGTATAAAAAGTGAGAAATCCACCCCTCCCCCACATAACACATCCTGGTGATATACAATGAACTATGGATCACCTCATATTATGATAAACATAACATATTACAAATATGTCCAAGCTAGATATGTAAATAACCTCTCACTCAAAGCAAAGAGAGAGAAACATACTTTTTATTTAGACAGGTTTTTATCTGGAAGTCTGTTAATTTTCACTGAACAATACAAGAGGATTACTCATCGCTGGATTAACTCTGTGTGGCAAGACTGGGCACAGATGATAGGAAATCTTATACTCTACATTGTGACATAAAAAAAAAAATGTGGGTTTACATCCACTTTAACTCTAATCCAGTCTGACTGTGTTGATGGGGGAATTGAGTAATTTTCTCTCTTTCAAACCATGGTTAAAGTAAAAAAAATGCATAATTTATGTCCTGCCTAAAGCCTGGTACACACAGGCTGAATATCAGGCAGTTTCTATTGACATTCTGCCCGTGTGTACACCAGCCTGTCTGACAGAAGTCAACTGTTTGGAAAACCAGCATCTGCTCAGAGCCAGCAGCCAATGCCTGTCGGCACTGACTGCTGTGTTCTGGCCTGCCGGTGGGGGGGTTCGGCTCTCTCCCCCTGTCAGAACACAATTGTTCAGTGGGCAGAACGCAATACTAACATCAGATAGTTAGTACAGCAAGCTCCTCCTTTTTTTCCCATTCAGCCCGCTGGGTTGAATAAAAAAAAAACTGATAGTGTGTACCTGGCTTTAGGGGCTACTGATAGTGGTGGCTCTCTGGCATAAGGAAGGCTGCAGAAAGATTGCCAAGGAGCCCATAATTCGGGGGTGTCTTTATATGGGTGTGTGGGCAGGATAGTGGCTGTAGATGATGGTGACAGTATTTAGTTTCCACAAATGAGTGAGATGACTCAAGCAGAACAGGTAGTCTGGAGGCTTTTCTACAGTGTGACTCCTTGCAAGCCGCACACAGTTTTAGTGACGCTACCTCCCAGGGTGTTGAGTGGCCGGGGAGCCTATGGGATCTCCTGAAGGCTTTTAGAGGAACTCTGGCTAGAAAGATCTTTTTCAATACATTTCTTTGGTAACTATGTACTATGTATTTTTTACCACTAATAATTAACCTCGGTAAAGAATTTGAATTCATTAATATACCGCATTTTCCGGCGTATAAGACGACCTTTTACAGTTAAAAATGTGGCTCAAAAAAGGGGGGTCGTCTTATACGCCGGACACAGACTGGAGGCGTCCATTTTTTAAAAGCCGCACCTCCTCCTTGAGGTGTTCCGTGATTGGCGGAACAGTCAGTTTCCCAGAAGAGGCTTTCTCCTTGGTGTGAAGTGTTGTGCTCACCCCCTTGCTTGGACTACAGGAGAGTCAGGACACCCACTAACACACAGCTCCTTTCTCTATCGGCAATGTAGAGAGCGTCCTGACTCTCCTGTAGTCCAAGGGAGGGGGTGAGCACGGCACTCCACACCAGGGAGAAAGCCTTGCATTACTGTGTGGAGTTACAGCCAGAAGAACAGGAAGTGAGGATTTCTCAGAAGAAATAAGGACATTTTGAAAGCAAAATGGAAGGATAAGGTAAGTGAAGGAGGACTGCACTACGGTAAAGGAAGCTATTTAGGGAAAATATTGTACCTTTACAAACCCTTTAACTTAATCACATTTTTTTCAGAACGATAAAACATAAACATATTGATTTACCGAAGGGAAATCGGTTTCATAGTTCCTGAAGTACTTGACAGAGAAGCCTTCCTGTTGATTGGCAATTTCATCCGCACATTGGGCGCCAATCATGTCTAATACAGCTGATTGAACCTAAAGAAATTCAAAAACTTTATAATAATATTAATTATAATGATACAAATTAATAATAATATTAACTTTGCCATTTATTTTGTAATAATTGCAATTCAGTTCTAAAACTTTCCGAATGAATCAAGGGTGGAAATATGAAATCAGAATTCAGGAACCATTTGGCACAATACAGGAGCAAGGAATAAACTATATTGCCAAAAGTATTGGGACACCTGCCTTTACACGCACATGAACTTTAATGGCATCCCAGTCGTATGCCGCATACACACGGCTGTTTTTCTTGTCCTACATAAAACAACGTTTTTCTCTAAGGCCTCGTACACACGATCAAATCTGTCTGCTGGAAACGGTCGGCCCGACTGTCCCAGCAGACAGATTCGATCGTGTGTACGGCCGAGCCGACGGATTTGGCCACCCGACAGATTTCAAAGCATGCTTTGAAATCTATCGGGTGGGAACCCGTCCGCCCGACATGTCTGCTGGTTAGTACACTTACCAGCAGACATGCCGTCTGCTGGCGGGGATTTTGGTTTGCTCGTGTGTACACGCGAGCAAACCAAAATCCAAACAGAGAGATTTGTTCAAATCGGTCGGACAGACCGTTTTGAACAAATCTATTGCCTCGTGTGTACACGGCCTTAGTGATTCTTGTCAAGCCTGCCTTGCATACAACACGTACAACGGCACCATAAAGGGGAAGTTCCATTCAGATGGTGCCTCCCTTTGGGCTGCTTTTGCTGATTTTGTGTTAGTAAAAGTTTGGTGAGAGACGATTCGTGCTTTTCAGTCAGTTACTGCGTGATGAATGTGCTATCTCCATTACAAACGTTAGTTTTACCAGAACGAGTGCTCCTGTCTTATAACTTGCTTCTGAGCATGCATGTTTTTTTTCCCGTCGTTAAAGCCTACACAAGATCATTTTTCATGACGTGAAAAACGACAATGTTCTACATTTTTTATGCCCATTTTTCACGTTGAGAAAAATGCTCTGCCACACACGATCGTTTTTAATGACATAAAAAATAATTGCATTTTTCACGTACGCGACATTAGTCCTTAGGGTTCAGTATTGAGTTGGTCCACCCTTTGTAGCTATAACAGCTTCAACTCTTCTGGAAAGTCTGTCCACAAGGTTTAGGAGTGTGTCTATGGGAATGTTTGAGCATTCTCCCAGAAGAGCATTTGTGAGGTCTGGCACTGATGTTCCTTCACTGGAACTAAGGGGCTAAGCCCAACCCCTGAAAAACAAACCCAAACCATAATCTCCCTCCACCAAATGATTTGGCAATATAGTGTAGTGGATGAGTGAGTTTGGGATGTAGGAATTTGACTGGCCTGCACAGAGTCCTGACCCCCCACCTGGTAGAACACCTTTGGGATGAATTCGAGCAGAGACTGTGAGACAGGCTTTCTCGTCCAACATCAGTGCCTGATCTGACACATGCACTTCTGAAAGAATAAGCAAACATTCCCATAGACACACTCCTAAACCTTGTGGACAGCCTTCCCAGAAGAGTTGAAGCTTGTATAGCTGCAAAGGGTGGGCCAACTCAATATTGAACCTTACAGACTAAGACTGGGATGCCATTCAAGTTCATGTGCATGTAATCGCAGACGTCCCAATAATTTTGGAAATATAGTGTCTGTCATCTGACTTCCATGCATTTTGCCTGTGGTACGTTCTTATGAGTTACATGTTCTCGGTTCTCTCTCAAGATTGGGAACCCCAATCCCACTGCAGTAGGAAGAGTAAAGCAGCCAATAGATGTTCACTGAAATAAAAACTGTCAATCTTGCCATGAAGATCCTCGTTCATGTACTTTCTATTATAAGGAGAAAATACTTTGCCCCTGTCTCTGTGGTGTTGTCACCCGGCCACACAGGCTTCTGATAGAGATTACAAAGTTTCAAAACACATTGCACAGGCATGGTTCACTGCAGGGCCATCTTAATATCATTATGGACCCCTGGGCAAAGTAATGCTCTGGGGCCCCTACAATAGAGCTGTGCAGGTAAACAGACATCAAGTAGGTAGGAGGCAGACAAACGGAGCTTCCCCTTTTGGGTGAAGCTCCGGATTACCTACATGAACAATCATTCTGTACAGCAAAGAAACAGTGGGAAAGATATCCCCCCAGTACGCTGACCCCTCTACACCCCTAATGTCCCCCCAGCACACTAACCCTTCTACACCCCAGATATCACCCCAGCACTCTGACCCCTCTACACCCCAGATATCCCTCCAGCACTCTGACCCCTCTACACCATAGATATCCCCCCAGCACTTTGACCCCTCTACACTCTAGATATTCCCCCCAGCACTGTAACCATATACCATAAGACACCCCTTGTATTATGACCCCACTACATCCCTGATACCCCCTACACTGCGACCTTTTTCCATCCCTTCCTTCGAGTCCCGAGCATTCAAGCTGCATGGGGCGGGGTCAGAGCTCTGGTCCTGACCCTCCCTGCTGGCTGTGAAATAATAGGTATCATTTTGTACAGAACGGCACGCTGCTGCCAGCCTGCCTCCCCTGTGTATCCATCACTCTCAGTGCCATCGTGGAGCCCCTAATTTTGGGGCAGCGTGGGCTCAAGGACCAGGTGCTTTGGGGAAAGTGCAGGGGACCCCCATGCAGCTGGGGCCCCTGGGCAGTGCCCAGGTGCGCCCTCTCATTAAGACAGCCCTGGTTCACTGTTGTCACCATCAGAAAACCAGTCCTGACTCCTGAGACATGGCATGCATCCATCACAGGGAATGACTGCAAAGAAGTAGCACTGAGATGTAACAAACAATAAAAAAAAAAGTGAACACTATTTTATTAAAAAGAACCTCGACAAGTGTTTATTATGCATAGAGCTTTAGCTAATTAAATGTCATTCAGTTATGGGTTAACATCTACTTCCTAAAACATTAAAAGTACTGTATTTTGCTGTTTTTAAGTATTTAGGGGTACAATTATAAAAACAATTGCAGAGTTCTGTGAAACTTCTTGCACATTTGTCCCCCCTGCTCCAAAGCACACCCCCCCCCCATATTGAGGGCATGTGGCCTGGTACGGTTCAGGAGGGGCATGTGTTCGCTTGCTGCCCCCCCCCCCCCCCCTTTTCCTGAACTGCCAGGCTGCTTGCCCAGATAAGAGTCTTGTATGGATTTTTGGCATTGGGTTCCCTTTTAAAATCAATACCAGACCGCTCACAGCTGATGAGTCATCGGTTGTTAAGGACGCGGCAGCCAGCTTCCCGGCCCACTGCTTAGCAACCAGCCATTTGTCAAAAAAAAGCCTGTGGGTCCCCCGCCCCCCAGGCTGTTTTTTGATGAATACAGCATGAGATACCTCCAGCAAAACCCTGGTGGGAATTATCACATGTTTTTTAATGCTCTGGTCTGTTTGTGAATTGGACTTAGGAGCTTGTTAGGCAAAAAACAATTTTGCACGGTAAATACTGCATAATCGTTATATTTTTATTTTTTTTAAGTGGACTTTGTTTATGCAAATGAGTAACATTATATCCTCATCACATGTGGTAAACTTTAGTGAATTGACCCCAATGCTGCTTACCTATAGGTTTCAGCAAAAAAAAAGCGTTTTTATGAGTGGACAATAAAGACTGTTTACTTTTATAAAGGGCTCCACATAATAAAATATTCAACCTACCTCTGCAGCTGATGCATTTGCGGAAAGAGCTTTGGAGTAAACACCGTCCCAAACGAGTGTGAAGGTTTCCATGTCTGGGACACCTTTTCTTTGCTCTTCAATATCCACAGTCATATTGCCTCCATACAATATCTCATATGATAGTAACGGGAATTCTCCTGTAGATTGTAACAGAAAACATTTAACAAAGTAGGTTTAAGGGTAAATTCTAGGTATGGCTTTATAGCGCAGTTACATTCATTGAGCTTGGACAATTGTAAGTATGTATATGCCATACCTGTTACTACAGTGATTGCTGTTATTGTCCAAGAATCCTTCTGCTGTTCTCTGATTGGGTGAGATGTAGATGAAGTCACTGCCTCAACTCTCCACCTCATCAAATCAGAAAATACCTTGCAATAATTGATAAAAATGTAAGGCATTCTGTGAATGGCACCAGTGCTGATCAAGTGATCTCCTGTGTTCACTATGCAGCAGGCAGGGTCGATCCTAGGCAGGGTGCACAGGGTGCTTTGCACCCAGGCACCTGCAGAGGTGGGGGCACCGATGTGTATACACACACGAAAGTGCCTCAAAGAAGCTACTTGCAGGAAAAAAAATTTACGTCCTGCAAGAGCACCGCTCCAGTCTGAAAAGCACCCAGGCTCTCACACTGGGATTGCAGATGGGGCTTTTTTCAGGCACTATTTTTAACGCTAAAGCGCCTAAAAAAAGAACCCTCCAGTGTGAAAGGGGTCTAATGGACCATCTTCTGTACTATTGTCTGCAGTCTCTGACCATCTCCTGTACTATGTCTGCAGTCTCTAATGATCTCCTATATCATGTCTGCAGTGTCTGATCATCTCCTGTACTATGTCTGCAGTCTCTGACCATCTCCTACATCATGTCTGCAGTGTCTGATCATCTCCTGTACTATGTCTGCAATCTCTGACTGTCTCTTGTACTATGTCTGCAGTCTCTGACTGTCTCCTGTACTATGTCTGCAGTCTCCCCTGATCATCTCCTGTACTACGTCTGCCGTCTTTGATCATCTTCTGTATCATGTCTGCAGTCTCTGACCATCTCCTGTATCATGCGTGCAGACTCTGACCGTCTTCTGTATCATGTCTGCAGTCTCTGACCATTTCCTGTATTATGTATGTAGTATGTCTGAAGGTCTTTCTAACAGACTCTCTAACAGAAGGCCTCTCTGCAGCTGGCTGGCCCAGGAAAAGGGAGGTCGCAGCCTGGTGATTGAGAAACACTTTACTATAGAACCCACAAATAACAGAGGAGAAAAAAAAATGGAAAAATGCTTGAAAATAAGTGTGGTCTTATAACAGGAACATAACTTCCCTACTAAAAAGAAAGAAAGAAAAAGATAAAGAAACAGAATAAAAAAGATCAGAGAAAAAGATTCTGACCAATAGAAAAGACAGAAACATAATAAGGACAGCTTAGATGTAAGCAGATTGGTTAAGAGAAATCTATTTTATCAGGTTACAAGAAGTTACAAGAAGAAAAATGCAGTTATATATTACAGGTATATAAAGGGTTTAATCTCATGATGTGTCCAATATTATCACACCTCTTGTAGAATTGAAGGTCACTGTATACACATTTTGGGTGTCAGTCGTTTCCTTAACCACACTGACTGTATCTGGCTGTATAGACAGAAGATTATTCAATGCTGATTGAACATCTTCTTTGCTTGCATCAGCTGACAACAGACCTAGAAAAATTAATTATATAATATTATAACAATTCAGTAAAACCATAAAACTTCAGTTTCTTGTACTTCCGATTTAGTTCAGTGACATCATTCTACTAGTGTGCTTCTATTAAAGGGTCACTAAAGGAAAAAAACATTTTGGCTGAAATGACTGTTTACAGGGTATAGAGACATAAAAGTTAACTGATTCATTTTCAAAATGATTAAACATAGATAAAATCAATCATATAATGTGCCTGCAGGTTAGTTTCACTTTTGAACTGGCTTCATGTTTCTGAAAAGTAGAAATAGACACACAGAACAAAAACAAACACATCCAGGGCAGTGTTTTGTTTTTAAAATGAATCTGATTGGTTCTGGGAAGTTTTAGACACACAGTAATGACAGCTTAAACCATCGTGAGAAAGCTCCCAGTATGGTGGTTATAAGGAAACAGACAAGCAGGAAGTGTGGAGAACAGAGCAGGATTACAGCAACTTCAAAGCAAAAATGAAAAATAAGGATATGAAACCAGTACTGCACTAAGGTAAAGGAAGCTATTTAGCTAAAAATTTGCTAAAATTCCTTTAGTGATCCTTTAAGTCAGGGGTCTCCAAACTATGGCCCTCCAGTTGTTCAGGAACTACAATTCCCATAATGCTTAGTCGTGTCTGTGAATGTCAGAGTTTTACAATGCCTCATGGGAAATGTAGTTCCGAAACAGCTGGAGGGCCGTAGTTTGGAGATCCTTGCTTTAAGTGAATCCACCAATGGTCAAACATTCATAAACATTCAGTAACTAATCTGGTAAATTGAAAGTCTAAAGCCCTGTACACACGATCAGTTTATTTGATGAAAACAGACCGATGGACCGCCTTCATCGGACAAACCGATCGTGTGTGGGCCCCATCAGTATGTTTTCCATCGGTGAAAAAAAATAGAACATGTTTTAAAATGTTCCTATGGATAAAAAACTGATAGAAAAAAACATTTGTCTGTGGGGAAATCCATCAGTCAAAAATCGATGCATGCTCAGAATCAAGTCAACACATGCTCGGAAGCATTGAACTTAATTTTTCTCAGAATGTCGTAGTGTTTTACGTCGCGGTCAGATTTTTGACCGATGGTGTGTAGGCACGACTGATGAAAGTCAGCTTCATCGGATATCCCATGAAAAATCCATCGGATTAGATTCCATCAGAGATCCGATCGTGTGTACAGGGCTTTAGTAAAGCTGAATATTGCCTAAATACAAGAGGAATATAGATCCTTACTTGGATACTTGTGTTTTAATATTTGGAGGGGTCAGTGGTATTGCACACCAATCAGGTTAAAGATGCTTCACGGCAGCAGCATAACGGTCCATATCAGTAGAAAACAACTTAGATAGCAGCCACGAGTGTGTTTACATTTGTAGAGCAGGTAATGGGCTTTCATGTGGAAGTATTGGTATCTTGTGCTCTGCTGTCCTACCTGCAGGGCTGTAAATGGCATGGCGGGTATCGTTGGGTGGAATGGAGGGATACCAGAGAATGTCTGTTCAATCTGTGCTCCATTAGCTTTAGTAGAACCCTGGGAAAACATCAGGGGTTTAATTGCCCCCTGATGTCTCAGTAAAGAGAAACTGTCAGAGCAAGATGCTATTACATATGGGACTATAGGAATCTATGTGATTGCAATAAAGTTAGAGTTGTAAAGGAAAACATTTTTTTGGCTGAAATGACTGTTTACAGGGTATAGAGACATAATAGTTAACTGATTCCTTTAAAAATGATTAAAAATAGATACAAATCAATCATATAATGCACCTACAGTTTCATGTTTTGCTGTTATTTCCTGTCTCTCTGATGTACAGAGCCAGAGAGCCAATACAGGGCAGTGATGGTTTGTAAAGTGAAACAGATTGGTGCTGAGGGGTTTTAGACACACAGTAATCACACCTCCTTGATTAGTGACCACAGTGAGAAAGCTCCCAGTACTGTAGTTATCAGGAAACAGACAACCAGGAAGTGTCCAGAACAGAGAGGAATTACAGCAACATCAAGGCAAAAATGAACAATGAGGACATGAAAACTGGACTGCAGTAAGGTAAAGAAAGCTATTTAGCTAAAAAAAAATCTCAATTGTACAATTATCCACTTTGGCTCACAGATGTTTACTCCCTATGCACCAGATCATATTTTCACATTTCTGCAATGCGTCTGTTCATGAGTTTATAACTTTGTAATTACTTATGATAAAAAAAAAATGATACATGTATTGCTTTTTAGGGGACCCTAAAGTCCTCTGAGAATTGTTTTAAATTATTTACATTTACATTTACAAGGAGAAAAAGAGTAAAAATCTGTTGCTTGCTGCTTGCTCTACTTACTACAACATTAAAATAAAGGTATTTTAGGTACAAAGCATGTTAAAGTTATTTAACTACTTCATTACCCACATATTGTAATATGATGTCCGCAGGAGGGATCTCCTCTCCTGGGCAGGCGTCATATGACCTCCTGTGCTTCCCGGCCGTCTAGGGGGCGCACGTGCGCTCGTCCCGTCGCTCTGGCCCCGCTGCACGTGCCCAGTGGCCGCGATGGCCACCGGGCATCCCCGATTGCCCGCGAACACAGCAGGGATGTGGATCTGTGTGTGTAAACACACAGGTCCAAGTCCTGTCAGGTGAGAGGAGAACAATGGTGTGTTCCCAGTATAGAGGAACACTGATTGGTCTCCTCCCCTTGTGAGTTCCCTCCCCCTACAGTTAGAATCACTCCCTAGGACAGACAATTAACCACTTGATCGCCCCTGAGTGTTAACCCCTTCCCTGCCACTCACATTTATGTTGCAATGTCCGTCGCAATGTCGCAGTCACAATAAAAATTGCAGATCGCCGCCATTACTAGTATAATAATAGATAGAAATGCCATAAATCTATTCCCTATTTTGTAGACGCTATAACTTTTGCGCAAACCAATCAAAATACACTTATTTTGTAGAATTCTCACTAAGTTAAAGGGATATGCACTTTACATACTTTTTGAGTGTACAAAGCATGTTAAAGTTATTTAACAACTTCATTACCCACGTATTGTAATATGACTTCTGCAGGAGGGATCTCCTCTCCTGGGCGGGCGTCATATGACGTCCTGGCTTCCCAGCCGTCTGGGGGGCGCAAGGGCACTCATCTCATCGCTCAGGACCCGGTGCGCGTGCCCATTGGCCGCAATGTCCACCAGGCATCCGCGATTGCCTGCGAACACAGCAGGGATGTGGATCTGTGTGTGTAAACACACAGATCCACGTCCTGTCAGGTGAGAGGAGACCAATGGTGTGTTCTCAGTATAGAGGAACACTGATCGGTCTCCTCCCCTTGTGAGTTAGAACAGTTAGAATCACTCCCTAGGACACACAATTAACCCCTTGATCGCCCCTGGGTGTTAACCCCTTCCCTGCCACTCACATTTACACAGTAATCAGTGCATATTTATAGCACTGATTCCTGTATAAATGTGAATGGTCCCAAAATGTGTCAAAAGTGTCCGATATCTCTGTCGCAATGTCGCAGTCACAATAAAAATTGCAGATCGCCGCCATTACTAGTAAAAAAAAATAAAAAAATATAAAAATGCCATAAATCTGTTCCCTATTTTATAGACGCTATAACTTTTGCGCAAACCAATCAATATACGCTCATTTTGTAGAATTCTCATGAGGTAAAATAGATATGCACTTTACATACTTTTTGAGTGTTTTTGTTTTTTGGGTTATTTGAAATTCCATATTGGAACCACTCAAGTGGAGGAGTCTCAAGAGAGATACAGCAACAAATGTATAGCTCAGTGACTTGGTATATAAGAAAGAAGTATTTGAAGACGTTTGGATTTGGTGAAATATATTCACGGAAATATATTTTTTGAATGCAAGCACATATACAGTAATATCACTATTAAATATGATTTATTATGAATTATTAATATTGATCATGCTATACTATAATGTGTCTATTTTCCTAATTTTTGGAGAACATCATTAGTGGGAAGGCAGATAAGCATGTGATCACACTGCACAATAAACTTTTTTTGTTGGTTTAAGATCCAAGAGAATATGACATATTAATGATTGGGACACATGCGCTTTATTTGATATACTTTTTGCACTGTTTTGGGGATTAATGCCTCTGTTAAGTGCTGGGTTTTGTGTTAAATTTAATTATTTCTCTGCAAGGGAGAGTTTTTCCAGCTGCTGGGAAATTAATATGTTATGGCTACTTCTAATGAGCTGATAATTTACTTTACTACCTACAGTAGGGTGACCACACATCCCGGTTTCAGGGGACAGTCCCCGGATTGAGGACACTCTCCGCAGACCAAGTCTGTCCCCGGTTTTGTCCCTGGATTGAATTTGAACAGAAGCTGAGGGAATTTCAAAGACATTCAGTGCAGAATAAAAAAAAAAAATCTGAATTACACACCTCCACTTCTACAGCTCCTACAGCTTAGGGGTGTATTTTTTTCCATTATCTGTGCCCCTGATTATCATGTGCTGGTTGGAGCAGAGGGAATATTTCTTCAGTTTCGGGCGCATGCCCATTCAGCTCCGCTCACATGTTCTTCTACCTTGGCTCAAGTTCTGGCCAGCCTCCTCCCTGCTTATCTACTTGCATTCCCTGGTGAAGGGATCTTCCTCTGCACCCCACCCAGTAGTAGCCGGGGGGCCCAGAGAGTGAGACTTGACAGGCTGTGAGGCGGGCGCCGACGGGCAGAGAGACGCTGAATGCCGCCGTTACTAGTAAAAAAAAATGTCCCCGGATTTCTTTTAAAAAATATGGTCACCTTAACCTACAGTAGGATGGAAACCACAGTTGCACTACACGTTATAGTATTCTGCTGTGAATGTCAGAGTGAGCGCAATAATTCAACAACCATCATTCACAGTTAACTCTAAATTATTAACCTATAAAGGCTTTTAAACCAACATCCATGGACAATTTTTGCTCCAAAATCCAAGTCATGACATTTGTACCTGTTTCTTCTGCTCCCAAGATGAGTTTGTAATACATGTCTGAACATGAATCTGTACAATCTTTGGTCACTGTAATTGTCTGAACTTCTTCTACTGCTTGTTGGGTTGTGTTCCAATTTAATAATGTGATAACCTGAGGAAATAAAAATGCCAAACACAAGAAGGTCAGTACAATGCTTACACCAAAGACAGTGTGGTCTTGTGTAATGTGTGAATAAAATTTAGGTAGATTCCCACCGCTATCCTAAAAAGACTTAAAAGGGGGTCACCTGATTATATGGGCGTCTGCAGGAAAGTTTCTGTGAACCACACCACCTTTTATTTAACCACTTGCCTACTGTGTACCTACACCCCCTTCCTGCCCAGACAACATTTTAGCTTCCGGCACTGCATCGTTTTAACTGACAATTGCGCGGTCGTGCGACGTGGCTCCCAAACAAAATTGGCGTCCTTTTTTCCCCACAAATAGAGCTTTCTTTTGGTGGTATTTAATCGCCCGTGTGGTTTTTATTTTTTGCGCAATAAACAAAAAAAGAGCGACAATTAAAAAAAAATGACAAAATGGCCCAGATTCACAGAGCAATTACGCCTGTCTAACTGGTGTTAGACAGGAGTAATTTCAAATTTCGCGCGCCGTATCACTAGTTTGAATCCTCAAACCATGATACGGCGGCTTCGGGCTTCGATCCGAGAGGCTTACGTCTTCGTAAGCCTTCGGATCTACGCTGCGATATTTTTGCGGCCGCTGGGAGGAGTTTGCGTCGTTTTGATGCGTCGGGATATGCAAATGTGTTTTTACGGCGATCCACGAAGATACGAGCGGTCTTCGCAATCGCTTACGTCTGTTTTTTTTTATGTACTGTTAGATCTAACGGTGCGTAGCCCATGTTAAGTATGGCCGTCGTTCCCGCGTCAAATTAAATTTTTTTTTTTTTGCGTAACTCGTTCGGGAATAGAAATGTCCGTAAACGACGCTACTCAAACAACGAATGACGTAACGACGTGATTTCGCGCAATGCACGGCGGGAAATTTGCGAACGGAGCATGCGCAGTTCGATCGCCGCGGGAACGCGCCTATTTTAAATCCTTCACGCCCCCTACTCGTGTAGATGGATTGCGACGGGAGAAATACACTACGCCGCCGTCGTTTACTGGACAAAATCTACCTGAATTCCACGTAGAGCCAGGTAAAAAACGGCGGCGTAGTGTATTTCTGATACGCTACGAGAATCCAATTCTCTCTGAATCTGGGCCAATATTTTTTGCTTTTTGCTATAATAAATATCCCATTTAAAAAATAAATAAAAAAAAAAACATTTTTTATCTCAGTTTAGGCCGATACGTATTCTTCTACATATTTTTGGTAAAAAAAATTATAAAATAAAATCGCAATAACCGTATAGAGACTGGTTTGCGCAAAAGTTATATTGCCTACAATAGGTCCTGAGCTCTCATTCAAGGGCCGATTGTGTCACTATGAAGGAGGTCTGTGGAAATTGGCTGGAAAAGGCATGGGAGAACTGTAGATGCCAAAAAAGTATGACACCTTATATTAGGAACCGTCCTGTGTGCTGAGCTCTTTGACTGTATTATTGCAAGGGATCTGTTTGGCCTTACCAATTCTTATCTTGGACTACAGAATGATTAGCCTTTATGTTGTAGAGATCTGAGAGTGGGAGTGGTTGAGTAGTCTATGAAAAGATACTGGGCAGGGCTAACATCACTCAGTCCACAAAAATGCATAACAGGACTTAGCAGAGAGCAGAGTGCATTTCTGCCATATCAACATTTAAGATTGTGCAGTTATCTAGTTTGCCACTAGGTCGCTCTGTCCCAAAAGGTGTGTGGTAAAACTAAATAATGTAATTGGGTGTTAGGTCCCTTTTAGACACAACCATACTTTCGGGTCCCGCGGGCGTGGTCACGGAGCTTCGGACCGGGTCGCGTGCGCGCGCCCCCACGGCTGGGCTTAAAGGGCCACGTACAGGTACGTGGATGTGCCCAGCCGTGCCATTCTGTCGACGTATATCGGTATGAAGGGGTCCTTAAGTGGTTAACCAGGATTACATGGAACACTAGGGTTCCTCCATAGGTTACTTGGGGTTCCTTGAGCAATAAGAAATTCCTGGCTCTTAAGCCCCATACACACGGTCAGACTTTTGGCCAACCAACTTCAAAATCTGCAACTTTTCAAATTTGTCCGATCGTGTGTACGCTCCATCGGACCAACTTTTTCAGGTTTCATCCGACAAAAAGTTGGGTCTGCGAACGGACCAGCTTTTCGGCAACAAAAGTCCGATGGTGCTTTGTGTGACCGTGTGTACAGCAATCCAACCAACTTTTGTACAAAGTGCAAATACGCATGCTCAGAACCAATGTTAAAATCAACCAACAATAGCAGAAGTTAACCAAAGGGTGGCGGTAAAGAGCAGAAAAGAGCAGAAAAACGATGTGATGATGGGAAAGTTTTAGAAAAGTTTGCAGAAAAGTCTGACTGTGTGTATGCTATGGGTGTGACCGGACAAATCAATTAGGACAAAAATCCAAGGGAAATTTTGTTGGATGTCCGATCGTGTGTACGAGGCTTAAGATAAGTAACCACTGACACCAGTGAACTTGTTATCTATCTGTAAGGAGGGATTCTTCCCAATGACCACAAATGTAATGAACATTCTCCCCAATGACCATCATACTAATGTACTTTGAGATGTAGACATAGCAACTATTAACAAAAAATAAATTGATTTTAAGGGCTCCTCCATGTTTATAAGGTTGTGAATGGCTGCTTCATGGAAACCTGTCATGACTTAAAGCGGAGGTCCCATGACAAAATTTTTTTTTTTTTTAAGTCAGCAGCTACTAACACTGTAGCTGCTGATTTTTAATAAGGACACTTACCTGTCCTAGTCGCCAACAATGTCGGTCCCCGCCGAGGCCAATCCTCCATCCTGGCAGGTCCAGGCGCCAGGATTCACAGTAAGGGAAACAGGCAGTGAAGCCGTGCGGCTTCACTGCCCGTTTCCTACTGCGCATGCGCGAGCAGCGCGGTGCTTTGTGAATGGGCCGGCTGCTTTCTAGTATACACACAGTTCCCAGAATGCAGCGTGCCCCATTCACAAGAAAATCTGACTATAGGAGGAGGAAGAGAATCCACCGCGTAGGATGAAGAGGCAGATTCGGCACTTACGCATAGCAACAGCTATTTAGGGTGAGTAAAACATTTTTTTTTTTTTAGATTATTGGTGGGAAAAAAAAAAATCAGGGTGGAACTCCACTTTAAACACACACAGGTGTTTAAGTAATTTCTCCTGAAAATGTTGGTTCTAAACAACATTTTTAAAACATGGAAATGACATTTCAGAATACTCACCTGCTGCTCCAGAACTGTATCCGCTTGAGCCTGTATGTACTGGATTTCTTGCACTGCATCGGGAGTTTGTCGGTTGGTGTATGAGCTTTTGGGTTGGTACAGACCCACATCAATGCTTGCAGACCCGTAGTAATTCTGGATGTAGGCTTCAATGTAACAACTAAAATTAAAAAAAATTAAAACACAGAGTTTGATAGTCTGAGTCTAAAAAGGTGGAACATCTGAGTCTCTGCTATTTTCTATTTGTTCTGTGTGCAGGGGGGGGTTTCATATGTTCATTTAAATATTTTTTGTACATTCAATGACTGGACAAGAGTTCTTTGAAGGTAATTCAAACCTCTCTTTGCTTTTGACATTTAGTTTTGGAATTAAATGTAATTTCCCAAACAAAAACCACATATACTTTTAGAAGTTTGTTTGAGAAACATTTTTCAACCTGCTCATTTGAATTTTGTCACTGTGGTTGAAAAGAAATGTTGATTTGACCCCACTAATGAATATTAAAATGAAGAAATGTTTTTTAAAATTAGATATTTTGAAGCATAGGTGTGCGCAGCCTATTGCATTAGGGTGTGCACCCTAAAGCTCAAACACACATGTGTGTGCGTGTATAAATATATAGGGCGGTAGGGCAATGGACAGCATCGGTAGAGCATTAGACAAGGTCAGTAAGGCAGAGGTTTGAGTCTGTTTAATTTTTTTATTATTATTACATTTTTACAATTGCATAATTGTTTAAACAATCATTTTTATCATTGTTTATTTTTTTTTATTTTTTTTTTTGACAATTTTCTCCATTGGGGCTTTGGTGAAATGTTAGGGGTCTAAACATGCCCCTGATGTCTTACTGTTAAGATAAAGAAAGATAAAGAAAGGAACTGGGGACATAGATTACCCAGTCCTTTTCTGTAGCCAAGCAGCAGGGGGGATCAGCTCAGCACAGGGGGGTTAGGGTGTGCCCAGGCATACCTGGCACACCCTGTGCGCACGCCTATGTTTTGAAGGGATATCTACTAGTATATGACCAATGACTGACAATACAATGATGAAAAAAATCTAACAGATTTCACCATAAACAGCATGGATGGATGAGCCCCCTGCTGGTCTATCTGACTGGATGCTCAGCATGCAGACTGCTTGGTTTCCAAGCCTTCATGCCTGGGCACATACTGCCCTAAGGCCGGGTTCACACCTATGCGAATTGAGTGCGGCTTAAACCGCATCCAATACGCAGAACATTTCTAAATACATTGTTTTCAATGAGGCTGGTTCACATATGTGCGATGCATTCGCACTGCACATTGCAGAAAAAACGTGTGCGTATATTATGACTTGCGGTTCGGCTCAGGTGCAAATTCAGGCCCATTATTTTCTATGGGTACGCAGCTGATTCGCAGATGTGTTCATTTCTCTTCAGGATTTCTTCTCATTCAGCTCAATACACTTCCCCCCTCCCCTCTCCCAGGTCTCCAAATTCGCAGCTAATCTGCAGTTAAAACGCAATGGATCTGCTGAACACTTCTCTTATCTCTCTGCAAAGATAAGAGAGCTGAAATTTGCACCGCACTAGTGTGAATCCGGCCTAAATGTTTGTACTGCTCCATGAGCCATCCAGCTGCAACAAATGTTAGCCTCTGGTAGCTGTTACCTGTTTAAATGTGTTTTACTTGCTTAAAAATTACTACAAGTTCTCCCTGCTTTGGATATTTTATGCTTAATTACATTGGTCTAGCTTGGTACCATACCGGTCCGATGCCCCTCAAAGCTAGAAATCAATGAAGTAGACACCAGGGCCCAGATTCACAGAGAGTTGGGCGCACATTACGCCGCCGCAGCACAAGCGCCGTACGCTACGCCGACGCAGCGCAGAGAGGCAAGCACTGCATTCAGCAAGCTATTGCTCCCAATGCTGCGTCGGCGTGGCCTATTTTTTTAAGGCGCAGGCCAGCGTAGGTGGAAGTGGGAGTGACCCCATGCAAATGATGGTCCGAGCATGGTGCAGTGTTTTACGCCTGGCGTATCACGAACTGCGCATGCGCCAAGACGTTGTCGTGACGTGGACACATGAAACAGCACCCTTATGCCGCGTACACACGATCATTTTTTGTGATGAAAAAAACGAAGTTTTCTGTGAAGTAAAAAAACGACGTTTTTGAAACGTCACTTTTCAAAGACGATGTTGCCTACACAAGTCCAAAAAATGCTCTAATGATAAATAAACATCAAAAGAATATGTATAGTGAACCAAAAATCAATTGAAATGTCCAAAATGGGCAGTTCTAGAGAAGAAATAGGTTTAAATCTGCTACCAAACTATGGAGATGATATACAATGGAGGCTTACCAGAAGGCAAGCATATCGCGCTTGCGGCTAAAACCCAGCCAAGGCCTTTAGAGTTCCACAGTAAGTAGCTCCAAGATGTGTCAGTAGTTGAATGCCCAAAAAAAAATTAAATAAACATAGTGAAGTACGTCATAAAAAATTGACGTCGTCTGTGCCCCAGACGACGTCAATTTTTTATGACGAAACGTACGTCGGGAAGGTGACGTGCTGACGTTTTTTCTGACGAGACGATCCGAGTGACACGGGCGTTCGTACAAGCCGGCCGGCTATTTCGATGTTTTTAATATTTCCTGTATGATGTAAGTGCATCTTTTTATTAAACCTTGAAGATTTTCTAAGCATACTTCACTATGTTGGCTATTTACTTGTTTCCGGTGTACTGCTGACATCTGGAGGACCCTCAATACATCCTGACATCAGCTGCTCCACTATAATCCTTATATCAAGGTTCTTTTCTATGCGATTACCCATTTGGCTTCTGGTAAGCCTTCAATTTATTTGGTGACACGGTGGTGGTGTTAGTTTAAAAGTCACTATATAGGACATCAATTCCTATTTTTTAGTTACACTTTTATGTGTCATTTTCGACGTACTTCAATATGTTTATTTAATTTTTTTTTGGGCATTCAACTACCGACACATCTTGGAGCTACTTACTGTGGAACTCTAAAGGCCTTGGCTGGGTTTTAGCCGCAAGCGCGATATGCTTGCCTTCTGGTAAGCCTCCATTGTATATCATCTCCATAGTTTGGTAGCAGATTTAAACCTATTTCTTCTCTAGAACTGCCCATTTTGGACATTTCAATTGATTTTTGGTTCACTATACATATTCTTTTGATGTTTATTTATCATTAGAGCATTTTTTGGACTTTTGTATGGAAATTTTGCACATGGTACCATAACCACTTGTCTATTATCAATAACTGTATGTTATATTTCTTTTATTATTTTTTTAGCGCAACTTCCAACTTTTTCCTCTTATTTACTTATGTGTGTATAACACCTAGTGGTTGCTGCTTGTAGTTAGACATTTTTTGTAGCGCGGTAATTCTCTTGCATATCTTGATGTTGCATACACACCATCGTTTTTTTCACAAAAAGCGAGGTTACGTTCACCACTCTTTTCCATTGAAGCTCGCTTCATAACTAGCTTCTGGGCATGCGCGGGTTGAAAAACGTTGTTTTAAACGACGTTTTGAAAAACGAGACAAAAAATTCAAGCATACTGGAATTTTTTTTTGGTCATTTTTTTTAAGACAAAAAACGTCGTTTTGCCCACACACAAATTTAAATGACATTTTAAAAAACTACGTTTTTTTTCATCGCAAAAAACGACCGTGTGTACGCGGCATTATGCTCACAACCACGCCGGCACAAATTCCTAAGCTACGCCAGATCACCACGTATGCGATGAACGTAACGTACGCCCAATACGCCGGCCTGTGTTCTCTGGTGCAGACCTTTGCATGTCTGTTGCCGGGTTGCGCCTCATCTATGGAGTACAATAGTTGGGTCACGCCATCATTCACCATAAAGGGTTTATTTCACCATTTACACATTTAGGTGTTTATATACTGTGTCTAGTATTTTTTAAGAATTACACCTGTTACAAATATAGCGCTACACTTTTTATATACTCCAGTGATCTCTACTTGCTTCCAGGACTCGTGCTAAGCTTCTGCATTCTGAACACGGGAGATCAGCTACTTGGCACGCCGCCAATCAGAGAACTGGAATGTTACACTACAGGAACTCTTCACATCCCATTATTCCATTGTGCTGCCTTCACAGTATATATTATATGCATGGCACTCGGCAGTGTCTGTTCCTTTAAGACCCTCCATGTTCTTGAAGCCTAGAGGCGGGTTTTCCCTGTACTCCTATAGAGCATGCACATATCCTTTCTTTTCAACTCCAGCTACAGAAGTGAGCACATCCTCAGGACTTCTTAGAAGCTATTACAGGTTGCAAAGCTGATGAACACCAAAGCCTGTAAGTAAAGGGGTTTGCTAGTTCAGCTTATATAGAGGGATGCTAGGCACAGCTAGTATAATGTGTGTTTCAGTCTGTAGCAAGCAAGCACATGTTAGGCCCAATCCTTTGTATTAGCCATGTAGAATGTATGTTGCTTGAATAGCCATGCTTACATTTGTCTTTTTATGTTTGTTTTACAGTTTTACCAAATCAAATCATATCACACATTTTCACATGCTATTGTACACATTCCTGTGAATGATATCTCAGTAAAGACTGCATCAGTTCATTAACAAGCGCATCTTTCATTGGGATTCGGTTATACTTGATGTTAAGCTGTGTCTCTAAACAGCAACACACACACAGCTGGGACATAACAGTAAAAAGGCTTTAAAACGTTGTCAGAAGCAACTAAACAGCTTTGAATCGTCCTCAACAATAAAAGGACAAATCCTTTCAGCCACATGCAAATGAAAGTGAAACTAATTTCTCTCACTCACTATAACACTGATATTGCCTGTGTCATTATCCACGCTGCCAGCTAAAACAAGATGGAGAACACAGAGACTAACTCTCTGACTGTTAACCCTCAATGCTACTATAAGGAGGAAGACACACACTGCTTGCCAAGAACCAAGTCTAGATGCGCAACACTGTCTAGAGCGTCCAGTCAAACAAATCTTACTTCAGCTAGCGCCAATTCAGCAAGATTTAAACGTACTAGTTCTAGACATTCAAGCATCACAAGTCTGTCATCGGTTAGCGACAAAGCGACTAAGGCAAGAGCAAAAGCAGAGGCAGCTTGTGCCATGGCTTCTTATGCAGAGCAGGAAGCTGAATTGATGAGAGAATTAGCAAGACGTGAATCTGAAACACTCACAAGAAAAGCAGAAGTGGAAGCATCTTTACACTTACTCAAACAGCAGAAAAACGCTGCAGCAGCCTTAGCCGAAGCAGAAGTTTTCGGAAGAGCTGCTGAAGCTCAATTCAATGGCATAGAAAACCAGATGTCATCCCACAGCGCAATCCAACGCACCCGTGAGTACGTACAGTCACAAGCAACCATGTACACTGACCAGCAGCCCAATGATGCACCTAGGTCTTCATCGATTCCACCAGCAATAGACAACTTCAATATTACGCAACATTGCAAGACTGGATCAGAACCTCAGTGTAGGAAGTCAAATGGTCGCATGCGCAGAGACCAATCTGCCAACCCTCCAAGAGGACAAACGGATGCTTGCATACTCTCTCCTCAAGCAAATACAAGTCCGGACTATAACAGAAAGACTTACAACAGACGAGAACCACCAACTAAACAAAGTGTATTCTGTCAAGCGCCTTATCAGCCTTACCAACCTCATCCATACCCTGAGTGTACACCCAAGAAGTATTCGCCAGATGCAACAAGTGCTATAGAAGTGGTAAATCATCTGATGACCCGTGAGATAGTGAGCGCTGGTCTCATGAAATTCGATGACCGTCCGGAAAACTACTGGGCCTGGAAGTCATCTTTCCTGAGCGGTACCCAAGACTTAACGCTGACAGATAAAGGAAGGCTTGACCAGCTCGTCAAATGGCTAGGACCAGAGTCCACTGAACAAGCCCAAAGAATCAGATCAGTACATGTTCATGACCCAACTGCAGGACTTGCAATGGTGTGGCGGAGGTTAGAACAATGCTATGGATCACCTGAAGTGATTGAAGATGCTCTTCTGAAAAGGATAGAAAACTATCCAAGAATAACAAACAAGGATTACCAAAAGCTGAGAGGTTTGGGAGACCTACTCTTAGAAATAGAAGTCGCTAAGTCTAGTGGATATCTGCCAGGTCTCTCATATCTGGATACAGCACGTGGAGTTGAGCCCATAATCGAGAAACTTCCTTACAACTTGCAAGAAAGGTGGGTAGCTCAAGCTTCAAGATACAAGAAAGATCATCGAGTTGCATTTCCACCGTTCGCCTTCTTCGCTGAATTCATAGAAGACCAAGCTGAAATACGCAATGACCCAAGCTTTGCTTTCCTGAACAAGAGAACAGCGAGCTTCCCAAAGGTAGAGCAGAAACCTCCAGGGCTTTACAAAGAACGCAGACCAACAGTTTCTGTAAGGAAGACAGAAGTTCCACCTGAATCTGCAGCCAATCAGGAAGACAACACAAGTAAGAAAGTTGAAGAGCCAGACAAAATATGTCCTATCCACAACAAGCCTCATCCACTAAGAAAATGTCGCAATTTCAGAAGTAAGACATTAGAAGAGCGCAAAGCTTATCTTAAAGACAATCGCATTTGTTTCAGATGCTGCGCTTCAATTCAGCATATTGCAAAAGACTGTACAAAAACAATACGATGCACAGAGTGTAACAGTGACAAACACTTGTCAACACTGCACCCGGGACCACCACCATGGAAACAAGAAGCTCTGGTAACTCAAGAAGATCATGGTGGGGAGCAAGGCGAAAGTTCACCGCCAGCAGTAACCTCAAAGTGCACTGAGATCTGTACAGAACAGGGCCGCTCAAGATCATGCTCCAAGATATGCTTAGTCAAGGTGTATCCAGCAGGTTTCAGAGAAAAGGCAATCAAGATGTACACAGTCTTGGATGAACAGAGTAACAGATCGCTGGCAAAAACAGAATTCTTTGACCTCTTCGGTGACAAAGGAACTCCAACCCCATACACCTTGAAGACTTGCTCTGGAGTTGTAGAGACAATAGGAAGAAGAGCAAACAACTACATCATCGAGTCATTAGATGGAAAGACAAAGGTGACTCTTCCTACCCTCATAGAATGTGATGAGATACCAGACGACAGGTCAGAGATTCCCACACCTGAAGTTGCTCGTCATCACCCTCATCTGGTGCAAATAGCAGACCAGATACCAGCACTAGATCCAGATGCTGCAATCACCCTTCTACTTGGGAGAGATATCCTCAGAGTGCACAAAGTCAGAGAACAGTACAATGGGCCACACAATGCACCATTTGCACA
This sequence comes from Rana kukunoris, assembly GCA_029574335.1. Taxonomy (NCBI): domain Eukaryota; kingdom Metazoa; phylum Chordata; class Amphibia; order Anura; family Ranidae; genus Rana; species Rana kukunoris. Next base: position 433,934,151 of record CM056053.1, on the reverse strand, counting down.
ACGCCTTGATCTCGGATGGGTCATCGTTGGAGAAGTATGTCTAGACGGACTGCACAAGCCAGCAAAAGTAAATGTCTACAGAACACACCTGTTGCAGAATGGTCGTACCTCGTGTCTTTGCCCATGTACCAACAGTTTACACATTAAAGAGAAATTAGATAATCCAACACATCATCGGAGTATCCAGAGGTGCATGGAAGACTTAGCCTCAACTGGAAATACAGATGAACTGGGTTGTAAGGTGTTTGAAAGAACAAGAGACGACGACAAGCCAGCACCCTCGGTAGAAGATACCTTCTTCCTCGAGATCATGGACAGAGAAGTCTACAGAGACAAGTCAGGCAGCTGGGTAGCCCCTCTACCCTTCCGGTCACCACGCCATCGCCTTCCTAACAACAGGGTACAAGCAGAGAAACGCTTCAGTTTGTTGCAGCGCACCCTACAAAGAAAGCCAAATATGAAGAAACACTTCCAAGCCTTTATGCAAAAGATTTTTGACAACGAGCAGGCAGAAGAGGCGCCACCACTACAAGAAAACCAAGAACACTGGTACTTACCAATATTTGGGGTGTATCATCCTCAGAAACCAGGTCAGATACGTGTAGTATTTGACTCTAGTGCGAAGCACGAAGGCATCTCACTAAATGATGTCCTTCTCAGCGGACCTGACCTGAATAATACACTCCTTGGAGTACTCATCAGGTTCAGAAAAGAACTCGTAGCAGTAACAGCAGACGTACAACAGATGTTCTACTGTTTCTTCGTTCGAGAAGATCACAGAGACTACTTAAGGTTCCTATGGTTTGCAGACAATGACTTTAACAAAGACATCATAGAGTACAGGATGAAGGTACATGTGTTTGGAAACAGCCCTTCCCCAGCTGTAGCTATCTACAACCTGAAACGAGCAGCACAGCAAGGTGAAAGACATGGCCAAGAAGCCAAACAGTTCGTCATGAAGAACTTCTACGTGGACGATGGACTTGCCTCTTTCTCCAGTAACGAAGAAGCTATTAGCATCCTAAAAAGTACAAAAGAAATGTTGGCAGAATCCAACATAAGATTGAACAAGGTAGCTTCCAACAGCAACAGAGTCATGGAAGCATTTCCAATGGAAGACCGTGCTAAAGATCTTAAAGACTTAGATCTAGGGACAGAATCACCACCTTTGCAGAGAAGTCTTGGGCTTAGTTGGGACCTAAAGACCGATAGTTTCACCTTCAGGGTCTCCAGAGAAGAGAAACCATTCACGAAAAGAGGTATTCTATCTACAGTCAACAGTCTTTATGACCCCCTGGGATTCGTAGCACCCATCATCATGCAAGGCAAAGCTCTTTTGAGACAGATCACTACCGAGCAAGAACAAATTGACTGGGACGTACCTCTCCCTGAAGAGAAGCAAATGCAGTGGAAGTTATGGAAAGACTCATTGTTAGAGCTTGAACAACTCAACATCCCAAGACCATACGTACCTGTTTCTTTGTCTGCTACAAAGAGAAGAGAATTATGCATATTCTCTGACGCTTCCACTATAGCTATCGCAGCTGTAACTTACCTTAGAGTAATAGACACTGAGGGACAAAGCCATGTTGGGTTCATCATGGGAAAATCTAAACTAGCTCCCAGACCTGCTCACACTGTCCCACGTCTAGAACTTTGTGCTGCTGTCTTAGCGGTAGAGATAGCAGACATGATTACGACTGAACTAGACATTGAGATCCATGCAGTGAACTTTTATACGGACAGCAAGATTGTGTTAGGATATATTCACAATGCTTCAAAAAGATTTTACACATATGTGACCAACAGAGTGACACGTATCAGAAAATCTACAAGTCCAGATCAGTGGCATCACATCAACACCGACAAGAACCCAGCAGATCATGGGACAAGATTGGTGTCAGCCGCTGTACTCAAGCAAACAAACTGGTTCGTAGGTCCATCGTTTCTTGGTAAGCCAGAATCCAAAGAGACTACCCAGGTAGAGACCTTTCAGCTCATAGAACCAGATCAAGACAAAGAGGTAAGACCTCAAGTTATAGTTTGTAAGACTTTAGTTACCAGATACAGTTTGGGCACCCATAGACTTGAGAGGTTTTCCAAATGGAAGTCGCTGACACGTGCAATCGGAAAACTTATCTGTCTAGCCAGACACTCCTGCAGAGCTACTAATACTGATCAGCGTAGCAGCGACCATCTTGAACAAGCCAAGGTCGTGATCATCAAATGCGTACAGCAGGAAGTCTTTAAAGAAGAAATTCAAAGCCTTCTGAAAAAGGAAGAGATTTCTCAACAGAGTTCGCTCAAGAAGTTAAACCCTATCCTCGACGAAGAAGGAGTACTAAGAATAGGAGGTCGTTTGTCGGCAGCAGATATGACTATTCAAGAGAGACATCCCTTCATCATACCCAAGAATCATCACATCGCTCTTCTTCTGGTAAGACACTATCACGAGCAAGTGGCACATCAAGGACGACACTTCATTGAAGGAGCAGTACGGTCAGCAGGATTGTGGATCATAGGAGGTAAGAGACTAGTCTCCAGCGTGATCAGCAAATGTGTTACCTGTAAGAAGATTAGAGGGAAACTTGAAGTTCAGAAGATGTCAAACTTACCTGCAGACAGACTTGCTTCAGATCCTCCGTTCACTCACGTAGGTCTAGACGTCTTTGGACCATGGAACATCTCTTCTCGCAAGACCAGAGGAGGCAGTGCCGAAAGTAAACGTTGGGCTGTTCTGTTCTCTTGTCAGAGTACTAGAGCAGTTCATATTGAAGTGATTGAATCTTTATCCACTTCAAGTTTCATCAATGCCTTGAGAAGATTCTTCTCCATCAGAGGACCAGCGAAATTGATTCGTTCAGACCGCGGCACAAACTTTATTGGGGCCTGCAAGGAATTGAAGATCATTTCTACAGACTCCGAAACAAGTTCCTATCTTCAAGATCAAGGATGCACTTGGACTTTTAATCCTCCACACGCATCTCATATGGGAGGAGCCTGGGAGAGGATGATTGGAGTAGCTCGTCGTATTCTGGACGCCATGCTCCTGAAGGTTGGGTCTACTCGCCTCACTCATGAAGCTTTGACTACACTAATGGCTGAAGTCGTGGCCATTATGAACGCCAGACCTTTAGTTCCAGTGTCTACAGATCCGGAGATGCCGTCAGTCTTGACACCCGCAATGCTGCTGACACAGAAGATGGAACCAATGACAGCTCCCACAGGAGACTTTGACCTCAAGGACTTGTACACCAAGCAATGGAGACAAGTTCAAAGTCTTGCGGACATTTTCTGGAAGAGGTGGAGACAGGAATTCCTGGTGACACTCCAGCCACGCAAGAAATGGCAAGATGACAAGCCCAACTTACAAGTTGGAGACATTGTCTTATTAAAAGACACTCAGGCCCACAGGAACGAATGGCCCATTGGACTCATTGTGGGAACTGATCCTAGTAGTGATGCTAGAGTTAGAAAGGTAGAAGTTAGAATTGTTAGACAAGGCATTCCCAAGGTGTATGCTAGGCCAATTTCTGAAGTAGTTTTACTTCTGTCCAAAAGTTAGTGGCATAACAAAAAGTATGCCAGGTGGGGAGTGTGCTGCCTTCACAGTATATATTATATGCATGGCACTCGGCAGTGTCTGTTCCTTTAAGACCCTCCATGTTCTTGAAGCCTAGAGGCGGGTTTTCCCTGTACTCCTATAGAGCATGCACATATCCTTTCTTTTCAACTCCAGCTACAGAAGTGAGCACATCCTCAGGACTTCTTAGAAGCTATTACAGGTTGCAAAGCTGATGAACACCAAAGCCTGTAAGTAAAGGGGTTTGCTAGTTCAGCTTATATAGAGGGATGCTAGGCACAGCTAGTATAATGTGTGTTTCAGTCTGTAGCAAGCAAGCACATGTTAGGCCCAATCCTTTGTATTAGCCATGTAGAATGTATGTTGCTTGAATAGCCATGCTTACATTTGTCTTTTTATGTTTGTTTTACAGTTTTACCAAATCAAATCATATCACACATTTTCACATGCTATTGTACACATTCCTGTGAATGATATCTCAGTAAAGACTGCATCAGTTCATTAACAAGCGCATCTTTCATTGGGATTCGGTTATACTTGATGTTAAGCTGTGTCTCTAAACAGCAACACACACACAGCTGGGACATAACATCCATGGACAAAGTTGTGATGACGAAACACGTGGGGACATGGCTGTATGGCATCTGGAAGTGAAATTTTACACAGGAACGAAAGTGACGCTCTGGAAATGAAGGAAGGTCCTGTTCTGTGAGATGTCGAGATTGTCAGCCTGTCTAATTGTATCTGAAGATTGTAGCAACTGTTTGTCCTTTACATTGGCATTAAAGAATGTTGGCTTGTAAATAGGATTTTAATGGAGATTAAATAAATTGTGTTTTTAACAATACTGTACTATACTGTATCCTTTTTCCTTCTCTAATGAGATGAGTATTGCTGTTTACGAATAATCAGATGTGAAAAGTTCCTGTGATGGAGTGGAGAATTGAAAGAAAAAGCTTGGTATGCCAATCATGAAAATGAGAAACATTTAAATCTAGTGAGTGTCCTGCAGGGAGTTGGTGACACTCAGCACGAGGTAAGGGGAATTTACAAATACTGAGAAGAATATTATGATCTGATATGGTGTGAAATTTGGAAAACTAATTCATGACTGGACACTGGGGGTGGGGATTCTAATTTCTGATTATTGTTTTATATATATTTATTTGAATAGTTTTTTTTTATTCAAATTTGTTTTATGACAGTGCCACTGTACTTTATTTTATTGGAATAGGTACATTTGGGATGGTAAAATTACATTTAAAGTGTTAGCAGTCGGTGTAAAGGAAAATAAAATGTATTTATTTAATTTATTCACATAAAATTATGGAGCATTGGGAGCATTTTTGGAGTATATATCTATATAAAAAATACATACTGTATATACTCGAGTATAAGCCAACCCGAAAATAAGCCAAGGCACCTAATTTTACCACAAAAAACTGGGAAAACGTATTGACTTGAGTATAAGCCTAGGTGTCCATCTGCATGCCTCACTTTGCCTCACTGTGTCCATGTGCATGCCTCACTGTGCCCATGCCTCACTGTGTCCATGACTAGGCTGACGTTTAACATGGGAGTCTATGGAAGGGGTGCCCGTCTTTGAAAAATCGGTGCTCCCCAGCCATGCGCCCCCCAGACAACAAACTTTGCACATTTGTAGAGGAGAAATTGAGCTACATGTGTGGCAAGTTCCGGCCTGTACTGGGTCCCCAAAATCACAAGAGAAATTACCGTTTAACATGGGAGTCTATGGAAGGGGGGCCCGACTTTGAAAAATTGGTGCTCCCCGGCCGTAGGTCCCCCGGACAACAAACTTTGCACACTTGTGAAGAGTGGGGCTATATGTGTGCCAGGGGACCTACATCCGGGCGGTACCGGATCCTCAAAGTCAGGGAGATCAGGTGCAAAAAGGTGACTCGAGTATAACTGAACTAAACGTAATCATGCACCAATTGTTTGCATGCCCAGATCTAATGATCCACACACTTACGGTTTTCCCTTCTGGAGGAAGAAAGTCTTTGATTTCTGAGAGGTATACCAGCTACCATAGGCAACTTTCATCTGACAGAGGAAAAAAAAAATTTGTTAGAATTAAATACATTTATGGGTATCGTGTTTATATAACTGACATTATAAAAGGAACGTAAATTATAAATGTAACGTAAATGTGTGAATCAGAAATCCTTGGTGTAGGTAGTTTCTGGCACCTAACCTGTAAGCAGGTTGAATCTAATGCTGTCCCAGCTGGGAAGGTTAGAGTTAAATTGATTCCTGGGTTTTTCTTGATGGGCTTTCATGGGTCCGACTCAATGATCCTGTGCTTTATAAAAAGGGATAGAGGTCCGGTCCAAAAAGGGGTTGAAGAAGAGAATGAGGATAGGGTGCACATAGTCAGAGACATGATGCCGTTGCCAGAGTCCCTTTCCGGCCTACTGCCAAATCCAAAAATGGATAAAAGGCCTTTTACATAGTAGTACAGGACTATTGAGATCTGCAAATCGCCCAAAGATATCAAATCTGGGAATCTGGCATAATGGACTCTTTCCTGTGCAGGTATGCTGGGGCAGTTACAAAGCCTAAGTTAGGAATTATGGATGTTAGGAAAAGACTGTGCACTTTGTTCTGTATTCTGAGAATTTTCAGGAAAGCTTTGGAAACATTGTCCTTGCCTGATCTGAAGTTACTAAAGGGGTGTAATGCAAGTAACCGGCACACATAGTTTGCTGTTTGGTCAGTTGAGACACATTGAGGTATGTAAGCATTAATACAGTCTGGAGTACAAATAAGTGGTTACCAAGGGCAACAAAGGTTTCACGTGCTGTCTGTAATAAGTGTGTACATGTGGCAGGTGGAATAGCCTCTTGCAAGAGAAGTTGTTGTCGGCACTCTCTCTGTGAGTGGTCTGTCTCCCATAGCAGCAGAAGAAGATTAGCACCACAGAAGTTCTCAATCTGTACACAGGTACAGAAGAGTAAGAGTTAAGTTAGTACATGCATGGAGCCCATGCTAGGCACACATCGGGGCCCATTTCATTACTGGGAGTGAGGTAGCAGCGATCCGCTGGACAGGTGGAGAGGACTTAAGCTTAACGTGTCCCTCCTAAATGCAACAATGACCATAGTGGTTGTTGTAATGTTAATATATATGTGTATGTATTTTATATATATTGTGTTATATGTATGGCACGGTATATATGTGTTACATACAGGCATTCTAGGACAAGTCTATTTTACACATCAAAACTGTGCTCAGGTATTCGTAATCTAATTGCACATATCAAAGGGGGTGTGTTAATGTTAATATGCAAGAAACCAGGACAAGTCCATTTTACACATAAACAGCGTGTTAAAGGTTGTACAGGTTACATTGGTGCATCTTAATATAACAGCACATATCAAGGGGACTTGTTGATGTTAATATGCAAGAATGCAAATTAGGACAGTTGATGACTGCAGCTGTCTCCGGCTGGGGTCATTATCTGTCACTCTGAAAGACAGAGTGTAGATCAAAGACGGCCAATCAAATTGCTCAGCCATTCAGTGGATAGGCAATATAATCTGGGATTCAGTCTTGTCATATCCCATGGATATGAAGGCGCAGCTCTAAATATGGGACTCTAAGGCCTCGTACACACGATCAAATCTGTCTGCTGGAAACGGTCGGCCCGACCGTCCCAGCAAACAGATTCGACCGTGTGTACGGGCAAGCCGACGGATTTGGCCACCCGACAGATTTCAAAGCATGTTTTAAAATCTGTCAGCTGGGAACCCGTCCGCCCGACATGTCTGCTGGTTAGTATGCTAAGCAGCAGACATGTCTTCTCGCACACGCGCCGAATGATTTTGACGCATGCGCGGAAGTGTTTTACTTCCTGGTTCGGTGATGTGGCGGCGTCAACGTCACCGCCACGTCACAGACAGGTCAGCGAACTGTCTGCTGGCGAGGATTATGGTTTGCTCGTGTGTACACGCGAGCAAACCAAAATGCCAGCAGACAGATTTGTTCAAATCGGTCGGACAGACCGTTTTGAACAAATCGATTGCCTCGTGTGTACGAGGCCTAAAGGATGGTATTTATTGTCATATTCACTCTGTTGGGTTTTGTCATCTGTTGCCAGTAATTTGTCGCTTTAAATTTAAAGTGTTACCTGCTGTCTGGTGACAAGGGCCATCAAGATAAATAGAGAGATCGAATCTCCCCAGCAGGGGAAATAAAATCAGAGGATTTAATACTAATCCACTTCATTCAAAAAAAGGCAATGAAAAAAAAAATTGGGCTTTAAAGCGGAGATTCTGCTTTTTTTTCATTTTAATCTGCAATGCATGATAACATAGCTAGCACGGTACTACTCACCTGCTAGCTGCTCGTCCGTCCGTCTGTTCCGTTTGCGTCCAAAAGAAGAAGTTATAAAAAATCGTCCTGGGCTTTTCCATCTTGCTTGTGGGCATTGTGAAACCCACAAGCAAACACTTCCTGGATTCCTTGACACATGACGCGCTTTGCGAGTCATGTGACCCGCTTCCCGCGTCATGTGACACTCGAGCTAGCACGAGAATACACACCTAGCTATTCCGAATGGTCTCCTGTGAGTGTTGAAACGTCACTCCCAGGAGACCTTGCGACCATTACGCCTCGAATCATCGGGGGAAAAGGAGCGACGCGCCCACTCCCCGCAGGGAAGAAGACCCGGAAGTCATGCCGAATACAGGTAAGGGTACAGATTTAGAAAAAAATAACAATGCTACAAGCATTCATTGAGGCTTCAGAAAAGATAGATATAAAGTTCAGTTTGAGGGTGAACCTCCGCTGTGTATTATACCTTTCATATTATATATTTATTTTATCAGTAAATAATGATAATTTAAATTACATATTTTTAAAGTTGGCCACACGTGAACATTCGTACAAAAATTCTTGGTATGTTCAATCACTTGAATAAAAGAATATGCTTCAATAAAAGGTATAAAAAAGCATTAGCGCTTAAAATGAAATCTCAGATGATTCCAACAACATAAATGATTCCATATATAGCAGTAAAAATTGTCTCGTGATCCCCTCTAAAAATAAGAGCAAAAAACAAAACAAGTTCATTCAATGTCCAATATACCGTTGTAACTTCCCAGAAAATAATCCAAAAAGTGGCTTTTCTTTTCCCACTTTGTCCATGACAAGGAAGACACACAGTACTGTCTATGGAGAGACTTCAATACATTACAGGCTCCCTACACATGCCGAGCTGTGCACATAACCTTGCCAGGGTCAAGGTTATGTGCACAGCCCGGCAAGGTTATGTGCGCAGCTCTGCATGTGTAGGGAGCCTGTAAGGCCTCGTACACACAATGAGATATGTCCGCTCAAACTTGTCCGACGGACAGTTTAGAGCGGACATGTCTCATCAGATTTCGGTCCGATGGCGTGTACACACCATCGGATCAAAATCCCCGCCGGCAGACAGCGTGGTGACGCGGCGGTGACATTGACGCCGCCACGTCACCGCTATGTCACCGCACCAGGAAGTAAACACTTCCGCGCGCATGCGTCGGATCCATTCACAGGATACGACGCATGTGCGGGAAGATATGTCCACTGGTTTGCCGTACTAACCAGCGGACATATCAGACGGACAGGTTTGTAGCGGACAAATTTCAAAGCATGCTTTGAAATTTGTCCGATGGACAAACCTGTCCGCTAGCCCGTACACACGATCGGATTTGTCTGCTGAAACAGTCCATCGGACCGTTTTCAGCAGACAAATTTGATCGTGTGTACGCGGCCTAATGTATTGAAGTCTCTCCATAGACAGTACTGTGTGTCTTCCTTGTCATGGACTCTGGCAAAGCGGAATCATCACACACCCAGAGAAAGACCATTGCTGCTTCCAGAGAGGATCTTACAGGCATCAATTGATCTACTGTCCGGTGAGTAGATTACCATAAGGGAGTTCATGTGCTGTAGCGGGGACGGTGTAGAGATTCACCACTCATCCAATATTATCAGCTTGGATTAGAAGCACTTCCTTTCTTCAGTTTTTGACTATATATGAACTGTTAGTGGGATTACCCTAATATTGAATGAAAGAAAAGTCACTTTTTGGATTATTTTCTGGGAAGTTACAACTGTGTATTGGACATCGAATGAACTGGTTTTGTTTTTTGCTCTTATTTTTAGAGGGGATTACCAGACAATTTTTACTGCTATACATGGAATCATATATGTTGTTGGAATCATCTGAGATTTCATTTTAAGCGTTGTTAATGCTTTTTTATACCTTTTATTGAAGCATTTTTTTTATCCAATTTTGATTTATTTATAATAGCAGCTTACACCGCAGGTTATAACACTTTTCCTTTTGAGCGCTAGGATCAGAGCACCTTAGGGTGTTTCCTGATATCAGTTGACTACTCACATTCAATCACTTGACGAATGACATTTAATAGCATTTCAAAACTTAATTTGCTTTTAACATTCGACTTTGCAACCACATACACATTTAGAAATTAATTTATTTAAGAAAAATTTTCCATCCTACTCCTTCAAATTTTCTCCTCGCTGCACTCAAAAATAAGCATTGAACCGATTACATTTTTGTTTTGCAGTTTAGTTATCCTTTATTGTTCATTCATGGCAACGGTTGCCTGTTTCATCCCAAAAAATTGAACTTATGCCACGTACACACGGTCGTTTTTTTGCGATGAAAAAAAACGTTGTTTTTTAAAACGTCATTTAAATTGATCGTGTGTGGGAAAAACGTTGTTTTTTTGTCTTAAAAAAAATGACCAAAAAAAAATTCCAGCATGCTTGAATTTTTTGTGTCGTTTTTCAAAACGTCATTTTTTGTTTCACAAAAAGTCACCGTGTGTAGCAAAAACTTTGTTTTTTTTCCATCACAAAAAATGATCGTGTGTACGCGGCATTACAGTCTGTCAATCTCAGAACTGTGACCAACATTATACATAAGTAAATGCTTCATATACTTTACCTTGCCTGCTGGGTCTCCTGTTTCATTGAAGTATAGCATATAGTTCTCATCTCCCCTGATATACAGGTTGTAGTAATCTGTCTCTGGGGGTACCAAGAAGCCGGTCAACCGAGCAATAAAAGGAGAGGTTTCTGTAGGCCAGGACTTGGAAGCTCCATCAATCCAGGTGGTGCCAGTATAGCCAGTGGAATTTTCATTGAAATTCAACGCGTCATCCAGGTTAAAACTACCATTCCACCTTTCCATCTTCAGTCCTCGGTTTCCTAATTGCAAGTCAAAAAGGAAAACAAGATTTTAAGTTAAAACAGCTAGAAACAAGGAATTTGTTAAAAAAGCAAAAAAGACACAGTAAATACATTGGATAGAAATGTAAGGCTCTGTACACACGATCAGACAAGTCTGATGAGACATGTCTGATGGACCGTTTTCATTAGACAACTCTGAACTTGTCTGATGGTCTGATGTGCGTACACACCATCGGACCAAAATCCGATCAGACCAGAATGCGGTGACGTAGAACACAACGTCGTGATGAAAAAACGAAGTTCACTGCTTCCAAGCATGCGTCGACTTGATTCTGAGCATGCGCGGGTTTTTGGGCTGATGCTTTTGTGTACTAACCATCGAACCTGTCCGACGGACAGGTGTCCATCAGACAGGTTTCAAAGCATGTTTTAAAACATTGGTCTGATGGAAAATGGTCCGGTAGGCCTTACACACCCTCAAACTGGTCCGATGAAATCGGTCTGCAGACCAGTTTCAGCGGACATGTCCGATCGTGTGTACGCGGCCTAAGTTTCCAAACCTGCCTTTGGGTCAAGCCAAGAGTACGCACTTTCTGCACTTCCTTTCATATACACAAATACAGAATTGTTAACTGACCCAATTTCATCAATGGGCCTATTCAATTGGCAATAACGTTGGGCCAGATTCAGGTAGGAGAGCGGATCTTTATTCTGGAGTAACGTTTGTCATTTACGTTACTCCGCCGAAACTTTAGGAGCAAGTACTGTTATTCACATAGCACTTGCTCCTAAAGTTGCGGCGGCGTAGCAAAAATGAGCCGGCGGAATTCAAATTGGGCGGGTAGGGGGCGTGTATTATTTAAACTAGGCGCGATCCCGCGGCGAACGTACTGCACATGCGTCGACTGTCAGTGCGCATGCTCCAAATTCTGTTAGTGAACGTCAATGACGTCAATCCCCATTCACGGACGTTTTACGCAAACGACGCTAAACTTTTTTCATTCGACGCGATGACGACGGCCATACTTAACATAGGATACTCCACCTGAAGGTTACTACAGACAAGCCATCATTGTTGTCTTCATTTCCTTGAACTGGCATCATATGTGAAGATTTCATTCATCCATTTGGGACACACCTATGAACTGTTCATTTTTGTTTATTTTGTTTGGTTGGTTTCTTCACTCATCAGTTTGTTAACATATGTATGGACTTTATTTGTATTCCACACATGTTGAATACAATTGTCTTTTACTATGTTTTTACATACAATTTTTGTTTGATTTCACATTATTATGTCATGTGAATTTGGCAGCATTTTCACAAAACTAATTAGTATAGCGCTGCACTTTCTTTCTCCACGTTCACTTTGACTTTGTTTGTCTGTGTGCTGGCTGCTACATTGTTTTTTGCTTTTCTTTGATAATTAGCGCAGTTGTTTTCCCCACTTTTACATACTCCACCTAGGGGGCATGTTTTTCTTTACGCCGCGTATCGCTTACGGAAACGTCGTAAAGTCACTGCGTCGGGCCCGCGTACGATCGTGAATTGCCGTGTCTCGCTGATTTACATATTCTCGGCGTAAATCAGCGGTAACGCACCGAGCGCCCATTTTAAAATTGCAGTTCCGATACGACGGTGAAATACAATTATGCCGGTCGTATCTGAACTCAATCCCGGATTATCTTGTTTTCTGCATACAGAAAACAGATAAGCCGGCTCAAAGTGTGAGTTATGCTGGCGAATCACTGATACTCCAGCGTAACTGTACCTGAATCTGGCCCTTTGTCATGTATTAAATAAATTCCCCTTTATCTTTTTTTTTTGTGTTTTGTAAAAACAATTGAAAGCAGTATATATATATGTGTGATATATATGTGATATATATGTGTGTGTGTGTCAGAAATAATATTAAATAATATTTGAAGACTGTAAACCTTTGAAAATTGGTCTGATGTTAATTGCCAAAGTAAACATTTTTGCTGTATATATATATATATATATATATATAAATATATATATATATATATCATAGACGTGCCCACGGGGTGTGCCGGGTGTGCACACCCTAATTATCCCTGCTGTGCTCTTTAACATAACTTAACACAATGTCAGTGTATGTAAAAGTCACTCAGTCGCAAATACAGCTGTGTACTGCGAGTAGGAGCCTGGGAGGAATGAGCAGGGAGGAATGAGCAGGGAGGGAGTGAACTAGCCCCCACCTCCTCCACCTACTCCTGATCACTGGTTGCTATAGCCCCTTGGCATCTGGCAACCAGTGACGTCACTGCCCACGTTTAGGGTGACCACATTTTCAAACTACCATTTCAGGGACACCCTCCCTTCCCAAAAATCAGCTTGTGCTGTAACGAATCACAGCACAGTGATTGGACACAAGAGGCAGGATTTATTATTTCTCCAATCACAAGCAGGGGGTGGGACTGTGCTCTTCCAGGCATTCCCGGGCAGGACAAGTACTGTCGGTGAGTAAAGTGGTGATGTGGCGGCCTTTTTTGGGGGCATCAGATTGGCCCGGGGGGTGTCTGTGTCAGTTTCATTCCAGGACACTGTGTTGTATTGGAATGAAGGTGCCTGGGACAGACCTGCAAAATGCGGGACTGTCCCGGGCAATCCGGGACACGTGGTCACCCTACCCACGTTGCAAGCAGAGGAGGATTTCACTTCCTCCTCCGCGCTAGTGCTTCTGGGGAGTCACGCTGATTCTCTCACCTCCGCTCCAGTGACTGGCTTGCTGCTTGGCTGTGAGGTGTTTCTGTTCCCACAGCTGTGAGGCATCTCTCCCTCTCACTTCCTCCCCCCTCCTGCCCACCTCACACTAACTCACGAATGAAGTCCCCCCCCCTCCTCCTTGGCTCGGATGTCAGGAGGGAAGGAGGATGGACACACTGCAATCAACAGTAGGACGGGACATGCTGATCTGAGGTTGGTACACAATATTAATGCTTGGCACTTGCAGGAGAAGGAGACAGGGGGCTAGTTGTCAAAAAAGAATACTAGTAGTGATTTTGGGGGATAAGAGCATGCTGTATGTGCTAGTGTGGCACTTTAGAAGGGAAGAGAAATCATTTTTTATTCAACCCCCTCTTCCAGCACAATTTCTCTCCCCTCCCAAAGTGTGCCCCTAGCACATACAGCATGCTCTTATCCCCCAAAAGCAGTATTCTTTTTTGACAACTTGCCCCCTGGGGCAGCGGGCTGACAACTCATGGGGCCCCCGGGCAATAGAAGATCATGGGGCCCCCTGTGTTCCCCACCCACACCTACCTACCTAAATCATGGGGCACACAGAAAGGCACATAGCAGGAACACAGGGTATGGGGCACACAGTAGGGTACAACACAAGGCACACGGGAAAGCACATCATGGGGCAAAGGGTACATCAGGGGGTACACAGCAGGGCACTGAGAACATCGAAGGGCATGGGGCACATCACAGGACACACAGCAGGGCACATCAGGTGGTACACAGCAGGGCACAGGGCACATAGTAGAGCACAGGGCACATCAGGTGGTACACAGCAGGGCACATAGTAGAGCACAGGGCACATCAGGGAGTACACAGCAGGGCACAGAGCACATCAAAGGGCATGGGGCACACAGTAGGTCACATCACAGGGCACACAGTAGGGAACATCAAAGGTCACAGGGCACATTAGGCGGTACACAGCAGGGCACAGGGCATGTGGTACACAGTAGGGCACATCAGGGAGTACACAGCACATCACAGGGCACACAGTAGGTCACATCAGGTGGTACACAGCAGGGCGTTGAGCACATAGCAGAGCAAAGGACACATCACTGGGCATGTGACACACAGTATGGCACATCTGGGGGGCACACAGTAGGGCACATCACAGGACAAGGTTGGAGGAAAAGGGAGGAACGAGACACTATCACCAAGGGAACTCCTACGGATTCTATATCTGGCACCGCCACCCCCACTTTAAAATGTAAACACACCCCACTGTGCCCCCTGCACTCCCCAATATCTCATTGTCACTATTTTGTACCCCCTCTTCATAACTGGACCCCTTTACATTACACAGCACCCTACACCTCTGGACCCCTTTAGATTACACAGCCCTCTGGACCCCTTTACATTACACAGCACCTCTGGACCCCTTTATATTACACAGCACCCTACACCTCTGGACCCCTTTACATTACACAGCACCCTGCACCTCTGGACCCCTTTACATTACACAGCACCCTGCACCTCTGGACCCCTCTACATTACACAGCACCCTGCACCTCTGGACCCCTTTACATTACACAGCACCCTGCATCTCTGGACCCTTTACATTACACAGCACCCTGCGCCTCTGGACCCCTTTACATTACACAGCACCCTGCATCTCTGGACATTTTACATTACGCAGCACCCTGCACCTCTGGACCCCTTTACATTACACAACACCCTACACCTCTGGACCCCTTTACATTACACAGCCCCCTGCACCTCTGGGCCCCTTTACATTACACAGCACCCTGGACCCCTTTACATTACACAGCACCCTGCACCTCTGGACCCCTTTACATTGCACAGCACCCTGCACCTCTGGACCCCTTTACATTACACAGCACCCTGCACCTCTGGACCCCTTTACATTACACAGCACCCTGCACCTCTGGATCTGGACCCCTACACATTACACAGCACCCTGCACCTCTGGACCCCTTTACATTACACAGCACCCTGCACCTCTGGACCCCTTTACATTACACAGCACCCTGCACCTCTGGGCCCCTTTACATTACACAGCACCCTGCACCTCTGGGCCCCTTTACATTACACAGCACCCAGCACCTCTGGACCCCTTTACATTACACAGCACCCTGCACCTCTGGACCCCTACACATTACATAAACCCCCCAGCTTTGGACCATCTGCATGTTGCACAGTCACCTCTCCCCCTGCATGTTACACAGTCACCACCCCCCAGGTTTGGACCCCCCACATGCTACACAGTCACCTTTCCCCCCTGCACAGTCACCTCTCCCCCCCCTGCACAGTCACCTCCCCCTGCACAGTCACCTCCCCCCCTTGCACAGTCACCTCCCCCCCTGCATACTACAGAGTAACCCCCCCCAGGTGCGGACTGACAACTCATGGGGCCCCCGGGCAATAGAAGATTATGGGGCCCCCGGGCTTACATATGGCCACCACGCCAGGAGGCAATGCAGAGGCGGGGCAGCTAAAATCTCTGGATTTTCACATCAAAAGCATGTCAGTTTTGGACATATCAGGGACAGATGTAAAAGAAACACAGATTTTTACATACTGTCCCTGGTTTTACTGAGCCTGGCAACCCTGATGGG
The DNA here is from genome assembly GCA_029574335.1 of Rana kukunoris. Taxonomy (NCBI): domain Eukaryota; kingdom Metazoa; phylum Chordata; class Amphibia; order Anura; family Ranidae; genus Rana; species Rana kukunoris. The sequence continues at coordinate 433,918,002 of CM056053.1, read as the reverse complement.
GCCCCCTAGTGGCATCGGGCCTTCGGGCAGTGCCCGAGTGACTCAATGGTCAGTCCGCCCCTGCCCCCCCCCCCCAGCATTTTGCACAGTCACCAACCCTTTCCCTCCCCTTCCTACCTTACTCACATACAGGGAGCGACACAGTAGTGCTGAACAGAGGGCGGGAATGGTTGCTAGGACCACCTTTCAGCCCTTTCATTAGAATGGGATGAAACCATGTCAGTCTGCACCAAGAGCTGTGCATGCGCTACTTTACAAAACGCACTGCAACTGGATCGCATGTATTTGCTACCTGCATTTGGGTAGTCATTGACCCCTTGGTACCGGCCACACACAAATATGCAGCTTCTCTGTGCCTGGGCCTTGGCACAGAGAGGTCACATATTTAAATGAATTGCGATCAGTAGTCAGCAAAAAAAATGATATATATATATATATATATATATATATATATATATATATATATATATATATATATATATATATATATATATATATATATTTATATATATATATATATACATGTGCTATATATTGACATTACATACCTGGAAAGAGCAAAGGAAGTACCGGTGCATTTGGTGGCGTCTTGCAAAGGATTGTTGTATCATTTAGACCGAGAACTTGACATTCCTGACCTACAGTCGGAATACAATGAAAATTGTTTCAGGTATTTATTTCATACTTTTATTTCCCCCTTGCTCTGTTGAATCTTACCTCCCCTTCTTGTTCAGTATTGGGCATTTATGCCTGCATCCATTCCCTCCAATAACATAATGCTTGGGGTCTTGGAGTAACAAATTGCCAGGCCTGAGAATTGCAAGATGGGATTGGGGTGTGCAGAATGCAAATACCGGCCATATGGTTCGTCCTGCTAATCATAGGGTATGATTGGCTTTTTTATAGGATGCAAAGGCTGCAATTGTGATTGGCTTGGACAGTATTAAAAGGGTAAGTAAAGATATTGGCATTTCATTTTTAAACCACACTTGGGGCAGTTTTTTCTTGTTTAATACAGGTTCACTGTAGCGTAATATTGGCAGTCAATACTGTCCCATAATTCACATCACAAGTGTTATGGCGCGTACACACGGTCGTTTTTTGCGATGAAAAAAAAAACGACGTTTTTGTGAAGTAAAAAACGACGTTTTTGAAACGTCACTTTCAAAGACGATGTTGCCTACACACCATCGTTTTTTCACAAAAAACGAGGTTACGTTCACCACACTTTTCCATTGAAGCTTGCTTCATAACTAGCTTCTGGGCATGCGCGGGTTGAAAAACGTAGTTTTAAACGACGTTTTTGCTACACACGGTGACTTTTTGTGAAACAAAAAAACAACGTTTTGAAAAACGACACAAAAAATTCAAGCATGTTGGAATTTTTTTTTGGTCGTTTTTTTTAAGACAAAAAACAAAGTTTTGCCCACACACGATCAATTTAAATGACGTTTTAAAAAACGACGTTTTTTTTCATCGCAAAAAACGACCGTGTGTACGCGGCATTAGAACTGGTGTTCAAGTACATTACTGTCAAGTGTTACATTGCAATGCAAGAACAATAGTGAAGGACACAATTCCATAGTCTGTGCTGCCCACACAACAGCATTTCTAAATATCTGTTCCTAGTAGCCTAATGACTAGAACTTACCTCCTACAAGGACTCGGGCTGGAAAGTCAGTCTCATCGAAGAACCGTCCACTGATAGTGATCACTGTGCCTCCTTGCACGCTTCCAGAAGCAGGGAAAATCCTGGTTACCTCTGGATGACAGAATACAGGAAAGACGTTCTTTGTTTTGTTTTTAAATAAAGGGTTAATGAAAATTGTATTATTTTTTTTTACCTGCGTAGGTCTGGAACATACTGATTTTATTGAGGGAAGACACAAAATATGTGGGCAGGCTCGGTAAACTCCTGTAATGTAGGAAAAAAAGTCCTTTAGGGCCACATAAAATGTACCTGCCATCCCATAAATGGTCTATACAGGACTATCATCTTGGCAATCAACCTGCTCATGAAAACATTTAGACAAGTATGCTTGTGTCAAGACAACTAGTACTAAATTACAGTGGAAACATTTGTGTAGTTTAGAAACATAATCGTTTGTGACAAGGATTTCATATTTTTAAAATGCTTACCCTAATTTCATTATTATATTTCATATACTGTACATATGTGTATACATGCTCTATAATTTCTGTCTGTATGCTAGACAGTTCAATAAGTATTCTGCTGTGAGATAAATGATGGCAAATCACCCAGGAGAGAAGATTGCTTGGCAGACAAAGTTTAAACTGGTCTTAAAAAGTTTTGATCAGTGAGGCTCCATTCACACTGATGCGTTTTTTTATGCATTATGCAGAAATGCAGAGAATTTTTTTTACCATGGTTTCCTATGGAACATGTTCACATCAATGCTTTTTTGTGCCTCTGCATTTTTGGAAAGGGTCGGGGACTCTTTTTCCCACAAAAAGCAGCGTCTTGCATGTAATAGAATTCGATGGACCCGCATCCAAAACGCAAGTACCGCGTTTTTACAGTGATTTGCGGCAGAATTGGCATCACGTACCTGTACTTGTCTCTTTAAGCCAAGAGGTAATCAAATACCATCAAAAGAAAGCTCAATTTGTGGGGAAAAAAATGAATTTTGTTTTGTTTGAGCCACGTCGGACAACCGTGCAATTGTCAGTTAAAGCGACGCAGTGCCAAATCGCAAAAAGAGGCAAGGTCCTAAATCTGCATAATGGTTTGGGTCTTAAGTGGTTAAAGGAAATTTAAAAAAATAAAAATGTTCGCTAAAAAGATAATAAAGAAACAAAAAAATGGAAATCGCGGTAATACGCGTGTCAAAAAACACAGCAAGCACTGCAAAAACACTTAAAAGCAACATGCATAGGTGTGAATTGAGCAAGACACTCCCATAACTTTCGATTAGACCTTAGGGCACCCCAAAACCATTAGGAGCTAGTCTTCCAATCTGCCTTTTATGGCTGGATCACACATTTATTTAAAATTTAGCATCTGGAAGTTCCTAATATCCCCAATATTAGATGAAGAAAACAGCGCCTTGAATAGAGCTGATAGTGCTGAGATGCAGCATTCTCTCTGGAGGAAAACATGTGTTATGTATACCAGTGTTTCTCAACTCCAGTCCTCAAGTACCCCCAACAGGTCATGTTTTCAGGCTCTCCATTATTTTGCACAGGTGATTTGATCAGCCTTAGTGCTGAGGGTACTTGAGGACTGGAATTGAGAAACATCGATGTAGAGCAGGGGTCTCCAAACTTTCTAAACAAAGGGCCAGTCTATTGTCCCTCTGACTTTTGGGGTGCCAGACTGTGGACATTGAGAAAAAAGAAAAGGTCCCAATGTCAGCGAAAAATTAAATGCTCCATTTTTGGTGTCAGCTGAAGGAATTTTGCCCCATTGTTGGTGTAATTGGGAGGAATTGTGCCCCATTATTCGTGTCATTGATTGTGTCCCTTCATTGGGATTGGTGGGGGGAGGGGAAATTATGCCCCATTGTTGGTATTAGTGGATAAAATACTGCCCCGAGGGCCAGATAAGATAAGCGAGTAAAGGGCTGCAGTTTGGAGACCACTAATGTAGAGTGTAACTCACCGTCCATAATGGTCATCCAAAATAAAGCTGATATTGTGATGGCCTGTACAAAAAAAAAAAAAAAAAACAACCCCTTGTTAAAAACAACACTGGTTAAACTGCTTGTCTGAATACGTTCCACAAGAAAAAATGACATTATGCTACAACTTACCAACATAGGTGCCAGTATCATGGCATATCATGGAACCAGAATCACTATTTGGATTGTTCAGTTGTAATCCATAGCTACAGAAGGAAATAAAAAGTTGCATTTCAGTATTAGGTTACTAGGGCTTGTTATGTTATTTCACCTCTTTTTTTTACATGATATATTATTATATTAATACTATTAAAATGTATATTAATTATATATATATATATATATATATATATATATATATATATATATATATATATATATATATATATATATATATATTTACCCCCAATTACCAAATCATATATAGCAAATGTATTTTTTAAGTTTTATCTGCACCATTTGCTTCTCTACATCCTCTCAACATGCAAGATTTATAAAGCTTGTCTGACCTGTCAGAGAAAAGAGGCAGAGGGCCAGATTCAGATACACTTAATATTGCGCTGCGTAATCGAAATACTCTACGCTGCCGTATTTCACCAGGCTCTACACCGAATCCTGGTAGATTTTTGCCCGTACGAACACGTAATCCAGTCGAATTGAAGCCAGCAGCCGTCTATTCATGGTTTGAGGTTTCCGACTAGCTAAAAAACGTGCGTAATTTGAAATTACTCCAGTCTAACACCAGTTAGACAGGCGTAATCGCTCTGTGAATCTGGCCCAGAGAGCCTAAGTTACGCTCTGCAGAGCTCAGCGAGGAAAGCTCAAAAACTGATTGGATGAAAGGGACACACACTCCTTCACACAGCACACAGGAACAAAGCTGAGGCTGTCAATTGTCTGGAGACCCCTCCCCTGTCACATTTTTTTCTCTTGGTGTCAGGAAAATTTGTTAGAAGTGACTCATGCTGATAGCTGAAGAATGAAGCAACAGAGAGAAATTACACTTAGTGCTCTTAAAGCGAAGTTCCACCCAAAAATGGAACTTCTTCTTTAAGTGTAAGTGACCCCCTGACATGCCACATTTGGCATGTAATTTTTTTTTGGGGGGGGTGCGGGTACCCTGTTTTTATGGGCACCCAACTCCCGCTTCCTCCCTGGAGCCACGGCGCCAGAGAGAAGATCACCTCTCCCCCTCCCTCCCTGCAATCTTCTGGGACATGTCACAGGTCCCATAAGATTGCCTGGCCGTGCAGCCACCGTACGCACCCAGCTGTAAAGCCACAGCCAGGCGCCCACAGTAGCATGGATCAAAATTCAACTGAATTGACTAAATGTGTCGATGGGGGAATCAGGACAGTTTTTTTATTCAGCCAGCTGGCTGAATGAAAATAATTTGACCCATAATGGGCAGCTTTGGCATTCCCTTGACAGCTTTCTAATGCTGTTTGCATCCCCTATGGGAAGACTCATTGTGTCCTTATTTATTTTCATCACCATGGTTACAGGTACTGAAAGTAAGGGTATATGCGGATATGTTACCATCACAGTAGGTTATTTCCTACTTTGAAAACTGCTTAAAATTTTTCCAGTAGGGGTTCTATTTGTGATGACAACTATCTAAAGGTGGCCATAGATGGATTAAAATTAAGGTGGTTCAGCAGGGAGCAGACAAATTTTGATCCATGTGAGGCAACTGCATATGAACTCTACAGAAGCCCTATCAGATAAAAGCTGCTCGATCGGCAGCTACAGCCAATGGCTGTAGATCAGCTCTGATCTGTGTATTTTGTGACAGCAGAGGTCCCCACCATCCACCTCACATATGCGGATGAGGGAATCAATTGTGGTTTTTTTTTGTTCAGACGTTGGTTGAATGAAAAAAATAAAATAAACCCTATACTGTATGTCCAGCTTAAAGCGGAGTTCCACTAAAAAATGGAAAAAAACTTCCGCTTAACCCACTCCTTACATGCCACATTTGGCATGTAATTTTTTTTTGGGGGGGGGAGTGGGGGCTTCAGGAGGAGTGGGACTTCCTGTCCCACTTCCTCCTTCCGCCGAGGGGCTGGTTAGGCGATTAAGCCTTAATCGCCTAACTTCAGCCCCTCCCTGTAGGCGATTACCTGGGACACTGACAGGTCCCAGGCGATCTCCTGTCCAATGGGACGGCGCAGCGCTGTCCGCGCATGCGCAGTGCCGTCCGCGCATGCGCAGTGCCGATCGCGCATGAGCAGTGGGTGCCCGGCCGTGAAGCCGAAGGCTGTCACAGCCGGGTGCCCACAGTTGTAATGAAGACGCCAGCCAGGGAGGGGGGGAGAGGAGCGGAGCCCAGGCCGGTGCGTCGCTGGAACCATGGACAAGGTAAGTGTCTGTTTATTAAAAGCCAACAGCTACACTTTTTGTAGCTGCTGACTTTTAATAAATATTAGAAAGGGCTGGAACACCCCTTTAAGGCAGGATTTTGCTCACTTTGGTGAGAATTTCTCTAAAGCCCTGTACACACAATCGGATATCTGATTGAATCTAATCCGATGGATTTTTTCATCGGATATCCGATGAAGCTGATTTTCATCAGTCTTGCCTACACACCATCGGTTAAAAATTCGATCATGTCCAACGCAGTGATGTAAAACACTACGACGTGCTGAGAAAAATGAAGTTCGATGCTTCCGAGAATGCGTCGATTCTGAGCATGTGTGGATTTTTGACAGAGGATTTCCCCACAAATGATCGTTTTTTTTCTATCGTTTTTTTTTTAACCATAAGAACATTTTAAAACAGGTTCTATTTTTTTTCACCGATGGATAAAAAAACGCCCACACACGATCGGTACGTCCGATGAAAACGGTCCATCGGTCCGTTTTCATCAGGCGAACCGATCGTGTGTACAGGGCTTTACTTCTTGTTCCTCTATCTACAGCAGGGATCCTCAAACTACGGCCCTCCAGCTGTTGTGGAACTACGCATCCCATGAGGCATTGTAAAACTCTGACATTCACAGACATGACTAGGCATGATGGGAATTGTAGTTCCTGAACAACTGGAGGGCCGTAGTTTGAAGATCCATGATCTACAGCAAACAAGACCGCAATAACTAGTGAGGGACTGGAAACTTTAAGCCTAGGGAGAAAACATGGCCAACTAGTCCTTTCATAGTAGGGACAGATTCCTGTGGGCTAAAAAAAAAAAAAAAAGTACCAGGCAAAATGTGCCATAGTTCCACTTCAGTCCAATTTGAGTTTCTTGCATGATGCATTAACACCATATTCCTAACAATACCAGTTCTTATTTATTATAAATCAGCTGTGGTAAAGTACTTACAGTTGATCAGAATTGGGTTCTAGCAACAAACATGGCATTGCTCCAGCAAAAACCCTGTGATATAATGAGAGGTGATGTTAAAATCTGAAAGAATATAGACTAAATAAAAAAATGATTACAGGAAACAAGGTAATCAAAATAAACAAACAATTATAGGAAGTTTGACTGTTATTCTCTGCTATTCTTTAATTGGTTCATGATGACTTTAGAAGTTGACTTGGGGGTAACTTTGTTTTTGAATCTCACCCAGCCTTTGTTTGCTTCAGTGGGCCAATCAGACCAATTCTGTTCAAACACATATATTCAATTGAAACAATTAATATTTCAGTAAAAAAAAAATATATATAACTTTCAAAAATAACTGCTCTAAACTGGAGATTCAAAATGTAATCAATATAAAATGAATGGTAGACATGTGCACACTAAAATATTTTGTTTCGGAATTTTGTTTTTCGTCCGAAAAATACATTTATTTAGTTACTCCCGAAATTTGTTTTTATTTATTTTGTTTCATTACAAAATGCATTAATTTTGAAAATCCAAATTAATTAAATAGGTTGTTAAGGTACATTTTTTCCTCCTAAATAGCTTCCTTTAACTTAGTGCAGTCCTCCCTTACTTACCTCATCCTTCGATTTTGCTTTTAAATGTCCTTATTTCTTCTGAGAAATCCTCACTTCTTATTCTTCTGTCTGTAACTACACACCATAATGCAAGGCTTTCTCCCTGGTGTGGAGAAAGCTTTTTGAGGGGGAGGGGGCAAGCAGGAGTGTCAAGACGCCCACTAACACACAGCTCCTTTCTCTATCTGCAAAGTAGAGTGTGTCCTGACAATCCTGCTTGCCCCCTCCCCCCTCAAGAGTCTTTCTCCACACCAGGGAGAAAGCCTTGCATTACGGTGTGTAGTTACAGACAGAAGAACAGGAAGTGACGATTTCTCAGAAGAAATAAGGACATTTAAAAGCAAAATCGAAGGATGAGGTAAGTGAAGGAGGACTGCACTAGGGTAAAGGAAGCTATTTAGGGATTTTTTTTTTTTTTACCTTTACAACCCCTTTAAGGTCGAATCTGTCATATAAAGCTTATGATGTCTGTAGAATGTTCTAAGAAAATTCAACAAAGCATTTAAACTGTTCGACGCCACAATCGTACATTTCTGGTCGAATGTTCCGCCTACAAGCTATAGCAGAATTCCAATTTTGTATGACTAGTAATAATTATGTGTATTAATTATTATTACTAGTCTATAGCCTATGGGCCGAGCATAAATGTCCGCTCGTGGCGATCTTATGTTTTTAGCTGCTTCGTCGAATCTTCATGTCTCTATAATGTCAATTTTTTCCTCTCTATGTAGAATAATCTTGGACTAATAGTTAGGTTAGGCACATTCAACTGCAGGTTCGATAGACAGTGGACACAGATCGCTATTGTCACCGTCATGTTGAATCTTATATCTATATCGAACTCTTGTTGCAACAAAACGAAAATAAAGCATTTTTTATGTCTTTTGGATTTCGGATTCTGCACGTTTGTTAATACGAACACGAAAACCCCTGAAATTCGAACGAAAATGCATTCAGACGAAAACGAATGCACATGTCTATTGACTGGTAGAAAAATAAAGAAACAACCAAATCAATCTGTTTCATTATTAAAAGTTTTGGAATTTTGTATCAATCCCCCTCTAAAAATACAGCAAAATGTGATAGAATCAGCTAATTAATAAGAAACTATTCACAAGCTGACATTATTCATTTTCAGTGGCATGGGACAGGATTTGATCCCCAATCAGGGTTTTATTAGTACTGTATCTGTGACTACAGGGCCAAGATCTGCCCCTGTCTTTACTGAATTTTCCATTGTTATATATGGAAACCTCATCGACTGGAGACACAAAAAGCTCAGATGGAAAGCTGTCAGAAACACTTATAGATGAGGGGAAGATATGTCCTTTGGGGTCCCAGCAGCAGGGACACCTGGTTTGGAAGAAACCCGCACCCTTCTTCCAATAAAACCTTTTGGATGGAGTTGATTTTTAGAACCTTCACTTGATGTTAATCTCCAGCTCCCACACTCCTCTACAGTAGCATTAATAAAGGAGGCTTAATGAATTGTGGGTTCTGAATGAAAAGATAATTCTTGCCTTAGCACCCTGACATTTCTCCCATTGGAGCTCAAAGCAGTATTACTGCCGTAGACATCAGTAAAGATTTTGCCAACAATGGTGATCATGGAACCTGCAAAAGAAAATATATGTTCAGTCATTTAGTAATCACAGTGATACATTTGGAGCATATGTCAAGTTTTTCCTTGCATAATGTCAAATAACATAATTGACATTGACAAATGACAAACGGATGTGCACATACTGTTACAAGAATAGCAGTAATGTAAAGATTAAAAAACATAGTAGTAGTTTATCTTAAAGGCTTCAATTTACTTTTGTTTTTCTAAATTCCAGCCTCCCCATGTACCAATATACAACCAATGCAAACATAAAAAGCTTTTCTCCTAGAGGGGGAAAACCTCAACATTCAGTTTGTTGTATAAAAAAACTCCTCCATTACTTCCTGGATGTCCATTGGGTTGGAAAAACCATTAAGACACAGGAAGTATTTTACCAGCTGACCTCAGTAACGCACACCCTGAACCTGACTTTCCCTTCCAGGAGATCTCTCCAACCCACCTCTGCAGGTTCATGCTTTTCAAATGCAATCAGTGGTGATTGGTCTCAGTAAATACACAGCCATCAATTTTTTTACTACCTTATTTTGCACAGATCATTCATTTGGCAGAGTGTGCAGGAGCTGAGCGATCAAATAACAACCTATGTGGAGCATAGATATAGTACTGAAAAAAGGAGAAGTGTGTCCCTGAAAGACTGTAAAGTTCACAATACACTATACAATCTGATTGTACAATCTCCTTTAGATACACCATCAACTATGTAGTGCAAGGACCTACCTGATTGGTTACAGAGAGACTGGATAGATGGTGTGTCCTTCTATTATATAGTTTTGGTTAATCTAAAAGAGATCGTACAGAGATTGTACAATCAGATTGTATAGTATATGGCCACCTTTATACACCTAAAACAAACTAGTTGCACTTTCAGGCCATTATTGTTAATGGCACCAAGAGCACAGAAACAAACACACATTTTGCCACAAAACAAGAAACAAACGCAGTAAAAAAAAGTGCAACCTCCACTACGCTAGGTGTGAATGGGGCCTAAAAGCAAAATTGGTGTGTTTGCACAAGTACAATGAGGCTCCATTCACACCTGTGCGTTTCCAACATGGTGTGGCAAACTGCACAAAAAATGCACTTTGTTGTGTGTTTTTGGAAATATGTTTCAAACGTGCATTGCACTTGCAGCGCAATTACTGTATTTATTGGCGTATAACACTCACTTTTTTACCCTGAAAATGGAGGGTAAACTGTGCCTGCCTGTTATACTCAGGGGCTGTGGAAAGGTTTTTCCTGAAACTTCTCTCCTAAAGTTAGGGTGCGTGTTATACACAGATAAATACGGTATTTGTTAATGACCCTTCAAGCGAGGGTAGCATGTGCGTGTATGCCCCGTGACAAACATGCTGCAAGTGAACCAAAAAGTACAGTTAAAAACTTGCCATGCTCTGCTTTGAAAAAAGTTCTGGAGTTTCTTTGGGGAGTTTTTTGTGCATAGGGAATCCCATTCAAGTGATTGGGCTGCCCTATGCGTGACAAGCAAAAATGCAAAAAAATGTGAGTTCCCACTATGTGAAGATGTTAACGGAACCTGATAGCTGCGTGTCTCTGTCCACTCTCTCCTATGTACTTGTACAAAGATGTCCATACACTACGCAATCTAATTGTGCAATCTCCATACAATATTCTTTAGAGTTACCAGAACTATGGTACCTTGACTATGGACCTTGACTACAACAGCTGATGGTAGATCCTATGGAGATTGTGCAATCAGATTGTAATGTGTATGGCTACCTTTTGGGAAGAATTAGGCAACTGAGTGGAAATAAATCAAGAGGTGGTATGGTAATGAGGGAGGTGTGATCCAGACAGGTAAACATGTCCTATTCTGTGATGCAGTGCATGATTGGAGATGACCTACAGGAAGTGATAGAATCATAAAGGCAGAAAGGAGATGAGTTGTAATGGAAATGGAGGTTGTAAGATTAAAAAAAAAAACAGATGTTCCTGCTGCCTGTGATCTCTTACTAATGAATAATTCATTATTGTATTTATTAGATTTTCTTCACATTGAAGAGTAGAAAGGGCTGTCTCACATAAACACTGTAGTTTTACATTCATGATCATTGTGATTGCCATGTCAGCAATAACAAGGCACAGAGCCACAACTGACTGGCTCTGTACACTATGTTTATGATCTGTGCTGTCTAATAACAGCTTGAACACACACATTTATCGGGCTCATGTGCTACCCATATGTGTTTTCTGCAGTAAAGACACTCTAGACATACACTTCAACCTCTGTGTCATTTTGTTTTTAACAATATGGTGATAGGGTTGTGGTTAAATTCATGCATAAGTAGTTCAGGAAACTCAATGATATTGCTATAAAATAAATAATTCTGTTGCAGTGATAAGACTGCATGTACATTTCATCCACATGGTGCTAAAGAGAGGCAAGGTGTACTTTTGCATTTTGTATATGTAAGTAAAACAGTAACATAAAAGTAATATATTGTTAGGCCTCGTACACACGACCGGATTCCTCGACAGAATCCATCAAGAAACTCAGTGGGAGAGCTTTTTTTCCTAAGAAAACGGTCGTGTGTATGCTTTTCATCGAGAAAACTGTCCAGGAACTCGACGAGGAAAAAAGAGAGCAAGTTCTCTTTTTCCTTGACAGGAGTCTCAATTTCCTCATCGTGTTCCTCGTCGGGCTGGTTTTCAACCAGAAACACGTTGATGTGTATCCTTAGAAACCCGCGCACCTTCGGTAAAAGTAGCGTTTGTAATGGAAATAGCACATTCATCACGCTGTAACAGACTGAAAAGTGCAAATCGTCTCTTACCAAACTTTTACCTAACACGCAGTAACATGAGATTAGCAAAAGCAGCCCCAAGGGTTGTGCCAGTGGAATGGAACTTCCCCTGCTGTTGTATGTATTGAAGTCACCACGTTTGAGAACGAGGAGATTTAGTCTTGACAGTGTGTATGCAAAGACAGCTTGTCAAGTTTCTCGACAAGCCTAACAAGGAACTCGTAGAGGAAAAATATGTGTCTTTTCATACGAGTTCCTCGGTCGTGTGTACGAGGCCTTAGGATTGACCTTGCGTATAAGTCCGGGTATCTGCTCATCCATAGCTTAAAGGAAACCAGAATGCAAAAAAGGGGTTGGCATTTCTAACTTATTTTAAAGATTCTAATTCTAGGACTGGTGTCCTTATCTTTTTACACTAATGGCTAGACCCAGAACAGACTTGTGTATTATAGATGTTGGGATCTAACATACACACGGTTCTTCTAGCATGGTATCTTTTTTAACTAGTGAAGTAAACATGACAGCCCATGATCCTGAACCTTAAAAAAAAAGGTCAGCTTGGCAATTTCCATATTCCATTTCTGATAGGTACCTTATGTTATTGAGTTAGAATGGCACAGGTCTCTATAGTAGGCTTAATAAAATGTGGATCCCTGTTAGATATACCTATATCCTTGAAAGCTAAAAAAATAAAAAATAAAAAATCAGCTATGAAACTAAAATGTAATTTTAATATTGTATTACATACCTGGTGGTCCAGTTAAAGGCGATATGCTATCAATACCAGGGGTATAGGACTGATCAGTCTGAAAATGAAAGATAACCTATCAAGAATCCTCTTGGAAATACAAAATAAATCTTAATATGTAGTATTATTGTATTAAGATCAACACGATTTGAATCCTGAGCTCACATTGTAAAAAATCAGCAATAACACAAATCTGTAATTTGCAACCACTGCTGGAAAGAATATACTAAACTACAGTTTACAGACTGGGAGCATTGAGCAGAAACCTTCTTGTATTTAGTGATTTTTATGTCTCTTGGAGAAACTTGCAAGATCGTTGCACTAGCCATTCTTCAAAAAAACTGGTTGATCCTGCTTCTCTCTGTCTCAACCTTCTGTTCATGTCCCCAATTCAGCTAGACGATAAAGGGGGTCAAATGTGTTCCCTTTACCTTAGCATGTTCTAACTGTAGGGGGGATGGGCTACCACTGACATGACAGAGATCCCTGTTCCCGATGACAGGGTACAGAAAATCTTGGTCATGTCACTAGGCAGAACAGGGTGGACCACCGGCGGACATCGAGTCCACGGGACCTGCAGGCACGCTCCCGTGGCACGTGGCAGGCACGCCAGCGTGCCACCAGCGACATGCGCACCTGCTATCCCACAAATACAAAGGGACATATGGGTACACCCTTTTTTTGCACCCGTGCCATTTTGCTGATGTATATCGGCATGCGGCGGTCGGAGAGTGGTCAAAAAAGAGTTCTGAGAAAGAATGCACTACAGATACCAACATCCTTTCTGGCTGATAGCTTGTTGTTTTCAATGAACTACCACGCCGCTGTTGAGTACTGTGGTAGTTTGTTGATCCTTCCTCTCAGTGTTGAAACTGCCTGTATGATGTATGGGCAGATAGCTTACACTGAAAATCTGCAGGAGACCTGCATGGCACCATGGTGCAATGCTTTCCAGGCTCCTAAAAAAAAGTAAATGCATATCTTTTCCTGCAAAAAAAAAATGTGCATTTCTTTTTTCTTTTTTTTTAAAGGTGAACTTATCCTTTAAAATTCCTTCTGTTGCCATTCCCCTTTGTTACAATAATTCCCACTGTCTAGGGCCATAACTGCAAAATCCCATAGTAATATATTTATGAATAGTTTTGCTTCCACTTATTATCAGTATGAAAATTACTCCAATGAATAAAAGACTAAATAATAATAATGAAAAGGAGTCCTCTGCCTTCTATACACCCAATGTGCTCATGACCACTTCACAATGACAGCAGAGGGAAAAGCACAGTGTTTAAAACCAGTTGTAGCAAGAAAAACATAGGTAACATTGTTGTCCACATACCTGGAACCTACATCCCGACCAATACCGCCACCACCAAGACTGATAGTCACCATTGCAAATGTTGCTGATGTCAACAGGTACTCCATCTACACTCACTCTCACCATGTAGACTTCTGCCGGCATAGGCCTGTATGGGAGAAAGCAACACTCTTTAATATTTATGAGCAAAAGGTAATTTGGAAATGCCACTGTTTTACAGTTCCCTTTCGCCATCCACCTAAACACAGCAATGTAGCCACACAGGGCTGCACAAATGCCACATTAAATATTAAATGACTACTGAAGAAGGCCTTGCCGCAATGCACGCGGTTGCTGGGTAGTCAGGGTAGCGGGTCCTCTTTTAAATCTGGTCCTCTCCATGTAGATACAGATTAATAAAAAAAGAAAATAAGTCAAAGTTGTAAATGTTTTTTATTCAGTTAGGTCGTTCTCACATTGGTGCGTCGTGGTTTGGACACAGCGCAGTTGTATCAGTGGTTTACATACAATTCCCACTGACTTCTACTAGACGGTGCATTTACTATAATTGCATCAAAAATTTAACTTAAAGATCTCTAATGCGCTTTCATGAAAACACACAATCTCATAGAATGGGTCAATGGGAACACACCTAAAACGGCATGAAAAACATGGATAAATCAAACCGCACCCAAACCGCAGCACATCAATGTGAACAAGGCTGCTCTCTAAGAAGATGGGCATAAAGGACAGCTATCTAGGTGATTTTAAAGGAAGGTGAGAGCTCAAGATAGGCATTGCCTGTGTAGTATTGTTTACGAGTAGTCTAAAAAGGATAAAAGTACAACTAAATGCTCTTGTACTAGTGTCTAAACAATTCCCAAATCCAGTTACTATGTGATGCATCAGCTGTAAAAATGTTGATAGCCATGCCCCCACAACATTTAGCAGGCTCAGCCTACATAAGAGTGGCACCCCATCACAGGAAGCTTCATTAGGTGGACTAGGTGACAGGTATTTTGGGTCTTTGTAGAGATACTAAAGGAAAACACAGATACACGTATAACTAAGTGCTATAACACTACAAATATTTGTGTAACAATGGTCTAAAAGGGGAGATTTCCTCTAATTCTCTGTTGTGTCTTCAACTGGAGGTGCAGGACACAGGCAGCACAATTCACAGATTGAAGCTAAAAATACACTGATGAGACGTTAACCCTTCTGTACTCTACCTAGGTTATCTGAAATACTTGGCTGCATTTTGTACATCTAGGTAAACATACCTGGTGTAGCAGGTTATTTGTGTTGCATGACTGGCATCTTTCTCCACATCACAGGGGATTGAAAGGGTGGAGGAAACTAGCTGGACACTGTTCCCCAGGTTGGTATTTCCATCTCCATAATCAAACTGGTTAGCATCTGCAAAGCCTGGAGAATGAGGTAAATACAAAATAAAATACTTGTGAATCTAGATTAATCCGATTTACCAATTACACATGAAGAAGACTGAGGGCCAGATTCTCACATACACCGGCGTAATTCGAAAATCCCGCCGGTGTATTCTCAAAACAAGATACGCCGGAATTAGGCTAGAATATGACTTGCGTAAGTCACTTACACCGTCAGATCCTAAATGCAATAATACGCGGGCCGCTAGATGGCATTTACGTCGTTTTCAGCGTCGAATATGCAAATGAGCCGATACGCCAATTCCCGAATGTTTTTGCGCCGCTTCGCCATAGTTCACGTAGTTTCTGTAAGCGTAAGGTTACCCCTGCTATCAGTCCACCGTATGCCGTGTTAAACATGGCCGTCGGGACAGCGTCGGGTTTTTCCGTCGTTTACTTAACTCGTCGCAAATAGGCCTGTACGTTACTTACGTTCACGTCACAACCAATGTATTTGCAGCGTACTACCGACCATGCGCACTGGGCTACGTTTAAGGCCGGTGCATGTGCAGTTCGTTCGGCATAGGGGCGCACTTAATTTAAATACAAAACCGCCCCCTTTGAATTACGCGGCCTTACTCTGGGCCATTTAAACTATGCCGCCTCCGCAAATTACGGAGCAAGCGCTTGGAGAATACGGCACTTGCTCCAGTAAGTTGCGGTGGCATAGTGTAAATGGCTTACGCTACGCCGCCGTGGATTCTACGTGAATCTGGCCCTGACAGTTCATTAAAAACAATCTCTTTAACTACTTAAGGACCGCCGCATGTACATTTACATCGGCAGAATGGCACCGACAGGCATATCAACATATATATATGTTGGTGCCTTGGGGGTGTTCATCGATCGGACCCCCCCCCCCCTGTACATGCTGCGGTCCGCGCGGCTGTAGGAGCGATCCGACAAGAGGGGGCGGCTATTCGTTTTTGTCCGCCCCCTCACGATCGCTCCCAGCCAATGCGTGAGCCCCCCCCCCCCCGCCCTGTCACTGCCTCCTCCTGTGTAAACACAGGAAGGAGGAAGTGATGTGATCTCTCCCTCTGTGTTTTTTTCAACCACCGCTGAGGAGAGATCACATCACAAGTAAGTCCGGAACTAACACTACACTGCACTAACACTACACATAGTCACATTTAACCCCCCCCCGATCGCCCCCCTTCCCCCCTGCCACAGTGTCACTGAATGCAGTAATCATACATGTATGATTACTGTATTTAGTGTCAGTGTGACAGGCAGTGTGACAGTCAGTTAGTGTTAGGTCCTGGGTAGCCCCCGTACCCCCCCTAATAAAGTTTTAACCCCTTGATCACCGCCCTAGTTAACCCTTTCACTCCCTATTGCCAGCATCACTAACCAATCATTTTTCTGATCGCTGTATTAGTGTCGCTGTTCCCGCTAGGTAGCTAATTTTTTTTTATTGCGATTTTTTTTTTTACTAAAGACATGTGGCTAAATACATTTTGGCCTAAATGTTTGACTAAAATGTAGTTTATTGATTTTTCTTATAACAAAAAGTAAAAAATATTGTTTTTTTTTCAAAAATGTCGCTCTATTTTTGTATATAGCGCAAAAAATAAAAATCGCAGAGGCGATCAAATACCACCAAAAGAAAGCTCTATTTGTAGGAAGAAAAGGACGCGAATTTTGTTTGGGAGCCACGTCGCACGACCGCGCAATTGTCTGTTAAAGCGACACAGTGCCGAATCGCAAAAACCCCTTGGGTCATTTGGCAGCATATTGGTCTTAAGTGGTTAATGCAGCTTAAAATGTTCTATATTTTTTAATTGCAGAGATAGATTCCTTGGTCACGTAAATTATAGTCCCTGGAAATGTGTGCATTTAAAGTGGTTGTAAACCTTCATGTTTTTTCACCTTAATGCATCGTATGCATTAAGGTAAAAAAATACTTTGCACTGAGCCCTGAACTTCCGTAGGCTCGTTCCCACGTTGCTTTCCAAGCAGCTTGAAGGCTATTCATTGATTATATTGACAGCAGCACAGCCATTGGCTCCCGCTGCTGTCAGTCAAATCAATGACGCTGCGCTGGGGGCGTGGCTAAGTCATACACTCGGCGGCTATGACACAGGAGCGCACCTGCAAGCTAACCCTCTCGGGAGAGAGCTTCCCAGAGGGGGTTAGCTCTTGCGGGGATGAGCTGTGAGAGCCGCTGTGGGATCCCAGAAGAGGACGATCGGGCCACTCTGTGCAAAATGAACTGCACAGTGGAGGTGAGAATAACATGTTCGAAAAAAAAAAAAAACTGAACCCATACAACCCCTTCAAGTCTCTGTGACTCACCTTATCAGTATAGGAAGTGGCACAATGGTGACATGACCAGAGTACAAATTCCAGGAATCAACAGTACAGGCAATAGCCTAGCAGGACAAAAGACTTCTGCAGTAATGCCATTATGACACGACAGGCCTAAAAATTAAAGCCCCATTCCAAGTGCATCCGTGCCTAGACAATGGACATTAAAGTCAAACTTTATTCAATTCTGCCTTCAGTGCCCTGTTCATAATGCCACGCAGAGTCTGCTCCAGCAAGAAGAAAAGACGGATTCTGTCACTAAAACATGTGACTCACCATCTTTGTTGCTTCCTGAAATGGTGGCAGTACAGTGCATGCACCCTTTTTCAGCAGCCATCGGCATGGGGAAAGAAAGCAGAGCCAGTTGTTTTGTCATACTCACACAGGTACTGATTGGCGGCCCCCTGCTGCAGCAGCATTGCCAAAGTTGACATCCACCTGGTGGCCATGTTGAAAATCAGGCATTTTATGGACTGGTGGAATTCCCGCTGAAATGGCTACAAACTTTTCTGGCCTTCTTTAGCAGATCCAACCCTGGGTACCTGTTTAAGAAACTCTGCACCACCAAATTGAAGACATGTGCCAGGCATGGCACATGTGTCAACTTTCCCTGTTAAATGGCGGACAGGAAATTAGTGCAATTATCACACACCACCATTCCTGGCATAGCGTGAACCACCTCTGGGCCTGCCCCTGCAGAGCTGAAAGAATCTGTGCTCCTATCCCCTAGACACACCAGCTAAAGCACTGCATGGCATCTTTTAGCCAAACTCCTTGAATAGCCCCTTGAATGTTTAGGGGTACTGGTGGTTTATAGGGCAATTCAGCAGAGGAGGGTATGGAGGATGAGGAGGAGGAGGAGGAGGAGGAGGAGGGGATGGAGCTGACAAATCTTGCATCGCCACCACCAGCTGTATGGAGACATGGCAGCAAAACAAGCTGCAGAACTGAGCCCTGTCCTGCATCCTTTCTAGTTGCAAGCAGGGTAACCCAGTGTGCTGTGAACAATATATATCATCTTTCTATAACAAGCTATGTCCCAGTGGCAAATCATTTTTCCCATACCCACCTTGGCCTATGATGGTAAGTCTCGTTGCTCCATTCAGACTGCCAAAATTTGGCATGATTTGAGAGACCACCAGCTCTCCATCTGTAAAGGAGGAAGGGAAACATGTCAAAGTTGTAAAGATCCTGCATTATGTACAGACTTCTCACACTGGGCGTCATTCTGGAGAACAAACACAATAAGGCGGCGTACAGTTTCTCGGCAGAATCCAGCAAGAACCTCGATGGGAGACGTATTCTGCCGAGAAAACCGGTCGTGTGTACACTTTTCGCCGAGCAACCCATCGGGAAGCTCGTCGAGCCAAAAACAGAGCATGCTCTTTCGTGTGTACGCCGCCTGAGAGGCTGTTCATGTTCTTTTTACCTGATGTGTTATTGTAACACATTGTACATTTAATTTGTAAATCTGCAATTAACTAGGAAAAAGAACAACCTTGGATTTATGTATTGCTGCAGGATACAATTATCATGTTATTGTCTTGCATATAATTACAGCAATTGTTTTTTAATTCTTTCTACTTTATTTTCTCCTTCATAGTGGTTTAAATGTATTATAGGGCACTGAGACTGGGGTGATTAAACATATGCTCTTCTTGATATATGCCATGCTGATAGAGCCATCAGGAGACTACCAAATCCCATGCCTTACCAAATGGGAAAGGGACCTAAACTGCCACTTCACCCACAACAAAAAACAATACATCAAATTTACTCACAAATCCTCCCTGTGCTCCAGGATTCAGGAAACAAATGACAAGATCCTCACACGCTGGTAAAAGACCCCCGCCCTACTTCATAATATTTTCCCAACATCTTCAGACCTGCGCTCTATTTTCTCATCGAGATTCTTGCCGGCCTGTTTCCCGACGACAAACCCGAAAAAGATGGCGGCAACAGCATCGAATGTGATGAGCGCATGACGTCACCGCGTTCCTGCCTTTCAAAAGAACCGCGGTTCTTTTGAAATTAATGTGTGTATACTTGGGCAGGAAGAGATTCCTGCTAAGAATCTTGTCAGGAAAAACTATGTTTTTTTCCTGATGAGATTCGTGCCCGTGTGTACAGGGCATAAGGCCTCACTTTCGGCATGAAAAAAAAAATGTTGCCCACACACCATCGTTTTTGAAAAATTATGAACAAAGTGCGGTGACGTACAACACGTACGACGGCACTCTAAAGGGGAAGTTCTATTCGTCTTTGGGCTGCTTTAGCTGATTCCTTGTTAGTAAAAGACGATTTGCGCTTTTTTGTCTGTTACAGCGTGATGAATGTGCTTACTCTATTATGAATGGCAGCTTTACCAGAACGAGCGCTCCCATCTCATAACTTGCTTCTGAGCATGCACAGGTTTAAAACGTCATTTTAGCCCACACACGATAATTTTTTACAACACAAAAAACAACATTTTCAAAAACGGCATAAAAAATTGAAGCATGTTCGAATTTTTTTTTTGTCGTTTTTCAAAAGACAAAAAACGATCATTTTAAATGACGTTTTTAAAAATGTCATTTTATTTTATCACGAAAAACGACCGTGTGTATGCAGAATTAGACTTGGTACTCGGTTTTCTGGAAAAATTTCTGGGGTGCCAACAATTTCGGCCATGACTGTATATATGTATATATATATATATATATATATACATACAGTGCAGAAAATAAGTATTTGAACACCCTGCTATTTTGCAAGTTCTCCCACTTGGAAATCATGGAGGGGTCTGAAATTGTCATTGTAGGTGCATGTCCACTGTGAGAGACATAATCAAAAAAAAAAAATCCAGAAATCACAATGTATGATTTTTTTAACTATTTATTTGTATGATACAGCTGCAAATAAGTATTTGAACACCTGAGAAAATCAATGTTAATATTTGGTACAGTAGCCTTTGTTTGCAATTACAGAGGTCAAACGTTTCTTGTAGTTTTTCACCAGGTTTGCACACACTGGAGGAGGGATTTTGGCCCACTCCTCCACACAGATCTTCTCTAGATCAGTCAGGTTTCTGGGCTGTCGCTAAGAAACACAGAGTTTGAGCTCCCTCCAAAGATTCTCTATTGGGTTTAGGTCTGGAGACTGGCTTGGCCACGCCAGAACCTTGATATGCTTCTTACAGAGCCACTCCTTGGTTATCCTGGCTTTGTGCTTCGGGTCATTGTCATGTTGGAAGACCCAGCCTCGACCCATCTTCAAAGCTCTAACTGAGGGAAGGAGGTTGTTGCCCAAAATCTTGCAATACATGGCCCCGGTCATCCTCTCCTTAATACAGTGCAGTCACCCTGTCCCATGTGCAGAAAAACACCCCCAAAGCATGATGCTACCACCCCCATGCTTCACAGTAGGGATGGTGTTCTTGGGATGGTACTCATCATTCTTCTTCCTCCAAACACGGTTAGTGGAATTATGACCAAAAAGTTCTATTTTGGTCTCATCTGACCACATGACTTTCTCCCATGACTCCTCTGGATCATCCAAATGGTCATTGGCAAACTTAAGACGGGCCTTGACATGTGCTGATTTAAGCAGAGGAACCTTCCGTGCCATGCATGATTTCAAACCATGACGTCTTAGTGTATTACCAACAGTAACCTTGGAAACGGTGGTCCCAGCTCTTTTCAGGTCATTGACCAGCTCCTCCCGTGAAGTCCTGGGCTGATTTCTCACCTTTCTTAGGATCATTGAGACCCCACAAGGTGAGATTTAGCATGGAGCCCCAGTCCGAGGGAGATTGACAGTCATGTTTAGCTTCTTCCATTTTCTAATAATTGCTGCAACAGTGGACCTTTTTTCACCAAGCTGCTTGGCAATTTCCCCGTAGCCCTTTCCAGCCTTGTGGAGGTGTACAATTTTGTCTCTAGTGTCTTTGGACAGCTCTTTGGTCTGGGCCATGTTAGTAGTTGGATTCTTACTGATTGTATGGGGTGGACAGGTGTCTTTATGCAGCTAATGACCTCAAACAGGTGCATCTAATTTAGTATAATAAATGGAGTGGAGGTGGACATTTTAAAGGCAGACTAACAGGTCTTTGAGGGTCAGAATTCTAGCTGATAGACAGGTGTTCAAATACTTCTTTGCAGCTGTATCATACAAATAAATAGTTAAAAATTCATAAATTGTGATTTCTGGAATATTTTTTTTGGATTATGTCTCTCACAGTGGACATGCACCTACGATAATAATTTCAGACCCCTCCATGATTTCCAAGTGGGAGAACTAGCAAAATAGCAGGGTGTTCAAATACTTATTTTTTGCACTGTATATATATATATATATATATATATATATATATATATATATATATACACATATATATATATATATATATATATTCAGTTTAGAAAATAAATGAAAGGCGAAACGTTTTTGTATAGTGTGTGTGTGTATATATATATATATAGCAACATAAATACCTTTTTTAACTTTTGTTTACATTTTGATTACATTCCCAGCTGCATATAGTAAGAGAATCAGCAGTACACTGAGCTTTCCAGTGAAAGATTGTGCGGGAGGCATGTCAGGACATGTCTGATCATTGGAGGAGAGCAGCATGAGTTTCAAGCATAGCTAGAAAACTGACCACAGTATGATTTCCTGTTTAGTGTGGTCAGTTTTTAATCGAAAAGCAATGGGACTAGCAGGAATGACAGGGATTTCACACAAATGAAGCAATACAAAGAAAACAGTATGGGCCAGATTCTTAGACGAGTTAGGTGGGTGTATCTCGAGATATGCTGCGTAACTTCTAAGAAGCGCCGGCGTACCTATTTTCTGTATTCCGAAAACAAGATACGCCGGAATTTTGCTTAGATATGAGCAGCGTAAGTCTCTTACGCCGTCGTATCTAAGTTGCATATTTACGCTGGCCGCAAAATATGCAACTAGCGTATTTACGCCGTTGCACAGAATATGCTAATGAGCTAGATACGCCGAACGTAATTGCACCCGGTCATCATTTTTACGTCGTTTGCGTAAGCGTTACCCCTGCTATATAATGGGCCATATTCTTAGACGAGTTACGTCGGCGTATCTCGAGATACGCCGCGTAACTTCTAAGAAGTGCCGGCGTATCTATTTTCTGTATTCCGAAAACAAGATACACCTGAAATTTTGCTTAGATACGAGCGGCGTAAGTCGCTTACGCCGTTGTATCTAAGTTGCATATTTACGCTGGGCGCTAGGTGGCGCTTCCGTCAATTAGCCGATTCCTGAACATAATTGCGCCCGGTCGTCGTTTTTTTACGTTGTTTGCGTAAGCGTAAAGTTACCCCTGCTATATGAGTGGTAACTTTGCATAGGTGAGGCGTACGCAATGTTAAGTATGGACGTCGGGACAGGGTCGATTTTTATGACGTTTACGTCGTTTGCATAAGTTGTTCGTGAATAGGGATTTGTGTAAGTTACGTTCACGTTGAAAGCATTGACTATTTGCGACGTGATTTTGAAAATGCGCACTGGGATACGTCCACGTACGGCACATGCGCAGTTCAAAAAAGCATCAAAAACGTGGGGTCACAACACATTTACATAAAACACACCCACCTTTTCCACATTTGAATTACCCGGGCTTACGCCGGGCCATTTACGCTACGCCGCCGTGTCCAAAGTTGCGGCGGCGTAGCATAAATAGGATACGCTACGCCCCGCTGCCAGATACGCAAAAGTACGAGAATCTGGCCCTATGCGTTCTCATACAAGTACATGGTACAGCGGGCACATAACAGGAATATGAAATGTTGGGGTAACAAACGCTTTACGTATGGTTATAACATGTAACAGTGAGAAAGGTGAAGCCAAAATGCACTGCTTTCTGTATTTTGCTATTGTTGCAATATGTAAAATAATGTAACCAGTGTTACCAAACTCTGATTCACCGATCTGTATCTCTCTGTTCACTGGTCTGGTGCATATTTTCTAATAACATTCCTAATCACTGCCTATGGCAAAAATAATTGTATCCGTAGAAATAGTAATAAAAACATTTAATAGGCATAGACGTTATAGTAATAATACTAGCAATGTTATTAGTAGTATTATTGTTGTTAATATTATTCATAATAATAACTATTTACAAGCTAATTAAAAATAAATAAATATTGCAAAATTATTATTAATATATTATAATATTTTCATTTTCACTTTTTATGACGTATTATTAAATAACATAACAACAGCTTTTTCGTACTGATTACAGAATGGTGCACAAAAGAGTAATTTTACAAACTTACGTGTATAGTGGATGGTGAGTAGAAGAAGAGATATCACCAGATGCATGGTACTGCCACTCAGCGCCCACCGCCAGCCCCAGCTAGAAAAGAAAACCCAATGCTGTCATATATGGGCAAAATGTCATGCTTAACCACTTGCCTACTGTGCACCTCAGCCCCTTCCTGCCCAGATGAAATTTTAGCTTCTGGCACTGTGTCGGTTTAACTAACAATTGCGCAGTCATGCGACGTGGCACCCAAACAAAATTGGCGTCCTTTTTTTCCCACAAATAGAGCTTTATTTTGGTGGTATTTGATCACCTGTGCGGTTTTTATTTTTTGGGCTACAAACAAAAAGAGTGTCAATTTAAAAAAAAAAAAAAATATTTTTTGCTTTTTGCTATAATAAATATCCCATTTAAAAAAATTTAAATAAATTCAGTTTAGGCCGCTATGTATTCTTCTACATATTTTTGGTAAAAAACATAAAATCGCAATAACCGTATAGTGACTGGTTTGCGCAAAAGTTATATTGCCTACAAAATAGGGGACATAATTATGATATTTTTTAATTTATTTTTTACTAGGAATGGCGGCGTTCTGCGATTTTTTTCGGGACTGCGACATTATAGCGGACACACCGGACACTTTTGACACATTTTTGGGACCATTCACATTTATACAGTGAACAGTGCTATAAATATGCATTGATTACTGTATAAATGTGACTGGCAGGGAAGGGGTTAACCACTAGGGGGCGGGGAAGGTGTTAAATGTGTAGCCTAGTGAGTGTTCTAACTGTAGGGGGAGGGGGGTGACTGGGGGGAGGTGACCGATCTGTGTCCCTATGTACAAGGGCCACAGCATCGGTCTCCTCTCCCTGACAGGTCGTGGAGCTCTGTGTTTACACACAGAGCTTCACATCCCTGCTCTTTTACTGGGCAATCGCGGGTGACATTTGACATTTACACAGTATCAGTGCATTTTTATAGCACCGATCGCTATATAAATGTCAATGGTCTCAAAAAAGTGTCAAAAGTATCCGATCTGTCTGCCGCAATGTTGCAGTCCTGCTAAAATTTGCAGATCCCAGCCAATACTAGTTTTGTTTTTTTGTTGTTGGGGGGAGGTATTTATTATAGATAAAAAGTAAAACATTTTTTTTTCTAAATTGTCGCAAATTTTTTTGTTTTATAGTGCAAAAAATAAAAACGCAGAGGTGATCAAATATCACAGAAAGAAAGCTCTATTTGTGGGGGGGAAAAAGGACGTCAATTTTGTTTTGGTACAGTGTTGCACAATTTTGAATTAAAACGAAGCAGTGTCATATCGCAAAAAAATGGCCTGGTCAGGAATGGGGTAAAACCTTCATGGTTTGTAAGTGGTTAAGGTAAACCACTTTTAGGTGGGTAAATCAGTATGCTTAAAGGGGTTGTAAAGGTAATTTTTTTCCCCCCTAAATAGCTTCCTTTACCTGCAGTCCTCCTTCACTTACCTTATCCTTTGATTTTGCTTTTAAATATCCTTATTTCTTCTGAAAAATCCTCACTTCCTGTTTTTCTGTCTGTAACTCCACACCCTGGTGTGGAGAAAGCCTATTGAGGGGGAGGGGCGAGCAGGAGGGTCAGGATGCCCACTAACACACAGCTCCTTTCTCTATCTGCAACGTAGAGAGCGTCCTGACACTCCTGCTCGCCCCCTCAAGAGGCTTTCTCCACATCAGGGAGAAAGCCTTGCATTACTGTGTGGAGTTACAGACAGAAGAACAGGAAGTGAGGATTTCTCAGAAGAAATAAGGACATTTAAAAGCAAAATGGAAGGACGAGGTAAGTGAAGGAGGACTGCGCTAAGGTAAAGGAAGCTATTTAGGGGGGGGGGGGGGGATTACCTTTACAAGCCCTTTAAATACATTCATTTATCATTTAACTTTTAACTTATCAATTAACTTTGCTGTTACTTTATAGATAAATAGGATAGTGAAGCAATTCAATGATGAGCCTTGAACATTTCTGAAAATAAATAAATAGTTAGGCACTCTCAATCCTTGGCAACCAACCAACCATCCTCCACTCCAAGCACATGCCGTTATGCCAATGTTGTCCCAACCAATAGCTTGAGGCATATACACACTAGTGTAAGCAGAAACAACAATATTTTTTACAATAACTATTTATATATACACAGTATACAGTATGTCACAAAAGTGAGTACACCCATCACATTTTTGTAAATATTTTATTATAATTTTAATTGTGACAACAATGAAGAAATGACACTTTGCTACAATGTAAAGTAGTGAGTGTACAGCTTGTATAACAGTGTCAATTTGCTGCCCCCTCAAAATAACTCAACACACAGCCATTTATGTCTAAACCGCTGTCCACAAAAGTAAATACACCCCTAAGTAAAAATGTCCAAATTGGGCCCAATTTGCCATTTTTCCAGTCATGTGACTCTTTAGTGTTACAAGGTCTCAGGTGTGAATGGAGAGCAGGTGTGTTAAATTTGGTGTAATCACTCTCACTCTCTCATACTGGTCACTGGAAGTTCAACATGGCACCTCCTGGCAAAGAACTCTCTGAGGATCTGAAAAAAAAATTGTTGCTCTACATAAAGAAGGCCTAGGCTATAAGAAGATTGCCAGGACCCTGAAACTGAGCTGCAGCATGGCGGCCAAGACCATACAGCGGTTAACAGGACATGTTCCACTCAGAACAGGCCTTGCCATGGTTGACCAAAGAAGCTGAGTGCACATGCTCAGCGTCATATGCAGAGGTTGTCTTTGGTAAAAATACGAATAAGTGCTGCCAGCATTGCTGCAGAAGTTAAAGGGGTGGGTGGTTCATCCTGTCAGTGCTCAGACCATACGCCGCACACTGCATCAAATTGGACTGCATGGCTGTCGTCCCAGGCAAAAGCCTCTTCTAAAGATGATGCACAAAAAAGCCTGCAAACAGTTTGCTGAAGACAAGCAGACTAAGGACATGGATTACAGGAACCATGTCCTGTGGTCTGATGAGACCAAGATAAACGTATTTGGTTCAGATGGTGTCAAGCGTGTGTGGCGGCAACCAGGTGAGGAGTACAAAGAGAAGTGTGTCTTGCCTACAGTCAAGCATTGTGGTGGAGAAGGAGGGGAAAACACAGAAAGCGCCAAGGTAAATAATACACTCACAAGATAAAGATTATATCAGGCTCATCTCTGTGTATATATGGGGTATCTCTCCTGGTGTCCGAGACAGGCATCCACGAATTGAGGAGATGGCAATCCTGTGGCCACCAGGACATCAGCCAGAGCCAGCGTGGAATGCAAGAAAGTGACGTCACCGTAAACACAGAAACATCAGGGAGAGACCGTTCTGGATAGACAGAATGGTCAGACTACGTGCTCAGAGCATTAGCACTTCAACAGGCTTCTTGTGTTTTCCCCTCCATCTTATCCTGATTACAGAGCTGGCTTTCTCTGTGGATATCTGCCGCCATCTACCTTAAGAATTTAATTTTTATGGACTTCTGAACTAACACAATTATTGATTTATTGCCTACCTATATGTCCACAACTAAAGAAGCTGAGGGTAAAGGTGATGGACTGGCCAAGCATGTCTCCAGACCTAAACCCTATTGAGCATCTGTGGGGCATCCTCAAACAGAAGGTGGAGGAGCGCAAATATCCTCCAGCTCTGTGATGTCGTCATGGAGGAGTGGAAGAGGATACCAGTGGCAACCTGTGAAGCACTGGTGAACTCCAAGCCCAAGAGTAACCCGGTGCTGGAAAATAATGGCGGCCACACAAAATATTGCCACTTTGGGTCCAGTTTGGACATTTTCACTTAGGGGTGTACTCACTTTTGTTGCCAGCGATTTAGACATTAATGGCTGTGTGTTGAGTTATTTTGAGGAGACAGCAAATTTACACTTTTAGGCTCCATGCACACTGAAGCTGATAAAAGCTATAAAAAAAAACCGCCAGTAGCTTTGCAGGGAGCCTTGCAACGTTTTTTAGCATTTTTGCAATAGCTTTAATCAGCCTTTTTCAGTGTAGCTTTTATCAGCTTTTTTTTATTTTATGGAAAAACCACGCTAAAACAGTTTTTGAGCATTTTGGGGGGTTTTAAAGGCGGTTTTAAGCGTTTTGTATTTTTTCCCGCAAAAAAACGGCACTTTGAACGCAAATTTCGGGCGTTCAGAAAAAAGCCAATAAACTCCAAAGCTTATTAACACACAAAAACGCCCAGGTGTGCATGGACACATAGGCTAACATAGAGTTCAGTTTATGGGCTTTAAAAAAAAAGGCAAAACGCCAATAAACTGCAGCTTATCAGCTTCAGTGTGCATGGAGCTTTACAAGCTGTACACTCACTACTTTACATTGTAGCAAAGTGTCATTTCTTCAGTGTTGTCACATGAAAAGATATAATAAAATATTCACAAAAATGTGAGCGGTTTACTCACTTTTGTGATACTGTATTTATATATATATATATATATATATATATATATATATATATTCATATATTTATTTTTATTTTTTATTAATTAATGACACCAGTTACAAAGACAAAAAAAAAAAGACTGCATATACAGTAGTAGGAATGCAGTATACACTACACCTTGCAGTGCTCTAGTAGCTGCATGCTGTTTGAGAATGCAAATCCTTCTGTAAAAATGTATTTTATATGTTATATATATTGTAATTAATATAATAATATATGTTATAATAATAATGTGTGTGTATATATATATATATATATATATATATATATATATATATATATATATATATATATATATATATATATATATATATAAAGTGCATACATTTATAACAATCAATCAAGTAAAGCATTCATATCCATCAGAAACTGTAAATAAGAATGTGTTAAAAAAAACATTCATAAATAATCTAGTAAAGTCCAACAGAAAAAAGAAGCAGGGAAGTGCTCTTTTGCAAAAAGTTCACTTATACTTGTGTATTAACAAAAATCCATATTTCAGTGTGGATAGCAAAATCTTCTTACCCAAAAGTGCAGACCCAACTCTCAAGACGCTTACCAGCTATTCTGACCCAAAATGTCTTGGTATGCTGATGCCTTAAAAGTTCTCTTCACTGGAACTAAGGAGCCAAGGACAACCCCTGAAAACCAACGCTACACCTTAATCCACCCCCCTCCCCCTCCAAATAATTTGGACCAGTGCACAAAGCAAGGTTCATAAGGACATGGATAAGCGAGTTTGGGGTGAAGGAACTTGATTGGCCTGCACCTCAACCCGATAGAACACCTTTGGGATGAATTAGAGCAGAGACTGCGAGCCAGGCCTTCTTGTCCAACATCAGTGCCTCACCTCACAAATGCGTTTCTGGAAGAATGGTCAAATATTCCTATAGACACACTCCTAAACCTTGTATACGGCCTTACCAGAAGAATTGAAGCTGTTATAGCAGCAAAGGGTCGACCAACTTAGTACTGAATCCTATAGACTAAGATTGGGATGCCATTAAAGTTCATGTGTGTGTAAAGGCAGGGGTCCCAATACTTTTGGCAATAGTGTGTGTGTGTTTATATATATATATATATATATAGACACTGGGCCAGATTCACAGAGCGATTACTCCTGTCTATCTCGCGTTAGACTGGAGTACTTTCGAATTACGCGCGTTTTTTCACTACTCTGAAACCTCAAACCATGAAAATACGGCTGCGGGCTTCAATCCGACTGGTTTACGTGTTCGTACGCCTTTGGATCTACGCTGCAATAAAATTGCGGCCGCTGGGTGGAGTTCCCGTCGTTTTCTGCGTCGGGGTATGCAAATGAGCTTTTGCCGACGATCCACGAAGTTACGAACGTCAATCGCAATCTCTTACGGCATCTTTAGTCATCTTTTTGCCTCGTAAAGTTATACCAGCTTTTTGCTGGTCTAATATTAGACAGCCCATGTTAAGTATGGCCGTCGTTCCCGCGTAGAATATCAACGTTTTCCAACGTCTTTTTTTATTTTTGACGTAAAACGTCCGGGAATAAGAATGTCCGTAAACGACGCTACTCAAACAACGAATGACGTATCAACGTTATTTTGCGCAATTCACGGTGGGAAATTTCTGAACGGAGCATGCGCAGTTCGATCGCCGCGGGGACGCGCCCAATTTAAATGCTTCACGCCCCCTAATCACGTATTTCGATTACGCGGCGAGAAATACACTACGCCGCCATACCGTAAGGGACAAAATCTACCAGGATTCGTTGTACAGCCTGGTAAAATACGGCAGCGTAGTGTAACTCTGCGCCAATGTAATTGTATCTGAATCTGGCCCACTGTATTTATTGGCGTATAACACTCACTTTTTTACCCCGAAAATAGAGGGTAAACTGTGCCTGCCTGTTATACGCAGGGGGCTGTGGGAATTTTTTTTCCTGAAACTACCCTCTTAAAGTTAGGGTGTGTGTTATACGCCAATAAATACGGTATATACAGGGAGTGCAGAATTATTAGGCAAGTTGTATTTTTGAGGATTAATTTTATTATTGAACAACAACCATGTTCTCAATGAACCCAAAAAACTCATTAATATCAAAGCTGAATATTTTTGGAAGTAGTTTTTAGTTTGTTTTTAGTTTTAGCTATTTTAGGGGGATATCTGTGTGTGCAGGTGACTATTACTGTGCATAATTATTAGGCAACTTAACAAAAAACAAATTATTACCCATTTCAATTATTTATTTTTACCAGTGAAACCAATATAACATCTCAACATTCACAAATATACATTTCTGACATTCAAAAACAAAACAAAAACAAATCAGTGACCAATATAGCCACCTTTCTTTGCAAGGACACTCATGCAGCCTGCCATCCATGGATTCTGTCAGTGTTTTGATCTGTTCACCATCAACATTGCGTGCAGCAGCAACCACAGCCTCCCAGACACTGTTCAGAGGTGTACTGTTTTCCCTCCTTGTAAATCTCACATTTGATGATGGACCACAGGTTCTCAATGGGGTTCAGATCAGGTGAACAAGGAGGCCATGTTATTCGTTTTTCTTCTTTTATACCCTTTCTTGCCAGCCACGCTGTGGAGTACTTGGACGCGTGTGATGGAGCATTGTCCTGCATGAAAATCATGTTTTTCTTGAAGGATGCAGACTTCTTCCTGTACCACTGCTTGAAGAAGGTGTCTTCCAGAAACTGGCAGTAGGACTGGGAGTTGAGCTTGATTCCATCCTCAACCCGAAAAGGCCCCACAAGCTCATCTTTGATGATACCAGCCCAAACCAGTACTCCACCTCCACCTTGCTGGCGTCTGAGTCGGACTGGAGCTCTCTGCCCTTTACCAATCCAGCCACGGGCCCATCCATCTGGCCCATCAAGACTGACTCTCATTTCATCAGTCCATAAAACCTTAGAAAAATCAGTCTTGAGATATTTCTTGGCCCAGTCTTGACGTTTCAGCTTCTGTGTCTTGTTCAGTGGTGGTCGTCTTTCAGCCTTTCTTACCTTGGCCATGTCTCTGAGTATTGCACACCTTGTGCTTTTGGGCACTCCAGTGATGTTGCAGCTCTGAAATATGGCCAAACTGGTGGCAAGTGGCATCTTGGCAGCTGCACGCTTGACTTTTCTCAGTTCATGGGCAGATATTTTGCGCCTTGGTTTTTCCACACGCTTCTTGCGACCCTGTTGACTATTTTGAATGAAACGCTTGATTGTTCGATGATCACGCTTCAGAAGCTTTGCAATTTTAAGAGTGCTGCATCCCTCTGCAAGATAGCTCACTATTTTTGACTTTTCTGAGCCTGTCAAGTCCTTCTTTTGACCCATTTTGCCAAAGGAAAGGAAGTTGCCTAATAATTATGCACACCTGATATAGGGTGTTGATGTCATTAGACCACACCCCTTCTCATTACAGAGATGCACATCACCTAATATGCTTAATTGGTAGTAGGCTTTCGAGCCTATACAGCTTGGAGTAAGACAACGTGCATAAAGAGGATGATGTGGTCAAAATACTCATTTGCCTAATAATTCTGCACTCCCTGTATATTCACTGTATTTATTGGCGTATAACACTCACTTTTTAACCTGAAAATAGAGAGTAAACTGTGCCTGTGTGTTATACGCAAGGGGCCGCGGAACGTTTTTTCTCTGAAACTTCCCTCTGAGGCCGCGTACACACACGATCGAACATATCTGCTGAAACTGGTCCGCAGACCAGTTCCAGCGGACATATCCGATCGTGTGTACGACCTAGCAGACAGGTTTCCAGCAGACAAACGTTTTAAAGCATGCTTTAAAACTTGTCTGCTGGAAAGCTGTCTGTCGGACATGTCCGCTGGTTAGTATGCCTAACCAGCGGACCAAAATCTCCCACATGCGCCGAATGGATTCGACGCATACGTGGAAGCATTTTACTTCCTGCTTTGGTGACATGGCGGCGTCAACGTCACCGCCACGTCACCGCGCTGTCTGTCCGCGGGGATTTTGGTTTGATCGTGTGTACACACATCAAACCAAAATCACCCAGGAGACATGTCCGATGAAAACGTCCGTCGGACTGTTTTCATCGGATATGTCTCGTCGTGTGTACGCGGCCTTAAAGTTAGGGTGAGTGTTATACGCCTGTGCGTGTTATACGCCGATAAATACGGTGTATATATATATATATATATATATATATATATAAAAACACATTTATTTCCAGTATTTAAAGTAAACAACAATTAGTTATTAAATACTTAATATGTTTACTGTGTCTTTGTTGTATCCTCTTACCTGGCAGTGTAGATCTGATGGGATTCAGCCTTTGGAAGTGATGGAAGTGTAAGATTAGTTGAGTTGTTAGCACACTGCTCTTCTCCACCACTTATCTGTCTGTATATATACTGCTGCTCCCCGTGGCAACTAACAGATACACTGACTGCTTCACATCACTTGAGGAATTTGTCATTGTCATTGTGTTACTGATCACGTTTACCAGTCCATTTTTCTATCTCTAACTTACAATTAACATTTTACAATCTGTTTGCTTATATAATGGAATGCATGGCATAAACCTTGAAAGCTTCCTGATAAATTAGACATTTAGCTATATATTCTAATTGGATAATCATTAGCATTGCAGAATTGATTGGTGCAAACTTCAGAGTGTTTCTTTTTTTTGCGCATTACAATTTTGGACTCACACCTGTATTCAGAGGAACCCTGCAATATCACCCCAGAATTTGGGTATCAGCAGATGAGGGATCATGTTTTCAAGAGAAAATTTCACTTTTCTCTTAATGGGCAAAGTAAGAGTCTCTTAAATGCATAATCGCTGCAACCTGCACTAAATTTGCAACATTGAGTTGCATTGTAGGCAGGCACTCATGCCACTAGGGGACCCCATCAGCGTTGCCACTTAAAATGGAACCAAAGGCACCCTTTAAACTCACCTTTCCTCCACTTTTCCTCCAACAGTCCTGTCCCTCCCTGACACCAACATCTTCTCTGTGTTCCATTTTATGCTCATCTACATTGGCCCATTGACCGACAATTGTAAGCTGAGCTGCACATGCACAACTCACTTACGTGCTGGGGGATGGAAGGCAGATAAGTATATTTTATTACTTACATTTTGCTTACATTACATGTCTCTTCTGTAAAAAATAAATAAAAAAAAACAGCCGTCTGTCAGTGAACAACATTGGAACTTTAGTTCCACTTTAAAGAACATCTCTAGACATTAGCCAGGACCGCCGCACGACTATATACATCATAGTTTGAAGAGGGATATCTCGGTAACGGCAGCATCTGCTGCCACAACTGAGGTATCCATCTCTTCAGGCGTCGGTCCTGTAAACGATAATGGTGGTCTCTGTGGCAGATTCACTACAAGATCACCGTTATCAGCAGCAGGAGAGGGCTCTAGCCACTCTCCCGTGCCCTCCGCCTCTTACTGGAGCTGGTGGCAGCGGCAGATCGGGTGCTTTCTCATGCTGGGCAAGATGGCCCCCACCCGTATCCATACTATAGCAGGGCAGAAGCAAAGTCAAAACGTCACTTCCGCCCATACGTCTTTAAGGGCCAATTTATTTTTGTAATTTTTTCATTTTTTTTATGAGATTTGAGGTCTTTTTGACCCCAGGTCTCATATTTAAGAGGACCTGTCATTATTTTTTTCTATTACAAAGGGATATTT
Organism: Rana kukunoris; assembly: GCA_029574335.1. NCBI lineage: Eukaryota > Metazoa > Chordata > Amphibia > Anura > Ranidae > Rana > Rana kukunoris. Next base: position 433,883,796 of record CM056053.1, on the reverse strand, counting down.
ACATTCCTTGTAATAGGAATAAAATTGACCCAATTATTTAAAAAAAAAACTAAAATAAATAAAATCTAGTAAAATAAATAATAATATTTATTTTTTATAAGTGCCCCGTCCCACACGCAAAAGCAAATGCATACATGAGCAGCGCCCGCATATGAAAACGGTGTTCAAACCACACAAGTGAGGTATCGCCACGATCGTTAGAGCGAGTGCAATAATTCTAGCACTAGACCTTCTCTGTAACTCAAAACATGCAACCTGTAGAATTTTTTAAATGTTGCCTATAGAGATTTTTAAGGGTAAATGTTTGACACTATTCCACGAGCAGGAGCAATTTTGAAGCGTGACTTGTTGGGTATCAATTTATTCGGCGTAACATTATCTTTCACAATATATAAAAAAAAATTGGGCTAACTTTACTGTTGTCTTATTTTTTAATTCAAACAAGTGAATTTTTTCTAAAACAAAGTGCGCTTGTAAGACCGCTGCGCAAACACGGTGTGACAAAATGTATTGCAATGACCGCTATTTTATTCTCTAGGGTGTTAGAATTTTTTTATAATGTTTGGCGGTTCTAAGTAATTTTCTAGCAAAAAAACTTGTTTTTAACGTGTAAACACCAAGTCTGAAAAATAGGCTAAAGGTTAATGTTTATTTCATAATTTAATTGAACCTAATAAAAAGGCTGTGGCCTAAACTTGTCCACAATCGTCATATATTTTATTTAGGTATGTTGTTATTGTATGATGGGTGTTAATGGGGTGTACAATCCAATGACTTCAACATGCCGCTGCACTCTCCTGGATACTGAGAGGACCTTGCTGACGAACAACCAATAGGATGTGTCCATATGAACTCAATGGTGATATGGACACCTGAAGAAGAACCCACCATGTCAGCATAGGAGATGGTAGAAATTTGGGATCCAGGTTATCACATTACCACACATTTAGGTTATTATTTTCGTCTTTTAGAATATTTTTTTTAGTTGGGTCAAATGATGTGTGTGTGTAGGGGGCGGGGGGGGGGGGGGGTTTGCACAAAGTTCAATTAAAAAAGACCAAATCTATATACCAACTGTGCAACCACCATATACTATACAGCTCCACTACACTAGGCCTCTGAATTTATGCATTCTTTAAGTCCTGTAAATTTCATGGTGGGGCCTCTATGGATTGGACATGTTTTTCCAGCACATCTCACATATGGATTGAGATATGGAGAATTTGGAGGCAAAGTCAATACCTAACACTCAAAACAAAATAAAGTTGCGCTGCTAAAAATATGGAGTAAAGCTGCCAGCACTAACAGTGAAACAACCTGTGAGTAAACAATAAAGAAAAAATAAGTGCAGCGCTTGTGAACGTGAAATTGCGTGAAGCAGTTTACACAAATCCCATCCAAATGGGTGAGATTATAATGAGTGATCCAAAAACACAATACAAAAATGTACAGAAAGAATGATAAGACCCTTTGGAATGCAAACAGTGAAGTATAAAATATAAAATATGGAGGAAGTCCTTCAAACAACACAGTATAAATACAGGTGGGTCTTCATATGAAACACTCCTGTGTTACTGGAGATTCGAATGGTATGCGTGATCCACTTTAATGGGCATGCAGGATAACCAAACTGATAATTTAAGAGAATGGGTACTCTTACCGCATAAGGTGGACACTTATGCCGGGAGCACTGTGTCAGATGCGCTTGTGAGAGCTCCTCGGATGGATGGCTCTATGGAGGGTGATGGTTGGAGGAATTGTAGATCCTTCCCAGGGATCCCAAGGTCCAAGGTAGAGAGTGGCTCCAGGCTTTCAGATGGAACAACACTTGTAGGTATCCATAAAAGAGACAAAAAAACTCCACATGGTGTAGTTTGTTTGAAAAGGGAAGCCTTTATTAGGCTGGTAAAATACAGAGCAATAAAAACAACAAAAAAGGAGAAATGCCAGTACTCTGGAAAGGATCTGGCACATGTGATCACATGAATGTAGAAAGAGCGTGGTAGTTGGGTATAAAAAAGCTATGTACCCTTGCATGCCCATTAAAGTGGATCACGCATTCCATTCGAATCTCCAGTAACACAGGAGTGTTTCATATGAAGACCCACCTGTATTTATACTGTGTTGTTTGAAGGTCTTATCATCCTTTCTGTACATTTTTGTATTGTGTTTTTGGATCACTCATAATACCTAACACTTGTGTTCCTCTGACAATTCTTGAATTCATCAGACCCGACCACTTTCTTCCACTGCTCCATAGTCCATTTCTTATGCTCACATGCTTATTGTAGGCACTTTTGGCTGTGGATATGGGTCGACATGGGATACCTGACCCGTCTGTGAGGAGCTGACCTACCATTACTCCGCTCTTAATGCTATATTATACTTCCATGTTCTGCTGTTCATGATGATATCATCAATAGGCCCCGTCCGTACATGTTTTCTCACCAGAACACATGACTTTCTCAGGGGGATCTGGAGCTGAATACTGACACTGCATTGATTGACTGTTTCTGTGGCTTTTATATGTGTATGCTGTATTCGTACTATAAAATGTGAGTCGTTTTTTAATGAGTGGCTGAAATAAAAGTTTTAAAAGATGAAACAGCACGAGTGTCTGCTTGTATTTTCTTGATGCTATAATGCAGTGACTTGGAATGAGAAGTTTATTTAAAGGGAACTCATGCTATTACTTACCTTACATTATATGAGGGTCAAATATACCAGGTAAGAGTATAACTTGTGTTGGTGGAGCACAGGTGGAACAGTGTACAGTGAAGACGCCAAGCAAGAGTTACTGTGCATGTCAGGGAAGAGTTAAAATAAACACAAATTTTATTCAAAATAGTAAATGGAAAGTGTGGAGAAGCACTAAGAAGGAGACACAAATGACTTTAACATTAGACTTTTGTTTGCATGTTTATATGTTCTAGACATGTGCAATTCGTTTTGTACCAAATTCGTTTTTTACCGAATTTTGACAAATTAGTTGTTTCCGAATTTTCCGAATTTCCGAAATTTTCAATTTCTGAAATTTCAGGTTTTCAGATTTCCGAGATTTCAAATATCCGAATTTACAAATTTTGAATTTCGGAAAATCAGAATTCAAAAATCGTTAATTCCAAAAATCGAAATTCAAACATTTTAAAACTCGAAATTCAATTTATTTATTTTTTAAATCGAAATTCCTAAATTAGAAGATTAGAAGTTAGGAAATGTGTAGGGTTAGGGTTTAGGGTTAGGGGGTTAGGGGGCTAGGGTTTTAGGGTTAGGGATTAGGGTTTAGGGTTAGGATGCTAGGGTTAAGGGTTAGGGCTAGGGCTAGGGTTATGGCTTAGGGTCAGGGCCAGGGTTAGGGGTTAGAGTTTCCCCATGAAGAATAAGGCTATGACTCAGGAATTGGAATAGGGACCTCCGACAGAGGTCAAAGGTCAGAAGACAGGTTTCCAGAGGTCAATGGTCACAAGGCATGGCTGACCCACCCCCACCAAAGTGTACCACCTACCCCAACTAAGTCGGGGAATGAACAAGTCGGAATACCAAAAATTTAGAAAATTAGGAAATTCGAAATTCTATATTTTTGGAAATTTGGAGATTAGGTATTGAAAATGTGATGCATCACATTGTGCGCTGTTCCAGTCCACACATGCATACTGGTACATCGGCTATGCTATCATGGAGGCGACCTGGGTGCTGCCTTCTGGGATAGGTGAGCCCCATGGCCGCTTTTCTGTCATTATGACGCTGGAGGGGTGGGGTTTGGCCAGGAATCAGGCTATATAGCCTGTCGTTTTTAGGGGGTTAATATCCTTACATTTCTCTTTGGATCCATGGGGACTCGCTCACTGTATATGTTTATTGGCACATGCTGGGAGGTAAGTATAAACTACACATTACTTAATTTATATACCTGGTATTATTTACTGTGATTTACTTTTCACTGGGCAATTTTTAAATACATTGACACTAATGCCCTGTACACACGATCGGTTTGTCTGATGAAAGCGGTCCAATAGACCGTTTTCATCGGACTAACCAATCATGTGTGTGCCCCATCGTTTTTTTTCCCCATCGGTGAAAAAAAAATAGAACCTGTTTTAAAATTATCTGATGGTTAAAAAACCTGATAGAAAAAAACGATCGTCTGTGGGGAAATCCATCTGTTAAAAATCAACGCATGCTCAGAATCAAGTCGACGCATGTCAGAAGCATTGAACTTCATTTTTCTCAGCACGTCATAGTGTTTTACGTCACCGCGTTGCACACGATCGGATTTTTAACCAATGGTGTGTAGGCAAGACTGATAAAAGTCAGCTTCATCGGATATCTCATGAAAAAATCCATCGGTTTGTTTTTATCGGATGAACCGATCGTGTGTACGTGGCATTATTGTTTAATTGTGCTTTCTTGTTTGGTTTCTTGCTCACTTTCATAGCAATTAATTTGACCACTTTACTTTATTCATGGGAGGACTCAAGCCCATCTCCTCACTTGTTACTACCTTCACTGATATTTTTCTGGAAGCATTTCCAGGTTATCCTTCAATCTTATTGTCTGATAATTTTCACATGACATTTTCCTTTTACTTCACTTATCACTTTTTTAGAGGTGCACTTTGGGTTCTGTTTGATTTTGTCCTTTATCACTTTTTTGGCTGTAGGGCCTTCTCTTATGGAGGTCTTTTTTTTTTTTACAGTTTCCAGAGACAAAATTGCCCCATTTCTTCAAGACATCTGGAACACCTCAGGGACTTGCTTGGTTTCCCTTGTTTTGCCCCCCTCCCCTTCACAACTCCAAGAGAGGACAAATGTGGACCATTGGACATTCCCCCTGTTTTTGTTGGTCCTTATATATTTACGTTTGTGAGATTCATGTAATCGACTACTTCACATGATTGTTGTCAAAATATGGATCAATTTGGGATATTTTGTCTTAACCGTAAGTATTTTGGTTTCTAGAAGTATATTTCTCCTGAGGAAGTGAGTGTTGTCTCACGAAATGCGTCAATCACGTAAAAATGTAATACATAAGCACCTGTTCCTTGAATCACCAGTCATTTCATGATCTATGTAACTATGGATATAGAGTGCCTTGCGAAAGTATTCGGCCCCCTTGAACTTTGAGACCTTTTGCCACATTTCAGGCTTCAAACGTAAAGATATAAAACTGTAATTTTTTGTGAAGAATCAACAACAAGTGGGACACAATTATGAAGTGGAACAAAATTTATTGGCTATTTCAAACTTTTTTAACAAATAAAAAATTGAAAAATTGGGCATGCAAAATTATTCAGCCCCTTTACTTTCAGTGCAGCAAACTCTCTCCAGAAGTTCAGTGAGGATCTCTGAATGATCCAATGTTGACCTAAATGACTATTGATGATAAATAAAATCCACCTGTGTGTAATCAAGTCTCTGTATAAATGCACCTGCACTGTGATAGTCTCATAGGTCTATTTAAAGCTCAGAGAGCATCATGAACACCAGGAAGGTCCGAGATACTGTTGTGGAGAAGTTTAAAGCCGGATTTGGATACAAAAAGATTTCCCAAACTTTAAACATCCCAAGGAGCACTGTGCAAGCGAAAATATTGAAATGGAAGGAGTATCAGACCGCTAAAAATCTACGAAGACCTGGCCGTCCCTCTAAACTTTTAGCTCATACAAGGAGAAGACTGATCAGAGATGCAGCCAAGAGGCCCATGATCACTCTGGATGAACTGCAGAGATCTACAGCTGAGATGGGAGACTCTGTCAATAGGACAACAATCAGTCGTATACTGCACAAGTCTGGCCTTTATGGAAGAGTGGCAAGAAGAAAGCCATTTCTTAAAGATATTCATAAAAAGTGTCGTTTAAAGTTTTCCACAAGCCACCTGGGAGACACACCAAACATGTGGAAGAAGGTGCTCTGGTCAGATGAAACCAAAATCGAACTTTTTGGCAACAATGCAAAACGTTATGTTTGGCGTAAAAGCAACACAGCTCATCACCCTGAACACACCATCCCCACTGTCAAACATGGTGGTGGCAGCATCATGTTTTGGGCCTGCTTTTCTTCAGCAGGGACAGGAAAGATGGTTAAAATTGATGGGAAGATGGATGGAGCCAAATACAGGACCATTCTGGAAGAAAACCTGATGGAGTCTGCAAAAGACCTGAGACTGGGACGGAGATTTGTCTTCCAACAAGACAATGATCCAAAACATAAAGCACAATCTACAATGGAATGGTTCACAAATAAACATATCCAGGTGTTAGAATGGCCAAGTCAAAGTCCAGACCTGAATCCAATCGAGAATCTGTGGAAAGAACTGAAAACTGCTGTTCACAAACGCTCTCCATACAACCTCACTGAGCTAGAGCGGTTTTGCAAGGAGGAATGGGCAAAAATGTCAGTCTCTCGATGTGCAAAACTGATAGAGACATACCCCAAGCGACTTACAGCTGTAATCGCAGTAAAAGGTGGCACTACAAAGTATTAACTTAAGGGGGCTGAATAATTTTGCACGCCCAATGTTTTTTTTTAATTGTTAAAAAAGTTTGAAATATCCAATAAATTTCGTTCCACTTCATGATTGTGTCCCACATGTTGTTGATTCTTCACAAAAAATTACAGTTTTATATCTTTATGTTTGAAGCCTAAAATGTGGCATAAGGTCGCAAAGTTCAAGGGGGCCGAATACTTTCGCAAGGCACTGTATTATGTGTGTATACGTAGAATTGTCCTAAGCTGTGTGTAAATGTGTAAAAATCTTTTAAATACTGTGTTTGAAACTTTGAATACTTTGAGTTACACTTTAATTCTATGCTTTCTGTGGCTAATGTGCGGGCAGCACTGCAGGACTTTGTTCTGAGATAAGTAATTCATAATGAGCTAGTATACGATGCATACTGATGACCTGTAGGTGTTTTTAAAAACTTACTGATGAAAAAATTTAGGGTACTGAATGTTTTTGTAATTTTATGGACACACTCAATTTAACACTCATGTACATATACTGCAGCAGGGTGGCCCTTTAGCGCTGAATTATATAGCTGTACATGATTGTTTCCTTCAGCTCTCGGGCGTGCATGCCACCAGAGCCCCGCTTCCGCTGTGATTGGACACAGCAGGAGCCAATCAGTGGGTCCGGTGGACCCGATGTCCACGGGAAACCTGGCGTTCGTCAAGAGATAGTCCATTCTGCTTGTAAGGAAGATAGAGATCTTTAGTTTCTGCTAAGCAGGAACACAGATCTCTGTCTTCATTCAGTTAAACCATCCCCCACAAGTAAGAAATCACTCCCAGGGGACACACTTAACCCTTTGATTGCCCCTGATGTTAACCTCTTCCTGCCAGTGTCATTAGTATAATAACAGTGGTTTTTTTTAGCCCTTTTCACAGTAATAATGTCACTGGTCCCCAAAAAGTGTCACTTAGTGTCGGATTTGTCTGATGCAATGTCGCAATCCAGCTAAAAATCGATAATCGCTGCCATTACTAGTACAAAAATAAAAAATTCATAATCTATCCCATAGTTTGTAGACGCATTGGGGCAGATTCACATAGAAATAGATTCTCGTAGCGTATCAGAAATACACTATGCTGCCGTTTTTTACCTGGCTCTACGTGGAATTCAGGTAGATTTTGTCCAGTAAACGACGGCGGCGTAGTGTATTTCTCCCGTCGCAATCCATCTGCGCGAGTAGGGGGCGTGAATCATTTAAAATAGGTGCGTTCCCGCGGCGATCGAACTGCACATGCTCCGTTCCCAAATTTCCCGCCGTGCATTGCGCGAAATCACGTCGTGACGTCATTTGTTGTTTATGTAGCGTCGTTTACGGGCGATCCTAGTCCCGAACGAGTTACGTAAACAAAAAAAAAAAATTCGAAGCGGGAACGATGGCCATACTTAACATGGGCTACGTAACGTTAGAGCAGCAAAAAGCTGCTCTAAAATTACGTACAAAAAAATAGACGAAAGCGATTGCGACGACCACTCGTATCTTCGGGAATCGCCGTAAAAAAACATTTGCATATCCCAACGCATCAAAACGACGCGAACTCCTCCCAGCGGCCGCAAATAGATGGCAGCGTAGATCCGAAGGCTTACGAAGACGTAAGCCTCTCGGATCGAAGCCCGAAGCCGCCGTATCATGGTTTGAGGATTCAAACTAGTGATACGGCGCGCGAAATTTGAAATTACTCCTGTCTAACACCAGTTAGACAGGCGTAATTGCTCTATGAATCTGGCCCTATGACTTTTTGCGCAAACCAATCAATATACGCTTATTGGGATATTTTTAACAAAACATGTAGCAGAATACCTATTGCCTATTTGTTTATTGGATATTTTTTATAGCGGAAAGTAAAAATATATATATATATATTTTATTTAATTGTCAGTCTTTTTTTGTTTATAGTGCAAAAAACAAACAAACGCAGAGGTGATAAAATAACACCAAAATAAAGTTCTATTTATGAGGAAAAGCAGACAACAATTGTATTTGTGTGCACAAAAATCCCAAAATGGCTCTGGTACTAAAAGTTTTAACTGAGATTCTAGTTCATTTCAGTTTATCTCAGATCTGCATTCTGACAACCACTTTGCCAGAGAGAACAATTGCAGACAAAACTAGGTCAAGCAAAAAGACATGAATGACAACTTCTGTGTGTAATTTAGAACCGGAAAAGGAATGTCACCCATTCGCAGATTATCTCATAGGAAACATACAATTATGCCTTGTACACACGGACAGACTTTCCGAGAAAAACAGTCACACGTGTGTAGCCTCCATCGGATTTTTTTTGTCAGAAGTGCGAAGTACCTTAGATAGAGAACCTGTTCTCTTTCTTTCCGTTGGTCTTTCGACGGACTCACAGCGGACTTTTGTGCGGTCAAAAGTCCGACCGTGTGTACAAGACATAAGTGTAAAATGGTCATTAAAAACGATTGTGTGTAGGCTCCAGAGCATTTTTCATGACGTGCAAAATGGCCATTAAAAATTTAGAACTATTTTTAGCTCTATTTTTTCGCATCGTTTTTCACATTGTCGGAAGCGCTCGTTCTGGTAAAAGTAGTGTTCGTAATAGAGATAGCACATTCGTCACGCTGTAACAGACTAAAAAGCATGAAGACTGAAAAGCGCAAATCGTCTCTCACCAAATTTTTACTAACACGAAATCAGCAAAAGCAGCGCCAAGGGTGGCGTCATCCCAATGGTACTTCCCCTGTAGTGTCATCGCATCGTACGTGGTGTACGTCTCCTCGCTTTGCTCGAGAATTTTTTTTTTCACGATCGTGTGTAGGCAAGGCAGGCTTGACAAGAATCACGTTGAAAAAACCTTCATTTTTTCTAGACCATTAAAAACGGTCGTGTGTATGTGGCATTACTGTTCTTTTTGAGCTGAGCAAAAAGCATAGAATTATACATTGTAAGGGTTGTTTAGCAAATGTTAATGCAGACACCTACATTTCAGTTAATTAAAGTGATTCTAAAGCCACATTTTTTGGTTCATTAAAATTAAAAAACATGTCATACTTATCTGCTCTGTGCAATGGTTTTGCACAGAGTAGTCCCTTATCTTCTCTGCTGGAGTCCTCCCCCAGCACTGTCTGCTCCTCCTTCCCTGACTATACCCCCTCAGAAAGCTGGTTGCTGTGGGGTCACACATCCGGGCATTGTCCCAGAGATGGGCTGTATGTGGCAATAGCCACACACAGAATGGCTTGGCCACTCTCCCCACTACCTCCCCCACAGCATGTAATTGACAGCAGCAGGCGCCAATGACCCCCACTGCTCTCAGTGACCCTGTAAATGCAGGAAGAAACAAGAATGGTGCTTCCAGTAGGGACAGAGTTGGATCATGAGTGTTGTCAGGTAAATGCTTAGGGATACCTGAGGGGTAAACAGGCAGTGAGAGATAATTTTACCTTAATGCAGAGAATGCATTGCGGTAAAAAAAAAAAATGTACGTTTAGAAAACCTTAATCACTTTGGGGGTTATTTGCGAAAGGCAAATCCACTTTGCACTACAAGTGCACTGCACATGGACTTGGAAGTGCACTTTCAAGTGCAGTCGCTGTACATCTGAGTGGGACATGCAAGGAAAAAAAAAGCATTTTTGTTTGCACATGATTGGATGATAAAATCAGCAGAGCTTCCCCTCATTTTAGAGCTTCCCCTCAGATCTATAGTGATCTACAGTGACTGCACTTACAAGTGCACTTTCAAGTGAACTTGCAGTGCATTTGTAGTGTAAAGTGGATTTTTCCTTAGTAAATAACCCTCTTTGTGTCAGTGCATTTTTTTTATATTATGCACACATGTTAAGATTAGCATTTTGTGCTAAAAAAAAAAGGGTACTCAGACCGAGAAATACTAAGGAAACCAGTGTGTGGGACATATTATGCAGGTGGACACTGGCCGGGATTAACATCAGGGGAGATCAAAGGGTTAAATGTGTCTCTAGGGGGTGCTTTCTAACTGGGGGGTACTTATACTGCAGGAAGACGGATCCAGAAGAGGCGATCATGTACAGGTATGTGATTACGACTGTATGAGCCGCCGTCCGGCAGTATATGTATGCAGGCGGTCAGCAGGTGGTTAACCAGTTGTTGACTGCCTCCTGTAGATTTACTGCTACAAGCCAGCCGCTAAGTGCAAAATCATGTATATAAATCGGATTCTGCATTTTCGGGTAGGGCGTGCACACCCGCCCAGCTGTGTTGTGATTCATCACAGCACATACCAATGACCAGATCCCAGCTAATGATTGACCACCAGCACCCGTTGATCGACTCTGAGCTTCTGTGAACATAGTTCTGTAAATGTAAACACAGAGCTGTGTTCAGTGACAGGGAATATCGTTGTTTGTTCATTTCCTTCTAAGCAGTGAATGAAAACAACTAGATCCCCAGTAAAAGTAACATATAGTACACACAAACACTTGTTAGACACACATTCAACTCCTTGATCGCCCTTCCTGCTCAGTGTCATTAGTACAGTGACAGTGTATAGTATTATCACTGTAAAAATGTCATTGGTGATGTCAGTGGCAGTCAGTTAGTTCCCCCCAATGTCAGTTAGTTACAGCTCAGAAAATCTAGACCCTTGCAACCACGCAAAATATCATCTCAAACAACCACATACGCATCAAGACCCTTGAAATCACGCTATATCATCTCAGCAAACCTGATTGAGACCCTTGCAACCACGTAATAATGCCTCAGCAATCTGAGTGAGATCCTTGCAGCCACGCAATATCATCTCAGACAACCTCACACTCATCGAGACCCTTGTAACCTTGTAATTTTGTCTCAGCAACCTGACTGAGACCCTTGCAGCCACACAATATCTTCTCAGTAGCCAGACACTCATCGAGACCCTTGCAGCCACACAATATCAGCTCAAACAGCCTCACACTCATTGAGACCTTTGCAATCACACAATATTGTCTCCAGTAGGGACAAGCCCGATGTTCGAGTCAAATGCAAGTTATACTCAAAAAATAGCTGTTATATAGCTGAGGATGGGGCCATCCAGTGATGTTAGTGGGTGACCCCGCCCCCTCTGACGTTTTCTGAGTGTAACCATCAGTGATGTGCTGTCATCGAAGATGGAGTTTCATCGCAGGACACAGTTTTTTTTTAATAAAGGACTTTTCTCATTTGGTGAATGTGTAGAGGTACAATGTACCCAATACCCATTCACATGGGGGGGGGACGGCAGATCTGGGGGTTAAAGGGGGCTTCCAGATTCTGAGAAGCCCCCTGCCCGCAGACCCCCACAACCACCAGGCAAGGGTTGTGGGGAAGAGGCCCTTGTCCCTATTAACATGGGGACAAGGTGTTTTGGGAGGGACCCCAAAACACGCTCCCCATGTTGAGGGCATGTGGCCTGGTATGGTTCAGGAGGGGGGGTCCTCTCTCGTCCCCCCTTTTCCTTCGGCCTGCCAGGTTGCGTGCTCGGATAAGGGTTTGGTATGGATTTAGGAGGGGATCCCATGTCACTTTTATTTTTTTTATTTTGATACGTGGGCTCCCCTTAATATTCATACCAGACCCAAAGGGCCTGGTAATAGACCGGGGGGACCAATGCCATTTTTTCAATTATTTTTATTTATATTGACGGAATTTGACTATTTATTACAGCCGTTTTAAATTACATTTTTTCATTTAGAAATTTAATTTTGCTGTGGTACTGTTCTAAACACAGGAAATAGGTGCTACTTTACAGTCATACTAAGGACACCCCCCAATCATGATATTTAAAGGGATATTTCATTTTTACTGTTTCACTTTAAGCATTATTAAAATCACTGCTTCTGGAAAAATCAAAACACCTCGGGCTCAGACGTAAACTAACAGTCACCAAATTTATTTTGGCATTCGGGATGTTCAGAGATGTTGTCTGCTCAGCTGCCCCCAGCAGGAGGGAAGAGCTGGACCTATAGCTCCACTCAGTCACGGACTTAGGATACAAGTATGGAGGGCACGCATTTTACGACTACCACCGGTTGTTTTTGACCATTTTACAGGCCTCCACTACCGCTCTGTACTATTTGCATTAAGATAAAAAGCCTTCTGTGTGCAGTAGCCGCCCTCAACCCCCCTAATACTCACCTGAGCCCCGTCTAGATCCAGCGATGTTGAAGGAGTGTGCCCAGGACTTTCCTCCTCATTGGGTGAGACAAAGCAGTGGCACCATCGGCTCCCCCTGCTGTCAATCAAAGTTAGCCAGCCAATGAGAAAGGGGGCATGGCCGGGCCAGACCGGGGCTCAATGAGACTGGGTCTAATTTTTTTTTTTTACTGATCTATACATGTCACATGTTTATGCACCTGTGTCTACAGGTCTTTTGAGCACAATGGGCTGCATTTAGATCAGTAAAAAAAATGGCAGTAATGTGCATGAGGCCTAAATGCATGGATTAGGGCTTTATTCACACAACCATAAAAATATTTTTGTTATTACACATGTTTTCTATGAGAAAAGTTTCTGCTTAGGGCCCGTTCACACTAGAATGCAGTATGTAGGCCAGCGTTGCATATGGGTTTACAGCACAACATTCAAAACACACCGCCCTTGGGATCTGCATGAGCATATTCAGGTGTTTTTGACCTCATAAACCTCAAAAGGAGTACCTGTAAATGTGTGATACACATAAGGACCCCCCCCCCATAGCACTGCCTTTCTATAATTTTCATACAGATTATTTCCTGGTGTACCTTTAGTCCAGATAAGGTACGTGACTCAACAACAGAACTGACAGTTTGAACTGAATTGCCAAGAAACCATGATTGTCATTGCCATTATTTACTTCTTGAAAGAAAGGAAAATCATTGTTTCCTGTTGAACAGATTTAATTAGGTCGCTGTTAATGTATTCACATAACAATGGTCTGTGCAGAAATGCTGCTTATTATGTCTGAAGCATAATTGCAGAGTACAGAAGTGTGTTCTGTTGTGACTGGCCTAAACAACCTGCAATGACCATCAATTAGAAAATGTTTCAGGTGATCAGGAAGTTTATATGCTTAACCTGTAAACAATCAATTATTATTAAATGTAACCTGGGGGACAGGTAGCTGGTACAAAGCTCCCTGGGATGAGCAGTCTTTCAGGCACAGATACCAAATCCAGTGAGGTAGTGATAAACGTGTGGTGTTCGTTGGCAAAATATATACATGTCTACATACAAGTGCTGTACAACGTTTCAGAAAAACAAACAGAACAAAAATAGCAAAAACAAAAACCTAGCCATGTCTCGGCACTAACTACACAATACTGTATATTAGGGATGAGCCGAACACCCCCCTGTTCGGTTCGCACCATACCTGCGAACAGACCAAATGTTCGTGTGAACTTTAGAACCCTGTTAGGCCTCGTACACACGAGGGGAGATGTCCGCTGAAAACGGTCCGATGGACCGTTTCAGCAGACATCTCCGCTCGTGTGTATGGGCTAGCGGACAGATTTCTCCACCCGACAGATTTCAAAGCATGCTTTGAAATCTATCCGGTGGGAATCTGTCCGCCCGACATGTCTGCTTGTTAGTACACTTACCAGCAGACATGTCGTCCCCCACCGCCGCCGCGCCGCCGCCGAATGGATTCGGCGCATGCGCGGAAGTGTTTAACTTCCTGGTGCGGTGACGTGGCGGTGACGTGGCGGCGTCAACGTCACCGCCACGTCACCGCGCCGTCCGGCGGCGGGGAATTTGATCCGATGGTGTGTACACGCCATCGGATCAAACTCCCGATCGGACATATCCGATGGAAATGGTCCGCGGACCGTTTTCATCGGATATGTCCGATCGTGTGTACGAGGCCTTAAAGTCTATGGGACTCGAACGTTTTAAATCTAAAGTGCTAATTTTAAAGGCTAATATGCAAGTTATTGTCCTAAAAATTGTTTGGGGACCTGGGTCCTGCCCCAGGGGACATGTATCAATGCAAAAAAAAAGTTTTTAAAACTGAAGTTTTTTTAGGAGCAGTGATTTTAATAATGCTTAAAGTGAAACAATAAAAAGAAATATTCCTTTAAATTTCATACCTGGGGGATGTCTATAGTATGCCTGTAAAGTAGAGCTTGTTTCCTGTGCTTAGAACTGTCCCTGCACAAAATGTAATTTCTGAAGGAAAAAAGTAATTTAAAATCACTCGTGGCTAAAATGAATTGTCGGCTCCCATTCAATACAAATTCAATTACCAGGCCCTTCAGGTCTGGTATAGATATTAAGGGGAACCCTGCGTCAAATTAAAAAAAAAATGATGTGGGGTTCCCCCTTCAGGTCTAGTATGGATTTTAAAGGGGAACTCCACCCTAAATTTGGCGTGGAGTTTCCCCCAAAAATCCACACGAGACCCTAATTGAATTTGGGGGGACCCCCACACATTTTTTTTTTTTTATGAATGACTTTTCTCTGTATTGCCGGGAGCCGACAATTCATTATAGCCGCAAGTGATTTTAAATTACTTTTTTTTCTTCATAAATTACACTTTGTGCAGGGACAATTCCAAGCACGGTAAACAAGCACTACTTTACAGGCATACTATACACCCCCCAGGTATGAAATTTAAATTTAAAGGAATATTTCACTTTTATTGTTTCACTTTAAGCATTATTAAAATCACTGCTCCCAAAAAAACTGCAGTTTTTTAAAAAAAAATTTGCATTGATACATGTCCCCTGGGGCAGGATCCAGGTCCCCAAACACTTTTTATGGCAATAACTTGCAAATTAGCCTTTAAAATTAGCACTTTGGATTTCAAAAGTTCGAGTCCCATAGACTTTAAGAGGGTTCTAAAATTCACACGAACTTGCCGCGAACACCCCAAATTGTTCGCTGTTCGGCGAACAGGCAATGTTCGAGTCGAACATGAGTTTGACTCGAACTCGAAGCTCATCCCTACTGTATATACAGGCCCTAACTACCAGGCTGAGCAAGCCTACAGCTTGTTAGCTTCCACATAGACTGCTTTACAGCTTTTACCAACCTTTTTTGCTCTCACAGACCAGTGTTGTTTGTGTTTCCCAGGCAGAGAGCACAGGCTGTCTGTCCCAGGTGAGCTTAAATTGGCCTGGGGTAGAGGACCAAGACCCAAACTGGACCATGGATCAGAGATTCCTGAAAGTGTGTGAGAGGAGCCTGGGAGATGTATAAACCCCCGAACAAGACTTTTCCCGTCTCTCTCTGGGATGCTCTGCTACATAATTTACAGGATGCATATAGTGCCAACAGTGCGTGCAACATGAGGTTTACAACATGAGGGCAGACAGTACAGTTACATTTCATATCAATACAGGAGAGTCAAGTTAGAGCTTACAATCTAAAAGGGAGGGTCAAGTGATACAAAAGATAATAATTGCGGGAGATAAGCTGAAGGATTAGTGCCACAGATGCTCAAGAGCATGACTACATTTTTAATTCAATCTTATTTTATTGACAGGTAAGATAGAACAAGATTGTATAGTTACATATTAAACAGAAATTATCAAAGTATTGTATATATAATGCGAATAATAGTACAAAGGTTATGGTATGCTCAGGAATTTGAATCTAAAAGGTATCAATTGAGTATAACAATAATTTATCTAAGGCCGTGTACACACGGCAGAGAACCTCGACGGGCAGAACACATCATTCCGCCCGTCGAGGTTCTCTGCCGGCCGTCGAAATCGGCGACCCGCCCGTCGGGAATGGCAACCAGCCATTTATCCAGGCGAGCCGTCAAGCAAAAAGAGAGTCTGCTCTCTTTTCGCTCGACGGGATTCCCGACGGGCGGGGCGAGCCAGGAGCGTACACACGGCCGAGGTCCTCGCTGGAATGCAGCTTCCAGCGAGGTTCTCGCTGGTTTCCAGCAAGAACCTCGGTCGTGTGTACGCCGCCTAAGAACGTATGTGAGATTATTGAACACCACCATCAGCTTCATGGGTTGTGAACAATCATTTGAAAACATATCAAGGCATACTAAACTATGCTGACAAACTTTATTCTCAGAGGAGGGTATGCTGAATGGATCACCTATTGTCGTTATGGGATAAAGAATCATATCGTATTGATTATGTAAGGGGCAGATAAAGATGTGAAGAGGAGAAGAAAAAAATATGAAAGCTTAAGACAGAAAAAATGTGAATAAGGGACACCTAAACTACACGATATCGGAGATCAGATCACCGTTAGCCCACAAGATAAATTCTGTGGAATATCGGAACATGGACCATGAGGTCCAGGTGATAGAAATATGTTCATCTTTTTTCCACGACTACATTTTTAAGACTTCTGGTGTCATTTGCCAGTTCTGTAGTTTCTGTGTGTGTTGAGGGGGGGGGGGGGGGGGGGGAGGGAGGATTACAGTGAACTGTTGTAGACAGAAGTGGCTAGGTTTGGGCAGGGTGTGTGTGAGATTTTGTCATAGAGGTGGTCAGTAGCAGAATAGAGAAGAGAAGGGTTAAACCGCAAAGGCAAAAAACCATGGGAGTTAATCTCCCTTTCGCTTAGATCCCTTCACTGGCTACCAGTGAAGGACAGAATCACTTTTAAGGCACTCTGCCTTACACACAAGTGTATTCAAGGAAAGGCTCCCCAATATCTATGCGAAAAAATGAAAGCCCATAACCCAAATCGCATTCTGCGATCAACAAATCAAAAACTACTGCAAATACCCAAGGCAAGATACAAATCCAAAGGAGATCGGAGATTTGCTGTCCAAGGACCGCGACTGTGGAATGCACTACCAACCACCATCCTACTGGAGTCGGACCACTTGGCCTTCAGAAGAATGATTAAAACTCATCTCTTCTGAGGCAAAGCGTTTTCCTTATCGAAGGAATGGAAACAGCGCCCAGAGGCGATTAAGTTCGCAAGTGTTGTGCTTTATACGTTTTTCACTCACTCATTCACTCACTCAGGTAACTGTTAGGTGGTTGGAGGTAGAGGAAGTGGAAGACAGGGAGAGATCGAAACGAATAAGGTTGTGATCAGAGAGAGGGAAAGGCTTGTTGTAGAGGTTGCAAGGAGTAGGAGAATACAAAGTCTAGGGTGTTGCCATCAGACTGAGTAGAAGCATGTGTCCATTGCTTCAGAGCAAAAGAAGAGGCTAGGCTGAGAAGTCTTGAGGAAGCAAGAGTGTTATGCCCCGTACACACAATGGGACATTGCGACAACAAAACCATAGATTCTTTTTTTGACGGAATGTTGACTCAAACTTGTCTTGCATACACACGGTCACACAAATGTTGTTGGAAATTCCGAATGTTAAGAACGCGGTCACGTACAACACTACGACGAGCCGAGAAAAATTAAGTTCAATGATTCCGAGAATGCGTCAAATTTATTCCAAGCATGCGTAGGATTTTTGTGCGTCGGAATTGGCTACAGACTTGTGGAATTTCTGACAAGAACTTTTGTTGTCGGAAAAATTGAGAACCAGTGCTCAAACATTTGTTGTTGGAAATTCTGACTGTGTGTAAGTAGTATAAGTGTTAACAGGAATGTTGAAGTCACCAAGAATGATTGTGGGAGTTTCAGAAAATGTAGGGTAGCCAGGGAGACAAGTCATTAAGAAAGGGTAATACCAGGAGGCCGATAGATCACAGCAATTCTCAAAGAAACTGAAGAAAATAGATGAATAGTCTAGAGTCCAGAATTGAGTTGAGATGTAATGCCTCATACACACAATCGGAATTTCCGATGGAAAAAGTCAGACGGACTTTTTCCATTGGAAATTCCGATCGTGCGTATGCCCATGAGAGTTTTTCCATTGGATATTCCGAGGAATTTCGTCAGAGTTTACATAGAGAACATGTTCTCTTTTCCTCCAATGGCATTCCATCGGAATTCCAATGTGAATTTAGTTGGATAAAGGTCCGATCATGTGTACAGGGCATTAGTCCTGTTTCCTAGCACAGTACAAAAAATTATTTGTTGTCAGTTGACAGCAGCAAAAAAAAGTCTTCTTTTTATATATCATTAAAGCTGAACTTCAGACAAACTAAATACACAGATCAAATACATATAGGAAAGATGTTCTATCTCCCAAAGGATTTGTATTTTTCTCCATTCACTCTTGAAATGTACACAGCCCTGCTACACAGCGCAGTAGACCTGATTAGTTATAAGACCATCTCTCCTCCAATCAATGAGGTCTCTCTGCTGTTTTAAACAGAAATAGCTCAATAGAACACTGCAGACTCCTCATGTTGGCCCTTATGTTATGGACAGGCAGTAAAACACAAGCTGCTTTCTAGCAATACGTTGTAGTATGTAACAGAGAGTGGATAGTGGTCCTCTCTCTGTTCATTTTTTTTCCCTTTTAAAGGAATAGTAAAGTAGAGCTTCATCCTTCCCATCCACTTAACATCATCACACTTCCTTCTATTCCACATTTTGGCATTTATTTTTTTCCCTACCAAAACCTTTGTAAGGAGCATTTCCAGACACTTTCAGGATTTTTGCCAAGACACGAATGACAGCCCAGTCACCCTTAGCCTCATGAGATACGGATGTTAAAGCGGCATTCCAGGAGGCCTCAGGGCACTCTACAGTGCATGTGCCAATGCACGTCATCATGGTACTGTCTGCAAGATCTAGAAAGAGACAGTGGCCCCATAATGATGGAAGTAAAGAAGGTTAAGAGGCTTTAAGAGGCTATAGTAGAGGGGCATTGGACTTGGATATTCACAGAAAATGTGGATAAGTCATTACTTCAGCCCAATTGGCCTGTATTCAGCAGCTCATCACAAATACAGGGATCTTCAAGGGGAGGGCATTCATCTGAGTTTAGAAATTCAAGTATAATAGGTCAAAGAGAGTGCCAAATGCAAATGACTTATCATCAGAGCTGGATGAAGGGGGGTTGTGTGGTCCCTTGAAATGTGTTGACTGTTATTTGCCCTTTTTGCTGCAACCAGTTAAACAATAAAAACCTTGGATTCCTAAGGATTTGACATTTGGCGCTCTCTTTGGCATATTGCATTTGTAAGTAAAGAAGATGACATTGCAAGACACAGCGGGCTAGATTCACAGAGGAGATATGATGGCGTATCTCCAGATACGCCGTCGTATCTCTGCGTCGGAGGCCTCCTATCTATGCGCCTGATTCTTAGAATCAGTTACTCATAGATTTGCCATAGTTTCGACTGGCGTAAGTCACTTCGTATCACAGTCATATCTAAGTTGCAATTTTACGCTGGCCGCTAGGTGGCGTTTCCGTCGATTTCCGCATCGAATATGCAAATGAGCTAGATACGCGTATTCCCGAATGTATTTGCGTACCGTCATCGTCATTTACGTTGTTTCAGTAAGCGTAAAGTTACCCCTGCTATATGAGGGGTAACCTTGCGTAGGTTCGGCGTACGCAATGTTAAGTATGGATGTCGGGACAGCGTCGTTTTTTCCCGTCGTTTACGTCGTTTGCGTAACTCGTTCACAAGTAGGGCTTTGCATAAGTTACGTTCACGTCGAAACCAATGTATTTGCGGCCTAATTTGGAGCATGCACACTGGGATACGTCCACAGACGGCGCATGCGCAGTTAAAAAAACCATCAAAAACGTAGGGTCATGATTGATTTACATTAAACACGCCCACCTCATCCACATTTGAATTACGCGGCCTTACGCCGGCCCATTTACGCTACGCCTCCGCAACTTACGGAGCAAGTGCTTTGTGAATACAGCACTTGCCTGTAAAAGTTGCAGAGGCGTAGCGTAAATGGGATACGTCCGCAGATTTTTACGCCAATCTACCTGAATCTAGCCCAGCATGTAGATGCAGATTGGCCAATTTCAGCAGGACATTTATGGATTCACTTGACATGTTACGATGTATTTTGAAAATTAGCCAGAAAACTAGGTAAGAGGGAATTTAAAAAAGTCAAACAGGAAGGAAGGATAAAGTTCCTCTGTAATGAATACAGAGCTGCATTAATTTTTGTCTTTTACATCTCCCTGGAGCTCAAATTTAACCACTTGCCGACCGCCGCACGCACTTATACAATGAGAGAATGGCACTCCTGGCCACAAGGACGTATATATATATAGGAAGCAGCATTGTGGATGTGCACGCTATCGCAGTCACGATAAAAAATGCTGATTACCACCATTACTAGTAACAAAAATATATTAATAAAAATGCCATAAAACTATCCCCTATTTTGTAGATGCTATAACTTTTGCGCAAACCGATCAATAAACGCTGAAGAATACGTATCGGCCTAAATTCAGGGGGAAAAAAAGGTTTATTTATTTATTTTTTGTGGATATTTATTATAGCAACAAGTAAAAAATATTGAATTTTTTTCAAAATTGGTGCTATATTTTTCTTTATAGCGCAAAAAATTTAAACTGCAGAAGTTATCAAATACCACCAAAAGAAAGCTCTATTTGTGGGAAAAAGGACGTCAATTTTGTTTGGGAACCACGTTGCAAAATTGTCAGTTAAAGTGACGCAGTGCCGAATCGCAAAAAGTGACCCGGTCTTTGACCAGCAAAATGGTCCGGGGCTTAAGTGGTTAAAGTGTTACTAAACCTACAACAGTAAAATCAGTCTGTATATGCAGTAAAGCATGTTTGTTATACTCACTGTGGAACCTAAGAGGTTAATCTAATTTTGTAAACAGTCTGTTTGATCTTGTCTTCTCTAAACCTCCTCTTCTTCCACTGTCCCCAATATATCTGCTGATAGTACAGAGCTAGGGGACAAGCTGAACATGCTCAGTTTGGTGTGTATTTCTAGAGAGTTTTTTGGGAGAGTGCATGTGATCAGCACAGAGCCAATCAGCACTGTCCAGACAGAGGGTCGGGGGTCCTGCATCCTCATAGGTCAATCAGGGGAGAATGAAAACTCCCCCTACAAGCTTTAACCAGACACTTACATAAGTCACAAGACTGCTCTAACTTCTGAAGAGAAAAGGTATTTAGCCGTTTATATTTACTAAAATAATTATTTGTACTGTGGGAGACCAGATATAGTGAATGCAGGGTCCTGGGTTTAGTAACACTTTAAGGGCATACTTATATTGTTGTGTTGCATTGCAATGCCATTTATTTTGAAAGTACAGTGCATTCGTTATATTGGGCTACCTAAAAACAATGGCCCAGATTCACAAAGCACTTGCGCCGGCGTAAATCAAGTTGCGCCAACGTAAGTGCAAATGCGCGCTGGCGTATCTGTGCGCCTGAGTTACAAACCAATATAAGCCTAAAAACTGGCCTACCCTACTTACCTTGGCGTAACGTGGGCGCATTTTTCGTCTGGACGCATGTTGCTGCTCCCATTGATTAGCCATTCAATATGCAAATGAGGGAAATACGCCGATTCACGAACGTACGTGCGCCTGGCGCAGCTTCTATGCAAAGCACGTACGTTTTCCGTCCGGTGTAAAGTTATTCCCCATAAAGGAGGTGTAAGTCAGCACCAGACATACATGTGGGTCTGGCTGGGCGTAGGTTACGTTAACGGCGTACACAGTGATCCGGCGTGTCTTAGGCAGTTGTTCCGATGTGGTTGTGAGCATGCGCACGGGGATACGTCCACGTCTCGACGCATGCGCAGTTTGTCTTAAGTACTTGTCTGGCACCTGGCCCATCATTTGCATGGGGTCACGCTTCATTAGCATGGATCACGCCCACTTCCACCTACTTCCACTTACGCCCGCTTGCGCCTTCAAAATATACGCTACGCCGGCGCAGAGTTGGGAGCAATAGCTTGCTGAATTCAGTGCATGCCTCTCCGCGCTGCGCCAGCGTAGCGTACTGTGTGTGCACTATGCCGGTGTAAATATGCGCCCATCTCTGTGAATCCGGCCCTATGCGTGTTAATGTGCAATATAACGCTTGTTATCAAACTGCACAAATGTAAGCAGGCCCTAATAGAGGAAAGTTTAAGTATTACTAAATGTCAATGTTTTTTAAATTGAGTTTACATCTGCTTGAAACTCCAGTTTTATTTGAAATAAAATCCCCTCTAGCTATACTGTATAAAATGCAAAAAATTAAAAAATAAGTAGTACACTTTACTGCACATTCTTGCCTGTTTCTTTTCTGTACATACACTGGGTTAGATTCAGGAAAGAGATACGACGGCGTATCTCCAGATACGCCGTTGTATCTCTGCGTCTGAGCCCTCCTATCTATGCATAGAATCAATTACGCATAGATTTCCATTAGATCCGACTGGCGCAAGTCTCTTACGCAGTCGTATCTAAGTTGCATTTTTACGCTGGCCGCTAGGTGGCGTTTCCAGCGATTTACGCATTGAATATGCAAATGAGATAGATACGCCGATTCCCAAACGTACGCACGGCCGGCGCATTTTTTTATGTCGTTTGCGTAAGCGTAGGTCAGGCGTAATGTTACCCCTGCTATATGGACGGCGTGCCGGCGTATTTTTTCCCGTTGTTTGCGTAAAACGTTTGCAAATAGGGCTTTGCGTAAGTGACGTCGTTTTCATTGAGTATTTGCGTGGTGATTTGGAGCATGCGCACTGGGCTACGTTCCCGGCCGGCGCATGCGCAGTTCGTTCGGCATGGGGGCGCGCTTAATTTAAATAGAAGACGCCCCCTACCTTCCCATTTTGCATTATGCCGGCCTATTTACACTACCCCGCCGCAACTTACGGAGCAAGTGCTTTGAGAATTCAGCACTTGCCCGTAAAAGTTGCGGCAGGCGTAGTGTAAATACCATACGCTACGCAAGTTTAGAATTGCGCCGCTCCTACCTGAATCTAGCCCAGTCTGTGTATATAGGCATGGACAATGCTTTCCGGTAAGCCTCCATTCTTGATTATGGTGATGGGTGTCACGCCGTCAGGTGTATGATCGTCATTTCCAAACACTTTTCTTCCATGAGACTTTCTTTGATGAAATCCACGTTTATATGTATATTTTGTTTGCACAATTGCACTTTACTCACATGTGATGTAATTTTGCATATGTGTCTTGAAACTTTATTCAGTTATTGTTGTTTATATACAGTACAATTGATTGTTTGCACATTAATATATTTTGATATTTGTTTGTATTCGCACAAATGCACTTTATTGTTTAGCGCTGCACTCTTTTTATATATACTGTATACAAGGCAAAAAATACAAATTTATAAACTTTACTGCACATTCTTGCCTGTTTCGTTTCTGTACATAGACTGTACACATAGGCATAGACAATCCTTTCCAAAAATGACTGCTAGCTGTCTGCCTTTACTAAAATCACCTTTCTGCACTCAGTGTAAACATAAAAGCTACAACCCCCAGCATTCCAATAAGCATTAAGGCTGGGTTCACGCCACAGCATGGAGCGGCTCACAGCAGGGGTCCAGTGTGTCACCATTCACCAATTCAGGTCCGAATTTTTGGCTGAATTCGGACCTGAAACGGACCAGAAGACACACAGGACTCCGTTGCAATTCACACCGGTCACAATCTCCTGGCAATTCACAATATTGTGAACCCAGCCTCAAGAATGTGTAAAATTATTGGAGCAAAGCTGCAACGTCCATTTCAACAAGACCTGTAAGTAATCCAAAGTTTTGTGTAGAAAAGCAGTGACTGCCTTAGCTGGATAATGCTATTGTGTATTCTGTAATTCTGTACACAGAGTACTGCAGACAACAAAGAGGAATGTGAATTTTCTAGAAATTACAAGACAATTATAATTGGTTTCATATTTCTTTGATGTGTAATTATAATAATATTTTATTTTATTCAGCCCACCCACCCCCCCATTACAGAGCTCTCCCCACCCCTTAGCTCCCCCAGTACAGAGTTTCCTCTCTTCCCATCCCTTCACTATAGAGATCTCCCTACTCCCCCTAGTACAGAGCTAACCCTTTCTCCTGACCCTCCATTACAGAGATCCTTCCATTCCTTAACCTTCCAGTTTAAACCTCCCCTTCTCCCTCCCCTCAACACAGAGCTCCTCCCAATTCTACCCCCCCCCCCCAGTACAGAGCTTCTTACTCTTCCCACCCTCCCAGTACAGAGCTCCCCTAGTCCCCAGTACCCAAAGCTCCCCCTCCCTTCCCAAGTACACAAAGCTCCCTTTTTCTCCTGCGTAACCCCCCAAGTACAGCATTCTACCACCCACCCCAGATATTTAACTGCAGAGCACTCCATGCCCAGTCTTCTGGCAGCTGCTTCTCCTGAACTGAGGAGGCACACAGTCATTTGTAAACACAGAGTCAGCACAGGAAGTGACTGTGGCCAGCGGGGGGAACAGGGCTAGTACTGGAGGTGGCAGTAAGTGAAGTAGAAGTGACACTGCAAGCATTCCTTTCAGTAAGAAGAGGAAAGCTGCATCTCCCAGTGTGACCACCCCTAGTTCCCCCTTTGTCTTGGCCATGGGTGTAGGACTCCAGTTAGGCTTTAATATACAAGACTGGTTAGTGGTCAAGTTGTCAGATTGTACATATATGTGGCAAGCTTTACTACACTTTGCAAGCGATTATGTTTTCCTGGCGTACCTTTAGTCCAGATATGTTACATGATTCAGCAACAGAGTTGCCAAGAAACAATGATGGCCAAAGACATTCTTTACTGCTTGGAACAAAGTAAAATCATTGTTTGCCTGTTAATTAGATTTCATTAGGTCGCTGTCAATGTATTGGCCAAACAATGGTCTGTAGAGAAATGTGAAGTACATACAGTATATTGTCTGAAGCATAATTGTAGAGTACAGAAGTGTGTTCTGTTGTGACAGGACTGGCCAAGCTGCGACTCGACCATGCAGCCCATCTTTCTTCAAGTGCCTCCTTATCGTGCATCTTGAAACAGCCACACTAGAGAGTCCTGTATTTCACCATTTGTGTTTGTTTTTTTTTTTTTTGCATTCCGAACAATTTTCCTGTTAGTTGTGGCTAAAATTTTAGTTGGTCTACCTAAGCGTGGTTTGGTTTCAGAACCCCTTATTTTCCACTACTTGATTAGAGTTTGAACACTGCTGATTGGCATTCTCAATTCCTTGGATATCTTTTTATATCCCTTTCCTGTTTTATACAGTTCAACTACTTTTTCCCGGGATATACTAAAACATTTAATGTGAAATTGGCTTAATGTAGCTTAACGAGCAATAAAGTGCCTAAACCTCAATCAATTGCCTTGAAACTTTGCACAGCCTAAGATCTCAACTACCCAAATATATCCTATAAGTTTTGTGCTATTTGATGTTCTACAAGGCAAACTAGGGACATTAAGATTGTTTTTTGGGGAGCTTAAAGTAGCTTAACGTACAAAAAAGACCTTAAATGTTAACCAATTTCCCCTAAACTTCACACAGTAGAAGACCCTATCCATGCCAACATATTTTGAAAATTTCAGCTCATTTGGTTAATCACACCAAAAGTTATTCACATTAAGCTATATTTTACAATACAAAAACATTTAATGTGAAATTAGCTTAATGTAGCTTAACGAGCAATAAAGTGCCTAAACCTCAATTAATGCCCTGAAACTTTGCACACCCCAAGATCTTGACCTTCCAAACATATCTAAGAAATTTCAAGCGATTTGGTGGTCCATAAGGCAAACTAGGGACATTAAGCTTGTTTTTTTGGGAGCTTAACGTACAAAAAAGACCTTAAATGAATAGAAGACCCTATCCATGCCAACATATTCTGAGAATTTCAGCTTATTTGGTTAATCACACAAAAAGATATTCTCATTAAAGCGGATCTCCACCCTAAAGTGAAGATCCGCTGATCGGAACCCTCCCCCCTCCGGCGTCACATTTGACACCTTTCAGGGGGGAGGGGGGTGCAGATACCTGTCTAAAGACAGGTATCTGCACCCACTTCCGGCCCGCAGTCTCGGGCAAAAGACGGGCTTTTCCCGTTGTGTGCTGGGAACTCTCGGCTCCCAGCACACAGCGGGAGCCAATCGGCGGGCGCAGCGCTTCACTTCCTGGTTCCCTCACCGTGGATGGAGGGGGGAGCAGCAGGGAGACGAGCGATCGCTCGTCCTCTGCTGCGGACGCCGCTGGACTCCAGGACAGGTAAGTGTCCTAATATTAAAAGTCAGCAGCTGCAGTATTTGTTGCTGCTGGCTTTTAATATTTTTTTTGGGTGAACCATCCGCTTTAAGCTATATTTTACCCTTCCCTTTCTCAGTACACAGCAATTCAGCAGCAGCTGTCAAAATAAATAAAAAAAGAAGCAGGATGGCAAAGTTTATCAACAAACAATTCACAGAAAGTTACATTGAAACATTGTATCAATTGTAATGTTCTGTGTTTTGCTTCTATATAGGGATGAACTTTGATTTGCAGGTGAAGAGAGTTAAAGCAACCATGACAAGGCAAAACAATTTTTTTTTTCTAATTAGGCTGGGTTCACACTACGATTTTCCCATCCGTCAGCCGCATACGATTTATATGAAAAAACGTATGCGGCTGAAACGGATTGAACCGTACGTAAACGTATGCGTTTATAAAACGTATACGGTTTCAAAAAGTCCATCCGGTTTTGATTAAAAAAAAACGCATACGTTTTTGGAATTAGTGTCATTTAATAAAAAAATATTTTCTTGTTTTGAAAATGCGCATGCGCAGACGAAAAACGCATACGGTTTATACGTATGGAACCGCACATATGTGCGTTTTCCATTGACTTTAATGTTAAAAAAAAACGTATGCGTTTGCCATACGGTTTCAAAAACTGACTCAAAACCGTGGTCGAACATGGTTCTGTGTACTGTTAAAAAACGTTTTGCCAGCAAATCGTACGCACCCGGATGCATCTGAGTGCATACGATTTGCAATGCATTGTCTATGTATGCGTTTTCCCGTACGGGCCCGTACGTTTTCAAAACTGAAATCGTATGCGGCTGACGGACGGGAAAATCGTAGTGTGAACCCAGCCTTACATGTTCCTCTGTTGAACCCCTTATTAACCCTTTAGTTTTCTCTAATCAGCACTAATTAATTCTTTATTCTCCTTCTCTATTCAAATGTAATTTTCCTGGTGATTTTTTTTTCTTTTCTATTTTATTTATCGAATAAACTTTTTTTCGGTTTTTGTTTGCCTCGCTTATTAATATTTTTTACAACTTTTTACATATATTTACTGCTGAAAAAAATGCCTTTTGTTTAGTATTATTACATTTAATTGTCTAAGGATTGCAAAATATATATATATATATTCTTGCAGGACAATATTCACAGAAAGAAAAACTTGTTTGACCTTAAAAAAAATTGTATGCATTACGTCATTATCTTAAAGCGGACATATAAAAATGGAACTTCCACTTTCCGGAATCTTCCCCCTCTCCGTGTCACATTTGACACCTTTCAGGGGAGGGGGAAGCAGATACCTGTCTAATACAGGTATTTTGCTCCCACTCCCGTGCATAGATAGCCACAGTACCCGCCGATAACTACGCTACGTCCTGCGCCTCCTCCGTCCCCTTGCTGTCTTCTGGGAGACACACAGGTCCCAGAAGACAGCAGGGACCAGTGGGATTGCACAGAGCGACTCGCGAATGCGCAGTAGGGAGCCAGGCTGTGAAGCAGCAAGGCTTCACTTCCCGATTCCCTTCCAGAAGATGACGGCGCCTCCACCCGAGAGCCAAGGGACAGATTGAGGACAGAGAGGGGGTGGGGCCAAACCACGGCTCTGTGTCTAAATGGACACACAAAGCTGCGGCTTTGCTCGAGTGCCCCATAGCAAGCTGCTTGCTGTAGGGGCATTTGGCAGGAGGGAGCGGCCAGGAGTGCCAGGGAGGGAACTTAGAAGAGGAGGATCAGAACTGCTCTTTGAAAAAACACTGTACAGAGGGGGTACAGTATCTCACAAAAGTAAGTACACCCCTCACATTTTTGTAAATATTTTATCTTTTCATGTGACAACACAAATGAAGAAATGTCTTTTAAGAGCCATAGCAGGCGTGTGCCCACTGCACGGTGAGGGACCCAATGCACATAGCCAGCAAAGCGTGGGGGTCCCCCTAAATTCAATTACCAGGCCCTTCAGGTCTGATATGGATATTAAGGGGAACCCCGCCGTCAATAAAAAAAAAATTACGTGGGGTTCCCCCCAAATATCCATTCCAGACTCATTAGGTCTGGTGTGGATTTTAAGGGGAACTCCACCCCAAATAAAAAAAATGGCATGGAGTTCCCCCACACCAGACCCCTTATCAGAGAACGTAACCTGGCCTGCCACAGAAAAGAGGTGGGACGAGAGATTGCCCCCCCTCCTAAACTGTACCAGGCCACATGCCCTCAACATGTTGATGGGACAAGGGTCTCATCTTCACAACCCTTGCCCGGTGGTTGGTGGTATGACAACTCTTATATAGGTAAGGCAAGGCCACCTGTCACGTGACCCATCCCCCTCTGACGCAAGGGAAAGCCTGGGCTTTCCCAGTGACGTAGTCAGAGGGTGCGTTAAAGGGGGATGGGTCACGTTAAGGGTGGCCCCGCCTCACCTATATAAGAGCTGTCATACAAAACAGACCTCCCCCTACAAAACAGCCCCCCCAACAATACAGACCCCCTAACAACAGTGCAGACACCCCCCCTTTCAGACCCGTAATGCGCCTCTCTCGGCTCAGATGATCAGCGCACCGCGTGCTGCACACACAGCACTTGTAGACTACACAGAGGAGGGGGAGGCGGCGTGACTTCACTCTGCTCGGCTATGTGACTGCGAGACAGTCGCAGCCAAGACTTATCAGAGCCACGGCGTGGCCACGAGAGAATGGGATTTTTGCGGCCGGGACCTGGGTCTGCCAACGGGATGCGGCTCTCACCCCCCACTCAGGGGGCGGCTCGCACCCCCCCCTGCAAAGCTAGGCGGCTTCAGCCTGCAGTGTGTTACCTAGGCTGCCGCTGCCTCCCAGTCATCACGCCATGCTGCCCTCTGTCTCTGCCTTTAGTCTTTAGTCACGGAGGGGGGGTGCCGGCCTGACACCCCCCTCAGTGTGTGACACCTGGTGCAGCACACCGCCCGCCCCCGACTTACTACGCCACTGCATTGGGTATTTTTACACTAAGCCATGTGTTTTGGGCATGTAAAATGTGACTAACTTTTGGGGTGAGTAACCAAATGGGGGAAATTAGTTGACATTTAAGGTCAGTTTTGTAAGTTAAGCTCCCCAAAAAAGAAGCTTAATGATGTTAGTTTGCCTTGTGGAACATCAAATCGCAGGAAACTTATAGGATAGTTTTAAGAGGTTGAGATCTTGGGCTGTGCAAAGTTTTAGGGCAATTTATTGAGGTTTAGGCACTTTATTGCTCGTTAAGCTACATTAAGCCAATTTCACATTAACCACTTGTCATCTGCCCACCGTCAAATGACGGCGGGCAGACGACTCCATTGTTCTGACATCACGTCATATGACGTGATGTCCCTTTAAAGCCGCGGGCGGGTGCGCGCGCGTCGCCGGCGGCACGCGCGCGCACCCACCGCTCCGCGGGGATCCCGTGCGAGTGCCCGGCGGCAACGATTGCCGCCGGGCACACGCGATTGCTCAGAAACTGAGCTGGGACGTGCAGCTCTGTGTGTAAACACAGAGCTGCACGTCCCTGTCAGGGAGAGAGGAGAGCGGTTGTGTCCCTTGTACATAGGGACACAATCGGTCACCTCCCCCAGTAACCCCCCCTCCCCCTACAGTTAGAACACTCATAGGACATACATTTAACCCCTTCCCCGCCCCCTAGTGGTTAACCCCTTCACTGCCAGTCACATTTATACAGTAATCAATGCATATTTATAGCATTTTTCACTGTATAAATGTAAATGGTCCCAAAAATGTCAGAAAAGTGTCCGAAATGTCCGCCATAACGTCGCAGTCCCAATAAAAAAATCGCAGATCGCCGCCATTAATAGTAAAAAAAAAAAAATTCCATAAACTATCCCCTATTTTGTAAACGCTATAAATTTTGCGCAAACCAATCGATAAACGCTTATTGCATTTTTTTTTTACCAAAAATATGTAGAAGAATACGTATTGGCCTAAACTGAGGGAAAAAATATTTTTTTTATATATTTTTTGGGGTTATTTATTATAGCAAAAAGGAAAAAATATTGCATTTTTTTAAAAATTGACGCTCTATTTTTGTTTATAGCGCAAAAAATAAAAACCGCAGAGGTGATCAAATACCACCAAAAGAAAGCTCTATTTGTGGGAAAAAAAGGACGCCAATTTTGTTTGGGAGCTACGTCGTACGACCGCGCAATTGTCAGTTAAAGCGACGCAGTGCCGGAAGCTTATATTTTGTCTGGGCAGGAAGGGGGTGTAGGTGCACAGTAGGTAAGTGGTTAAGGGCCAGATTCTCGTAGATACCGGAGTAGCGTAGCGTAAGCTATTTACACTATGCCGCCGCAACTTACAGGAGCAAGTGCCGTATTCTCCAAGCACTTGCACCGTAATTTGCGGCGGCGTAGTGTAAATGGCCCGGCGTAAGGCCGCGTAATTCAAAGGGGGCAGCTTGTATTTAAATTAAGCGCGCCCCCGTGCCGAACGAACTGCGCATGCGCCGGCCTTAAACGTAGGCCACTGCGCATGCTCCATAGTATGCCACAAATACATTGATTACGACGGCAACATAATTAACGTACAGGCCTATTCGCGAATGAGTTACGTAAACAACATAAACGACGGAAAAACACGACACTGTCCCGAGTCCATACTTAACATGGCATACGGCGGACCGAAGGAAGGTTACACCTCATATAGCAGGGGTAACCTTATGCTTATGGAAACAACATAAACTACGGCGAAGCAGCGCAAAAACTTTCGGGAATCGGCGTATCAGGCTCATTTGAATATTCGATGCAGAAATCGACGGGAACGCCACCTAGCGGCCAGCGTAACATTGCAACTTCGATCCGATGATGTAAGTGACTTACGCAAGTCGGATCTAAGCAAAATCTATGCGTAACTGATTCTAAGAATCAGGCGCATAGATGCACAGCCCCGCAAACAGAGATACGATGGCGTATCAGGAGATACGCCGTTGTATCTCCTTTCAGAATCTGGCCCTAAATGTTTTAGCATTGTAAAATATAGCTTAATGTGAATAACTTATGGTGTGATTAACCAAATGAGCTGAAATTCAGAATATGTTGGCATGGACAGATTCTTCTATTGTGTGAAGTTTGGGGGAGATTGGTTAACATTTAGGCTGGGTTCACACTTGTGCGGTGAGAATTTCAGCTCTTTTACCTCTGCAGATAGATAAGGGAAGTGTTCAGCAGATTAGCTCAGTTTTTGCTGCGAATTTGGAGACCTGGGGGAAGTTCTGAGTGAGAGGAGAGTGGGGTAGAAATGTATTGAGCTGAATGAGAGAAATT
The DNA here is from genome assembly GCA_029574335.1 of Rana kukunoris. Classification (NCBI taxonomy): domain Eukaryota; kingdom Metazoa; phylum Chordata; class Amphibia; order Anura; family Ranidae; genus Rana; species Rana kukunoris. The sequence continues at coordinate 433,852,022 of CM056053.1, read as the reverse complement.
CCTGAAGAGAACTGAACACATCTGCAAATCAGCTGCGTACCCATAGAAGATAATGGGACTGAATTTGCACCTGAGCCGCACCGCAAGGCCTCCACAACGCATACAGATTTCCGGCAATGCGCAGTGCGAATGCATCGCACATATTTGAACCAGCCTCATTGAAAACAATGTATTTAGAAATGTTCTGCGTTTTGGATGCGGTTGAAACCGCAACCAATTCGCATAGGTGTGAACCCAGCCTTAAGGTCTTTTATGTACGTTAAGCCACATTATGCTCCCCAAAACACAAGCTTAATGTCCCTAGTTTGCCTTCTGGAAAAACCAAATCGCTTGAAACTTCTTGGATAGATTTGGGAAGTTGAGAACTTAGGCTGTGCAATGTTTTAAGAAAATTGATTGAGGTTAAGGCACATTGTGGTACGTTAAGCTTTTTACATTAAGTGTTTTAGCATTGTAAAATATAGCTTAATGTGAATAACTTTTTGTGTGATTAACCAAATGACCTGAAATTTTCAGAATACGTTGCCATGGGTAGAATCTTCTATTGTGTGAAGATTGGGAGAAATTGGTTAAAATGTAAGGTATTTTTTTATGTTAAGCCACATTAAGCTCCCCAAAAAACAAGCTTAATGTCCCTAGTTTGCCTTGTGGAACACCAAATAACTTGAAGGTGTGCAAAGTTTCAGGACAATTGATTGAGGTTTAGGTACTTTTTTGCTCGTTAAGCTACATTAAGCCATTTTCACATTAAGGCTGGGTTCACACCTATGCGAATTGGTTGCGGTTTCAGCCGCATCCAAAACGCAGAACATTTCTAAATACATTGTTTTCAATGAGGCTGGTTCACATATGTGCGATGCATTCGCACTGCGCATTGCCGGAAATCCGTATGCGTTGTGGAGGCCTTGCGGTGCTGCTCAGGTGCGAATTCAGTCCCATTATCTTCTATGGGTACGCAGCTGATTCGCAGATGTGTTCAGTTCTCTTTAGGAATTTCTCTCATTCAGCTCAATACATTTCTCCCCCACTCTCCTCTCACTCAGAACTTCCCCCAGGTCTCCAAATTTGCAGCAAAAACTGAGCTAATCTGCTGAATACTTCTCTTATCTGTCTGCAGAGATAAAAGAGCTGAAATTCTCAAGTGTGAACCCAGCCTAAATGTTTTAGTATGCTTTCCCCATGACTTATAATCTAGAAACGTCAGTGCAGCATTGGATGAAAGATGCAAGGGTCTGTCAGGAGTCCAAAAACTCATTGATCTTTTAGGCTGCGTTCACACTGGTACAACACAACAGTCGTACTACTTTGGATTCAACTTTGTCCTGCAACTCGAAGTCTGACATGCGTCCAACTTCAATGAACAGGGATCCGACTGTGATTCCCAACAATACAAGGCATGTCCTGGTATGAATCTTTAGGAGGAACTCCACCCCAAATTTTAAATAAAAAACCGACATGGGTTTCCCCTCTAAGAGCATACCAGGCCCTTTGGTCTGGTATGGATTTGAAGGGGAACCCCTGCGCGAAGAAAACTGCGTGGGGTCCCCCACCAAAGTCCATACCAGACCTTTATCTGAGCATGCAGCCTGGCAGATCAGGAAAGGGGGTGGGGACGAGCGGTAGCCCCCCTGAACCGTACTAAGCTGCATGCCCTCAACATGGGGGGATGGGTGCTTTGGGGCAGGGGGCGCCCCAAAGCACCCTTTCCCCATGTTGATGAGGACAAGAGCCTTTTCCCGACAATCCTGGCTATTGGTTGTCAGGTTTGCAGGCAGGGGGCTTATCGGAATCTGGGAGCCCCCTTTAATAAGAGGGCCCCCCAGATCCCGCCCCCACCCTATGTTAATGAGTATGGGGTACATTGTACCCCTACTTATTCACCTGAAAAAAAAGTGTCAATGAATAAAACACCCTACACAGGCTTTTAAAGTAATTTAGGCAGCTCCGGGGGGTCTATTCGGTTCTTCTCCCTCTGTCCGGTGTATTCTGCTGGGCCTATTCCGCTATCTTCTGCTCTTTTGCCCACTCTTTTGCTAGCGTTTTTCTCCATTGTTTTCTTCCCTCTTTTTTTCTTCTGATGTTGACATGATGCTCTCTCCCGCTCTAATGCCCGATGAGTGGTGTGCCACTACTTATATAGGCATTGGGCGGGGTCACTGTGTGACATCATCCAGAGTCCCCGCCCCTTATGACATCACCACCGGGGCATGATGGGACTGTGATGTCACAAGGGGTGGGGTCACCAGATGACATTATCTAGTGACCCGTCCCATGCCAATATAAGTCATTGCGTACTGTACACACAGCATTACAGCGGGAGAGAATGTCACATCAACATCGGAAGAAGAGCAGAGGGAAGAAGACGACAGAGAAGACTGGGCAAGAGCTAGAAAATAAGCAGAAGATAGCAGAAGAGACTCGGCAGAAGACACCGGACAGCGGGAGAAGAATCTGAGAACGTGGAGAAGAGGCCGGAGAGAGCGGAGAAGTCGGAAGAAACCCCCAGAGTTGGAAGAGACCCCAAGATCTGCCTAATATATTACTTTAAAAACCTGTGTAGTGTGTTTTATTTTTGACACTTTTTTTCCAGGTGAATGGGTAGGGGTATGATGCACCCCATACTCATTTACATAGGGTGGGGGGTAGGGATCTGGGGCCCCCTTATTAAAGGAGGCTCCCAGATTCCAATAAGCCCCCCCCCCCCTACAGACACCTGACTCACTGTGCCTCTTAAAAAAACTTGGGGTGTTTACTCCCAGCATAATATAGTAATCAGATACAGACTGGAGATTTTATTTGAGAAATTAAGCTTTCAGCCACACCTGTTTTTAATAATGTAATATTGCAATTGTCAGATCCAAAAAAAAAAAAATAGAGCAGTCTTTTATTAAATCAGTGTACCAATTAAGAAGACTTGTATGTCCTGGAAGAGACAATTTCACCTTGCCAATTCAGGACAAAGTGACAGTGTCTTCGCAAAGGGGGTCACCCTGGCCCACTTACAATCATCTTGCCAGAGATCCCCTGCTCCTTCCTCCATCACAGATGGCACTAATATCACAAATATTTATTAGCATTGGGTGCTAAGTCGAGCAGCATGTCATATTATAATGGCTAGACCAGGCTGTAATGCCGCATACACACGGTCGGACTTTTGACCGGGCAAAAAATAGAGAACCTGCTCTCTATCTAAGTCCGTCAGAAATTCTGACGGAAAAAAAGGTCCGATGGGGCATATCCAATGAAAAGCTCCCATTGGACTTTTTCCATCAGAAATTCCGACCGTGTGTACGCGGTATTAAGACTGCTATAGAGGATTTGAATATCGGTCGGTTCAGCAGGGACCAGCCAAGACTGAACCATGCATTGGCAGGCTAAATGTACCCAAGTTGATCTATCGATTAACTTGGGTACAATGAGCCTCTCGGATTTTAAATGCGATTATTGCTAAAGACTATTTCTGTGGTTGCAGAAAAGAAAAGTTGCTCCCTCTATGGCTGGCTTTGAACCTGAGCACTATTAGATGGGAGGAGGTCACATGCTATCTCATACCCAGAAGCACCACTATTGTCACCTACTGTGACAGAGAACAGTGCAGTGGGTGAGTTTTGTAAAGTGGTAGAATTATAATTTTTTTCTCTGGGGTAGGTTCTCATTATTAATACATGTTAATAGTCTACTAGGCTTACATTGACCCCAGCGACCTCTCTTTCTGCACCCTGATCACACAGCCCCTGGTGTATTCTCCTTGTGCCTCTATTCACTGATCACACCCCTCTGCAAACTTTCTTCCTGTTCCCATTTACTGATTACATGGCCCCCAGCATTTTGTCCTGGAGCTCCTCCTGTTCCCATTTATTGATCACATGCCCCCTGGCATCCTCTCCTCTTGCTTTTGCTCAATGGTCACATGGCCCTCAGTATTCTCTTGCTCTCACTTACTAATCACTCATACCCTGACTTTGAAACTGATTCTGGTCACTGATCACAGTGTCCTCTCCATGTGCTTAGTAAACATGTGGCCCTCTGTGTCTTCAGTACTCACAGTACTCACAGTGCCCCAGTAACAATACCTCCCAGTACTCCTAAATACTCACAATGATACCAGTATTTCTTGATACTCACACTGCTCCCAATTCTCCTCATACTCACACTGCTCCCAGTATTCCCTATACTCGCAATGCTCCCGATAATCACACTGTTCCCAATACTCCTCATACTCACACTGTTTCCAGTACTCCTCATACTCACAATGCTCCCAGTACTCCTTGGTACTCACACCACTCCCAATACTCCTCATACTCACACTGCTCCCAGTATTCCTTATACACACAATGCTTGTAGTAAACATACTGTTCTCAATACTCCTCATACTCACACTGCTCCCAGTACTCCTCATACTCGCAATGCTCCCAGTATTCACACTGCTCCCAATACTCCTCATACTCACACTGCTCCCAGTACTCCTCATACTCGCAATGCTCCCAGTATTCACACTGCTCCCAATACTCCTCATACTCACACTGCTATAAGTACTTCTACTCAGTAAACACAACACTCCAAGTACTTTTCAGTACACTTTGCATACACCTTCAGCTTCTAACAGGACCCTCGGCATCTGCGCTCATGCACCTCTCAATCCTGAACCCCGCAGCCCGGCAGATATACCCACACCTCCCCAGTCACTCCAGCGCCTTCTTTGTGTCATCTTACAAACTCTGATCTGCGTACCATCTGGAACTTCACCTCTGCAGTCAGCCTCTCCTGACCTAGTGAGCATGCAATCTTTTAATAATTTGTTACCTCATTAGGCCAGATAATGGTTTCCTTCAATTTGTATTATTGTTACTATTAATATTGTACTACTGTGATTTTTTTTTTTTTTATAGTGTCCAAATGCATTTTTTCTAAAAATAGTTTAATTGTAAAAATTTCATTAACAATGAAAATAAAGCTGTACCCATGAGTTTTATCTCTTCAGAAGTCTATATAAATGCAAATCATACTAAAGAGAAACAAAGATTAAACTAACACGTGAGTTGAAACAAAAGATTTAAAAATGTCTACACAATAGAGCTGCTGGTTTCTACATTTTGAATACTGTATTTATTAGCGTATAACACTCACTTTTTTACCCTGAAAATAAAGGGTAAACTGTGCCTGCGTGTTATACGCAGGGGGGTGTGTAAAGTTTTTTTCCTGAAACTTCCCTCTCAAAGTTAGGGTGCGTGTTATACGCCAATAAATACAGTAATTGTTATAACTTAAATAATAGTATGATCCAATTCAAGAGAGAAACAGTCTTGTCCCATACTTAGATGCCCCAGTAACAATAAATAGATATTCTTTACAGTCATGCTCAGATTGCCTATTGTTTAAAGGTTTTTAACATATTAAATTTATTTGGTGTTTTTTTTAACACGTTTTGTTTTAACGTATTTTAACATACAAATATGAAATACTGCCATTAAATGTTTTTTTTTTTTTACTACTTGCAGTCAAAAAGGTGGAATTCTTTACAATGTGCTAAAAGCAAAATTGAATGAGTTACAAGTGCGACAAGCCCCACACCTCCACTGGCACAGAGATGGCTAACTATTTATTTTTTATGTCCAGCATGCTTTTTAGACATAAAATATAAACAAATTAAATATAGAATATTAATAATTCAAAAACAATTTAAAAAGCTGTAAACTTTCATGCAGGACAAGTTCATGGCCAATGCCCTTCAGACAAAAGTCTGCTCAAAATCCGATCGTGTGTACGAGGCTTTACATGCAACATGTTCCTAAAGCCCCATACACACCATCAGATTTTCTGCAGATTTTTGTCTTCAGATTTACCAAAACTATCTAATATGAGGTCAAACCTTAGGAGTTTCAATTTGTATGCAATCAGGCAGGCCCTTGTACTACATGGTTTTGGTAAATCTTAAGAGAAAAACGTATCCTTTAAATAAGCTTAGCAGTTTTACATAAGAGTGCCAGTCAATAGAAGTTGTATCCTTGTTTATTGTTACACATACTTTCATGATGCAGCATGCTGTACATATACTGTATGATTTATAAAGCAATTTGGAATAATGTTCTTACAAAGGCATTATGCATTATGCTATTTTAAATGTCTTCACAGCACTCAGTAAATATTGAAAAAGCTGATTTTTTAACACATGGAAAAGTATCTTCTCTAATTATTCAGCCACTTTCTATTGTCCTTGACGATCAAACTGCTCTATAAAATACAGAAAACAATAGATTACAACCAAATTTAAGTTATTGGAAAAGCAGATAAAATCTGTGAGATGCATTGAGAAAGATCTTCATTTTTCATGCTTTTTTCTTTAGTAAAAAGATCATTTAAATATTTATTTTTTTAGGAAATAACGCTAGAGTGTTGTTCAGGGGTGCTCTGTGTATACATCCTAGAGACAGAAAGCTGAGGAACCATTGCTCAGAAGCGGTGTTTTGTCTATAGAAATGGAGCAACTCTTTATCATACTTCCATGTTCAACCTCCTAAAAGTTGTCACAGATCAGCAGCAAAGCTGATCTGCTACTTGTGGTTCTCCTGCCATGGGGTCTCTCTATCTTGCTATGGTTTGCTTTGTCCAACCTGTTCGTCAACGCTACTATTTAGCTGTGCTCAGACCAACACCCGTTGCTGAAGCAATAGGTTAATTTCCAGTTCATGCTTCAGCTTCTATCTGACTACGCTTGTTCACTGTGCACCCTGACCTCTTGTCTGTCCCTGTTTTTTTTTTTATATTGCTATTGATTGTGTATCACTCTCTGGTTCTATGCCTGTTCAACTGTCATCTGTACAGGTAAGTTGGAGAGCCGCAACCAGGTACACCCACCAGTAAAGTCCATATACATGTGGTTGCACTGCATCTTAGCAATTTTAAGGTGGTGATAAACCTTTACACAATATAGTCAACTCTCCCACATAAGTTGTACCTCTTTTGTACCTCTTTTGTTGCAACCCAATCCTTTGGTGGGCTGGGCTAGGTTGGCTTCTCAACGGACCCTCAATGATGCCTGGTTACATTGTTTCAATTTAACAAGGATTGGGCTCATTTCTCATTTGCCGTCTACAGGCATACCCCACTTTTAAGTACACAATGGGGTTTATTTACTAAAGCTGGAAAAGGCAAAATCAGGCTCACTTCTGCATAAAAACCAATGAGCTTCCAGGTTTTATTACCAAAGCCTAATTAAACAAGCTGGGGTTAAAAGCTCATTGGTTTCTATGCAGAAGTGAACCTGATTTTGCATTTTCCAGCTTTAGTAAATAAACCCCATTGTGTACTTAAAAGTGGGGTATGACTGTATACAACTGTATGAAATACACCTGGGCTGGATATTCTATCCCCCCGGGGGTCCCTCCAATTATGTTGTGCCTTCCCATATATAGAACTATTATGTGAGATAAAAAACAATAATAAAAAACCTTGAAGAAGGAGCTGCAAAAAAAATCCAGCCATTTGTCTCCGAAACATGTCGGTTATGTGTATTTCGGCAATTTAAATTGCATGCTTGTTCTTTGTTTTAACAATTTTCTATGAACTTTATTTGTATACCTTTGTGTCTAATAAATATATTTTCTATTTTTATACATACTTTTGGCATTCCACATTATTTTATTCCAATCCGTATTATCCCAGGGGCCCTCCCTTCCAAAATGTTCTAATTTATTTGGGATGTGATTGGAAATTGTGGATTTGCATTTCCTTACTGGTTTAAGCTTCATCTTATCTCTCTATTTAGGTGTCTGAGATATCTGCCAGCAGTGACACATAGGGGGTTAATTACTAAAGGCAAATCCACATTGCACTAAAAATGCAAATGCACGTGCAAGTGCAATCGCTGTAGATTTGAGGGGGACATGCAAGGAAAAAAAAAATGCATTTTAGCTTGCACATGATTGGATGAAAAAAATCAGCAGAGCTTCCCTTCATTTCAGATATACAGCAACTGCACTTCCAAGTGCACTTTCAGTGCACTTAGTGCACTTATAGTGCAAAGTAGATTTTCCTTTCATAAATAACCCCCATAGATTCCAGAGAGCATGACTGGGATCCACATTATGTGCTATGGATTGAGGCAAGTACGCCTTCTATGAAGATATAATTAATTTTGCATTTCAAAGGTTGATAACCATTTAAAGCGGAGTTCCACCCAAAAATGGAACTTCCGCTTAATCCACTCCCCTCCCCCTTACATGCCACATTTGGCATGTAATTTTTTGGGGGGGGAGTGGGGGCTTCAGTAGGAGTGGGACTTCCTGTCCCACTTCCTGCTTCCGCCGAGGGGCTGGTAAGGCGATTAGGTTTAATCGCCTTACTGCAGCCCCTCCCGTAGGCGATCATCTAGGACGCTGACAGGTCCTAGACGATCGCCTGTCCAATCAGCGGCGGGCCGCGCCGCGCGCGCATGCGCAGTGCGGCTCGCGCATGCGCAGTGGGTGCCCGGCCGTGAAGCCGAAGGCTGTCACGGCTGGGTGCCCACAGTCGCAATGAGGATGCCGGCCAGGGAGGGGGGGAGAGGAGCGGAGCCCCGGTCGGCGCGTCGCTGGAACGTGGAGAAGGTAAGTGAATGTTTATTAAAAGCCAGCAGCTACACTTTTTGTAGCTGCTGACTTTTAATAAACATTACATTTGGGTGGAACACCCCTTTAAGGGTTCACACACTCTTCAATGTTCATATTGCACCACTATCCAGTTTGGCTGTGGCAAAGTCACATCTAATATAGATAGGAGGTCTGCTGTGCCCCCCCAGTGAATGATAACATTTGCATTATAAAGACAGTTATGTTGCTAAACTTGTCAGCAATAATGATTACAGAAACAGAGGACACTCACTAAGGTAAAGTTTTCTTACAAAATGAACAAAATAGAGTCCATGCTTCCATACCTATGTGACTTTTTTTTTAAATGAGTGATTTGGTGGACATTCTGCATTGTTTGATTTCACAGTGTTTTCAAGGGCAGCCAGTGCAGTTACACAGTACAGTATTAAATGGCAACAACTTAAAGGGGTTGTAAAGGTACAATTTTTTCCCCCTAAATAGCTTCCTTTACCTTAGTGCAGTCCTCCTTCACTTACCTCATCCTTCAATTTTCCTTTTAAATGTCCTTATTTCTTCTGAGAAATCCTCACTTCCTGTTCTTCTGTCTGTAACTCCACACAGTAATGCAAGCCTTTCTCCCTGGTGTGGAGTGTCGTGCTGGCCCCTCCCTTGGACTACAGGAGAGTCAGGACGCTCTCTACGTTGCAGATAGAGAAAGGAGCTGTGTGTTAGTGGGCATCCTGACTCTTCTGTAGTCCAAGGGAGATAGCGAGCACGACACTCCACACCAGGGAGAAAGCCTTGCATTACTGTGTGGAGTTACAGACAAAAGAACAGGAAGTGAGGATTTCTCAGAAGAAATAAGGACATTTAAAAGCAAAATCGAAGGATGAGGTAAGTGAAGGAGGACTGCACTAGGGTAAAGGAAGCTATTTTGGAAAACTATTTTTTACCTTTACAACCCCTTTAAGGTGCCAAAATGTATCTTCACAGTCTATGGTGGAATCCCAGAAACATGGAGCAGATTAATCTGCAAGCTTCAGTTTACTGTTATTATTACAGCTCTTTCACATGGGTGTTCAGTCTAGATCCATGTGTCAGTTTTTCAGATGGCTCTAGACAGAAACTAAGCATATGTCTGTGGGCAGGCGGTTTTAAACTGGTGATCAACCGTGCACACCCCTCTACATCTGTTTCCGTTCAATGTTGCATCCTTTCCTGTTTACATGGATATGAAAAAATGTAAATCAATATCATCTGTTTACATCTGTTCCAGGTATGTCTACTTTTAGGCACATATGATTCATTTTTTCAATTAAAAAAGAGAATAAAAATTTGATGACGTCTGATGTAAACTGAACTGAAATGCAAACTGATGTAGCCTGAATCAGATTCATCAGTTTTTTTCTTAGCTGACTGACCAACATGAGAAAGGGCCCTTAGGCCACCACCTGCTTCTTCCATTCTTGTTGACCAACAAAAAGGTGGAAGAGTGTAGACTGCTACTACCTGGAAGTGCCAAAGCTTTCAGATAAAAGTGCTCTATATTTTAGGGCCCCACCATCTTATGAAGGTACATACAATCACCTCTAGGCACCTGATGCTAACTTTGCATTGTTACTGATACAACAGATCTCAGCTGTGAACGTTTTCGTCCTACTGCATATTAATTTAGTATTAGAGAATATTGATTATTACATATTAATTATATATCAATAGATTTAATCTATAATATTTTTGCATTGTAGGCTCCTACACTAATGACAGAAATGTAACTCACCAGTGATTCAATATGTCTTAATGATCGCCCATAAAAAGATTGATGGTAATCAGTGTGACCGCCAGTACCAGCAGCTTCTGGAAGGGGCTGTAGATGGACATGGCTGAGTCTCCATCATCATTTCCTGGGTCTGATGGAGCAGTTGTTTGCGAAGCATTTGTTTGTGGAGCAGTTGTTTGCGGAGCCGGTGTTTGCGAAGCATTTGTTTGTGGAGCAGTTGTTTGCAAAGCATTTGTTTGTGGAGCATTTGTGGTTGCATTTAAGGTTTGTGGAGCAGTTGTTTGTGAAGCATTTGTTTGTGGAGTAGTTGTTTGCGGAGCCGTTGTTTGCGAAGCATTTGTTTGTGGAGCAGTTGTTTGCCGAGCCGGTGTTTGCGAAGCATTTGTTTGTGGAGCTGTTGTTTGCAAAGCATTTGTTTGTGGAGCAGTTGTTTGCGAAGCATTTGTTTGTGGAGCATTTGTGGTTGCATTTAAGGTTTGTGGAGCAGTTGTTTGTGAAGCATTTGTTTGTGGAGCAGTTGTTTGCGGAGCCGTTGTTTGCGAAGCATTTATTTGTGGAGCAGTTGTTTGCGAAGCATTTGTTTGTGGAGCAGTTGTTTGCGAAGCATTTATTTGTGGAGCCGTTGTTTGCGAAGCATTTATTTGTGGAGCAGTTGTTTGCGGAGCCGTTGTTTGCGAAGCATTTATTTGTGGAGCAGTTGTTTGCGAAGCATTTGTTTGTGGAGCTGTTGTTTGTGAAGCATTTGTTTGTGGAGCAGTTGTTTGCGAAGCATTTATTTGTGGAGCAGTTGTTTGCGAAGCATTTATTTGTGGAGCCGTTGTTTGCGAAGCATTTGTTTGTGGAGCTGTTGTTTGTGAAGCATTTGTTTGTGGAGCTGTTGTTTGTGAAGCATTTGTTTGTGGAGCAGTTGTTTGCGGAGCCGTTGTTTGCAAAGCATTTGTTTGTGGAGCATTTGTGGTTGCATTTAAGGTTTGCGAAGCAGTTGTTTGTGGAGCAGTTGTTTGCGGAGCATTTGTGGTTGAATCTAAGGTTTTGGCATCGAATGACCTGGTTTGAGCGAAGACATTGTTCAGTTCGAATTCTAATGAGTATCCCGTACCTGTACAAATAAGATAAATCAAGATAAATATCAAAGCTGGGTCTCCCTATTGGTGAAAACAAAACCAGACATGTTCCATGCACTTTTCTCACACTACGTTCAAAACCCACTGGATGTGCAATCTGTTGTGGGTTTCTATCTATTCATAATGACATTCCAAATGCAGATCCCAAACACAGTGCACTTGCCTGTGTTCCATCCATTCTTTCAAGTGAATGGGCTAAAAATGGCACAGCACTGAATCGCACATGAACACGGACTACATATTCAGTAGTAACGTCCTCTGAAATGATTTCTATCCTCACTATACCCACATTTTGGGTGGATTTCTGATTTAAACATACCTCTTAATAGGTGTTAATTGTTAATAACTTGTCACAGACATACCGGTAATCAGGAATACCCTAAAAATTTAGAGCACAGCAGGTAGAAATTAAGGAAAAGTGTTGACAATACTTTGATGTACAAATCATAGTAGTTATAACAACTATAAAGGTGAATTATGAAGGCAACTGAAAGGTTTAAGGTCTTTTGGCTGTGTTTCTATGGATCACAGGAGTACAGTTCATTCTGCACTACTGTGACCCACTTTGAGCCTACAGCAAGCTAAAGTCCACTGTCGGCTGAAGTCACTCACAGTCGGGAATCCGTCCAGATGCTTGGATCGGCAGCTGGTTCAGGCTCTCAGTGAGCCTTCTGACCACTCCACAGCCCAGTGCTCCAGTGATCGCTAGAGGGGCCAAGCAGAAACTTGTGACTGTCAGTGACCGGCTCTCTGCAGGCTGAAGAAGGACAGCTGAGTGTTTGATCGCTCACTTATTGCCCTACACACTATAAGAAAATTGGGCGAACATTTTCGTCCAAGGAACGATTTTACGAAAAGCAGACAGTCATTTGCCCAATTTTCTCATAGTGTGTACGGGGCTTTAGAGGTGTTGGGGGGAAAGCTGCAGCTGGGCTCGGTGCTGCAGCCATCTAGGTGAGTATTTTTTTTTTTAAAGCTCTTTTATCTACTTACCGGTTTTGAGCTGTAGCTCAAATAGATTGGGATGTTATAAAGTTAAAAGTGGAACTTTGACAAATGAAAAATTGCATACATTTCTATGTCTCTTATGCATTTGTTTCTTACCTGCTCATATGCCTTGTTTATTTTATCATTTCAACAATGCCAAGATGAATAAACTCCCATGCATACATGGGAGTGATGCCAGGTCAGTAAAAAAATTGCTGAAGATCAGTACCCAGAAGCCAATCCAGCTGAAGATGACAGCGGCTGGCGGGGAGCTCCGGGATGCCACAGTTATGGATATAAAGTGAGTATAGTTCAGCTTTAATTACTAAGAGCAGCAATTGGTCATTAAAACAGATGGGACAGTTAGCTCCTTAGGGAGTAAGCTACACAGGGAACTTACAGAAGCATCAGTCACACTTCTGCAGATGAGATTAATCACCTCTGCTGTGTCCTGAAGAAGTGTGGGGCTAGGCAGGAAGAACCACAGTGCTTAGTGAGGTGCACAGGAGACTGACACTCCCAAAATGATGAATTGTTTTTCAACAGAGCAGTGTTTAACCACTTCAGCCCCGGACCATATTGCTGTCCAAAGACCAGAGCACTTTTTGAGATTCGGCACTGCGTCGCTTTAACTGACAATTGCGCGGTCGTGCGACGTGGCTCCCAAACAAAATTGGCGTCCTTTTTTTCCCACAAATAGAGCTTTCTTTTGGTGGTATTTGATCATCTCTGCGGTTTTTATTTTTTGCGCTATAAACAAAAACAGAGCGACTATTTTGAAAAAAATGCAATATTTTTAACTTTTTTCTATAATAAATATCCCCAAAAATATATAAAAAAAAAAATATTTTTTCCTCAGTTTAGGCCGATACGTATTCTTCTACATATTTTTCGTAAAAAAAATCGCAATTAGCGTTTATTGATTGGTTTGCGCAAAAGTTATAGCGTTTACAAAATAGGGGGTAGTTTTATGGCATTTTTATTATTATTATTTTTTTACTAGTAATGGCGGCGATCAGCGTTTTTTTTCGGTACTGCGATATTATGGCGGACACTTCGGACACTTTTGACACATTTTTGGGACCATTGGCATTTTTATAGCGATCAATGCTATAAAAATGCATTGGATTACTATAAAAATGCCATTGGCAGTGAAGGGGTTAACACTAGGGGGCGGGGAAGGGGTTAAGTGTGTTCCTATTTGTGTTCTAACTGTATGGGGGGGTGGACTTACTAGGGGGAATCACTGATCTTCTGTTCATACATTGTATGAACAGAAAATCAGCGTTTCCCCCGCTGACAGGAACGAGCGCTGTGTGTTTTCACACACAGCTCCCGTTCCCCGCTCTGTAACGAGCGATCGCGTGTGCCCGGCGGCGATCGCGCCCGCCGGGCACACGCACGGGACTCGGGGGCGAGCGGGGGGCGCGCGCGCGGGCCGCCGGCGGCGCGCACGCGCCCCCTAGTGGCCGCGAAGGGCGCGACGTAGAGCTACGGGCTCTCGCGCACCCGTGCCGACCTGCCGCCGTATAACTGCGGCGGCTGGTCGGCAAGTGGTTAAGCAGAGGTCCACCCACATTTTTACTCCTCACCATGCAGCACTAATGTGCATCCTTAAAATTAATTGTCAATTTTATTTTTATTTTTATGGTCACTTAACTGATTTATGCCTATATCTAATTTCACTTTCTCCTCATGGGGGCTGTGGCCGCAAATGTTATTTCCGGTTTTGCATTGGCTCCTGGGAGATCATGGTCACCTTGGCATGCTGTCTATAGAAATTATTGGCCAGCTTGGCATTGCACGGCTCCAGTAACATTTAACATTGGCGTTTATGTAAAATCCTGGTCAGCCAAGCCTGGTCAGCCAAAATTGCACTGCGAGATTGGCAGGTGCATGCTGGATAGCCAGCATGCACAGAATCCAGGAAGGAGGACGCTGTGGCATCAGATGCCAACACTGGAGATGGCCGCGCTGTGCAGAAACGTATACAAAGTAATGCCGCTTACACACGACCGTTTTTCGGGTTGTAAAAAATTAGTTTATTTTTTAATGTCATTAAAAACGACCGTGTGTGGGCTCCAGAGCTTTTTTCACAATGTAAAAAATGGCCATTAAAAATTTCGAACATGCTCTAATTTTTCACGTCGTTTTTAACGTTGGAAAAAATGGTCATGTGTGAGCTTTAACGACGTGAAAATAACGTGCAAGCTCAGGAGCAAGTTATGAGATGGGAGAGCTCATTCTGGTAAAACTACCGTTCGTAATGGACATTCATCACGCTGTAACAGACTGAAAAGCACGAATCGTCTCTCACCAAACTTTTACTAACACAAAATCAGCAAAAGCAGTCCCAAGGGTGGCGCCATTCGAATGGAACTTCCCCTTTATAGTGCCGTCGTACGTGTTGTACGTCACTGCGCTTTGCTAGAGCATTTTTTTTTTCACGATTCGTGTGAAGGCAAGGCTGTTTTAACGATTGGGTTGAAAAAAACGTTGTTTTTTCTAGACCATTAAAAATGACATTTTTTACAACCCGAAAAACAGTCGTGTATACGCGACATTAGATAGAAATCTGGGCATAGTTTACAGCATATCTTTTTTTGCATTGCACGAGGCATTAATATTCTAGGGGTATTTTTATCTTAAAAGTCATATTTCGGCCAGAACTTTGCTTTAAGGGCAAAAAGAGGATTTTTAAAAACAGCTTACCTGTAAAATCCTTTTCTTGGAGTACATCACGGGACACAGAGCAGCATAGTAATTACTATGTGGGTTATAGAGCCTACCTTCAGGTGATGGACACTGGCAATCTTCAGACAGGAAGTCCCTCCCTATATAACCCCCTCCCCTAACAGGAGTACCTCAGTTTTGTAGCAAACAATAATTTGTCCCATAAATTCCCCCAACAAGAGGGGTGGGAGCTCTGTGTCCCGTGATGTACTCCAAGAAAAGGATTTTACAGGTAAGCTGTTTTTAAAAATCCTCTTTTCTTTATCGTACATCACGGGACACAGAGCAGCATAGTAATTACTATGTGGGATGTCCAGAAGCAATGCCAACTGAGGGGAGGGAGACCTAACAGGAAGGACCAAAAGATGCCACCGGGCGCAAGGAAACTAGAGGGCGGCTCTTAAGACCGCTTGGCCAAAGGCCAGGTCCTCGCGCCTCCTCACGTCCACCTGATAAAACCTTGTGAACGTGTGAACCGACGACCAGGTTGCTGCTCTGCAGACCTGGTCCATGGAAACCTGATGCTGGACTGCCCAAGAAGTCCCTAAGGCCCTGGTTGAGTGAGCCTTGACAGAGGCCGGGGGGTCCTTACCCCTCAGGCCATAGGCCTGTGAGATTATCTGGCGGATCCACCTGGCTAGTGTGGCTTTTGACGCCGCCTGACCTACTCTGGGCCCCTCCGGCAAAACAAACAGCGCATCCGTTTTCCTGATATGGGCTGTGGCCTGTAAATAGGCCTTAATAGCCCTTACCACGTCTAAGGAATGTAACAACCTTTCCTCTCTGGACCCTGGATTGGGAAAAAATGACGGGAGGACCAAGTCCTGGTTCAAATGGAATGCTGAGACCCTCTTAGGCAAAAAGGTGGGCAAGGGTCGCAAGATGACTCTGTCCTCATGAACTATCAGGTACGGCTCCTTGCAAGAAAGGGCCGCCAGCTCCGAGACCCTTCTGGCCGAGGTCATGGCCACCAAGAATACCAACTTCCTTGACAGCAACACCAACGGGATATGACCTAGGGGCTCGAAGGGGCGCCTCTGTAGGGCCGAGAGAACCAAATTTAAGTCCCAGGGACAAGCCGGGAGCTTGACTGGGGGGTTTAAGTCTTGACCAATGAGTGCGTGGCTAATGGCCTCTGAAATAGAACTGACAAGGCCGACACCTGTCCCTTAATAGTGCCGACAGCCAGTCCCTTCTCCACTCCGTGTTGCAGGAATTCCAAGATCCTACCGACTACAAACCTACAGGGGTGCCACCTCTTGGTCTCACACCACGACACATAGTTTCTCCACACCCTGTAGTATATACGCCTTGAAACTGGTTTCCTCGCATTGATTATAGTGGAAAGCACAGACCTCGAGAGCCCCCTTTTCCTTAGGACGTAGGCCTCAGCCGCCAAGCCGTTAAACCCAGCGACTGTGAGGCAGGGTGGTATATTGGTCCCTGCGATAGCAGGTCTGGCCGGAGTGGCAGCGGCCAGGGGTCTCCGATTGACATTCTCACAATTAGGGAGTACCAGGACCTCCGGGGCCACGCTGGAGCCACTAGGATTATGGTCTTGCCCTCTGCCCTGATCCGACGAAGGAGTCGGGGAAGCAGCTGAAGTGGCGGGAAGGCATACATCAGTGAATACTGGTGCCATGGACAAACCAGGGCGTCCGTGCCACAGGCCCGTGGGTCCCTCGTTCTGGATACGAATCTGGGTAGTTTTGTATTTAACCTTGACGCCATTAAGTCCACTTCTGGTGTCCCCCATCTCTGACAGATGTTTCGAAAAACCTGGGGATGGAGAGCCCATTCCCCTGGCAACAACTGTCTCCTGCTGAGATAGTCTGCTCGCCAATTTTGTATTCCCGGTTTGAATACCACTGAGAGACACTGTATGTGGGTCTCTGCCCATGCAAAAATCTGATCTGTCTCCCTCTGAGCTGCTCGACTCCTTGTACCTCCTTGGTGGTTTATATATGCTACCGTCGTAGCATTGTCCGATTGTATTCTGACAGCCGTCCCCACTAGCCTGGATGTCCAAGCCTTCAGGGCAAACCGGACTGCCCGCATCTCCAAGATGTTGATGGGCAGGTGTTGTTCCGTGGCTGACCACCTCCCCTGCTGGGATAGGTTCTCCAGGACTGCACCCCAACCTGTCCGGCTGGCGTCTGTCGTGACTATTTGCCACGGCCCTGGGTTGAAGGGCTTCCCCTTCTGAAGGTTCTTGGGAGTCAACCACCAACTGAAACTCTCCCGGACTACCGGGGAGAGAAAAATGGGTAGATCCAAGGCTTGAACCTGTTTGTTCCACCTTGATAGGATGATCCACTGCAATTTCCTGGAGTGAATCTGGGCGAAGGGTACCACTTCGAAAGTTGACACCATCTTCCCCAACAGCTGCATGCAGAGTCGCAGGGATGGCTTCCTCTTTCTTAGAATCAACAGAATTAATGTCCTCAAGGCGAGAAACTTTGACTGTGGCAAGAATATCTTTTGCCGATTCGTATCGAGACGCATACCTAGGTACTCTAGGATCCTGGTTGGCTGCAGGGCAGATTTGTCCCTGTTTATGACCCAACCGAAGGTCTCTAGATACCGAACTGTAGTCTGAACCGACCGCCTTAGGCTGGGGGCAGACTGGTCTATCAAGAGGAGATCGTCCCAAATAGGCCAGAACCAGAATCCCCGGTTCTTAGATCTGCGAGTAGTGGGGCCAGGATTTTTGTAAATACCCTGGGAGCCGTGGCCAACCCAAAAGGGAGGGCCACGAACTGAAAATGGCGTCGACCTATGATGAACCGCAGGAATTTGTGGTGGCCGGAAAATATAGGGACATGCAAATACGCGTCCTTTATGTCTATGGATGCTAGAAACTCTCCTCCATGGAGGACAGCGGCCACTGAACGGATGGACTCCATTCGAAATGACTGGACCAACAGGTACTTGTTTAGGCCCTTCAAATCCAGGATAGGCCTTACATCGCCGTTTGGCTTTGGGATAATAAAGAGATTGGAATAAAATCCCATCCCCTCTCTCTGACTTGGTACCTTGACAATCACCCCCTGATCCAGGAGGCGGTCTAAGGATGCCAAGAGCGCCGCCGCCTTCCTTGGGTCGCTTGGTACGCAAGACCTGCGGAACCGGGGTGGGGGGAAATTGTTGGAACTCCAGCCGATATCCTGAAGTGACTGTGGAGCGGACCCCATCTGTCGGAGATCCTTGCTTCCCAGATCCTTGCGAAGTGCTGGAGCCTTCCCCCCACCCGTGAGGATGGGGGCGCCCTTCAGAGAGACGCTTTAGGGGCGGGTTTCCTCCCCGCTTTGCGGGTCCAGGGTCTCTTGTTTGCTGTAAACTGACCCCGGGACTTGCTCTCCCCGGCAGGCCGACCTGCCGGCCGTCGATACTGCCTAGAGCTGGAAGATACTGGCGCGGGAGAGGCAGGGCGCTTAAATGAGGGCCCTCTAAATCTCTTTTTTATTGGCAACAACGTGCTCTTTCCGCTGGATATCTTCTGGATATATGCATCCAGGTCTTCCCCGAACAGCCTCTCCCCATGGAAGGGAAACCCCGTGAGAAGTCTCTTACACAGAGTCTCGGCTGCCCAATTCTTTAGCCAGAGAAGTCTTCGCATATGAACAAGGGACATAGAGAGGCGGGAGGCCTGCTGGATCGAATCTTTAATTGTGTCGATCGCAAAACAGAGTGCCCTTGGCAAATCTGCCAAATCTTCTCAAATTCTTCCTCCATGGGATAAAGTACCGCGAACCTCCTAGGGGGTACAAATATTCTATCCGGCTTACCCCATTCCTTATACATAACATCTGCAAGGAGGGGATGGACCGGAAAACACATAGAAACCTGAGGAGCCTTCAAGGACCCTAAGGAACCTACCGTACCAACCGGAGGCACCGGTGTAGGTAATTTGAAGGCAGACCGAACCATCTCTGTTAGAGAATGGACCCACAGCTTTTCTGCCTGAGAAGCCGAGAAGGGTTCCTCAATGGTGGATTCCTCAGATTCCCCTTCTTCCAGGTCCTCTCCCTGGAATCCTGAAAACTCAGACTCGTCTGAGGAGAGATCTAAGCCTGGAGCCTGCACTGCAGGAGAAGGCGATCTATTGCGTTTCTTCCCTGGTAGGGAGGCAGCAATCAAGGCTGCAAGTCTGCTTTCCAACCCCCCCAAGGTGGTAGCCAAAACCTCCTCAGTTACATAGACCGGGGGTGGCTGATTAGGGCCAGCTACAGCACCCGCCGTTCCAATGACTCGGTCTGAAGCCCCAACACTGATCTCTCTGGGGAGGGCAGGGTGACCGCGGCCTGACCCAAATCCTCTGAGCCTGATGGGGATCCTTTAGCCTTCTTTGCCGTCTTAGACCCCTTGGCAGAGCCTGATCCCTTGGGAGCCATCTGTACAACCCCGAGGTACCCCTATAGCACAGCCACTCTGGGGTGATCAGGCCACTGGTAGGAGACTCAGGGATTTAGGTAGCTGTCTAAAGCAGCAACCGCTCTGCTGACCAAGTGTAGAGTCTGTCTCCTCTGGGGGGAAGGAGGTATTAGGGAATATTCCTGCAGCGCCTCTTTTTCTGGCTGAGCAGTGTGTCCAGATTTGGGCTCACAGCCCCTGAACTGGTGCACGTCTGAGTGTCCTGGGTCCCTCCTGAAGGCACAGCCCTGCACTCTGTGTGTCCTCCACCAATGAGGCTTTATCCGGCGTCCGCATGCTGCTCCGCCTCCCCCCTCTCAGGCCGCCGCGCCCCGCCGCGTGCAGGTGCACGCCGCCGCGCGCACGCCGCCGCGCGCACGCGCCGCCGCGCGCACGCCGCGCGCATCTCCGCCCAGCCGTGCGCGCACAGCAGGAAGACGCCACGGCGATCAATGGCGGCCCCCAGGGGAAGCCATGCTGCTAAGCGGGAGGACACCACGCGCTGCCGGGGGACCCAGGCCTACTCCAGTCCGCCACATGATGGCTTCTAGACCTGTAAGCACCCTTCTCATGCTCCATAGACGTGCACCCCCTCGACAAACAAACACCTAGCCAGCTAGGGGAACAGTGTGGGAAAAATAACCATCCTGTCAACAGCAGACATAGTGGAAAATATTGCCTGTGCATAGCAGCACATCTAGGCTAGCCCACCATCCCCTTTCTTAGGAGAGACTGCCAACAGACCACGTCCTGCAGCCCTCCACTTACCTGTCCACGCTGCAGGGTGTTGCTAAAAGCAAGAGGCCCAGCCTTCACCCCTCACCGTGGGCATAGTCATTGACCTTCAGGGGACTGGGGTCCATAGCAGGTCACCTCTCCCCTGGACCTATATAAGCACCCTGGGCAAGCAGACAAACATTTGACCCTGTAATTGATCAATGCTCTGGAAGCCAGGATCCAGCTCTCAAAAGAGAAGCATTATAGGCAAGACCCCGGTCTTCTAAACGGGGCCCGGGTACCGTCCACTTTGGCACTGCGGCACTTTGGACGGATCCGGTATGTAGCTGGCCTAGCCACAATGGACCAGGCCTTAACCGTGACCAACACCTAGACACTGGCGAAAAAACTGAGGTACTCCTGTTAGGGGAGGGGGTTATATAGGGAGGGACTTCCTGTCTGAAGATTGCCAGTGTCCATCACCTGAAGGTAGGCTCTATAACCCACATAGTAATTACTATGCTGCTCTGTGTCCCGTGATGTACGATAAAGAAAATTCTTTGGCTTTATTTACATGTGTACAATCTGTATACCCATTTGGGGGCTGTCTTCACCCACTCGGGATTGGAACAGGTGTTTTAAGCAGCCTGTTGATATCAATGACAGGTGGCGAGCTGCATGGACCTGCATGGACCTGCATGAGAGTGTAGATCTGTACGTGAGTGCATTCTGTATGGGTGAAGACAGCCCTTTGCACAGGTGTATGGTTTAGTATGCCCAATGTGACTGAGGTCTTAAAATGTCAGCCCATTAGGAGGAATTGGATTAAATCCTAACAGTAGGTGGCTCTGCCATCTCAACAAAATTTGATTACACAATCAAGTTTTGTTGAAGGAGCTGAACAGCGCCTGCAGCCATTCAGCTTATTTTACAACGGGCCTGCTTTAGAATCACTTACATGCCCTTTAGATGCACACAGAAGTAGAGATATGAAATGTTGCTTCTACCTGGTAGGTTGAGAACAAGGTCGGTGTAGTTGGCCCAGCAGCTGTCAAACAATATGGTAGTGTTCCCCGTCAGTCCATCGCTGGCGTAGGTGTTATTTGCATATTTCAGTCTTGCTGTTAGTGACAATGAACTGCTACTCACAGAAACACAATTTCCCTACAAACAAAGCAGAATTGAGAGTTAAAGCCCAGCTCAAGGTAGAGATCAAAATATATTTACTCTAATTAGAAATTATAAAAAAAAAAAAAAAACGTTTTTACACTGAACTAGCATGCATTTCTTAAAGTGGTTCTAAAGCCTTAAAGTGGATGTAAACCCAATTCATTAAATCTGAGCTGGGCACATATATCTGCAGTGTTTTGTTATCTCTCTTCAAAGAGCTTAGTCCCATATCTTTCTCCTGACCCGTTCCTCTGTTATCAGCCTGATAACTCCTGACAAATCCTGTGGCACGTCAGATAAAAGCAGCCTGAAATTTCTGTCCGGGGAGGTTGCTATAAAAAGATTAGCAGGCAGCTGGCCCTGTTACAAAACACCTCTGAGAGTCACTGCTATGTGGAGAGGGGGCGTGTGCCTTTTCTCCAATCAGCAATTTTAGCTATTTGGGCTGTATGCCCAGACATCACACT
The DNA here is from genome assembly GCA_029574335.1 of Rana kukunoris. NCBI lineage: Eukaryota > Metazoa > Chordata > Amphibia > Anura > Ranidae > Rana > Rana kukunoris. The sequence continues at coordinate 433,830,064 of CM056053.1, read as the reverse complement.
GTTGGGGTTATTTATGAAAGGAAAATCCACTTTGCACTACAAGTGCAAAGTGCACTTGAAATTGCACTGAAAGTGCACTTGGAAGTGCAGTCGCTGTAGATCTGAGCAGAAGATCTGAAATGAGCGGAAGCTCTGCTGATTTTATCATCCAATTATGTGCAAGCTAAAATGCTGTTTTTTATTTTCCTTGCATGCCCCCCTCGGATTTACAGCGACTGCACTTCCAAGTGTTCTTTCAGTGCAATTTCAAATGCAATTTGTACTTGTAGTGCAAAGTGGATTTGCCTTTTGTAAATCAATTTCCTAACATGATCTGAACTTTCTAAACAGTATATAAATGTGACAACAGCAGATATGGATGTTAAAACCTATGTAGGGAGATTTGTTTCATCTCAGTGTATCATCTGAAGTTGTTTAAAAGAAACTGGCCGACATTCGTCCCGTGTGTACTGGAATCGGTCAGACAGAAGCCAGCTGTTCGGCCGGATTCTGAAAAATGACTGAAAAAGGTCTGCCATCCGACTTGGTGCAGCTGTGCATGGTAACCAATCAGCTTGTTTAATTAAGCTTTGACAATAAAACCTTGAAGCTGATTGCGGTGTGCACCAGTTTTAGTAAATCTCCTCCTGTTTGAAATATGCACGTTCCCATGTACTCTTGTTCCTTTCCACACCCCAAAGACATGTTGGCATGTTGATTTGCCCGAGTATGTATGCGCATGAGACCTTTGACTTTAAAGCGGGAGTTCACCCCAAAATCAACTTTCTGCAGTTAGATCCAGCATACTGCTGACATCTGCAGTATGCTGGTCTTTTTTTTTTTTTTTGGTACTTATCGTTTTAGCCGTCTTTCTTCTATGGCTCAGAGCGGCGATTACTTCCTGGTATAGGCATTCCTGAAGACAAGCAAGTTGATTGACGGCCTTCGATAGCGCGTCACGGCTTCTGAAAATAGCCGAAGTGACGCTCAGCAATTTATGGCGCCTGCGCAGTCAGCTCTACACGGCAGGCGCAAACGCCGTAAATAGCCGTGACGCGCTATCGAAGGCCATCATCAACTTGCTTGCCTTCGGGAACGCCCATTCCCCCGCAGGATTCCCCGCTCGGAGCCATAGAAGAAATACGGCTAAAACGATAAGTACCAAAAAAAAAAAAAAAGACCAGCATACTGCAGATATCAGCAGTATGCTGGATCTAACTGCAGAAAGTTGATTTTGGGGTGAACTCCCGCTTTAAGTTTCTTGAGGGCAGGGACTGTTATGAATGGACAATGTTTACTGTGTAAATTGTCATCATATAAATACCTGTAATAAATGAATAAAGAACTCAGAGTTTGTTACAAAAGAGCTTATAGGAAACTTACATTAGAGTCTATGGCCATTATAGATGGTTGTTGTGACAACACTTGTCCCGGCAATCCAGCCACAGGTTCACGGATTACTTTCAGTGAGGATACTGTAGCCAGATAGTTACCAGTAGATGATGACTGGTTCCTGCTGACAATAGGTTGCTCCGCCACCTAAAATGCAAATGTATTTGTCACTGTGTATGCCGATACATCACTGGCCCTGTATATATTCATCTCAGCCTTTATATTTAAAGAACAAAATTGCGTCATGAGTTGCTATTGTGTAGGTGGGTCAGCCTCCAGCACTATAATACCAATGATGCTCTAGGGCCATGGAACTCATTTGTTACTATGATGTTGGCCACCGGAGCCATGGCAATGAATGGCACTGATCCAGGGCAGGTCATTTCCCAGCATTTAGAAGAGGACAGAAGTCCACCTCCTCCAGAACTCCTCCACCTCCCGCCCTCTGCTGTGATTGGGGGGGACTGTGTGATTGTAGGGCCTCTGGATGGGGGTCTCTGACATGATGGAGGAATATGTGCATTGTTCAATTCTCAGGTGTCCCATTTTAGACTGAGTGCCTTGGGATTTTGCATACTTTTAAAGGGGGCCAAAACTGAAAGAACTGTTGAGAAATACTGGGTTAAAACAACCATTGGCTTCCACTAAGGGTTAGAACAACCACTGGGTTGCCCTAAGAATGAGGGACAAGCCACAATTTTAGATTGTCACCAGAACAGAAATCTTCCAGTGGGGACGCTTGTTCCAGTGATAGCTATCCTATTGTATCCATATAGTAGGACGTGAAGGGAAATCTACCTAATGGGACACAGATGGAAAAACTGCTAGAATTCAAATCTCTATTCAAAATAAAACAGACATATTGGTTTTAGGTATACTTAAAATATTTTTTTCCTGATGGTTTATATATCTTTTTGAGATGCGTCACATTATAGTCACCTAGGTTTAAAATGTACATGAATTGTTAAGATGTAACAAAGTCTAATGCTGCGAACACACGGTCGGAATTTGACAACAAAAGTTCGATGTGAGCTTTTGGTCAGAAATTCCGACAGTGTGTAGGCTCCACCAGACTTTTCTGTTGGAATTGCCGACAACAAAAATTTGAGAGCTGGTTCTCAATTTTTCCGACAAGAAACGCTTTTCTCTGAAATTCTGATCGTGTGTAGCCAATTCTGACGCACAAAAATCCTATGCATGCTCGGAATCAATTTAACGCATGCTCGGAATCATTGAACTTCATTTTTCTCGGCTCGTTGTAGTGTCGTACGTCACCGTGTTCCTGACAGTCGGAATTTTGTGTGACGGTGTGTATGCAACACAAGTTTTAGCTAACATTCCGTTGGGGAAAAAAAAAGGATTTTTAATAAACAGCTTACCTGTAAAATCCTTTTCTTGAAGTACATCACGGGACACAGAGCGCATAGCCATTACACTTGGGTTATATGGGTACCTTCAGGTGTGGACACTGGTGTAATCAATTTCACAGGAAGTTTCCTCCCTATATAACCCCCTCCCACTGGGAGTGCTTCAGTTTTGTAGCAAGCAATTCCTCCGAGGTTACACAATGTTCCCCAAAAGAGGGGTGGGAGCTCTGTGTCCCGTGATGTACTTCAAGAAAAGGATTTTACAGGTAAGCTGTTTATTAAAAATCCTTTTTTCTTTATCGTACATCACGGGACACAGCCATAGCCATTACACTTGGGATGTCCTAAAGCAATGCTCTATGAAGGGAGGGCCCGCGTTTAAGCGACAGTAGCTCCACCAACAGAGAAAAGGGGGCGTGACCCAGACCAGAGGATTCTATACTGCTGCCCGTAGGACCGCCTGCCCAAATGCTGCGTCCGTACCCTTTGCAACGTCCAACTTATAAAATTTAGTAAACGTATGTACGGAAGACCAGGTTGCCGCCTTGCAAACCTGTGCCATAGAGATCTGATGGTGTGCCGCCCAGGAGGCACTCATGGCCCTCATAGAATGGGCTTTAACTGATAAGGGAGGTGGAACGCGCTTCAGACCATAGGCCTGAAAAATCAGCTGCTTAATCCACCTAGCCAAGGAAGACTTGGCAGCCGGCTGACCCTTCTTGGGGCCATCCGGAAGCACAAAAAGCACATCTGTTTTCCGAATCTTCTCTGTAGCCTTGAGATAGACCCTCATGGCTCGAACCACGTCCAAAGTATGAAGCAGTCTTTCCTCTCTGGACTGGGGAGTAGGAAAGAAGGATGGTAGGACTAGGTCCTGATTCAAGTGAAAACTGGATATGACCTTAGGAAGGAAAGAAGGTTGAGGCCGCAGAACCACTCTGTCCTTATGCAGAATAAGGTATGGCTCCCTGCATGACAAGGCTGCCAGCTCGGAAACCCTTCTGGCCGAAGCCATAGCCACCAAGAAAACCAACTTTCGGGTTAGTAGCACAAGAGGGATTTCTGTCAGAGGTTCAAACGGCTGCCTTTGTAAAGCTGACAAGACCAGATTTAAATTCCAGGGGCAGAGGGGAGCTCTAATAGGGGGATTCACATGCAAGACCCCCTGCAAGAAGGTTTTCATAAGCGAATGGGTGGCCAAGGGTCTTTGAAACCATATCGATAAAGCCGACACCTGCCCCTTTAGAGTACTAAGAGCCAACCCTTTGTCAACGCCAACCTGGAGGAATTGCAAGATCCTGTCAATAAAAAACTTTCGAGGATGCCATTTTTGAGACTCGCACCACTCCACATAGGTTCTCCAGACTCTGTAATAAATATTTCTGGAGACCGGTTTCCTAGCCTGAATCAACGTAGATATGACCTGAGCTGAGAGGCCTCTGCCCTTAAGAATTAGGGATTCAGCTGCCAAGCCGTCAAATTTAGCTGCTGTGAAGCAGGGTGGCAGATTGGGCCCTGAGACAGCAGATCTGGGCACAGGGGGAGCGGCCACGGCGCCCCGACTGACATCTTCACGATGAGTGCGTACCAAGCCCTCCTGGGCCAGGCTGGGGCCACCAGGATCACAGGCCTGCGCTCCACCCTGATCCTCCGTAGAAGGCGGGGAATCATCTGCAGTGGAGGGAACGCATACAGGAGAGAAAACTGGTGCCAAGGGCAAACCAACGCATCGGTCCCGTAGGCCGAGGGATCCCTGGCTCGGGATATGAATTTGTCCAACTTTTTGTTGGATCTCGTTGCCATAATGTCCACATCTGGGACTCCGAATCTTTGGCAAATCTCTTGGAATACCTGGGGGTGAAGATACCACTCCCCCGGGAGCAACTGTTGACGACTCAAAAAATCTGCTTGAGAATTGTCTATCCCTGGGATGAACACCGCCGAGATGCAGGGTACATGGGCTTCGGCCCATGAGAAAATCAGGATTACTTCCCTTTGGGCTGCTAGGCTCCTCGTGCCCCCCTGATGGTTTATGTATGCCATTGCAGTGGCATTGTCGGACTGCATCCTTACTGGCAGACCCTGAAGGGGGAGAGTCCAGGCGATCAGGGCCAGCCGAGCAGCTCTGATCTCTAGGATATTGATGGGAAGCAGTTTTTCTGCCTCTGACCACTGCCCTTGCTGGGTCTGTCCTTCTAGAACTGCCCCCCAACCTGACAGGCTGGCATCCGTGGTTACTATCTTCCACGTGATGGGGCAAAAGGATTTCCCCTTTGACAAATTTTGAGGGACCAGCCACCAAAACAGGCTGCGCCGGACTCTTGGGGAGAGCACTAACGGACGATCTAACGCCTGAATGGACTTGTTCCAAGCAGAGAGAATGGCTGCCTGAAGATATCTGGTATGGATCTGGGCGTAGGGCACTGCCTCGAAGGCGGCCACCATCTTCCCCAGCAGTCGCATACATAGGCGAATAGTCGGCCTCTTCTTGCCTAAGATCACTTGAACTGCTTGAGTTATTGATCTGACCTTTGCTTGAGGTAAAAATATCCTCTGGCAGTCTGTATCTAGCCGAAGGCCTAGATATTCCAACTGCTTTGTGGGTTTCAATATCGATTTTTCTTGGTTCACAATCCACCCGAATTTCTCTAGATGCTGAACTGTGCGAACTACTGCATGATTGAGGCTGGAAGCTGAGCTGTCGATAACCAGAAGATCGTCCAGGTATGCCAGGACCAAAATGCCTTCTGTCCTTAGGACGGCTAGCACCGGGGCTAACACCTTTGTGAATACCCGCAGAGCTGTTGCCAACCCGAAAGGGAGGGCTACGAACTGGTAATGACGGTGATCTATCATAAAACGAAGAAACTTGTGATGTGCCGGGTAGATCCGCACGTGCAGATACGCATCCTTTATGTCTATAGATGCTAGAAAGTCGTCTTGATGTAGGCTGGCTGCCACCGAACGTATGGACTCCATACGAAAGGTCTGAATCTTTAGAAAGCGATTTAGGCGTTTGAGGTCTAAGATAGGCCTGACGTCGCCATTGGGCTTTGGTATTATGAAAAGGTTGGAGTAGAATCCCAGACCCCATTCCTGGGTTGGTACTTCTACAATTACTCCTTGGAGCAAGAGACGATCCAATGCTTTTACAAGAGAGGCCCTCTTTAATGGGTCGCTTGGAAGACTTGACCCCTGAAAATGAGGAGGGGGGACTTCCCGAAACTCTAGCTTGTAGCCCGTGGCTACCACGGAGAGTACCCAAGAGTCGGGAATTCTGGCCTCCCACACTTCGGAGAAAAACCGAAGCCTTCCCCCCACCCAAGAGAGTGGGGGCGCCCCTTAATGAATCTGACTTGATGACTGGTTTAACCGGCTTGCGAGACCATGGCCTCTTGCCTGCAGTGGCTTGTCCTTGTGGGCGGCTATTAAATGCTGAGCGCCCGGGAGGCCGTTGATACTGACGGGAAGTTGAAGGGGCCGAGCCTGCGAAGGCCTGTCGCTTAAACGCGGGCCCACGCGATCTTTTCTTGACAGGCAAGAAAGAACTTTTATCACTTGATATGGTCTGGATATATTTATCTAGGTCTTCACCGAATAGTCTCCCACCATGAAAGGGAAATCCTGCTAAAAGCCTTTTGCAGGGTGCCTCTGCTGACCAGTTTTTCAGCCACAAAAGGCGACGCATATGAACCAACAGCAGAAATAAACGGGACGCCTGTTGAATGGAGTCCTTAATAGCATCTACTGCAAAGCAGAGAGCCCTTGGGAGGTCAGCCAATTCACGAGCTTGCTGAGCCGGTATGTCCCTTAATATCTGTTTAGTCTGATCCTTTAAAGCCTGACAAACGCCAATGGCTGCCACCGCTGGCTGAACCACGGCACCTACTGTGGTAAAAGAAGCCTTCAGTAGGGTCTCCAACTTTTTGTCGACTGGATCTTTAAACATCTGGACATTTTCAACCGGACAGGTCAGGGATTTATTTACGCAGGAAATGGCTGCGTCCACGGTAGGGAGTGCCCATTTCTTTGCAAATTCTTCTTCCATAGGATAGAGAATAGTGAACCTTTTAGGAGGGATAAAAATCCTATCAGGTCGAGCCCATTCCTGAAAAATCACGCTCTCCAGAAGGGGGTGAACCGGAAAAGACGCACCACTCAACGGTGCCTTCAAGGAACCTAAAGAGGATACCGCGGGGGCTAATTGTTCTGACACTGGAAGTTTAAAAGCAGTGCTAACCATATCTGTCAGAGACTGGATCCACAGGCTCTCTGCTTGAGAAGCCGAAAAAATGTCATCTATAGTGGAACCTCCAATGTCTGAACCGTCAGGACTCGGGTCCGCTTGATCCCCCTGTGGGTCCAATTCCTCCGAAGAGAGGACCTCTGCATCTGAAAACACCAATCTAGGTGACGGGGATCTAGCCCGTTTTCCACCTGGCAAAGAGCGGGAAATTAAAGCAGTTAACCTTTCCTCTAGCCCACCCAGGGTGGTCGCTAGCATTTCTTCCGTAACGTAAACGGGAATGGGTTGATTGGGGGCCGCCTCTGCCCCTAGCACCCTCAATGGCTCCTGCAACATGCTGTTCGGTGGGGTGGGGGTGGGACCGCTAGAGCCTGGCCCAAATCCTCTGACCCCGATGGAGACCCCTTTCGTTTTTTGGTACCTTTTGCAGCCTTAGCTGGTCCTGATCCCTTGGGAGCCATTGCACAACCTTGAGACACCCCTAAAGCCAACACCCAACTGTTGTAGCTAGAAGTGAACCATTAATAAGAACAGGCTATGGTAACATTTTTCCAAATTTTCATACGCCCGAGTATTGCCACACCAATGCCCGTTAGCTGGAGCCCAAGGTTGCACCGACTCAGATACTGCCAGATCTAAGGCTGAGTCCCTTTAAGAAAAAAAACTTTTTTTTTTTTTTTTTCTGGTCAGTATGGAGCTAAGTCCAGACCTGAAGATCCACAAACCCCCACTGGGTGTCACTGTTAGCCAGAAATAGCTCAGCTGCGCGCTCTGTGTCCTCAGCCTCCTCTGCTTTCAGGAGGGAATGACCAGCCAGGAAATGCTTTGCTGCTTTAATTGAGACCTGACGCTGCTGGCCCGCCCCCCCCATGCACGCTGACGCTGTAAAAGGCGGCGCGCACGTGCGCGCGCCCCCCCCCCCCCACGCTGAAACCAACATGGAGAAAGCAGAAAGCAGAGGAGAAGCCTGGACCAGCGCTAGCAACCCAACAGACACCAGGCAAGACACTAATCTTTATTGTAGTGCACACATAGAGGAAGCTGTCCCCATAGGCTTCCTAAGAAACAGGAGTTTTGTCAGCATTTCCTCCCTATAGCACGTGGGGCTGCAGTATCATGCTAACAGGCAGATCTGGGGGGAGTAGCAAATACATATCTTTAAAAGCATACATATACCTACATGTTATCTGGGTAAACATTAGTACATCCCATCCTGCCTCAAAAGACATAGTGGAGATAGTGGCTGATGCACAAGCATACCATTAGCCAACCCAGAACCCCCAGGGGGATACCTACTGTCGAACCAAGTCCCGCAGGTTCCCTCTTACCTGCTCCACGCCGCAGGGTATTGCAAAATGCAAGAGGCCCAACCTTCCCCCATCTCCGTGGGTATTGTCTTGGACCTTCAGGGACCGGGGTCCTGTGTTAAGGAACCCACACACCTGGACCTATATAGCATCCTGGCATCAGTAGAGTTTAGTTCTTGGAAGAGACTAAGGCACTGGAGCCCAGAATCCAGCCCTCCAAGGAGAGGCATTATAGGCAAAACCCCACTCCAGCAGGGCCCGGGTACCGTACACCTTGGCTTTGAAGCACTTCGGACGGATCCGGCTAGCTATCCTGGGTCCCGAGACCTCCGAGGGACAGCTAGACGTGACCAACACCTAAGACACTGGCGAAAAAACTGAAGCACTCCCAGTGGGAGGGGGTTATATAGGGAGGAAACTTCCTGTGAAATTGATTACACCAGTGTCCACACCTGAAGGTACCCATATAACCCAAGTGTAATGGCTATGCGCTCTGTGTCCCGTGATGTACGATAAAGAAAACACGGTTTTCCTGTCGGATTTTTTGATCGTGTGTAAACGGCATAAGTGTGCCATTATTTTGTGATTTTTCCCTGAAATATGACCACCAATAATTGATTCAGACAACCCATATGAAATCCTGGCCTACAGAATCCACAACACTGTCACTGACATTCAGGTAACTGAGTGCATTGATGTCAGATTAACTGGTGGGAGAGGTGACCAGACTCAAAACCCATCAGTCTAACTACTGGTATTACCTGACTCCAGGCTGCATCAGTGGGAGATGGCACAGGAGTGGACACTGACAGTGATGAAACGGTGACATTCAGGTAATTGCTGAGACTTCCATTGATTGCAGCTGATGCCAGGTTCTGACTCATTGACTGGAAGTCCGAGAATGACAGATCACCTACATAACAAAAGAAATACTTAACACTGAGTTGTGCATACAACTGCAGACATGAGAACAATGTGCAGTGCATAGATATTGTAAAGTTACTATGAATTATATTTTGCATGCCCACCCACTATGGTGACTAACCACTCCACATCCAAACTTTATTTAGGTGCAGTCTGCTTTACTGACCACATGATGCTTCACATTGTATTCATACTGGATTTTCTATACAGGATTAACATATATCTAAAGCGAAAATATTCTTTTTATAAAAGTGTACTAGAGCACTACAATGTAGAATATATGCATTTTGTGACTCTGCAGTGTGTTGTGCATTGGGATCAACTGTGCTTACTTTAGTCCCAAACAGGAATGACTACTTCAATTTTGCCTTCCTGGGTGGTAAATAGTTCATTTCATTCATAGTTTATATTATAGTTGCCACCTGTCCAGGATTCAGACTGCCTGATACCCGGACACATTTTTCAGTCCGGACTATGGCTCCAATTCAGGGATGCTGGCTGCAGTTGTAAGCCGAGAGTGTCTATTACATTCTCTCTCACAATGCCCAGACTGACAGAACCCCCCGTCCCCCACCCCAGTGCATGGACTGGAGAGGAGAGAATGCTGATTTGTCCCTCCTCCTTTTGCCCTTTCTTCTCCTGTGTCTGCCGCGCCCACACTCGAATGTCTAAGGCCGCGTACACACGACCAAATAAATCTGTTTAAATCGGTCTGTCAGACTGATTTAATCAGATTTGTCTGCTGGGCTATTTCGGTTTGATCGCTGTACACACAATCAAACCAAAATCCCCGCCGGCAGACAGCGCGGTGACGTTGACGCCGCCACATCACCCATGTCACCGCACCAGGAAGTAAAACACTGGTAAAACATTCGTCTGCTGGCAAAATCTGTCTGTCCGCCCGTACACACGATCGAATTTGTCTGCTGAAACGGTCTGGCAGACCGTTTCCAGCAGATAGATTCGATCGCGTGTACGCGTGCCTCTCTCAGTGCTGTGCAGGGGGATTTGGGAGGGAATTTTGAAGCCCAGCAGCCCCAGATACACCCTGGATGAAAGATGCCAATGTCTGAGCCTCCATTCTGGGTGGGTGAGCTTACTATACATCCCCTGTCTGAGTCTCTGCCCTCCCTTCTCTCTCCTGACCTTGAGTTTGTACACTAATGTAAGGGGGGGGGGCTCTGATGTAAGTGGTGCTCTGTGGACTCTGATGTAAATGGGGCTTTGGTGAGCAGAGACCCTCTTAACAGAGTTCCCCTTTAAACCAGAGTCCACAGTGTCCCCCCTTATATCAGAGCCCCCCTTAAATCAGGGTCCCAGAGAACCACTTACAGACTTAGCTGTAAGGGGGAACTCTGCAGATTCATATGTAAATGGAAACTCTGCAGATTCATATGTAAATGCAAACTCTGCAGATTCATATGTAGGAAGAAACTGTGCAGTCTCAGATGTAAAGGGAAACTGTGTGGGTTCAAATGTAGAGAGAAACTCTGCAGATTCTGATGTAATGGGAAACTCTGCGGACTGTGGACATGTATGAAATATATATATTTATAGTGTATACTGCAAAAAAAAATGCATGAGCTGCTAAAGTGTTCAGGTTTGGCTTGAAGAAAAGATGGAAATCCCAGTTTATTTGTTCATTTTGGTTTTCTCCTAAACTCAGTGTTGCTAGTGTTTGTCCCTTCTGTCAGTAGGTGTCACTGGTACCTCTGGTATTAGAGTGAGATGCCACAATAATGCTGATTTATGAATATTTATGAATGTTTATGTTCCCCCAGTAGGAGGTTTATTGCTACTGATGCATGTTGGGAGAGAGCACAACTATTTGGGGTAGACCTTGTGATCTCTCGATCTCTCTGTTCCCCTAGAGTAGACTATGGCCTAAAGAGATGCTGTTGAAATTGGTTGACCCATTAGGCCCATAGCCTCTGTGATAGGAGCTTGTTAGGCCAGAAGCAGTCCTGCCTGATTGAGAAAGAAGCTGTACCAAAATTGAGAGCCAAGAGGAAGACCCTGCCAGAGGAATGAACCAGGAAGTAGGTTGTTTTTCTCACACTGACCTGGTGACTCCCTTGGGAGAATGCATGGTGGTCTAGGGTGGTGCACAGAAGTATTGGAACAAGTACAGAAAAGCCTGCTAGCCAGCTGCAGGAGCTTTCTGCTGGTGTTGGTTTAAAGAAATGATGCTGTTGGATGAGGATCTGGAAGTCTTGAAGTGTTGCTTGGGCTATCTGTAGCCCTTATCCTCCTCTCCTTGTGTGTGTTAAGGAATAAAATCTCTTAAAAGACCATTAAAGTAACTGTTGCCCAATGTTTCAATCCCCCATTTTTAGTCATGGACTCAGCCCTGGGGTGAAATGTTAGCCTAATCTACCACTGGGGGTCCCTTATGTCTCAGGGGGTTAGGGGGTGCTACATGTACTTAGAACAGGTGTATTGCCTGTGTTGTGGCAACACTGCACAAGTGTAAATGGGCCTTGGAAGAGATCTATACTAAGATATAGTAACCCCTCCCTCATACAGTTGGCAGTAAAATAAGTTTACCTATTGGACTGTTTCCCCTCTTTTCACATTCCAGTGATTTTAGATGTATCTTGGGGGACGAATCTCCCCAGCAGGGACACAGATGGCAATAAAAATGTGACATTGGGGTTTATTTACTAAAGGGAAATCCACTCTGCACTACAAGTGCACTGCAAGTGCACTTGTAAGTGCAGTTGCTGTAGATAGCTGTAGGTCTTAGGGGAAGCTCTAAAATTAGGGGAAGCTCTGCTGATTTTATCATCCAATCGTGTGCAAGCAAATTTTTTTTATTTTATTTCCCTTGCATGTCACCCTCAGATGTACAGTGACTGCACTTGCAGGTGCACTTGCAGTGCACTTGTAGTGCAAAGTGGATTTGCCTTTAGTAAATAACTCCCATGGTGTCTAATCCTACTCTACTTATCTACTAGTTTGCTGAGTTTAAACCATAGTTTTGCATTCAGCAAAGCTTAAGATGTCTGATTGAAGTGTTCTAGCTCTAACTATACTTAAGGGATCAGACCAGTGAACAAAGACCACTTCCACGGAGAGTGCAAAAGTCCTTCTCTGCAGCATTGAGGCAGGTGATAGGGTTTTCTACTTTGCCTGTAGCCGCTTTCTAAAGACGATAAACTGTAAAGCCCTGTACACACGGCCCAGCATCTCGTCAGGAAAAAAACGTTGTACAGACACTACATTCAAAAGAACCGCCGTTCTTTTGAATGGAGCGAATGCGGTGACGTCATCGAATATGACAAGCATGCGCTCGTCACATTCAATGTCGTCACCGCCATCTTGCTGCAACCTACCTATGCCTATTAAGCTACCGCGCATGCGTCAAAGTCATTTCAAGCATGCAGGGGTTTCCACAGCGACAGGTAAGTATACACACTCTCGGGTTTCTCAGCAGGAAAACACTGTCGAGAATCACAATGAGAAAATAGAGAGCAGGTTCTCTATTTTTCGTGTCGAGATTTTGGGCAGTTTTCTTGACGAGAAACCTAAAAGCCTTTCTTTACTCGGCAAGAAAGCTCTTCCAGCAGTTTTCTTGCCGAGAAAACCACATGTGTGTATGAGGCTTAAGACTTTGCACACCTCTTTTGGTGCAACTGGTATGTATTATGGTGCACAATAATGTGCATTGCATTAAGGCAGTCCATTCACTTTAAAATGAGGCTACCAAAGCACCAAAGGTTTATGCATGTTTTTTCCGCACACAGGGTGTCCTTTCCCGTTGCAGTGCAGGCGGATTGTGGAGGTGCACCAAAGCAATTTTGATGCTTTAATGTAATTGTTTATTTTTATTTTTTTTATAATTACAATCAGTCACATCAATGTATTTAAGGGACTCCCTTTGACCATCTCTTACCTGTGGAGTTGCTAGAAGTTGTGTTTTTCTGTTCTGCAGGCGGATCTGAAATTTCCACAGTGACAGAGAGTCCCCCTGCTGCTCTCTTCCTTCGTCTGGATCCCTCTGTAATGATCTTTGTGATTCGAATTTTGCTGGCAGGAATCTTCAGGAAGAGTGCCAGGTTCCTCACAAGGTTTTCCCCGTAAAATTGGTCCACTGTCATTGCAGGCAGATTAAAGGCAAGAACAATGAGGGGAGATGTGCGTATTTCCACTGGGGAGGATCCTCGGACCAGGACATACAGCATGTTGTAGTCTCTGTCAAAGAAGTTTTCTCCAAGCACAGAAGAGCTCAGCCGGGGCATATACTGACCTTTCAAACAGATAAAAAATACATTCCATTAAAATGTTGTCTATAGTTTTCTAGTCTCACAAATTTTTGCTTGCCGAGATAAGCAAACTGCTTTGTATGGGTTGGAATTAGTGGAAGATCAGTTTGTTAATTTCCGATAATCATCTCTGTGATTAGAAATCATTAGTTCAGGTGAACTGGATGATCCATGGTTCATGGAGAGAAGTGTGTAGAGTGGAATCGGGAACCCCCTGCAGTAGGAAACCTGTGATCAAGGAGGATGACAATCATTCACCTCGTGGGAAGGAGTAGGAGCTTTTTGTACAACGGGATGTTATAGCCACGGACCTATAGTAGGGTAGTATCATAGTAGTTCCTTAGTAGGGTAGTTATATCCTCTTGTGTGACATTACCCCCCCATTATGGAAACACAATTTCCTAATTAGTATAGATTTATTACTCACTCTGTTGGGTCTGTTAAAGTGGTACTCAACTTCCCCCAAACCCCCATTTTTTTCTACTTTTCTGTAGTGTTGTACAGAAGTGCTCCTCAAAGCATATAACTACCGCCACAGCAAAGCCAGCGTTATCCTGCTGCAATCCACTGTTCAAGTGCCACACAGTGGGTCCATTGCCACCATCTTGGTCTTTTCCAGCTGACTGCATCTTATGGTTGTAGGCAACCAGCTCTGATGATGCACTGGACCAATCCCATGGCCAACCCCCGTACCACCCCCTGGCTTCTCTGTGTTCCAATCTTGCAGCCTCATGGGGGATGTGATGTATGTATACCAGGGGCCACAGAACCAAGTACATGTCATGCTGGCCTAGGACAGAATGGTGTCAGGGCATACAATTAAAAAATAGATAAACTGTCTCAGTTAATACTGGAAAGGTTACACATTTTTTGATTAGTAGATCTTGTAACCCAGATAATCAGAATGTTTTGTTGTCTACCTCCGCCTTGCTGGGGGTCAACAGTAGCCATGCTGTATCCCTGGTCTCTTTTAATATTGTTTCATTAAGCTCCCTGGCGGTATGATTCTTTCAGATTTTAGGTGCTGAAAGCGGTACCATTATTTGCAAGGGAATTTGGCGTTTTATACTGTAGGCTTGTAATTCTTAGGAATAACTCACTTAAATCTATCCAAACAAGAGTCTAATATGCATCCCGGGTATGATTTATTTATTTTTTATTAAAAATTATAATATAATAAATAATTATAAAAAATTATAACAAATAATAATATAATTATAGTAAAAATTATTCAATAATGTAATCAAATCAAAATTACTGAAATTTGCTCAGTTGCAGAATTTTTGCTGTCGTTATTTTTTTTTTATGACGAATTTCCCCATAAATCGCTATCGCTAAATTCTGCAAGTGATTCTGATTTATTATCGCTGTTTTTGCCATAAAGGGACACTTTTGGTTGCTATTGGCAATCTACAGTTTGCAGGGAGAAAGAACAGTTTTTATTATATAAAAGGACATGTAGTGTACAGGGCAGACCACTAGGGAAATGGGGGGTGTGTATTTTATACATACAGTACTGTAATCTATAAGATTACAGTGTACTGTATGTATAGTGTTTGTTTACATTTTTGAATTTGGCACCGTTCTCCGTCCCCGTGCGTCGTAACGTCGCAGGGAACGGAGAACAGCGGCGCGCGGGGACGCTGTGTGAATCGAGCGAGCACCCGCTCGCTCACACAGCGCGGATGCATCGCTGGATCCACGGAGAAGGCAAGTAAACAGTCTCTGTGGATGCTGCGAGGCGAGCCCGAGTCTGATTCGGGGTTACCGATCGTAGCACAGAATTCTAACCCCGAGTCAGACTCGGGAACACCGCCAGGGAGGTTAAGACTGCACAGCAGCAACACCTTCTGGGTCACTGAACAGGTGCACAGATCAGAGTTGTGACATAACATTGCCTTCACTTGTATACCTGTTCCAGGACAATGACACAAAATATTGAAACAGCATAACAGCTGGACTGCTAACATTTGCACAAGGAAGTGAGTGAGTGAGTGAATAATTTATATAGCGCTACAAATGTGAACTGAATCGCCTCTAGGCGCTTGGTATCCATTTCCTTCTATTTTGCTTTCAGAAAAGATGGGTCTTGAGTTTTTTCCTGAAGGCCTGATGATCCTCTTCCGTTCGTATATTAGTTGGTAATGAGTTCCACAGTCAAGGTCCTTGGACTGCAAATCTTCATTCTCCTTTGCTTTTTGTAACGGGCCTTGGGGATCGTCAGGAGGAGTGGGGGCCCATCCATAAGGGACGCAGGGGCGCTGCCCCCCTAATACAATGCACCCAGCCCCTAATCTACATGCAGGGCACTGCATGCATTGATTTCAATGGGGGTGGTGACAGGGTGTTTTGTTCCCCCCCCCCCAAATATACAGCACCAGCCCCCACTGGAGGTCAGCAGTGGGACCCTCCATGTTTGCTTCATGACAGATATCCTCTTACTTCACCATAATGCTACATGCATTGAGAGAGTATTAGTCACACATACACTGATTTACCTTGGTAGGTTGGAGCTTTAAGAGTGAAATCAGAAGATCCCTTCCATTCTATATTAGTTGGGTTTATATAGACATTGTTCACATAAACATCCAGACGCTGAGGATTTGAGAAGTAGATTCCAACAAGAACAGACTAAAAGAAAACAGACATTAGTATGAAAGTGTGATCTATCCAATAGGACTGTGATAAGGTGTAAACATGAGATGAAGATCCTTCAAAGAACCCCCTTGTCATAAAGGCTACCAATGTTGCTAGATCTAGTTTATTATAATTCTAGTTTTTCTTCAATTGTAGTTCAATTCTTTCCAAGAACCCTTTCGCTAATCCAGTGACATCAGTCCAACAGTCCTTCCTCTACTGTTGAGCTGAATGGTACTCATGTAATGCTGTGTGGGTGCTATGTAGTGTTGTAATACTCTAGGCCAAGCGAGCATGATGACGTCATCCAAGTTGACAAATCCATGACAGCCTGGGCTCAGGTGAAGGGATATAAAGGACTCTAGTCATCATTCAACCACGAGGATTGAGGACATTTAGTGATTTATAGTGAAATAATTACTGAAGGGGACAATGCTGAATTGAAGGTGAGTATTGAAGCAAATGCTGCTTTTTATTTTGTCTTTTAATTGGCTATTTTATATTTTGGGTGAAGTTCTGCTTTAAAGCTAGGTTATTAGTTCTGTTGCGATAGATAAATGTAATAACGATATCTGAAACTACCTACCTTTCTCCATGTTCCCCTCAGTGTTGCTCACATAATAAAAAAAAATGAAGATTTTTTTACAAGAGTAGGATAATCTAGCCTGAACTGTGATTGTCTTTCTTTAACAGACATCACAATGTATGCTTATAGTCGTGAGTAGCACTGGAGGGAGCCTGGAGCAGCATTTTCTTCAGTAAAGGTGACTGTTCCTTTATCCATCCCAGCAAGACTTTATGTAAATGTTTGAGTCTAGGAGTATAGTCTAGGAGTATAGTATAGGACCATAGTATAGGAGTATAGTATTAAAATTCAAGGCCACCATTCTGTCATATCTTCAAACACATAAGTGTTTACATTATCAACTTTTTAGATCTTAGTTCCCTAATTTATTTTATTTATGCCGGCACTGTCTTTATCAGCTGTTCTCAACCAGGGTTCCGTGGAACCCTTATGCTTTGTACACGCGTATGGGATTTTCTGATGGAAATCCAGAGTGGAAAGCCAAGAACCTGCCCGGTTCAGTCTTTCCTCTACACACGATCAGTTTTCCTGACTGGAAAACTGCTATGGAGCTTTGGCAGAGAATCCTGGACGTGTGAATGCTCCATCGCAGGAAAACTGCCAAAAAACACTGGACAAAAGTTTTTCTCATCTGAAAAACTGCGAGGAGCATACCCACGGCCGGGATTCCCAACCAAAAGCTCTCCTCACAGTTTTCCCATCAGAAAAACTGATCGTGTGTAAGAAGCTTTAAAGTTGCTCTAGAGCAGCCTTCCTCGACCTTTTCAACACAGAGGAATCCTTTGAAATAACTTTCCAGTCTCAGGGAACAGCTGCTTAAAATGACTATATCTACAACTCATGATATATTAGTGTGAAGGTCAGTGGGAATAATGTTTCTTACACTTGTGGTCATTGGGAAGAGTTGACTCCCTACAGATAGCTAAAAAGATTATTGATGTCAGTGGAAACTTATCTGAGATGCAGAAATTGCTCATTGCTCAAGGAACCCCTATTAACCTCCGGAGGATATTTTGGGTTGCATGGAACCCTGGTTGAGAAACCATGCCTTAGACTTGCTAGGGGTTCTTTGAGCTGTGGCTGCATGCCCTCCCTTTTGATGATGCCTGTATAATTATAGGGCCAACGCCACGTGGTAGAGCCAACAGCATGACACCAATTATCTTTTTAGCTTCTATAAGGATGCTGTTTTTATTACCACACAGAATCTTACACAGAATCTTGAGGGTGTCAGCTGGACATATATCTCAATATGTTTTTATCATATGCTACAGCTGTACTGAGGGCTATAAACCTTCCTATACCGATTAGAGAGTATTTCTTTGGACTTAAAAGATGTGCCATGTCTTTAATTCAATTATGATGAAGTATAAAACATGTTTTTGAAGCCACGATGAAGACTAGCCACTCTTAAAATCTTTATTCTAGAGCAGGGGTCTCAAACTCAAATTATCTGTGGGCCACTGGAGGTATAAGCTGGGTGAGGCTGGGCCACATCAAGTATTGGACCAAAATTTTAAACACTCACTCTTCTCCATTCTTCTTTCGGCACTGCCAGCCAATCACATAGATTAGCGCTCAGTCAATTAGGGCAGTGAGACAATATTCGCTCAGCCCTGATAGGCTGAGCTCTTGTTCCACCCACAGAAATTTCCTATCAGGGCTGAGCGAATATGGTTTTACATACATATAATGCCCCCATCATGTGCCCCTCACATATAATGCCCCATCATGCACCCCTCACCATCCACCAATAACACCCCCCACCAGCAGTAGCACCACCATCATCCACCAGCAACACTCCCATTCCCCCTACCCCCCTGTGGTAATAGCATGAGCTGACAGATGTTGGGGGGTGCTACTGCTGAAGGGGGGTTTGGATGATTGAGATCCACCAGCAACACCCCCCCCCCATCCACCCTACCCCCCTGTGGTAATAGAATGAGCTGACGGATGATGGGGGTACTACTGTTGGGGTAGGGGGGTTTTGTTGGATGAATGGGATGCTATTGCCAGGGCAGTAGCACCGCCACCATCCACCAGCAACACCCCCAATCGCCCTACCCACCTGTGGTAATAGCATGAGCTGACGGATGATGGGGGTGCTACTGCTGGGGGGGGTGTTGGATGATTGGGATGCTACTGCAAGGGCAGTAGCACCCTCATGGTATTACCACAGGGGGGGGGTGTTGCTGGTGAATGATTAGGGTGCTACTGTTCATCAACACCCCCCAACCCCCCAGCAGTAGCACCCCCATCATCCACAAGCAACACCCCCCCATTCCTCCTACCACCCTGTGATAATAGCATCAGCTGAAAGATTATGGGGGTACTACTGCTGGGGGGTTGGGGGGTGTTGATGAACAGTAGCACCCTAATCATTCACCAGCAACACCCCCCCCCCGTGGTAATAACATGAGGGTGCTAGCCTCCCAATCATCCAACAACAACCGCCCCCCCCCAGCAGTAGCACCCCCTATTCCCCCTACCACCCTGTGATAGCATCTGCTAACCATCCCCCCCCAGCACCCCTTTTTAGCATCAGCTTTTGTCATTACACATCTGGCATTACAGTAGCAGCAGCTTACTTTGAAGGACGCTGCTGACGAGGGCGGGGGCGCTCAGCGCTTCTGAGAATCTTCGCTTCAGTGCGGACGGGCGCGTGACGGCAGCTCCGCCCTACGCTGCTGACGTCACATGACGCACACCCCTGCTTTGCCGGAACAAAGATGAGTACAGGGGGGGGGATGCAGGGAAAGGGTACCGCGCTGCGCTGCAAAGTATGACACTGTCCGGGGGGTGGGCTTGTCAGCGGGCCGCAAAATCTCGGTCTGCGGGCCGCAACTGGCCCGCGGGCCGGGAGTTTGAGACCCCTGTTCTAGAGGAACCCTTGCGAAAACAAATTCCATTTTCGGGGAACTGCTGCCAAAATTATTTAACTGGTGACCACTGAGTAAAATGTCTCTAACACTGGTGGCAGAGGTAGCTGTATTAGTGTACTTGTTACAAAAACAATTCAGTACTGTCTGTCATACTTTTTGTATTTGCACTAATATCCGAATTTTCAGGACAAGCTTTCTGGATGTACACCTTATTCAAGGTCCAAGCAGTATTAATGGAAGAAGGGGATACACCCCAAAAGCTTGTCCTGAAAAAAATTGATGTTATTGCCATGTCCCAAGGGTTTTTCTGGAGAATAAAGCTTGAGAATGGCTTGGTCTTCATTGTTGCTTCAAAAACATGTTTTGAATTTCATCACACATGAATTAAAGACATGGCACATCTTTTATGTCTATAGAAATACACTCTAATCTGTATGAAGGTTTATAGCCAATAGTACAGCTGCAATATTTGATAAAACATATATTGAGACATATGCCCAGCTGGTATTTCAAGATTCTTTGTAAGCACAGGGGCAAAATAAATTCTTATGCATCCTATTTACCAAGGTCAGTCTGTTAGTCAATAAGGAAGACATCATGCCCAAATGCTACATAACCCTCTTGTTGGTGAACTTACTTTGGAGTTGTCTGTGTTAAGTAGCTTAAGGCGCATGCTCTGGGGGCTGGTGCTTGTGAAATAGATATCAAATGACTTGTTTGTTGCCACTATGGAGTGAAATAAAGAAACTCTTTTTTGACAGGTATATCCATTGCACCAGCCATGGTCTTGAGGCCCTGTAAGAAGAATAAAACGTAGATCTGTACGGGTAACCAACACAATACACAAACATGGGACAGGAGATGTCATGAATACAGAGAGTTTTATATTTTAAAGTGGTTATAAAAGGTAAAAATATGTATTTTTTGTAAGGAAATTTTTTTAAATGTTGCTCCCCCTAGCCCCCTGAAACACTTACCTGAGCCAGATCTTGATTGAGCGCTGTGCCCCTCTGTAGCAGCTCTTCTGCCCTCTCTCTCTTCTCACAGGAAATTATGCAGCAGTAGGAACTGTTGGCTCCTGCTGCTGTCAGTCAAATCCTGTGAGGAGGAAGTGGAGTGCAGGGCTGAGCCACACTATGTGTATCTATGGATGCACACAGCCAGGCTCAGGCTCAAGCCTGCATGTCTGCCCCCCATGGCAAGCGATTTGCTATGGGGGCAGATGGCAAAGAGCAGGAACGGAAAGTGTAGATGGGGGAACCCAGAAAAAGAGGTTTGGTGCCTCTCTGTGCTAAACAATTGCATTGAGCAGATTATTAAGGCATGACATGTTTGTTATTAAAAAAGTTACTTTAAGTAGATTTCAACTTTCATATGTAAACTGACATTTTCCATGGCAGTTTTTATCCTAACTGGTGGATATAGGGAAGCAATCACAGCTCTTAGTACTGACGCTTTAATGCGTGAGACCTGCAGAGAAAAGACTACGTGTTGAATGTCATAATCAGGGTGTAAATCAAAGTGAGTCATCAATGGGCTGTGTAACGGTCACCACCGTTTATGACCTTCCATCCAGCCACGACAAGCTTATCTGACACACTGCGACAATCCTGCATACACGATCCATATAATTTCCCATAATCAAGACGAGACTCAGCTCTGCACTTGGTTTCAAAGATATGAACACTTTAATGGTATCTTAGCTTGCTTTTTATACAGTACAAGATGTTACAGCCAATCACAGGACAATGCCATCTCCACCCCCCTATTCACACACTGAGGCTAATTATCTAATCCGTAGCTAGACATCTGGGCACCGCATCATCAATAGACTTCAATTAACCTTGAATAATACACAATAGTGTAAACAGAGAGCTTCACACAATGAAAGAGTCTTTCTTGCAATTAACACCTTTTCAACAGAATGTGTCTTTCACATTGAAGAGCCAACCTCACTTAACATTTCAATAGTCGGTTACACAGAGGTATGAGTCACTCTGGTCCACATGAAATCACCTGCAATATGAATTATTATTAATGTCCCATCTCATGTAATACATGAATTATGATTCTTTGTCACCCTATGGCCCTAGTGGACATAAGGTGACCCTAGACATAGGAGAATCTCAGTCTGTCACGGTTCATTCCTTTACAGGCTGTATTCCAAATTCTATCTGAATATATTCCAATAAAATACAGGAGTGTATTCTTGAATGGTTTGGGATCCTCTTTACCAGGATCTCATAAGAATGCCTAGTGTCATCACCCACACCAGAAGCCACAGTGTCGTGTATTTTATTCCTTTTTTGGGGTGCTATGTTAATAACCACACCATTTTCTTTCAAAGTCCACTTTAATTTGCAGGATTAAATTAAAGGAGTGATATACTGATAAACTGCTAGTGTCTGAGAGACCGAACCCGACTATCTTTGAGGTGGTAACTTTATGACAGCTTCAGCGGGATGTCCCCACACTGCAAGGGTTAAAGGCTTGTTTTTATCTAATACCATGTACACACGATTAGATTTTTCGACAAGAAAAGTCGGATGTGAGCTTTTGGTCCAAAATTCCGACCGTGTGTAGGCTCCATCGGACTTCACTGTCGGAATTTCCACCAACAAAAATTATAGAGCTGGTTCTCAAATTTTTCGCGGACAAAAATTCCGATCCTCTGTGGTAATTCCGACGCGCAAATTTCTGACGCATGCTCGGAAACAATTCAACGCATGCTCGAAGCATTGAACTTAATTTCCTCGGCTCGCCGTAGTGTTGTACGTCACCGCGTTCTTGATGGTCGAAAGTTCAGAGAACTTTTGTGTTACCGTGTGTATGCAATCCAAGCTTGAGCAGAACTCTGTTGGAAAAACCATCCAAGGTTTTCCTGGCGAATAATCCGATCATGTGTACGTGGCATAAGAGTCCGGGAAAATGAATTTTACTTACCTGATCCTCCGCTTCTGCAGGATCTCCCGCGCTCCATGACCAGTCCCTGCAGCCTCTTTCCCCCCCATGTTCCTCTGGTCCAATGCCCTCTGATATCATCAGTACTAACTGGACTGCTTTGGACATGGGGATGCTGAGGAACACTCCATTGCTGGAGAATAGGGGAGTCATCTACCAGGGGAGTGGAGGATTGGCAAGTAAAAGTGTTTTTGGGGGGTCTCCTAGACCTAAAAGACCATTTAACCATTTGCAGTGTGGGAGCAGCTTCACTGCAAGGGAGCATTTTTACTTTTTCCAGAGTTGGGCTGCAAGTAGTTAAAACCCTTGTAATAAAGCCCAAAGAGTGCACTGTATATGACAGTTTAATGCTTAACCACATGTACGGTTTAATTGTTTGCTACTTTATGTTCTTCAGACTAAAGCTGGCCATACATGGTTTGGCCAAATTTCAATCCATGTGTGGCCGTTTAACCAAAGTCGATCTACGAATCAATGAACTTCTGTTCAACTGCCCTTTCGATATATTCTCACACAATCAGTGCTTTAGACTACAGTGCTGATCTGTGTATTCTGAAGACGGGAGAGTATCCCCACTATCAGAATGCAATGACACAGTGGGGAGGATTCCTGCATCCAATGCGGGTGGATGGGTGAATAGGGTCAGGTTCTTTGTTCAGCCTGCTGATGAAGAAAGAAAAGTTGATGGCAATATACTGTATATGAGTATTTAGTAGACTGCATTATAACTGAGTGTGTTTATTCTTCCTGCAAAACACACCTAACAGCTGCATAAAAGAGAAATCGCTGTGTGACCCACAACAACCAATCAAAAATATATATTTATTTTTGTATTTTGTATAACAGCTGGAGTATGATGTGCATACCATTTATGAGATCTAAATAGCCATCTCCCAGCACGGCTACTGGGGAAAGTCGCCTTGTCTCTGTATCTGCGTCCAGACTTTCAATGACAAGCATCTCATAATTCAATCCAAAACATTTATAGGCCTCCCAGGATGATCTGTACACACAGGTACTATCTCTGATGATTCCTTAATAAAAGACAAGCAGACGGAAACATTATTACAAAAGATACCGTACAAATAAACCATTTAAAGAGAAATGTTTTATTTTGAACTAATGAGTATCTATAAGAATCATTATGAATAATGTGACAAAGGAGTTCAGGGGAGAAAAACAAAAAGGGTCCACTGGCACCTTCACCACTTTGTTACAACAGGGAGTCATGAAATCCAGATTTTACCTACAGCACCACCTGCAGGTGAACTCTGGTATTTCAGTCCATTTAAGCAAAAGTAACCTGCCATTATTCAGACTAATGGATTGGTGTAATTTAATAAAATGTTTACCTTCATAGGGAGCCACCTGTGATACCGGTATGCGGCTTCCGTTGAGACTGGTGAGCATTACTGTCGGAATTCTGTAATCTCCAAGTCCATATCTCCTGTCTCCATTCCACTGCCATTCTGACTGTGGTACTACAGCACCTATGTTCCCCAAGAAGGAACCATCAAGATCTTTCAAGAGGGTCTTCCTCTTTGCATCACAGGTCATGTCCACACAGTCTGATGGGTTCGCTTTGCTGTATAAAAATAAACATTTCAGAGGAACCAAGAAATAAGGCCATAGATGAAAAAGTCTAAATTGTGACGAGTTGCACAACACAGAGCAAGTGATGCCTTGAAAGGGATTAAAATAAAAATGTACCCTATAATCTTGGCTTCCTAATGATGATATTGTCATATTGACCTTTAAGAAGACAAGGCAAAGACCAGTGCTCCGCCTTTATTAAAATTAAAAAAAAATGCTACTTTCTTTGCACTTGTCAACCTATAATAATAAAAACAAAGCTGTGCAGAGTACTATTTACCAAAAGTCTGTAAAACATAAAAGTCATGTGTGTGTATGTATATATGTACAATATATGTACAATATACACACACACACAGAGTATTATTTAGGTAGGCAAAAAATAGGTCAAAGAGGTATCTTCAAGTTACTGATGCATGCTAACACTGATTTGGCCTTAGCACCTAGACTATGATGAGCTCTGACCACAAGAGGGGTAAAGGTTAACCTCCCTGTAATTCTTAGGAATAACTCACATAAATCTGTCCAAACAAGAGTCTAGTAGACATCTTGGGTATAAAAAAGTTTAAAAGCAAAATTATAAATTATAATATAATAAATTATAAATAATTATAACAAATAATAACATAATTATAATAAAAATTATTTAATAATGTAATCAAATCAAAATCCCTGAAATTTGCTCAGTTGCAGAATTGTCTCTGTCATTACTTCTATTTTTTATGACAAATTTCCCCACAAATCGCTATCGCTCGATTCTGCAAGTGATTATAATTTATTATCGCTATTTTCTAGCTGCTCTAAAACCACTTTTGACATAAAGGGACACTTTTGGTTGCTATGGACAATCTACAGTTTGCAGGAAAAAAGAACAGTTATTATTTACAAAAGTACATGTAGGGCACAGGACAGACCACTAGGGACAAAGGGTTTGTGTATTTTTTACATACAGTACTGTAATCTATAAGATTGTATGTGTTTATTTCGTTTTTTTTAACTTGGCACCGATCTCCGCCCCCGTGCGTCGTAACGTCACAGGGAACAGAGATCGGCGGCACACAGGCACTGTGTGAATCGAGTGAGTACGCTGCTCGCTCACACAACGGGGAGGCTTTGCAGGATCCAGGGACAAGGTAAGTAACTTTGACTGTGGATGCTGCATGGCGATCCCGAGTTTGGCTCGGGGATACCGCTTTTAGTACTGAAATCTTACCCAGAGCCAGACTCAGGAATACCGCCAGGGGGGTTAAACAAACCAAGTATTTTATCTTCCCAACATCTATCAAACACTGGTAGACTCTACCTTTAAGAGAATAGTGAAGCTGAATCATTATTATTGATGGATGAAGTTGCCAAGTAGAACTTACCTCACATCTGGTCGGTGGATGAAGACTTTCTGGTCTTCCGTACTGTCCACTAGCACCAGTCTGGAGACTTCTATGGGGTGCTGCAAGTCTTCACTCTCAGGGTTGGTCATCAACATCACATTGGCCTCTCCAGAGCACACATTTTTGTAGCTGACAAATATTGTATCTGAAAATGCAACAACGCTTCTAATAAATGTATGGCAGTAAAAGACATAAAATACACAAGACATCAGTAATGTACATAACATAAAATAGTCAAAAGTATACTAAAAGGTTCTCAGACAAATAACCAAATAATCAAGTTACTTCAATTATGCATTCATTAAAGAGACCCTGTGATGGAGGAAAAATGTAACTGTTCCAGGTATACAGTGCTGGCCATCTTTTCATGGCCAAATGTTGTCAAAACTACCTGTCCCCACATTCTAAGTTGTCAATCACTATGATGGAACGGTCTCACTGGCCAAAATGAATGCACAGGAGGCAGGAAGAGGTGGGCACGTTTTACTACTATTAATTAGTATGGAAAATTTACTTGTCAGAATATCCCAACATTCAGCCATTTCAGGAGGGTATGGGAGGTTTTTGTAGGTATACATACAATAGCTTTGGGTTTTTCCCATAGGAAAATCCTTTGTTTAGTAAATCACAGCCTGGAGAAATGTCTGAATCTGTATGTATACAAGCTTCCCTTAATCTGTTGCACAGCAACACTCAGATTGGAGTGGAAGGGTCAAAACTCGACATCAATCAGAGCTCTTTTGGATTGCATAGAGATGACCTCATCAATGAGCTGCTACTCTTTCTCTATGCAAAAAAGATGGTTAACTTGGATGGAAAGTTTGATTAAGGAAGCTAAATTGAATTCAAAAATGTTTCTTATAGTCATCCCTCAGATAGATGAGTGCCAGTTACCCTTGCTTTTTAACTATGTGCATGCAGCATGCTTGCCACCATGGGAATATAGAAGAAAATATGCATGGAGCAAATACTGAGGTTAGAGGGTGATTTACTAAAGCCAAATATGCTGTAGTGAAGTTGCATTAGTAAAAGCTTAGTAAATGTGGTGAAATTTCACTTAGCAGAGAATACCCAATCACATTCAAAGAAAATATTTTTAAAAACATCAATTTTATTTGCACATAATTGGATAATGAAAGTAATCAGAGCTTTCTCTTACTTACTAAGCTCTGGGGCAAAGTAAATAGCCTATTTCCCTTTAGTAAATCAACCCTTATGTAGCTTAGATTATGATTTATGTATTCAGCTTCAATTACATTATAAACATGCATGTGAACATTAAGAGCAGTTATGACTGTATAAGGTCCTATGTATGATTACCTTCCACGGTCATTAGTCCACTGATTGCATTGTAGCTCATTACTCCTGCCATAGGGTGCTGTGGTGCCGCGTTATGACCAGAAACAAAGTTTGGCCAGCAGATGCCACTTCTGCCACCTGGTAGGGAAAATACAATGCATACAGTATCACATTTTGTAGCTATACACTTGCACAAGAAAGAACAAGTTCTGAGAAAAATTTAAATTCCTACAATAGATTGTACTATGCCATGTAACAACTTTTATAACTATAAATATAACCGCATCAACTGGTGGTAAAATAATATGTTTACACAATTTAATCTCCTTCAATATCTGTGATCGATGATCGCAGGTAGGTCACACTTTTCTTAATTTCAATAACTGTCCACAAAATGAATATGGGGGGGGGGGGGGCGTGCTACATTCCCCAAGTATAAGCAAAAAAAAAAAAATAACGTTAACATCTTATTCCTGTGCCAAAAAAATGTAAGATATACTGTTTGTGATGTCACCACATCTCCTCTAAAATCCTAACTATGTCTGGCCACTAGGAGGAGTGATCTGGGAGTCAGCCAATTGATGGCAATGGGGGTGTGTAAGGCACAGGGCAATCCACAGACAGGATCCACTCATTGCAGACAGCATCGAAGGTCCAGAAACATCCATGGTCACCCAGTTTAAGGAGAAGGAGAAGCTTTGACTAATTTCCAGTTCCAGAAACTTCTGCTGCTAGTAAGCTCTGCAGATCCCATCTTTAATATATTCAAGGAAGGTTGTGCTATTTGTTAAGATTCTGCTTGGCTTAAAGGAGTTGTAAAGGGAAATATTTTTTTGCTGAAATTACTGTTTACAGGGTATAGAGACATAATAGTTAACTGATTCCTTTTAAAAATTATTAAAAATAGATAAAAATCAATCATATAATGTGCCTGCAGTTTCAGTTTAGTTTTTCATCTAGTTTCATGCTTCTGTGAAGGACAGAGACACAGAGCCAATACAGGGCAGTGTTTGTTTTTAAAATGAAACTGATTGGTTCTGATGGGTTTTAGACACACAGTCATCACACCTTCTTGATTAGAGACCACAGAGAGAAGCTCCCAGTACTTTTTTCATAAGGAAACAGACAACCAGGAAGTGTGCAGAACAAAGAAGGATTACAGAAAAAAAAAAACGAACAATGAGGACATGAAACCAGGACTGCATTAGGGTAAAAGAAGCTATTTAGCTAAAAAAAAAGTTTCCTTTAGTGACCCTTTAAGCATTTCTTTTGTTTGGGAAGATTATTTGTTCTGATCAGAGTTCTGCTTTCAGTCCTGTTCTGCATCCAGCTAGGAAGGAGTTATTGTCTTGGTGTTTTGGCAAACACCAGAGAATTAAATGACCCAACACCTGCTGTGGCAATTATTTAGGTTCCCACTCTTCCTGTTGGATTTTGATTTATTTTACATTGTGGAGAATGCAATAGGAGGGTTGGAATGTGGATGGGAATGCCCAAATCTCCCAGATGGAGAGGAGTAGTCAGGAATTATGGGAAGGAGATCCCACTGATAGAGTAATCAACATAGACCAAGATATAGGCCGGAGACTGACCCTCAGGGCCCATTTACATGAATGGTACTTAGGCAACTCACCCGTGCAATACTAAATGTTGCCTTTGGGCCCTTTCACATGGGCTGTCCGATCAGGTACACCTGTCAGTTTTTCAGATGGACCTGATCGGACCCTGCAGTCTCTTCTATGGCGTGGCGGATGTCATCGGACATAGGTCCGAGAAAACCCACCGCTCTGTATGTCTGCTGACACCCACCTCCATTTGATCCGATCCTGTCTGCCAAAACCAGACAGATGGTGGAACTATTTTCCATTTGTGTGGCGGATCGTATAGAAATGGACAGGTCCCCATAGAGGAGAGCGGGACTGTGTTCATGTCCATTTAGCACAGTGAAGCGGACACAAACCTGTCATCCACCTGCTTAGTGGGGATTGGCGGAGCAGCAGAGATTTGCTTATTTTGACACAGATTTATGTCACTTTATTATAGCTATCTATAGCTAGCACCTCAACTATTCATCACCTTTTAAGCCTACTGTCTATGCCCCCATTATGGAGATTCACACTCTTTATTTGTCCTGTCTACCATTATCACCGACAGTGAAAGTGAAAGAAAACCCCAACTTTCAGGTTGTCCCCAGAATATTAATATAAGGGAAAACTTCCACTGGGGACACAAGTTCTGGTGACAACCCTTATTTAGGTGGGATTTCCTCTTACCTTTTTTTGGTGATTGGAAGTGAAGGAAAATGTCCTTAACCTCCCTGGCGGTGTTCCCGAGCGTGACTCGGGGTGTTTTTTTCTTGCAAAGATCGGTATCCCCGAGTCACGCTCGGGGAAGCTATGCAGAGCCTGCAGCGCGCGCTGGCTTACCTTCTTCCTGGATCCAGCGATGCATCCACGCTGTGTGAGCGAGCGGGTGCTCGCTCGATTCACACAGCGTCCCCGTGTGCCGCCGAGCTCCGTTCCCTGCGACGTTACAACGCACGGGAGCAGAGAACGGCGCCAAATTCAAAAAAGTAAACAAACACTTTACGTACAGTATACTGTAATCTTATAGATTACAATACTGTATGTAAAAAATACACACCCCCATTGTCCCTAGTGGTCTGTCCTGTGCCCTACATGTTCTTTTATATAATAAAAACTGTTCTTTCTGCATGGAAACTGTAGATTGCCCATAGCAACCAAAAATGTCCCTTTATGTCAAAAATGGTTTTAGATCAGCTAGAAAACAGCGATAATAAATTATAATCACTTGCAGAATTTAGCAATAGCGATTTGTGGGGAAATTCGTCATAAAAAAAAAAAAATAATGACAGCAAAAATTCTGCAACTGAGCAAATTTCAGTGATTTTGATTTGATTACATTATTGAATAATTTTTACTATAATTATATTATTATTTGTTATAATTTTTTATAATTATTTATTATATTATAATTTTTAATTAAAAAAATAAATAAATCATACCCGGGATGCCTATTAGACTCTTGTTTGGATAGATTTAAGTGAGTTATTCCTAAGAATTACAAGCCTACAGTATAAAACGCCAAATTCCCTTGCAAATAATGGTACCGCTTTCAGCACCTAAAATCTTAAAGAATAATACCGCCAGGGAGGTTAATGGGACACATATGACAAATAAACCTGACAGGGGTTATAACCCATCCTTGCTCTATCTAAAATAAAAATAAATAAAAAAGTTTTGCCTTTAGTTCTATTTATTTTGGAGTTTACCTGTCAGAGGTCTGTGACTGCGATGTTGGTCAGAAAATAGGATGTTGGGGTCACTGTTTGTGAGAATATCAGTGCAATCAAAGTTGGGACTGCTTCCAACAAGCAGAGATTTCTGGAAAAAAAAACAGAACAGCTTATTGTAAAAGGGCAGTAAAGAGTAATTAAACATTGCCAGGTGGCTTGATAAATCAAAATTGCAATTACAGTTGGGATTTATTTATGATATTTACAAGAAACAATTAAAAGTTTCAAGAGGGTGTATAGAGAACTGACTATATTTAAAGGCTAAGTTCATCTAAGGCCACGTACACACGATCAGACCGGTCCGATGAGACTGGTCCGACTGACCGTTTTCATCGGACCACGATGAAGTGGTCTGATGGTCTCATGTGCGTACACACCATCAGTCCAAAATCCCATCGGGCCAGAACACGGTGACGTAGAACACAATGACGTGCTGAAAAAACGAAGTTCAATGCTTCCAAGCATGCGTCAACTTGATTCTGAGCATGTGCGGGTTTTTGGTCCAATTCTTTTGTGTACTAACCATCGTTTTGGTCCGTCGGACAGATTTTAAAGCAAGTTTTAAAACTTTGGTCCGACGGACAACGGTCCGATGGGCCGTACACACCATCAATTTGGTCCGATGAAAGTGGTCTTCAGACCAGTTTCATCGGACCGGTCTGATCGCGTGTACGCGGCCTGAGACTGAACTTAGTTTTTAAAGGCTAATTTCACCTTTGTTCACTTTTTTTTTCTAAATTCAGCTCCCCTATGTATCAATATATCATTAATGTACTTTTTTTGCAAAAATATCAAAGCATTCCATAAAATCTACACACTTACTTTACTGTCCTCCATCCATGTTTCCAAAGGTATCTATTGCTTCTGTCTTACGTCTTTACAGACTGTAGGTCATGACACCAGAAGGAGTCGACCAGCTGACCTCATTAGCACACACCCTGCATCATCCACCCTCCCATTCCTAGCTGAACATGTTTTAAATTAAATGTAATCAATCAGTGATCACCCTTCTCAGCAAATACACAATATACAAATAGATTGCATAGTGTATGGCCATATTTATACAAGTACATACGAGGAAGTGGACAGAAACACTCAGCTGTGCAGCTGGGAGTGGGAGGGTGATAATGCAGGATGTGTGCTAATGAGGTCAGCTGGTCAACTCCTTCCTGTTCCATGACCTACAGTTTGTAAGGACATAAGACAGAAGCAATAGATTCGTTTGGAAACATGGATGTAGGACATGAAGGTATGTGTCTGTAGATTTTATGGAAAGCTTTGATATTTTTGCAAAGAAAGTACATGATGCTATATTGGTACATATGGGAGCTGGTATAAAAAAAAAAAAATGGTGAACAAAGGTGAATTTATTTATTTCCTAATACCATTGACATTGATGATAGGTGGTGACACTGCCTCCCAATCATGATTAATATACACAGCTGGAGCAGATATATATTGTATTTTTGGAGCTTTTTTTATGGCCCGTACACACAATCAGAATATCGGACAAAAACAGTCGTCCGAGGAAGTTTTGTACAATTTTCGGATCGTGTGTACACTACTTTCAAGAGCCGATCACGACAGTTCAAGCGATATTATATTCTTCGATCAGACAATGCTACATCGTACGGTTTTTGTTTAGTCAGTATAGTTGTCCCCCGAAAATACCATACATTACAACACATGACATCACTTCCGATTTTTTTTCCTGTCGTATGAGAATTTTCGTTTACTTTATTAAACTAAAAAGCGAAAAAAGATTATATATATAAATATTCAGATCGTGTGTATGGGCCATTATATTGGTGGTTGGGGATGGCAAAACCAAATCGGTGAGCCTGGTTTTTATCACCCCCTTTAGGCTACATTCATACCAGCGCTTAGAGCCAGTACAAATAGTAGTGTCATGAATTAGAGATTTCTGTTGCGGCTCTCAGCAGGTAGGTGTAGCCACCAGCCCTGTTAACCTCAATGACAGGTCACAAAAATTACAGACAGTATAGATAGCAAAATACATAATTTTTTAAAAACACAATGATTAAGAAATGATTAAACATATGATAATACATACATAGGTCCACTTATTAAGTGTGAGTGGTACACATAATTACAGGGGTCTATTTACTAATGTTTTGACCCAAGATTAAAATAATTTTCACCCAAGATTTACCCATATTTCTACTTTAATCGTATGTAAAAACAATTGGTAAATCTTCACAATGTTTTTGCAAATATTGGGTAAAAAAACATGAAAAACAGACCTCTAAGGCCCCATACACACTATTAGATTTTTTGCATATTTTTGATTTCAGATTTACCAAAACATGCTGTGCAAGGGCCTGCCTGATTGTATACAAATTGAAACTCTTAGGCCCCGTACACACGCTCAAACTTATCCGATGAAAACGGTCCGACGGACCGTTTTCATCGGATATGTCTGCTGGGCTGTTTTGGTCTGATGGTTGTACACACCATCAAACCAAAATCCCCGCCGGCAGACAGCGCGCGGTGACGTGGCGGTGACGTTGACGCCGCCACGTCACCGAACCAGGAAGTAAAA
The DNA here is from genome assembly GCA_029574335.1 of Rana kukunoris. Lineage (NCBI taxonomy): Eukaryota > Metazoa > Chordata > Amphibia > Anura > Ranidae > Rana > Rana kukunoris. The sequence continues at coordinate 433,797,359 of CM056053.1, read as the reverse complement.
TACTTCCACGCATGCGTCAAATCCATTTGACGCATGTGCGTACAGATATGTCCGCTGGTTAGTGTACTAACCAGCGGACATGTTGGACGGACGGGTTTCCAGCAGACAAGTTTTAAAGCATGCTTTAAAACTTGTCTGCTGGAAAAACCTGTCTGCTCGCCCGTACACACGATCGGATTTGTCTGCTGAAACGGTCCGTCGGACCGGTTTCAGCAGATAAATTCGATCGTGTGTACGCGGCCTTAAAGTTTGACCTCATATTATAGGGTTTTGGTAAACCTGAAGACAAAAATCTGCAGAAAATGTAATAGTGTATGGGGCTTTAGTCTGACACCTTGAAGGGGTGACTACAAATAAAACATTTTTCAGAGTGTTAGATCCTGGCCCACATATTAGCTAATCTTAGTAAAGATAGATGAAATGTCATGTGGTTTTATTTAATGATCTGCAAATGATCTGGACTATTTATTTCCACAGAGATGGGACAATATTATAGATTTTTATTAAGTTTTGAGATAAGGGATAACATTTTGGTGAAACTGACTTTGTTGTAAATTTATTGTTTTTTTACTTTTTGCTATAATAAATATCCCCCAAAAATATATAAAAAAAAACATTTTTTTTCCTCAGTTTAGGCCGATACGTATTCTTCTACCTATTTTTGGTAAAAAAAATCGCAATAAGCGTTTATCGGTTGGTTTTCGCAAAATTTATAGCGTTTACAAAATAAGGGATAGTTTTATTGCATTTTTATTAATTTTTTTTTTTTTACTACTAATAGCGGCGATCAGTGATTTTTTTCGTGACTGCGACAATATGGCGGACACTTCGGACAATTTTGACACATTTTTGGGACAATTGTCATTTTCACAGCAAAAAATGCATTTAAATTGCATTGTTTACTGTGGAAATGACAGTTGCAGTTTGGGAGTTAACCACAGGTGGCGCTGTAGGGGATGTGTGACCTAATGTGTGTGTTTACAACTGTAGGGGGGTGTGGCTGTAGGTGTGACGTCATCGATCGCGTCCCCCTATTACAGGGATGACGCGATCGATGCTACGGCCACAGAGAAGCACGGGGAAGCCGTGTGTACACACGGCTCTCCCCGTTCTTCCGCTCCAGGGACGGATCGCCGCACTCCAGCGGCGATCGGGTCCGCGAATCCCGCGAATCCCGGTATACGTTGATGTGCCCAGCCGTGCCATTCTGCTGACGTAAATGTGCAGTAGGCGGTCCTTAAGTGGTTAAAGCTTCCATATGCAAAATATTGAATTTTCTTTAAAATTGTCGCTCTATTTTTGTTTATAGCGCAAAAAATAAAAACCGCAGAGGTGATCAAATACCACCAAAAGAAAGCTCTATTTGTGGGGAAAAAAGGACGCCAATTTTGTTTGGGAGCCACGTCGCACGACCGCGCAATTGTCAGTTAAAACGACGCAGTGCCGAATCGCAAAAAGGGGCAAGGTCCTTTACCTGCATTTTGGTCCGGGTCTTAAGTGGTTAAATTTTGCTACACAGTATATATATATATATATATATATATATATATATATGTACACACACACAAACACACACATATATATTTTTTTATGTAACGTAAATGTTTATTTTGCATATATACATATACATATATATATATATATATATATATATATAAGCTGCTTAGGCAAAAAAAAAACTTTGCATTACATCATTACATTAAATGAAAAAAATAAATAAAAAAAAACGATAACAATAATGAGTTTAACAAGGGGCTGACATTTGGCAAAAGAACACAATTCGGAAGGTTAGAATGAGTTTCTGTAACCCATAGAAGCCAATTAAAACCTATTGTTTCCCTATAAACCACCAAAAACCACAGTAATTTTTGCTGAAATTTAAAAGATATGAAGACTAGGGGCTTGATTCACGTACGAGTTACGCCGGCGTATCTCCAGATACGCCGTTGTAACTCTGAGTGAGCGGCGTCGTATCTATGCGCCTGATTCTTAGAATCAGTTACGCATAGATTTGTCTTAGATCCGACCAGCGTAAGTCTCTTACGCCGTCGTATCTTAGTTGCATATTTACGCTGGCTGCTAGGTGGCGTTTCCGTCGATTTACGCAAATGCAAATGAGCTAGATATGCCAATTCAGGAACGTACTTGCGGCCAGTCGTATTTTTTTACGTCGTTTGCGTAAGTCTGGCATTAAGTTACCCCTGCTATATGAGGCGTACATAATGTAAAGTATGGACGTTGGGCCGGTGTAGAATTTTCCGTCGTTTACGTTGTTTGCGCAGCGAATAGGGGTTTGCGTTATTTCCGTTCACGTCGAAACCAATGAGTATTTGCAGCGTAATTATGAGCATGCGCACTGGGATACGTCCACGGCCGACGCATGCGCAGTTCATTCGGCGAGTCATTTACGTAGGGTCACGGTTAATTTCAATACAACACGCCCCCTACATGCCTAATTTGAATTACGCGCAATGCCGGCAAATTTACGCTACGCCGCCGCAACTTACAGAGCAAGTGCTTTGTGAATACAGCACCTGCCTGTAAAAGTTGCGGAGGCGTAGCGTAAATAGGATACACTACGTCCGCACAAAAATACGCTCTTATACCTAAATCTAGCCCAATATGAATAGATATGAATTTCACTTGTCCCCATTAGACATGCATCTATTTTAGTAACACATAAATCAATGTAAATTCCAGTATCAGATGACCGAATTTCATACCGTGATCTGAACAGTCTTATTGGAGATTACGTGAGTAACTGAAGGAGGAGTGTAGACTATAGAAAGTATACCCATTCCATTGTCTGCCAGGATCACATCAGAGATCTGCAATGAGGAGACGGTCTACAAAACACAATACAGACATAAAAAGTTTAGACCATGTTTCACAATAATATACAACACACCTACATGTCTGTTTGTCTATAACTTACCTGAGTGTAGATTCCATAATCCCAGCATTTCCATATCAAAAACCCTCTCAAACGTGAACACACTGGAAGGCCATCTGCATTCATGTAGATGCCATATAACCCACCATAAGCTTCATTGTTGTACCATGCTGGACTAGGATTAGAGAAACCTGTAACAGAAAAGCAGCCAAAAGTTTAACCTCTGATGAATGGTTTGAGCAACTCTACTTAACAAGTTTTCTCCAGTATGGGTGTGTGACAAAGTTTCTTGCGGGACCTTATAAACACATTTGTCACCTGCCCATTCAACGTCTCCTGACAGCTGCCTTTAGCAAAGTATAATGCTCCTTCGCGCTGCAGGAGTCCACCTTGGATAAGCTCCAGTGTTGGATAGTGTCAGAGCTTTGGAGGCTGATGGTCCTTACCCACCAACCTCTTGCAGTAATAGTGGGGTTGATTTACTAAGACTGGAGAGTGCAAAACCTGGTGCAGCTCGGCATAGAAACCAATCAGCTTCCTTGTTTGTTTGTTTTTGTCAAAGCTTAAAGGAACACGCTGACGTTTTTTTTTTTTTTTTTTTTAATCAAGTCATTTTTATTTTGTTTTTGTTATTGCTTATTACATACAAAAATTTAAGAGCTTAATAATAACTATAATAAAGAACTTTTAATTTACATTCTATAGTGCAAATGAGTAAAGATTAATCCAATCCAACACTATAATAGATATCTATTTTACCAAGGGATAAAGGGATCTAGTCCACATCATGTTCATCTCTACATCTCTACAGGTAAAGCTCTATCTGGGATTATTCCCAATATTGCTATTTTTGGTGCGCCTGGTATTTGAAGTTAGAAGCTAATTGGCTACCATGCACAGCTGCACCAGATATTGCACTCTCCAGTTTTAGTAAATCAACTCCATTGTGTCTGCTTTGCAATTCGATTTAGGTCAGTGAAGCTCAAATCATATTGATCAAAATAATAATATAAAGGAAATATTTTGCTTTTCCATATATAATATACACATTTTATTCTCACCTGAACAAGGTTCACCATTAATACGATATGCTGCTCGTTCAAATCCTGCCACTGTATTATTCTGTAGAACAATGTCACTGCCTTCATTGATCTAAATATGGACATCATAAAAACAAGATATATTTTTTGTATAATACCATTTAACTCACATACAACACAGCACATTCCCTTGAAAAGTTCTCTAGCACAGTGAATAGTCTATTTGCCTTTAGCATAAGATACTTGATGAGTAATTTGCTGCCCCCAACAAGTGCTAAATAGATGCTGTAACGGCCCCCCTAAATACGAAAGGGGTTGACACCATTTAGGATATTCCCTTTCCGAACACAAGGCAGCTACCGACACTCCTCAGGCGAATGATACGAGACACAGCTCTGTTCGAGGTTCAAGCATGTCTGACACTTTATTGAGAAATACAGGCTCTTATATGCAAATTAGGATACTGCAGTAACCACAGGAGATATAAATCGGATCCACCCACAACATCACACAATGGTTACATAACGAGCTACCAATACACATTATTCCCTTAGCAGACAACAGGTGAGCTAATTAACTACAGCTGATGACTCATACACATGACCTTTAGGCTAGCCTTGCTGTCCCCTAAACTACAATACACATTATCACAGGACTCCTTCACACAATACAGGGTCAATTAGCACAAGCACATTGAAAGATCCTCAGGAGCTCTCCTAGATTCATTTACATCAGAACAGACAGACAGGTGGGCTGGAGTTGGTGACATTAGCATCTAACGGTATGTGTCCCAACATTATGAATGAGTCACTCTTTCAATTAACCCGTTGAGTTCAACAAACAGTAAATAGTTCTTTACAGATATCCTGAAATATATTGTGGATAATAATCCCATCTCAGTTAGTCCAAGATATAATTTGTCAGTCATCCTATGCCCCTAGTGGACATAGGATGATTTTAGACATAAGAGGGTCCGGGGAAGCTGAAACAAGGGTATCTCATACTTTTCAAGAGCTTCTGGGTTCTACAGGCCCTCCCGTTACAAATGCAAATAGTCAAATCATATCTAAAAATCTGAATGAGTTCTGTCTTGTTTCTGGCAATTTGGAGAAGCTTTTATTTTAAAACAAAAGTGTGTGAAATACATTTGTTATGTAATATACGATTGAAATAATCAGATTGTGGCTGCATAAATGAGGGTCTATTAAAGTGAAACTTTAGACAAATAAATCAATTTGCCACAAAATACCAACCGCTATTCCGGCATGCCACAAGGTGTTAGTTGTCTCCATTCTGTCCTGATATGTACCAGGCCAGACAGAAAGGGCCACAAGATTTCCTCTCACATTCACCCGATCTCCCAACACTCTAATTCCTGGATGGGAACAAAAGAATGAAAAAAGGGTTGGCTATTTGTTTCATATAATTTCTTATTATTAGTCACCTGATGCTGGCACTGGGCAGTAATGAGTGACTTGTCCCTGAATATTCTGGGGAAATAAATAACTTATTCTAATGCCGTGTACACACGGTCGGAATTTCTGATAACAAATGATCGATGGGAGCTTTTGGTCGGAAATTCCAACCGTGTGTAGGCTCCAATCGGACATTTGCTGACGGAATTTCCGACAAAAAACATTTAAGAGCTTGTTCTCAAATTTTCCGACAACAAAATCCGTTTTCATAAATTCCAATCATGTGTGGACAATTCCGACACACCAAATTCCACGCAAACTCTGAATCAAGTACTAGACAGAAGTGCTCAGTCTGGTAAAACTAGCATTCGTAATGGAAATGCTGAAAAGCGCGAATCGTCTCTCACCAAACTTCTACTAACACGACTGGAATTGAACTTCTCTTTAATAGTGCCGTTTTATATGTCACCGCGTTCTTGGCGTTCAGAATTTCTGACAACATTTGTGCGACCGTGTGTATGCAAGACAAGTTTGAGCCAACATCCATTGGAAAAAAATACACAGTTTTGTTGTCAGAATTTTCAATCGTTTGTACGTGTCATAGGTGTATTTTATCATTGTATTACATATGTCTGTAATAATCCTTCAAATGTGATATTTGAGATACTGGAACATTTGTGACAAAAGACACAATGGTAAAGATTTTTGTTAATTCATAATGTACAGGTATAGGTCATTTAACCCCTATTTTATTTCTTGAAGTCCAGAAGCGTATGTTTTCTAAAGTTCCATGCATATATAAAAATAATAACGTACCAAAATAAACCGGTCAGTATTCTTGTCTTATTTATAGTAAGCATATAAAGATCACTGATCTCTATACAATAGATATACGTATCTGTGTTCATCATGTGGCTACTAAGACGGCATCATCAAAAACCTGTTTTAAGTGTCAATCTGATGTCTTTTTATACATTTCTGATTGTATCTTTATTATCATTATTATTTTTATTGATAGTTTAGAAGTTTAGAGTTTACCTTCTCCTACAGTAAAATGAATTACATTGTTATCAACGTTAAGTCCATTCGTGTAGAAAACTCCAATCGCTGGGGAGAATCCATTATGGAAGGCACATCCTTTGACATAGGATTCATTGGATAATACCTAAAAAAAAAACAGAAAACTTGGTTTCTACAATAGCTTAACGTTTTTATAACAATATTTTCATTATTGATATTTAATTACTTGGCAGCCCTGGAGACATGTAAAGTAGGAGGCAAATTGAAGAATAATGTTAATTATTTCCATAGTGCAAGCTTGGAGCAGACTTCTGCAGCGGTAGTGAGCTAATCAACAATAAGTACATTTAAATAGGTTTGGGATAATCATGGGTGTATCGTCAGACAAAATGATAAAAAAAACAATTATCCAAAAGGCAATTTTCTACTTTTTTTTAACCCCATTACTAGAATAAGTTGTTTGTCCACCTTATGTTAACCTGTCTAGTCTAATTTCTTGTTCAAGCACTGCTCCATAGAAGCTATTGGGGTTATTTTACTAGAGTGACACATCTGGTGCAGCTGTGCATGGTAGCAAGTCAGCTTCTAACTTCAGCTTGTTCAATTAATCACTTCAATACCGGGCACTTTCCCTTCCTGCCCAGGGCAATTTTCAACTTTCAGCACTGTCGCACTTTGTTTAGTTTGCATGACCGCACAATTGTCATTCAAACTAAAAATATGTTTTTCTTTGTTTCTGTTATAAAATTTAGTTTTCTCCTTCACTGACAGGCACTGATGAGGCAGCACTGATGAGGCGGCACTGATGGGCACTGATGAGGAGGAACCAATATGGAGAATTGATGGTACTGACGGGTGCTACTGATGGGCACCGATTGGCACTGTAGTGAGCATTGATTGGTACTGTGGTGGGCACTGACTGGCAGATGATGGGCACGGATTTGCAGCTGTGGTGGTCACCTCTCACAGGGGTTGTACTGTTAATCAATGTGCTGATTATCAGCGCAGACCCCCTCCCCCCTCTGATTGGCTCTCCCTGTCAGCGCGAACCGAGGAAAGCCATTTACCGGGACTTCCTGGTTCACACGATGATGAGCTGTGATTGGTCACAGCTGATCACGAGGTAAGAAACCTCCGTCAGATGCGCCTTACCACAATCAGAGATGCACTGTGTCAGACTGACACCTGCAGGAGCGAGCCGACATGTTATCCTGAAAGACGTCATATGACGTCCAGTCAGGATACCAGAACCACTGCCCGGCCATCATTCCGCTTTAGGCCGGGTGGGAAGTGGTTAAGCTTTGACAAAAAAAAATGGAAACTGATTGGTTTCTATACAGAGCATCACAAGATTTTGCACTCTCCAGTTTTAGTAAATCAACCCCACTGTTTCCATGTACTGCACTGATGATGGACAAAAAGCCTGAAAGAGCTGTATGCAATTTGAAATAATTGACTCTATATTATTAGGCTGTACAATAAACCAGTGGGTCAAAGGACTTAAAAAGATGATTTGCGTGGCTCTGCCCAATATCCTAAATTAGGAATCATATTTTTATTTATAATGTAAAAGAAAAATTCATACCTTCAGCAATGCACTACTGATATATGAGAGAGAACACCATGATCAAAGGGTCCCAAAAGGATCCCGCCACTTTGTGTCCTCTTTTCCTTTGGAAACGTCTTTAAATTGTTTGCACAGAATGTAACATGTTCACTAAATGGGGGAGAGGATTTTGTCATTCGCTTACCTCCCCTTCCATTCAGTGAAGCTGTTTCTGTAAAAACAATACAAGGAATTTTGAAATAAAGGGACGAGCACCTGCTAGGACCTTCTTTGATTGACTGAGTTATTAAACCTGAACCTTTTAACCCTCGCAATGTTAGAAGTCCAGTGCTATGAGGAGGACTGGGCATCACTGGAGAAAGTCAAGTATTGAGCTTGATCAGCTGCAATGAAGGGCCAGGGAAACCTAGGGCCAGGGGTCTAATAGACCTGCAATATCTCCATAAAGAGAACATGCTCATGCTATCACAGAGAGAGTTTGTCAGCCCCCTTGTGATAGAAATAAAGTTACATTTAAAAAAATATGTAAAAGCACTCCCATCGCCCCATGCATACATGCAAAGGCAAAAATATGTAAACAGCAATTGCAAAACACATGTGAGGTTATCACCACCAATGTTGCATTAAGAGCAAAAATTCTGGGGCCATAATTCATAGTTAAGTCTAAATTGATGAATTGTGCTAGGAGTTTAAATTTTTTTATTATTATTATTTATCAATCGTTTTTATTGTTTTAACAAGTAAACATAGACATTCAATGGTTTGCGCTGCTAGTTGCAGTATACGCATTTAGAATACTATTATATCCAACAAGTGTAACAAGGCTGAAGGTAGTAGTAGTAGTAGTAGTAGCAAACTTATTTTCAATTTTCAATTATAAGGTACTTATTTAAATACATGTGGATGCATACATGCAATTTTAACGTTTGATGTGTTTGGTATCTATATACTCAAGACAAACACACCTTTAAATTTTATTAAAACATGGGAATTATATTATAATTGTGTGTAGTAAAATAAATTTAAGTGCATTTATTTTCTAAACAGCTACACAAGTTTCATGCAACATAAAAAATTGCCATTTTTATACTCTAAGCCAGTCCTCAGGGCCCACTAACAGGCCAGGTTTTATGTATTTGGCCGGGTTCACACTGGTCCGACAAACACTCCGACATTGGGATCTCATGTCTCATGACGTGTGAAAATTAATGTTTCCCTATGGGAGCCGTCTTAACTGGTCGGATCGACTTTGCAAATGCTCCCTGTTCTACTTTGGTCTGACTTTGATCCTACTTCACTCCATTGAATATCATTGAAGTAGGATCAAAGTCAGAACGCAGTCTTGCACGCTCCGACTTTGGCATGCGACTTGTGCTCTGCTGATCTTGAGGGGGAACTCCACGCCAAATTTTAACAAAAAAAATGGCATGGGTTCCCCTCCAAGAGCATACCAGGCCCATGGGCTTGGTGCGGATTTAAAGGGTACCCCCTACACCGAAAAAACGACGTGGGGGTCCCCCCAAAATCCATACCAGACCCCCAGATACCGGCCCCCCACCCTAGGTGATCACCCGGAGCATGCTGGGACTGTGATGTCATAAGAGGTCTATATAAATCAGTGCGAGCCGCGCACCCGGCATTACAGCCGGAGGGAGCATTGAGTCAACACCAGAAGAAAAGAAGAGGGAGGAAGAAGGCGACAAGGAAGATGGTGACAAGGAAGACCGGGCTGGCCGCCGCCGCTAGTGAAAGAGCTACAAAGAAGATAGCGGCGGCGTAGCCCAGCAGAAGGCACCGGAGAGCGAGAGAAGAACCGGGGAGCACAGAGAAGACAGAAGAAGACCACCGAAGTCAGAAGAAGACCCCGGGAGCGCGGAGAAGTCGGAAGAAGACCCCCGGAGCTGACTAATAAAATATTTTAAAAACCTGTTTAGTGTGTTTATTTATTTTTTGACACTTTTCCTCCAGGTGAATGGGTAGGGGTACGATGTACCCCATACTCATTCACCTAAGGTGGGGGGCTGGTATCTGGGGTTCCGATAAGCCCCCCGTCCGCAGACCCTGACAACCAATGGCCAGGGTTGTCGGAAAGAGAGCCCCCCTGCCCTAGAGCAGGGCTGGCGCAACCACCAGGCGGATCAAGCGGCCGCTTGGGGGCGGGCAGGTCCGCAGCCTGGGATGGGGCGAAAAAATTACCAGAATCGCTGCCGTACGATTTTTCAAAAGCCGCGCCTCCGACGTCTTCTGTTCCGTGATAGGTGGAAACAATCAGCTTCCCAGGAGGCACTGTGTTCAGTGTCCGCCTATCACGGAGGCGCTCTCTCGTCCTGGTTTGGTGTCCGCCTATCACGGAGGCCCTCTCGTCCTCGGACGAGAGAGCCTCCGTGATAGGCGAACACTGAACACAGTGCCTCATGGGAAGCTGAATGTTCCGCCTATCACGGAACAGAAGACGTCGGAGGCGCGGCTTTTGAAAAATCGTACAGCCGCGATTCGCATGGAATAAGGTAAGGGCACGGACGGTCTGGTGGGGCAGGTCTGGCATGTAATGGGGGCAGGTCTGGCATGTAATGGGGCACAGTCTGACATGTAATGGGGCAGGTCTGGCATGTAATGGGGGCAGGTCTGGCATGTAATGGGGCACAGTTTGACATGTAATGGGGCAGGTCTGGCATGTAATGGGGGCAGGTCTGGCATGTAATGGGGCACAGTCTGACATGTAATGGGGCAGGTCTGGCATGTAATGGGGCACAGTCTGGCATGTAATGGGGCACAGTCTGGCATGTAATGGGGCACAGTCTGGCATGTAATGGGGCAGGTCTGGTCATGTAATGGGGCACGTCTGGTTATGTAATGGGGCACGGTCTGGTCATGTAATGGGGCACGGTCTGGTCATGTAATGGGGCACGGTCTGGCATGTAATGGGGCACGGTCTGGCATGTAATGGGGCACAGTCTGGTTATGTAATGGGGCACAGTCTGGTTATGTAATGGGGCACAGTCTGGTCATGTAATGGGGCACAGTCTGGTCATGTAATGGGGCAGGTCTGGTCATGTAATGGGGCACCGTCTGGCATGTAATGAAAGAAACATTTTTGCAAGGGAGGTGGGTGGTCGTTGTGGGGGGGGGGCGCCAAAATGGAGCTTCGCTTGTGTAGGCAGAAATCCTTGCACCGGCCCTGCCCTAGAGCACCTACCTCCCCATGTTGAGGGCATGCAGCCTGGCACGGTTAAGGAGGGGGATGCTCGCTCGTCCCCATCCCCTTTCCTGTCCGGCCGGGCTGCTGCTTGGATACGGGTCTGGTATGATTCATATCAAAAACACAGTGCCTGATATTGGCAGGGATCCAAGTCGGATCAAAGTAGTATCCTGTTCATGAAAGTCAGATGGATGTAGGACCAATGTAGGATCAATGTAGGACCAATGTCGCAGAGCAAAGTAGGATGAAAGTCATGTAGTATAGTGTGAACCCTGCCTTTCATTGGGGAGAAGCAGACTAGAATACTGCAGTCATTGAGCAGCAAATGATATCAGCTGTGATGTATTTCAGTTATCTTGCAAACCAGGCCTGTTAGTGGGCCCTGAGGACATGGTTGATGACCACTGCTCTACGGGACCTATGTTTCAAAAAATATATAATTGTTTGGGGGTTTAAAATAACTTTCTATCAAACAATGTTGATGTTAACATATGAAAATGTTAAAACTTGCCGTGGTAGAAAAGTCAGTACTATAGGTCACAGAGTAGATATGTTTAGACACATCTGTAAGACACTTACCTCTCCAAGGTTGAGGAAAGCCAAAGAATAGCGGGGGTCTATGGGGTCTCTGTAACCTTCCTGACCACTGTGGTAGAATTCTACATTCGCTATTCTTGCATTTCCTTTAAAGAGTAAAACAAAATTTAAAGACACACATTTCTATTTGTTATCTTGTATTGTGGCGGGAGATAGAAAGTGCAGATTGAAAATATAGCAAGTGAAGTGTTTTCATATTTTCCGTACCCTTATAGACCATCCCATTGGCTGAAAATGTGCTGACAAGAACACGAGCTCCAAAAGATTCACTGTACCAGCCTGGGTAATCCTCCCCAATGATCTTGATGTTTCTAGTGAGCAGAGCCACATCTGCTGCCAGAGTGTAGGTCAGGTTTGTATTGGGTACTTGATAGGTATTTGCTGCATGAAATAATACATAGAGTGTGATTATTTTTATAAAAAATAGGACTTTAGCGCCATGCATAGTATATTTATTGTTGCAATATATTTCCATACTTATACAGTGCCAACATATTCTCCAAAGCTTTTAGGCGGCGTACACACGACCAAGGTTCTCGCTGGAAACCAGCGAGAACCTCGCTGGAAGCTGCATTCCAGCGAGGACCTCGGCTGTATGTATGCTCCTGGCTCGCCCCGCCCGTCGGGAATCCCGTCGAGCGAAAAGAGAGCACGCTCTCTTTTTGCTCAACGGCCCGCCTGGATGAATGGCTGGTTGCCATTCCCGACGGGCGGGTCGCCGATTTTGACGGCCGGCAGAGAACCTCGACGGGCGGAACGATGTGTTCTGCCCGTCAAGGTTCTCTGCCGTGTGTACACGGCCTTACAGAGTGCAGAAAAGCATTCGCATCAACCCTGAAACTAAAGGGGGAGAACTTCAAAAGAAGGGGAATCTTTGAGATTCCAGTAATGGAATATCTGAAGTAAATGTGTAGTGAAAAGTGAAATTTGGTATAAACGACTGAATGGAGTTAATGGTTTAGCCCAATATCTTCAATTATCACTCAATTCTTTATCTTAGTTAGCTACCCCATTGCTTGGGAGGCAAACACAACCAACTGGTCTCTTTAGGCAAAGGACAGTTTCCTGTATGCTAAATAATATGCACCCAGTGTGCCATAGTGGTGCAGTGGTTGGTGACCATGGTGAAATGTGGGGTTTGTCTTAACCACTTGAGTCCCTGTTGGCATTTTAAATCGGCTCCAGGAATCAGTGGCTCTGATTGGTCTTTGCACGGGTTCAGGCTGAAACCACTGGCTGTTAGCAAAGCACTAAGCTCAGGAGCTGGTTTGGTTTTCAACTCTATAGAATCTCTTGTAGCAAATCATTATAAACACACTGAGGGACATTCATTAAAACAAAAGCAGACAGAATATAGTGCAGCTGTGCATGACAACAAATCAGCTTTTAGTTTCAGCTTGTTCAATTAAACTTTGAAAATAAAATAGATAGAAGATGATTGGTTGCCATGGGCAACTGCTCCAGATTTTGGCTGCACCAGTTTGGGTAAATTCTCCTCCATGCCTCTGCAATGTATCTAAATGTAATGTCATAAGTGCACGTCAGTTTACAAAATGCAGGCATAAATCTGTGGATTCAATAAGATGCAGCCAATAACAGTGCAAGTGCAAAAGAACAGTGAAGTTAGAAAAAATTAGGACCGAGCAGAAGTAATAAGCATATCCAAGCTCAGCTGTTATCATACAAAACTCTCAATTCCCTTTTTAGAACAATTATAACAACAGCGGCGCTTTTCAACCTGCCTGGGTCTTGATTGTGCTGAAAGGCGTAATTTTGTTTTTAATGTTGCATATCAATAAAGTTTAACTTTTTATAAAAATTCTTTGGAAATTCTAAATGCTTCATCATGTGCTGGCAATAAGGTTCAAGCACAAGGATCATGTCCTCTATTTTAAAGTAATAGTAAAGGTTCATTTTTTATAAACATTGATTTTCAATTAGAACCCCCAATCCTGCTCCTCTCGGGTCCCCTGTCGATATTCCTGGCTCCTCCTCCCCTTTGAGTATTCCCCCAAGCAAGCTGCTTGCTATAGGTGGTGCTCATGCAGGCGTGATTCCAAGATGCACTATGTATGTCTATTGACACACACACACAGTGTGGCTCCGCCCCATCCCTTGCTGCTTCGTTAGCTGATTTGATTGACAGTACTGGGAGCTAATGGCTCCCACTGATTCATAGTTCAGTGAGTAAGGAGAGACAGAGCAGCACTGTTTCTCTCGTGAGAGATCAGGCTCAGGCAAATATTTAGGGGGGCTGTGGAAGGAGCTGCACCTGAAATTTTATTTTTACCTTAAAGTGGATGTAAACCCAAAAAAAATAAAAAATAAATTGTATGTCACAATGTAGAGTATAAGATTTCTTATCATCTGTGCCCAGTCTTGCCACACAGAGTTAATCCAGATCTGAGAAATCCTCTTTTATGTTCAGTGAAAACGAACAGCCTTCCAGATAAAACCTGCCTAAATCAAAAGTCAGTTTTTTCTCTTCTTGCTTTGAGTGAGAGGTTATTTACAAATATAGCTAGGACATGTTTATCATATGTTATGTTTTGTTTATCATAACATGAGGTGATATAACATCATAACGCATCCTAGTAATATACAATGAACTTTGGATCACCTCTTGTTATGATAAACATGTCCAAGCTATATTTGTAAATAACCTGTTACTGAAAGCAAAAACAGAGAAACAGACTTAAAGCGGAGCTCCACCCAGGAAAACAACATTTTACAATGTTGTTTAAAAAAATAAAAAACCTGAAAAAAAAAAAAAAAAATACTCACCCGAAATACCTGTTGCTATGCGGAAGTCCGTAATCTGCCTCTTCCACACCGCGGTCCGATTTCTTCTTCTCCTTCTCCTTGTGAATGGGGTGCGCTGCTTTCTGGGAACGGTGCGTGTTCTCAGAGAGCAGCGCGCCCATTCACAAGCCAGCGTGAGACTCACGCAGGCGCAGCCGTACGGCTTCACTGCCTGTTTCCCATAGTGTGGATGGTGGTGCGGGACCCGGAGCGATCGTGGGACCGGCATCGGGGGGCCCATCAGCGCGCGCAAGTAGGACAAGGTAAGTGTCCTTATTTAAAGTCAGCAGCTACACTGTTAGTAGCTGCTGACTTTAAAAAAAAAAAGAAATTTTGCGGCTGGAGCTCCTCTTTAACCTAATTTGGCAGGTTTTTATCTGAAGTCCGGTTAATTTGCACTGAACTTTAAAAGAGGATTACTCAGCGCTAGATTAACTCTGTGTGGCAAGACTGGGCACAGATGATAGGAAATCTTATACTCTACATTGTGACATTAAAACCAAAAAAAAAATTTTTGGGGTTTACAACCACTTTAAAGCATTCGTTACCACAACATTTCATATTCCTGTTAAGAGAATGTGATAATTTAATTTTTTTTTTTGGTTTATATCTATGCAAAAATGTTTTGCCTTTTATTTCTATTTAAACTGAATGGGTTGTTTTACAAGGTGATCATTTCCAATCACTTTAATGCAGTGAATACATTAAGGTAAAAGACCTTTAGCCTTTCAAAACCACTTTAAATATAGCTGTACCCCTAGTTTGGGTAAGCTGTGAGTCTTAATAATTGTTTGAGGTTTAGTACTGCACTTTTGCAGCTAATTAAACAAGTGGTGGCTTTTTGGGGGGAGCGGCCCCCCAGTCAGCCACCCCCCATCGCTCGATCACCACATCGCTTGCCTGTCGCCCGCCAGGCCCCCCGCCAGCCCCATCCAGGTTGTGGCTACAGCTGCTTCCCCCCATATGTCTCCTCCCGTGTCCCTGCAGTTACTTCTCCTCCCGGCCAATCAGGACTTAGGACTAGCAGCCAACTGGGTCTTAGGATTCCCAGCCAATCGAGTCTCAGCACCCGATTCCTGATTAGCCGGAGGAGAAACAGTAAGACATTAGCAAATAATGATTTGTTAATGTCAACAACTTGGTGGGCTCCGGGCGCAGTGCTCTGCTCCCCGAGCCCAAGCTTTTTTGAAGCCAATTAGAGCCTCAGGCTCTAATCGTGTGCTTCGAAAAAAATATTGGAATCCATGCGTCCGGCACCCTGCATGTAGATTAGGGGCTAAGCGCATGGATTAAGAGGGCGATGCCCCTAATGGAGCAGCCGCCACTGCTTATCACATGTCTTACCTGTATGGTTGAAAGTGAGAGAGGCATTTAAAGTGAGGTTTCTCTGGTCAGGTGACACAGCAATAATTCTCCTGGTTTCCGTCTGCCAGGCACTGTAACTTGTGGTGGTTATAAGGATATTTTCACCAACCTGATGAAAAAATATGTATAGGTAAATTTTACACTATATTTATGAATGTGGTTTAATAAAATGGCTCATAGCTGTGCAAGAGATAATCCGTATACAATGCTGTTAGCTATTGCCCTCCTACAGGTTTACATAATATTGTTTCTTCTTTTGGTGTCCTGTTACACATATGTGTTTTAATACATGTCAATGCATTTACACAGGTCAGCCATTGTTTTTAATGGGCCTAGTTCTAAAGTTTGAGTTGAGTTTAACCACTTAAGACCCGGACCAAAATGCAGGTAAATGACCAGGCCCCTTTTTGCAATTCGGCACTGCGTCGCTTTAACTGACAATTGCGCGGTCGTGCGACGTGGCTCCCAAACAAAATTTGCGTCCTTTTCTTCCCACAAATAGAGCTTTCTTTTGGTGGTATTTGATCGCCTCTGCGATTTTTATTTTTTGCGCTATATACAAAAATAGAGCGACATTTTTGAAAAAAATCTATATTTTTTACTTTTTGTTATAAGAAAAATCAAATAAACTACATTTTAGTCAAACATTTAGGCCAAAATGTATTTAGCCACATGTCTTTAGTAAAAAAAAAACGCAATAAAAAAAAAATAGCTACCTAGCGGGAACAGCGACACTAATACAGCGATCAGAAAAATTATCGCTTAGTGGCGCTGGCAATAGGGAGTGAAAGGGTTAACTAGGGCAGTGATCAAGGGGTTAAAACTTTATTAGGGGGGGTACGGGGGCTACCCTGAACCTAACACTAACTGACTGTCACACTGACACTAAATACAGTAATCATACATGTATGATTACTGCATTCAGTGACACTGTGACAGGGGGGAGGGGGGGCGATCGCAAGGGGTTAATGTGCCTATGTGTAGTGTGTGTCAGTGTAGTGTTGTGCAGACTCACTGTGCGATGTGATCTCTCCTCAGCGGCGGTTGAAAAAAACGCCGAGAGCAGAGATCACATCACTTTCCCCTTCCTGTGTTTACACAGGAGGAGGAAGTGCAGAGCAGGGGAGCGCGCGCATTGGCTGGGAGCGATCTGGAGGGGGCGGACAAAAACGAATAGCCGCCCCCTAGTCCCGGATCGCTCGTACAGCCGCGGGGACCGCCGCATGTACCGGGGGGGTCCCGATCGGACCCCCGACCCACGTCAAGGCAGCAACGTATATATACGTTGATGTGCCTGCCTGTGCCATTCTGCCGATGTAAATGTACATGCGGCGGTCCATAAGCAGTTAAATGCATTGTATAGGTCACGTTACTTGTATTTTCATGCACAGTCAACATATAACAGCATGCACTGAATATGCACCCAAATAAAGAATCATAGAGCAATCACATTGGTGTAGAGCCAGCCCATAAAGGGCTCATTTACAGCTATGTTTTTGAACACAGGTGACCCAGTGAGCTATTGTCTTAAATGATGCCAACTGTCCTATATATAAACAAAAAAGTCAGCGGTTATGACTAAGGCCTTATAGGCTGAAACGTGTCAACCTTTTCCTATTGCGTTTGTCTACTGTGACCTGCCTATAAATACGTGCAACGACCAGAGTGCGGATCATCTTTTTCCCCGCCTTTCGTCGCATGCCAGGAAAAATCATACAAGAATTTCAAGGTTTGTCCCATGAAAAGTTTCAGTAATGATCAACTTTGCCATGAGGTTACCTGTCAGGGCTCTGGCGCCGGCTCCCGGCGCGCCCCTGGTGTGCGCGCGCGTGTCCGCGCTCGTGCGCGTGCACCGGTGGTGCGCGCGCGTGCGCGGGTGGTGCGCGCGGCGGGAGCGCGCGCGTGCACGTTGGCGCGAGTCTTTGGCGCCAATGTGCCTTTAAAAGGCAATCAGATACAGCAGCCCCTTGCTGTCTGATCTGCCAAAATACCCTGGGATTTAAACCTGAATCTGTATCTGAATTACCTGACCTGATATTGACCCGGCTACGTTTGACTCTCCGTACCTCTCCAATCCTGACCTCGGCCTGCTTGGACTTACCTTCTGTTACCGTTACCACCGCTGCCAGATCTTCTGCCTGAACACCCGACTACGCCTGCCTGTTTAACCCTTCGCCTGCTCTTGTGTTTGACCTCGGCCTGCCTGACCCAGCTTACGTCTCATCCTCCTGTTTGCTTCGCTCGGCATCAGTTCCGAAGTTGCCTGCCGTCCGCACCTAGGTCGCCTGCCAGGTCGCATCGGGATCGCTAACCTCTGCATCTGCCTTCATACCACCAGCTCCCGTATCAGAGTGCCTGTTCCTTCTTTGTTCCAGTGACCCGGAAGAACCTGTACCGTGCTGACCTGACCCGCACCACCATCCAGGCACCCTTACCCCGCTGCGCTCCCGAGCCGCTGTTTCCAAACCCAGCGTCTCCCGAACCAGCGCCGTACGAGAGGCCACCTCCTGCGACTAGGATCTGACAACCAGGTATACACCATACGTAACAGTATCAGACAGCCATTATGTCAGATCCTGCAGGAGTAGCCCCCGCTGTGGACGAGATTTGCAAACATCTGGCATCCCTCACACAAGCTGTCAAGAACCTGCAAGATGGATATATGAGGTTAGAGGGACAAGTCCAAAACCTGTCGGGCTCCAGCGATGCAACTCCCGCAACCTCCACTAGATCTTCTCCGACGGGCTCCGCCCCCTCAGTGGTGATGCTCCCACCCGAACCCAGAGTTCCTATCCCAGAACGGTTCTCAGGTGATCGGGCGAAGTTCCGGGCCTTCCGCAACGCCTGTGAGCTGTATTTTGCTTTGCAACCTCGGACTTTCTCTTTGGAAGCTACCAAGGTGGGGTTTGTGATCTCCCTCCTCCAAAATGAGCCGCAGACCTGGGCCCACCGACTGCTGCATGAAGACAATGTTCAGACCCAGTCCCTGCAAGCCTTCTTTGAAGCCATGGCTCTGCTGTACGACGATCCTCAATGGACCGCCACTGCTGAATCTGCCCTACTCGCGCTCCAGCAAGGCCGTAGGGCAGTTGAGGACTATGTTTCAGACTTTAGACACTGGAGCACGGATACACTCTGGAATGACGCGGCCCTCAGACATCAATTCCGCTTGGGCCTTTCCGAAGGTCTCAAGGATGAGCTTGCCCGGGTAGGGGTGCCAGAGACTCTTGAAGACCTAATCACTAAAGCCATCCAGATTGACCGTAGACTCTGTGAACGTCGGGCCGAGCGTTCCTCTCAGCCAAACCGGCCTGTGTGGATGACCACTAGGGCACCGATGCCCGCCTCCCGCTACTTACCTCCTACCAGCATGAATTCTTCCAGTGCCCCTCCAGACACCTCCGAACCCATGCAACTCGGCCTCATGCGACCAACGCTGCCACCTGAAGAACGGGCACGTCGCCGCCAACTAAACCTGTGCCTTTACTGCGGCGGGACCGGTCACTACGTGAGCAATTGTCCCACCAAGATGCGTAAGTGCCCTTCTCCGAATCCTGTTAATCTGTCAACCCTGCCTACCCGTGCCTCCCACCTTGCTCTTCTTCTCTCGTTTCAGCTCCAGGAAGAGACAGTGCCAGTCAACGCCATCATTGACTCAGGGGCGTGCAGCTGTTTCATCGACTCCGCCTTCGCTGACCTCCACCACATACCATTACGTAAAAAGACCCATGAACTTACCGTCTTCCTGGCTGATGGCTCCCGCATAAATTCAGGACAAGTTACCCAAGAGACTCTTCCCTTGATCACCACGATTCTTCCCCTACATAAGGAACTACTCACTCTAGATGTTATCTCCTCACCTCTGTTCCCTGTGATCTTGGGCCTACCCTGGCTCCAGGCCCACGATCCTGTAATCAACTGGAGTTCTGGAAAGGTGTCATTCGGTTCTTCCTACTGTCAACAATTCTGCATACCGGCTCCCCCTGCTCTACTTTGTATGGACATTGACCCCAACTTGCTCCAGTCCATCCCGGAGCCATACCATGAATTTGCCGATGTCTTCAGCAAGAAGGGAGCCGACTCCCTTCCGCCTCATCGTCCATACGATTGTCCAATCGAGCTCCTCCCAGGGGCTGAAATTCCCTTTGGACGCATCTTCCCGCTGTCCGAGAAGGAACAGGAGGCCCTGAAGGTGTATATCGACGAAAATCTGAGTAAAGGGTTCATTCGCCCGTCTACCTCCCCAGCAGGCGCAGGAATATTTTTCGTCAGTAAAAAGGATCAATCTCTCCGCCCATGCGTAGACTACCGGGAATTGAATAACATTACAATAAAAAACCGCTACCCATTGCCTCTGATACCGGAACTTTTTCATAAATTAAGATCTGCCACCATCTTCACCAAGCTGGACCTGAGGGGAGCGTACAACTTAATCCGCATTCGGGACGGGGATGAGTGGAAGACGGCTTTTCGTACCCGTTTTGGACATTATGAGTATCTGGTCATGCCTTTTGGTCTGTGCAATGCACCCGCGACTTTCCAACACTTCATCAACGATGTGCTTAGAGACTTTCTTGACATTTTCGTTATCGTCTACTTAGACGACATATTGGTCTTCTCCGGATCACTGGACAAACACCGCGAACACGTCCGCAGGGTCCTAAATCGCCTCCGTCTACATAGACTATATGCCAAAATCGAAAAATGTGAATTCGAACAACAAACCATTCAGTTCCTTGGCCTGATCTTATCCCCTACAGGAATTAAGATGGACCCCAACAAAGTGTCCGCTATACTTGACTGGCCAGCACCCCTGGACAAGAAGGGGGTACAACGATTTGTGGGATTCGCAAATTTTTACAGAAGGTTTATCAGAAATTTTTCCGCGATTATCTCGCCAATCACGCAATTAACCAAACAGAACCAACGTTTCCAGTGGAATCCAGAAGCCCAAAAGGCCTTCGATACACTTAAAGGACTGTTTACATCTGCCCCGATTCTTAGCCACCCCGACCCGGCATTACCCTACCTCCTTGAAGTAGACGCATCCGAGGTAGCAGTGGGCGCTATTATCTCCCAACGCCAGGGGAACAAAGATCTGATGCATCCTGTGGGCTTCTTCTCCCGAAAACTCTCCCCAGCGGAGAGGAATTATGATGTTGGTGACCGGGAACTACTCGCCATCAAGGCTGCATTGGAGGAATGGAGGTACCTTCTGGAGGGCGCTGCACATCCGGTCTTGATCTATACGGATCACAAGAACTTAGAATACTTAAGATCCGCAAAACGCTTGAAACCCCGACAGGCCCGATGGGCATTATTCTTTTCTCGTTTTTCCTTCCACATCACGTATCGCCCCGGCTCAAAAAACATCAAGCCAGACGCATTATCACGGATGCACGATAATCCCAAGGACTTACCTGCCCCTGACACCATTCTTCCGGCCGGGAACTTTCTACTGCTGCACCATGATCTGCTTCCCCGACTTAGAGAGGCATCCACGGACTCTTCAAAACCCCCAGGTGTCACCCTGACCCCCAGAGACGGACTTTTTTGGAGAGGGAGCCAAATTTTTGTGCCATCGGATATTCGGGTAGAGGTCCTAAAACTACTTCATGACCATCCATTGGCAGGACATTTCGGAGTCCGTAAAACCCTTGAACTGGTACGGCGTACCTTCTGGTGGCCAGGCTTGGAGGAATTCTGCAAATCGTACATCAATACCTGTCCAACCTGCAATCAAAACAAGACTACAAGGAATCGAGCCTGGGGCTTACTAAAACCTCTGCCGGTACCCGATAGACCATGGCAGATGATCGCCATGGACTTTATAGTAGAGCTTCCATGTTCCGAGGGGTGCACAGCGATTTTTGTAGTCGTAGATCGCCTATCTAAGATGGCCCACTTTCTCCCACTAAGAAGTACTCCATCAGCTGCTGAGACGGCCCGTGTCTTCATCAGAGAAATTGTCAGACTCCACGGAATCCCTGCAAACATCGTGTCAGATAGGGGGGTCCAGTTTACATCACGTTTCTGGAGAGCCCTGTGTGAGATTCTGAATATCAAACTTGCTTTCTCCTCGGCCTACCATCCTCAGACCAACGGACAGACTGAACGCACAAACCAGACCCTGGAGCAATATATTAGATGTTTCACTTCCTTCTCCCAGAACGATTGGGTCTCCCTGCTACCCCTGGCAGAATTTGCCTACAATAACGCCAGCCATTCAGCAACCGGACAATCCCCCTTTTTCGCCAATTATGGCTTTAACCTAACCTTCTTACCAGATTTTCTTCCAGAATCTCCAGTTCCGGCGGTGCAGAGCACGGTGGACTTCCTCAGTCGCAACAACCGGGTGCTACAAGAAGCAATAACGAAAGCGCAAGCCGACAGCAAGAAAGCCTTCGATAGGAAAAGGAGAGGTGAGCTGAACCTGCAACCAGGAGATCAGGTATGGCTTTCTACTAGTAACCTCAGATTAGCTTGCCCTTCCAAGAAACTGGCACCCAGGTTTATGGGACCCTTTCCGGTAAGAAGAAAAATCAATGAGGTTTCCTATGAACTGTCTTTGCCCGAGTCCCTTAAGGTTCACCCGGTATTTCACGTATCATTGCTGAAACCCGCAATTCCTGATCCCTTTCCTGACAGAGGGGCTGGTCCACCTGAACCTATTTCAGTTGATGGCTGCGAGGAGTATGTAGTAGAAGCCATCCTTGACTGCAGGAAACGGCAGGGGCAAAATCAATTTTTGATCAAGTGGAAGGGGTACGGGCCGGAGGACAATTCGTGGGAACCCGAAAACAATATCCACGCCCAAGAACTAATTCGTGCTTTTTTTTCTTCCCACCCTGAGAAACAGGCCCGTCTGGGCATCCGGAGGCTGCCCCTTGGGGGGGGGCAATGTCAGGGCTCTGGCGCCGGCTCCCGGCGCGCCCCTGGTGTGCGCGCGCGTGTCCGCGCTCGTGCGCGTGCACCGGTGGTGCGCACGCGTGCGCGGGTGGTGCGCGCGGCGGGAGCGCGCGCGTGCACGTTGGCGCGAGTCTTTGGCGCCAATGTGCCTTTAAAAGGCAATCAGATACAGCAGCCCCTTGCTGTCTGATCTGCCAAAATACCCTGGGATTTAAACCTGAATCTGTATCTGAATTACCTGACCTGATATTGACCCGGCTACGTTTGACTCTCCGTACCTCTCCAATCCTGACCTCGGCCTGCTTGGACTTACCTTCTGTTACCGTTACCACCGCTGCCAGATCTTCTGCCTGAACACCCGACTACGCCTGCCTGTTTAACCCTTCGCCTGCTCTTGTGTTTGACCTCGGCCTGCCTGACCCAGCTTACGTCTCATCCTCCTGTTTGCTTCGCTCGGCATCAGTTCCGAAGTTGCCTGCCGTCCGCACCTAGGTCGCCTGCCAGGTCGCATCGGGATCGCTAACCTCTGCATCTGCCTTCATACCACCAGCTCCCGTATCAGAGTGCCTGTTCCTTCTTTGTTCCAGTGACCCGGAAGAACCTGTACCGTGCTGACCTGACCCGCACCACCATCCAGGCACCCTTACCCCGCTGCGCTCCCGAGCCGCTGTTTCCAAACCCAGCGTCTCCCGAACCAGCGCCGTACGAGAGGCCACCTCCTGCGACTAGGATCTGACAACCAGGTATACACCATACGTAACATTACCCTTGAAAAGTCTTAGTGCGAAGCATGCCAGACAGCTATGTATCCACCATCTGTGCTGCACATATGAGAGTTTTTTTTTCTAATGTCTTAAAGGAGTTGTAAAGGAAAAAAATTTTTTGCCTAAAATGAATGTCTGCAAGGTAGACAGACAGAATAGTGTAATGATTCTGTTAACAAACGAGTAAATACCTACAGTATTAAATTCCTCCATCTATATCACCTCCAGCATTCTAGTTTCTGTTCTCTCATTCACTTCCTGGTTTGCATCACTTGTTAATGTAAGAACTACATTTCCCAGTATGCATTGCGGCACGCCCAGTAGTTCACACCTCCTTGAAGTCTCTAACACGTAGAGAGCGTCCTGCCGCACAGATGTAGTTCCCAGGAGGGGGCGAGCACGTCACTGACCACTGCAGTAAAGCCTCCCTTCACGGTGGTGAGTAACAATCAGACAAGCAGGAAGTGAACAGAACAGAGAAGAAATAGAGCAACTTCTGAGCAAAAACGAACAATGAGGAAGTGAAAAGAGGAATGTCTTCAGGTAAAGGATGCTTATTAGGAAAAAAATTCCTTTACAACCCCTTTAACTGTTGATAGAGACACTGTGCAAAAATATTTTTTTACTACTTCCCCATTTCTCTTTACCACATAATATGTAATCCTGGAAATTTGACTGGAGAGTGTGTAGTTAGGAGGAAACAGCAGATGTGGGGGGTCATATGACTGAAGGAATGTTATAGACCTATGGAGATCATTAAGACCGGGATGCATACTAGACATGTGCATTCGTCTTTGTCCAAATGCCCTTTTTCGTCCGAATTTCGGGTATTTTGTTATTGTCATAACAAAGGAAAACGAATGCACACAATCCGAAATCCGAAAGATCCGACATGAAAAAATGCTTTATTTTTGTTTTCGTTGCTACAACAGTTCGATTTAGATAGAAGATTCGACATGACACTGACAATAGCAATCTGTGTCTATCGAGCCTGCGGTCAAATGTGCCTAACCTTAACTCTATTAGTCCAAGATTATTCTACATAGAGAGAAAAGATTCGACATAGAGAGAAAAGATTCGACATTACAGAGACAGTGTTGGGGTAGACCAATCCACATGAACGACGAAGATTCGACAAAGCAGCGACAACATACAAACGTTGAATCTGTCATTGAAGGCTTATGGTGTCTGTCGAAAGTTCTAAGAGGATTCAACAAGCAGCTAAACTGTACGACGCCACAATTGTACATTTCCGGTCAGATGCTCAGCCCATAGGCTATAGAAGAATTCGAATGTTGGTTGACTAGTAATAATAATTTATAAATATAATTATCACTAGTGTCATACAACATTAGAATTCTTCTATAGCTTGTAGGCGGAACATTTGTTCGGAAATGTAGGATCGCGGCATCGTACAGTTTAGCTGCTCCATCAAATCTTCTTACAACATTCGACAGACACCATAAGCCTTCAATGACAGATTCGACCTTAATTAATTCGGATTTTTGGACAAATGCATTTTTCAACTAAACAAAATAAATAAAAAAAATTTCGGGAGTAACTAAATAAATGTATTTTTCGGACGAAAACAAAATTCCGAAACAAAATATTTTAGTGTGCACATGGCTAATGCATACTGGCTGTTCAAGTGTATTAAACATAGCCATACCTTAGTAGAACTTTATAAAAACCTTTGTATGGAATATTCTCAGAATGTTCTTTCTTGCCATCAATAAATTAACAAATTTTGTTCAAAAGCCATTACAATTTCATCCAGGCCTGCTATTGGAATGAAATCGAAAGGAAAAACACAATGACAGTTATGATTTCTATTCTGTTCCTTGGGATTTGTTGCCATTGTGCTTCCAATAACCATTAGAAATTCAAATAAAAGTTCCAAAAACAACACTTTTCATACACAATTCTACTAGTGTATGGCCAGCTTAAGACTAAAAGGTGGATTTATTAAAGGCAGTGCATTTTGCTCCAGAGCTTAATAAATGAGTTAAAGCTTCACTTTGCAAACAATACCCAATCACATGCAAAGAAAAAAAATAGCATTTTTGCTTGTACATGATTGGTTGATGGAAGTCAGCAGAGCTTTTTGCTCATTTACCAAGCTCTGGAGCGACTGCTCTTGCAGAGTGCAGAGTGTATTTGTCTTTTGTAAATCAACCCCATAATTGTCTACCAATGATCATACAATCATACCTTCCAGTCCACAGGTTCTGCTAGGATGATGTACTGTGATCCAGCTGGAGCTGTATTTGCCAGTTTAGTCCTATATACAGCACGTGGAAGTCCATGAAGATCAAGTTTCCCAAATACACCTACAATAGAAAAATAATTTCAACATTTGTTGACATGTTGTAGCTTGAAAAAAAAAATCTGTATGTGGAATAGAAAGTATTCAATTGCCATTCTGTACTTACCTAGAACCTTTGATCCCTGATTTGGTCCATCCGGCAATGGGAATTCTGGAGTTGAATGATTTCCTCTTAATACAATACGTAGTTCTCCCTGGAATGGATCTGTTTCTGTTCCTGCTACTAAACTTCCACCCTGAAAAAAGCCAATAAAAACAAACATAATACATGTAGCTACTAGAATATCTGAACCTTCCAGGGTTAGTCTATATACACGTAAATAAATATATAAGTAGACTTAGGTGGTGAGTGAGGTGACGTCTCCCCATTCAAGAACTTTAGGGCTTACTGTAATTGTACACGTGAAGGAGTAAAACATCTAGCCGGCTAACACTCAGATTTTACAAGTTGAAAAGTGTTGAAAAGTGTTGATGTGTAAGTGTGAATGTCCCGATCACTAGAGGCATTCATTATTATCCCCTGGCAATACCATAAAAGACCAGATTGTCACAAATTTTGTTTAAAAATGTGGGCATCATTTGCTATTATCGGGACATTTATAGGCAGCATTACTTCTCCTATAGTCTCATGTGAAATAAAAAGCATGCGTGCCCACCGCATCACTGACACGCCGATGAGCGTGCCTGGCGGCCGCAATGTCCACCAGGCACTCGCGATCGGCGGTTACAGAGACATGGACATGGATGTGTGTGTGTAAACACACAGATCCATGTCCTGTCAGGGAGAGAGGAGACCGATCTGTGTCCCTTGTACATAGGGACATAGATCGGTCACCTCCCCCAGTCACTCCTCCCCCACAGTTAGAACACACCTAGGATACACATTTAACCCCTTCCTCACCCCTAGTGTTAACCCCTTTAATGCCAGTCACATTTATACAGTAATTAGTGCATATTTATAGCAATGATCGCAGTATAAATGTGAATGGCGCCAAAAATGTGTCCGATGTGTCCGCCATAATGTCGCAGTCCCAATAAAAATTGCAGATAACCGCCATTACTAGTAAAAAAATAAATAAAAAATCTGTCCCCTATTTTGTAAGCGCTATAACTGTTGTGCGAACCAGTCGCTTATTGCGATATTTTTTTTACCAAAAATATGTAGGAGAATACATATCGGCCTAGACTGAGAATTTTTTTTTTAAATAAAAAAATTGGGCTATTTATTATAGCAACAAGTAAAAAATATTGTTTTTTTTAAAAAAATTGTCGCTCTTTTTTTGTTTATAGCGCAAAAAATAAAAACCGCAGAGGTGATCAAATACCACCAAAAGAAAGCTCTATTTGTGGAGAAAAAGGGACATCAATTTTGTTTGGGAGCCACGTCGCACGACCGCGCAATTGTCAGTTAAAGCGACGCAGTGCCGGAAGCTGAAATTTCGCCTGGGCAGGAAGGGGGTATATGTGACCAGTAAGCAAGTGGTTAAAGAGCACTTGTAAGGCCAAACAGAGAATTTTACTGAAAAGATATGGCTTGGTGTTCCAATTCATCTTATAGATGTTCTGTTAGGGTTGAGGTCAGGGCATGATGCGGGTACCTTAAGTTCCTCCACATCAGACTCATGAAACCAACTCTTTATAGAGCTAGCTTTGTGTTAAAGGACACAGTCATGCAAGAACAAACAAGGATATTTCCGAAATTGTTACCAGATGATTGGTTGCTACAGTTTTCGAAAGTGTCTTGTATGCTGTTGCAATAACGGTATATGAAACACCTCAATTAAATCTGAATGGAGGAGTATCCACATAGAGTTGCAAGAAAAAGTATGTGAACCCCTTTGCAATGATATGGATTTCTGCACAAATTGGTCATAAAATGTGATCTGATCTTCATCTAAGTCAAAACAATAGACAATCACAGTCTGCTTAAACTAATAACACACAAAGAATTAAATGTTACCATGTTTTTATTAAACACACCATGTAAACATTCACAGTGCACGTGGAAAAAGTATGTGAACCCTTGAATTTAATAACTGGTTTAATTTCTTTTGGTAGCAATAACTTCAACCAAATGTTTCCTGTAGTTGCAGATCAGACGTGCACAACGGTCAGGAGTAATTCTTGACCATTCCTCTTTACAGAACTGTTTCAGTTCAGCAATATTCTTGGGATGTCTGGTGTGAATCGCTTTCTTGAGGTCATTCTTGAGCTTCTCAATCGGGTTGAGGTCAGGACTATCCAGAAGGCGTATTTTCTTCTGTTTAAGCCATTCTGTTGTTGATTTACTTCTATGCTTTGGTTCACTGTCCTGTTGCAATGCCCTCTTCTGGACAGATGGCCTTAATTTCTTCTGCAAAATGTCTTGATAAACTTGGGAATTCATCTTTCTTTCAGTGATAGCAATCCGTCCAGGCCCTGACGCAGCAAAGCAGCCCCAAACCATGATGCCCCCACCACCATACTTCACAGTTAGAATGAGGTTTTGATGTTGGTGTGCTGTGCCTCTTTTTCTCCACACATAGTGTTGTGTGTTTCTTTCAAACAACTCAACTTTGGTTTCATCTGTCCACAGAATATTTTGCCAGTACTGCTGTGGAACATCCAGGTGCTATTGTGCAAACTGTAAACGTGCAGCAATGTTTTTTTGGACAGCAGTGGCTTCCTCTGTGGTATCCTTTATATTTTAAACTGACTGGGTTGTTTTACAAGGTGATCGTTAACAATCACTTACACTTCCCCATACAATGAATTCTTCTGCACATGCGCCAATGTATTTAGCACATGCACACTTTAGAAAAGGCACGCTGTGGCATTTCTAGATAGAGTTATGCCGTGACTGGCGGCTCCTGCATGCATGCGACTCCGGTCAGTCACAGAGCTGGAGTCCGTGGCCCTGGAAGGAAGAGGGCTGAAGATGGACGCTTCCAGCCAGCGGGGACGTCGCAGGCTTTGGTTTCAGGTAAGTGACACATAATAGGCTACTATGCGATGCATAGTAGCTTATTTTGCTTTACCTTTGCAGGGAAACAAAGCGGGAAGCATAAAAACCATCAGGGTTTACTTCCTTTTTAACTGACTAATAGGTGAGTGTAATGGTAAGTCTCTGTTCTGCTTCTAAATTGCAATGAAGCCCATATAAAAGACTGGTCAGTTCCTTACCTGTATAGAGATATAGGTGGCATTGAGGACTGTTGTTTTGAAGGAGGGTGCTGATCCCGCAATTGAACTATTTGTGAGGTTTTTTAATTCCAATTTACCATAAATGATAAGTTTCTCTAGATAGGGGAGGTCTGTATCTGCTATAACCCACTTGCCTGAAAAAGAAGGAACAAAGCATGTTTAACAGTCCCAGCTGTGGTGGGTGTTCTTTTTCGCACAGCCACCTACAGTTACGTCAACTTCCCTTGAGCCTGGATTCACACTATGTGTGGTTGCGGGGCACAGCAGGGCATCCAGTGCATCCCCATTCACCGTTTAAGGTCTGAATTAGGTCAGAGATTTGAGCTAAATTCGGAGATGCACAGGACTATTGTGCTGTGCACTCCTTGGCAGCCCTGGAGATGTTTGAACTGACTCCATTGAGAACCGGTAACAGTCTTCTGTCATGTGAAATTTGCATTAGTGTGAACCCAGCCTAAAGTAGAAGCAAAATATTTAAGGATTGCACAACCTTGATGCCACATTTTAGTGCAGGATTAAACATTTTATCCTCACTAGATACTGCTGCTGTCATTACAAAAATAAACTAGGGTTGGAGGAGTTTTTAACTACAAACTGAAATTCATTATCAAGCACCAGGGCACTGGATCCTGTGAGTTTAACCATTGTACAGTTGATTACCTTTATCAATTACTCACAGAAAAGTGTCTTATCACAAGTGAAGCACAATGAGTTTTCAGATAATTCATGAGTGTTGGTATCCTGCTGACACAAGTACAGATGACCAGAATCTGGGCTGGTCTCATCAAAGTCATAGGCCTGCATACTAACAGCCCTCTTGCCAGTGGTGGCCCGTCCATTGGGGGCGCATTGGGCGCTCCCCCTACTACATACAGGGTACCAGATCATGGATTCCAATGGAGACGGTGCATTTTTTTCAAGCACGTAATTAGAGTCAGCCGCTCGAAACCCACCCAGTTGTCTGACAATAGCTAAAGAATATTCGCTAATATCGCACTGATTCTCCTCCCGGCCAATTAGGAAGCGGGCCATGACCCATTTTCTGATTGGCCAAAATGAGAGGCCATCCTATTGGTCTATAAGGGGAAAGAGGAGGAGACGTACAGCAGAGAAGAAGCATGGGCCCAGCCAACGGATCCGGTACATAGAGACTGAGGGGGGAAGGGGCCGCCTGTCAGCAGGGTGAGTGAGCTGACGACGGGGGGTGGTTATGGTGCACGGTGTGGGGGTCAAGTCCGTCTGCTGTCCCCTGACCGATGGAGCACCTGCCGCCACTTCCTTTTGCTATTTGTATGTCACCCTGTATCACAAGAATGTGAATAACACAGAGGTCCTTTGCGCTTGTGGTTCTTAATTAGAACATCAACCAAGGTGAACACAGAAGTATAAAGGTTAGACATAAGCATTAAGGCTGGGTTCTGCTTAAAACATACATGTGTGGCTTTTTGTACACTTAAGCCGCGTACACACGATCGGTTCAAACCGATGAAAACGGACTGAGGTCCGTTTTCATCGGTCCAACCCGATCGTGTGTAGGCCCCATAGGTCCGTTATCCTTCGGTCCAAAAACAGATGGCTTGCTTTAAAATTGAACCGATGGACGGCTATCCGATAGGTCAAAACCGAACTTTAGTACGCACGAGCATCGGTTAAAAATCCACGCATGCTCAGAATCAAGTCAATGCATGCTTGGAAGCATTCAACTTCGTTTTTTTGATCACGTCGTTGTGTTTTACGTCACCGCATTCTGACACGATCGGTTAATGAACCGATGGTGTGTAGGCACATCAGTCCATCAGTCAACTTCATCGGTGAACCGATGAAAACGGTCCGTCGGACCGTTCTCATCTAATGGACCGATCGTGTGTACAAGGCTTTAGACTTGTTCCAATATAAAAATATCTTATTTGGTTTAGAAATAAAAACAAAAAAATTTTACCTGCAGGAATAATGACAGTTGATCCATTTTTTGGGATGGTATAATTGTTTTCTACAGAGGATTGCCAGAAGGAGTTGTTAGACCAAAAACTGGAGACAAAAACACATATTTGTAGAGTCATGAAACATTAATGCTGAATAATAAACAATGACCAGAAGATCATCATTTCTATTGATAAAAACTAAAAAACTAGACAACCGCCCTCCATGCACACACCGCATTTCTTTTATGCTTTAGGCCTCTCATTTTGAGGAGACTCAAGCATCTAGCACTGTTTTTACTTAAAGGTTCCATGTTTTCCAAGTTTGAGACAGAATGGTTGAGGTTAGAGACTCTAAAAGGATTCTCATAGTGTGGTCAGTGACTGAGCTCAGGAAACACTTAAAATACACATTTATTGTGCACCCTGTAAAGTGTAGGACTCACCAAACATGAGTATAATGATGAGGTGGCAAGAGTTCATATTTTAGCCAAAATTGCCTCTTGATCTTGTAAGCATTTTTTTCAAATTCTTGGGAGTATGCAATATGTAGCCAAATTGGAATAACACCAACTTCATTTTTTTTACCACTAAAATAGCATAACTAAAAAAAAGCTGATCCCCTTTTTAAAGTGGAAGTTCAGTCAAATTCTAGTTAAGGCTAATCTATTCCCACCCCCATTCTAAGACTATTTTATCTACCCTGTAAAAGAAAAGATGTTTATACTAACCTATTCTGAAGCCATTCTGGCCTGGTCACATGATCAAGGCTTAGTGTCACCTTCAGTGTCGAGGAGGGGCAGCTGACAAAGGAGGCCCTATAATAGGTCTATGAGTGATGTCAATGCACAGTTATTTGCAGCCGTTGTCCAAAATCTATCCTCTACATTGAAGCCGCCGCTGGAAATATAATGTGACTGGACCAGAGTAGCCTCATAACAGGTAAGTATAGATATCTTTTCTTTCAATGGGTAGATAAAATAGTCTAAGAATGGGGGTGGGGACAGGTTTCGCATTAGTTAGATTTTAACTGAACTTCCACTTTAAAGTGATTGTAAAGTCTCGTTTTTTTTTAAAGTTAAAAATAACAAACTTACCTGCTCTGTGTAGTGGTTTTGCACAGAGTAGCCCGGATCTTACTCTTCTCAGGTCGGACTTCAGTGTTCATGGCTCCTCCCTCCGGTTGCGTGCCCCCCCAACAAGCTGCTTACTTTGGGGGCACCCGAGCCAAATTGCAGCTCCCTGTGTCCCATCAGACACAGAGACGAAGACCAGCCCTGCCCCCTTTCTCGCCTCATTGGCTGACTGATTTTGGTTGTCAGCAGCGGGAGCCAATGAGAAGGGGATTCCCGGGCTGCAACATCACTGGATCTAGATGGGGCTCAGGTAAAAAAAGGTAAAAAAACCTTATGCCTTTACAATCACTTTAAGTGTTTTTTTTTTCTTGCTTAAAAATACTTACATGCTGTTTCTGCTTTGTAATATTTATGAGGGGGTTATGAAGTGATTGTAACATAATTGACCCTATCTGTACTGTATTCACGGTTCTTTTTTATCAGTTAAACTAGATTTGAACACTATCTGTCCCAACAAAGGGTTACAAATTTGGAAACTATCCTCCATTTTATGTTAATGAGGTATAGCTCACTCTGTAAAGCAGGGGTCTTCAAACTATGGCCCTCCAGTTGTTCAGGAACTACAATTCCCATCATGCCTAGTCATGTCTGTGAATGTCAGAGTTTTGCAATGCCTCATGGGATGTGTAGTTCCGCAACAGCTGGAGGGCCGTAGTTTGAGGATCCCTGCTGTAAAGAGACAAAGATACTGTTAAGCCCAGTACACATGGGCTCTTTGTCAGGTGGTTTTGACATTCGGCCGTGTGTACTGCAGCCGTCCCAACAGAAGCTGCCTGTTCAGCTGGCTTCTGACGAAGGGTTATTATGACTGAAAAAGTCTGCGGACCCAATGCCAATCAGCACTCTCAGCCAATGACTGGTGAGTGTCTGTTTATTAAAAGTCAGCCGTTACAGTTTTTGCAGCTACTGACTTTAAATAAACACAAATATGAAGGGAGCTCCCCCTTAAAAATCACAAGTGGCAACTCACAAGATGCATCAGGATAAGAGCAACATACTCTTATCCTGATGCATCTTATGAGTTGCCACTTGTGATTTTTTTGTGATTTCTTGTGATTTTTTTTAAGTCTTTTCCTACAGACTGAGTTAGTGCCCACTGCTATTTCCTTTGTACTTTTAGTATGTTGAAGTTAACAGTAAAAAGATTACTTGTGTATGCTCTATGAAGGAGCTTAGATAATCCATAAAACACATTTGTTTTCTTTACATGGGTAAAACCTCTGTGAGTGTTATTGCTGTGTAAGCTTATGAGGGGCAATCTAAAATTTAGAATGGCAGAAGAGATGGAAACTTCTAATTATAAGTACAAAAAGACTGTATATAGTATTTTTTTTTTTATAAATAAAGTGTAAACAAGATTGACAAACTCTCATGCTGTTTATATGAAGGGGATTTTCTTTGCGCTCATACTTACTCATACTTTGTAGCTGTTGGTGTTATGGTAGGTGGAGTAGGAGGGACGCAGTTTTTGAAGTAGCACTGATAGACCAGTAAGTTCACATCTGTGTTAGACATAGTCGTATCCAGCATTCCTGCCACTGAACGTCTGCGGAGCTTGCGTTTTCCAGACACTACAAAAATAATGTTATTGTTTAAGCATAAACTACCAAGTTTTCCTTATTCTACTTATCTATGTAGTTAGTTAATTGTTTTAAACAAATAAAATAAAATAATTGAATTGTTCAAAATGTGTAAATTACTTAAAAATCCTAAATAACAGTTCTGTAAAGTGTAAATAAACTTAAAATATATTTTACTTTTGCAGGGAAATTAGGATAATGCCTGCTTTATATTTGTTACATATACTCGTTAATGTAGCTTAAAAAACAATATTTAAAAAAAAGTTCCTTTTAAAAGTTTTTTTTGCTGGCTTAAAAATCCTACCCAGCTTTGCAATATTAGGGAGGGGCTGTGGAGTAATGTTTAACATAATTAACTCTGTACTGTGCTGGTAAGTCTCATTATCAACTGTCAGCTAGACATGTCTGCCCTAACAAGGGGTTAAATATTTCATGGCTTTTGTTAATGCACTTTAAAAATAAAATAAAAATCAAGTCTGTCCCTTAGCCAACATTGCCATCCATATGAGACAATACAAACTGCCTATACATAACATAGATATACATAACAAACTGATCCGTACCCACCACAATAAACATATTTCTGAGATCTATTATTTCATAGTGATCTGTGCTGTTAAATGTATTATATGTTAATTTGAAGACTTTGAAATAGACTGCAGTTTCCCATTTAACAGCTCATGCATGACAGCAGGAGAATTGATGTGACCACTGTGACTGCCTGCCTTGGTGGCAAGATATTTCCCCCGCAGCTAAAGGCATTGAATCTCCCCACCTTATAGACCAATGGTCATACAAAAATTCATACAAATATTTAAACATTTGTATGCAAATTCTCAGTACATTTGATAACATGACAAATGTTGGTTGAAAGTACTTCAAAATTGTGCTGGCTTTTTACATTTGATTTTGGGATGAATAGACTTTCTTGAATAAAAAACAAATACACTAAAACATGTTCAATCCAAAAAACAGTTTCTATCTTGTACCTGATCATCACTGGAGTCAAAAACAAATGTAGATTTGACCCCACTAACAATTTAGAAATTTGAGTGAATCTTCTTTAAAAAAATAGCTTTCCTCGTTCTTGAGGCTATAAGCAATTTCTCTAAGTGACACAACTCAAGATAAGGCTGTGTCAGACAGGTACTGTCCGGTCTCAGAAAATCATTAAAGAATAGGATTTGAGGTTAGCCAAAGAAAGCTGAGAAACTTTATGCAGTGGTAAGCTTTGAATTGCTCAGAAGTTTTGGCAAAACTGTTGACTGGCAGTAAATCTACTGTAAATGTGCACCTACCCAGATAAGTCAGGGAAGTTGTGTTGCCATCAAAGTACCAGTCTCCATTAGAATTGTTATTGTAGTTCAAAGGCTGTGTAGAACCATTACGCACGTCAGTTATTTGAAACATATCTGGCTGCTGAGTTAGGTTGTGTGATATCATCACATAGTCCTCACTCTGTAAAAAATATAAAACATAACATGTAATAACAAATGTGATACAGTGCAACTACGAGGAGCAATAGATATTCTAATCCAACTGGAGTCACACAAATGTAGAATTATACAGTTTGAGTATCTCCTAATAAAATCCAATCACTGGACTCCTAGTAACATAGTGTAGCGGAGAAGATTCCCTTCTTTCTCTCTGATTATCTGCTCATGTGCAACCCCTGGCAACAAGTATAGAGTCACCACTCTTGGAAAACTTTAATTCCATTGTTTAATTGTGCAAGAAACTCAAAGAAAATTACAGACATGCCTCAAAACGATTTGCATTTAACATTCCAACCTTATGGCTTTAAGAAACACTTCGAAAATATAAAAAAGCAAAGAAAGAAAACTGTAGTCAGTTGCAACTGTTTTTGCAGATCAAGCAGAGGAAAAAAAATATGGAATCACTCAATGCTGAGGACAATATTATGGAATCACAGTGTACTTTGCAGTTATAAAACACACACATCTGCTTCAGATTACACCCTGAAAAATGATGTCATCATCACCAAACATCCTTTCAATTGATGGAATAAGAGAAGTTTCCAAAATCTTAATATAAACTTGTGCATTTATTGAAGATTTAATGACTGCCATCTCCCCCGTACCCTTACCTGACATGTAACCCCATATCATAGATCAATGATTGGAAATTTGCATGTTTTCTTCACGCAGGCGTCTTTATACATTTCATTGGAACGGCACCAAACAAAAGTTCTAGCATCATCACCCTTCCCAATGCAGATTTGTAATTCATCACTGAATATCACTTTCATCCACAGTCCATGATTGCTTTTCTCTAGCCCACTGTAATTTAGTTTTTTTCTGTTTAGGTGTTAATGATGGTTTTCGTTTGACTTTTCTGTATGTTTCCTTTAGGCGATGTCTTAGGCCGCGTACACACGATTAGACCGGTCCAATGAAACTGGCATTAAGGCTAGTTTCATCGGACCAAATTGATCGTGTGTACGGCCCATGGGACCATTGTCCGTCGGACCAAAGTTTTAAAACTTGCTTTAAAGTCTGTCTGATGGACGCCTGACCATCGGACCAAACCGATGGTTAATACGCAAAAGCATCGGACCGAAAACCTGCGCATGCTCAGAATCAATTTGACGCATGCTTGGAAGCATTAAACTTCGTTTTTTCAGCACGTCGTTGTGTTCTACGTCACCGCGTTCTAGCCCGATCGGATTTTGGCCCGATGGTGTGTGTACGCACATCAGACCATCAGGCCACTTCAGCGTGAACCGATGAAAATGGTCCATCGGACCATTCTCATCGGTTTGGTCCGATCGTGTGTACGTGGCCTTACAGTTCGGTCACAGACATTATCTTCAGTTTCTGACCATTTATTCCTCCTTTGTTTTGTATTGCATTTTCTGTTTTCAAGGCATATTGCTTTAAGTTTTCTAACTTGACAATTTTATTTCTTCCTTGGTTTACCAGTACCTTTCCCTTGTCTATCAGTGCTACCTAACCCATTTATTTGTACTAACGAAAACCATCATTAACACCTAAACTGGAAAAAAACAAGGCTACAGTGAGCTAAAGAAAAGCAATCATGGACTGTGGGTGACTGGATGGAAGTGATATTCAGTGATGAACTACAAATCTGCATTGGGCAGGGTAATGATGCTAGAACTTTTGTTTGGTGCTGTTCCAATAAAATGTATAACGACAACTGCCTGAAGAAAATATGCAAATTTCCACAATCATTGATGACATGGGGTTACATGTCAGGTAAAGGTATGGAGGAGATGGCAGTCATGAAATTTTCAATAAATTCACAAGTTTATATTGAGATTTTGCACCCTTTTCTTATTCCACCAATTGAAAGGATGTTTGGTGATGATGACATCATTTTTCAGGATGTAATCTAAAGCAGATGTTTGTTTTAGAACTGCAAAGTATATAGTGATTTCATAATATTTTCCTCAGAAATTAGTGATTCCATATTTTTTTTCACTGCAAAAACAGTTGCAACTGACTACAGTTTTCTTGATTTGATTTTATTATTTGTGCCAAATACAGTTCATGAACTGCGCCTAAGCACTAGACAGACCAAATACATGTACTGACATTCAAAAATAAGCATAGCAGATATCACATACAGGATAGATTAGTAATAAATAACAGTTGAGATAGCATAAGGAGGATCATCTAAACAGAGGGAAAAAAATGAAAAGGTGAGTCTTCAGTACCTAGCGAAAATGAGTTAGCGAGTTAATTTTCCACATACTCTCAGGAAGATTATTCCATAGAAATACACCAAAGACTTGGAGAGTCTTTCTTTCTTTCTTTTTGTTTTCTTTTTAAGTGTTTCTTAAAGCTAGAAGGTTGGAATGTTAAATAAAAATAGTTTTGATGAATGTTTGGGATTATTATTTTTTTTTCCCAATTAAACAATTGAATAAACGGAGCTGCGGTGGCTCAACGCGATTGGCACTGCGCTGACAAGCCGTTCACCTCTGCAGCTAAGGGTTCGGATCCCGGCCTCGGCTGCATGTGAATTAAGTTTGGTGGTCTCAGCCCGGCTCCCGGTGGGTGTGCTATGCGAGGTAAGCCTGCGCTTAGTACGCCCACTCCCCTACCATGAAAACTACCACACTTACACGCACTCGAAATTGGGTTAACATGCACGCACTTTGGCCATGCAGTCTCTAAAAAAGAGAGGAGAAGGACTAACAGGGCTGGCTGAGCGGGCTAGATCCTCTCACTCCCCTCATAGGCCCCGTTGGGCTTCAAAGCGGAGCAGGTAGGGCGGGCTGTGTGGGAGGACCCCCTCACACCCGCCATTGCCACCCGGGGGCATGGAGAAAGATGGCAGATTGCCTCTGGGGGAGGCCTGCCCACTCCCAACTCCTGCAGTCCGGCTCCTCTCTCGAGTACACGCACACAAAAAAATACACTTTAAAAAAAAAAACAATTGAATCAACATTTTACAAGAGTGGGGATTTCATACTTTTAGCCAGGGGTAGTAGTTGGACTTGTAAGGCAAATTTTAGATTGCAATTTTTGGGTGATTTATGATCTGCTGCTGCAAGTTTTCAAAAGCGTGAGCTCACAGTCCTGTCTGATCACTCAAGCCTCATATACACAGGCCAAATGTCGGCCCGGCAGCGGCCGGTTCAATTGAAACCGGCCAACGTTTGGCCTGCGTATAAAACAGCTGATCCGACATATGTCAGCCACTCAGCTCATGACTGTTGAACAGCTCACAAGGAAGGTTCATGACTGTAAAAGGTCTGCCGACCAGCTCCTGATCAGCGCACTCAGCCAGTGGCTGAGAGCACTGACCAGAGTGTTCTGGCAGAGGGACCATCCCCCAACCTGAGCTGTCAGTTTTTTTTTGTTCAACCTGCTGAGTTGAATGAAAAAAATATTGGTGTGCACGAGGCTTTGGGCAACCCATAGATGAGTCCGATTTTTTTTTATTCAACCAAAAACTGACCTGTGTGGATGGGGGAATCCTCCCTGCTGTGCCATTGTATTCTGAAATTGGGGAGACTTTCCAACAGACAGAATACACTGATTAGCATTCCAGGCTATAATCTGCAATGCTGATAAAGCCAATTCCAACATGGCGAAAATTATGGAAATTATGAAAGCTCGCCACTATTGAAACAGGATAGAAAGAAGATTGACTCATTTGAACTTTGATACTGGTGAATGATTGCATGCATGCCATGGACAGCCCATATAATTAATAGATTGATTTGGAAAGAGATCAAACTGTCACAAGAAACCCAAATGATGAAGTTACGGCTGTCATATTTTGGTCACACTGTTAGAAGAGAGAGATTACTGGAGAAAAGAGGGAGACTGACTACTAGGTGGTTGGAAACATTGACTACAGCTGTGGGAATGACACTGGAGGATCTAGCCAGACTAGCACAAAGCCAACATATTTTTAGAGATCTTATTCATCAAGTCACTAGAACTCGAATTTAGGTTGATGACACTTAATAATATTAATAGCTATAGTAAGAAAAAGTCAAAGATCTTGAAGTGCAAGAAACTGTGTGCTCTGGTGTTGCCTTCTTTTGCACCTAATCTTCCAATATGCTTTTCTTAAAGCATATTCGTGGTTTTCATTGTAACAGAAGAAAGAAAAGTATGGACATCTCATAAAATGGAAATAGCTCACAAAATGGCCAGCTAATATCAGACTCAGGAGATGTGTTCTAACATTCTGAAGTTTAACCATGGACTATTTTGCATAGTTACATTAGTCCAGCTTGGACCAATATAAGTATGTACGTGAAATACCTTCCCGATCCCCGTTGAAGTTGGAAATCATTGTAGAAGGCACTGCTACTACAGTGATCGCCACTGGCTTCTGTGTCCTGTGCGGAACGGCTGACCTGCTGCATAGTGAACAAAGGAAGTCACTCGCTTGGCAGTTGGAAAAAAAAATTCTCCATGAATGCGGTGTCCTCCAATTGGACAAGGTGCAAAAGTGGGATGGAGAGAAACGCTTTGTGCATACATACTTATATTGTTCCAAGATGCACCATGATAACTGTCCATACCTAAAGTTCAGTTTTAAATAACGTTTTCAAGACACACCTGAGCGAAACATCAATTAAATCTGCAGCAGTGTGGAGAAATGTTTTAAAAGAGAGCCTGTCAAATACAGGAGATGCCATTTTTAACTTATTTTACAAAAAGGAAAGCTCCAGGGATACAGTAGGTTAGGACATCACTCCCTGACCAACATTGCAGGAATCATGCCTGAAGGATATATATTAGTGATTTGTAGCAACCATCGATGGCCAAGATTTGAAAGGTACATCTCAGTAGGAACTCAATGATCACGTTAGTATTGGGCCTATGTTCTTACTTTCAATTAGAGGCTTATTCTAGTAATAGAATAAAAATAAAATGTTCTATATTGCCAATTACCATGGGTAATTACATATATGCATTTATATGCGCTTATAGGACATTTATAAATGCATGTAATTGTTTTAAATGGTATAAATCACACTGTGGGGGTTATTTACAAAAGGCAAATCCACTTTGTGCCACTTGAAATTGCACTGAAAGTGCACTTGGAAGTGCAGTCGCTTTAAATCTGGGGGGCAGATCTGAATTGAGGGGAATCTCTGCTGATTTTATTATTCAATCATGTGCAAGCTAAAATGCTGTTTTTTTATTTTCCTTGCATGCCCCCCCCCCCCCCCTCGAAACTACAGCCACTGCACTTCCAAGTGCACTTTCAGTGCAATTTCAAGTGCACTTTGCACTTGTAGTTTGCACTTGTAGTGCAAAGTGGATTTGCCTTTTGTAAATAACCCCCTGTATGTTTATCTGTGTTTAGATGTATTCAGTTTAGCAGTATTTAATTGAAGAAATTTAATTCTGTGCGTCCAAAGTCAGATTAGATACTCTGAACGCGCCTAAATACATGTAAGAGCGAGTAAACGCAAGTACATTCCATTGCAGGAGAAATTGATCTGGGGAGCATAATGTATGTGTATACTTCTCAGATACAGTCATTTCTATTTTAAAATAAAACAAAGGAGGGGGGCTAGTGTGAACGCAGACTCTGCAGTCTTACTTGTCGTATATCATAAATTTGGTTTATCTGCTAAATAACTTTATTCCTTTACCTTAAATCCATAGAAAGTTGAAGTGTATGAAATATTTGTGATGAAATTCACATTACTGAAATACCAATTGAAGGAATTAGCATTAGGCAGCAAGGCCATCCATCCATCCGGGTGAGTTAAACGTAAATGTAAGCAGGGAACAACAGTGCGACCTAAATTGAATATAAACATATTACTGGTGAAAAGAGTATTAAAAAGGGAGGGGCGAAAGAAAGAAGGAAAATGAAAAGGAATAGTAACTAATAATAATAATAAAAAAAGAAACAGGAAAGGGAAAGAAAATGAAGCAGGAAAGGAAAACAATTGGCAGGAAAGTAAAGGAAAAAAATTATCTACAGGAAAGGACGTAAAAAAGTTACGAAAAAGGAAAAGTACATATTTAAAGGAAAACAGTAGAAAATAAGTAAAACAGAATAGGAAAGGGAAAGGAAAAGAAATTGAAGAAAAGGAAAAGCAAAAAGAAATGAAAAGACAACTAAATAAAAATGAAAGCTTATACCAAATCCGAGGCAGTCATTCTATGAAAAACTGTGGAGGACTTTGATTACCCATTACCTGCCTCCTGATTTTGATGAACCACTCCTATTACCATAACTTATTAGTAACCTTGACTCAGGTCCTCTCTAGGCATCCCTCATCTCTCTGACCTCCCGCCTCTACTCTACCCCCCCCCGAGCTTAATACATTTATCCACAGGTTTCTCCCATATGCTTCCTTAGAGAGCCTCTGGTGAAGCACGTATTATCCTACTCCCAAAATCCCCTTCTGAGACTCCTAGCTGTACCCTTTTTATGATTGTCCTTTCTAAACTGATTTATTTGTTGTAATTTTTATTACTAAGCCTAGTCTGTAACCCGT
Organism: Rana kukunoris; assembly: GCA_029574335.1. Taxonomy (NCBI): domain Eukaryota; kingdom Metazoa; phylum Chordata; class Amphibia; order Anura; family Ranidae; genus Rana; species Rana kukunoris. The sequence continues at coordinate 433,755,675 of CM056053.1, read as the reverse complement.
TCTTCTTCCACTGTGGGGGTCTACCCTCTTATGTCATACATTGTATAGATCTGAATATCTGGACACAGATTTTTCCTTGCAGTTCTTCATGTGTGCTATTCATTGATGGCTTATATTTCGAACCTCTTTGTTATGGTCCTTTTAACATGTGTTTTGACATGCACTTTGTCATATATTTTAATAAAACATTTGAACAAGAAAAGGGAACGCTTAGCCCTAATACACACAGCTATTGGAAACACTTTACATGTTTACTAGGAGTCTTTTTTTATTGTGCAAAGCCAATAAATAATAAAACTTACCAAAGGAGTTGGAAATGATGACATCTTTCCAGAGAAGGGAGGATAGAGATGGGTTATTGAATGCCAGTCGGTGAAAACTGACTGTAGAGTTACAGACAAAACCAGGGAAACCAGCACTCCAATCACTACGTTGGCTACACTGCGATGGGTCAAGCAGTCCGCTTGCTGGTACCACCTTTGCTCCTGTTTGACCTATATGAAGAAAATGTATTTCATAATTTCAAAATTTTAGGAAGTATAAAAAAATATGATTAATTTTAAAAACATCCTTAATTGTATCCCTGAAAATGCTGGAATTGGCTGGTGGATGTAGATATTTAGAGCCTTTTTTTACCTACTCACTTTAGGGAATTGGGAAGCGAAGCTTAGGGTAACTCTATCAACCTTTTTGATTCCAGCACAGGCTTTTGCACACTTCAAATCAAGGGAAAAATCCTACTGAGAGGCTGATGGAGAATCTGAACACTTCCAATTAAACTATACATGTTTTGTGGACAGCTGAGCATCACACCTATATAAACTTGTTGGGCATCACCTTTAATATTGATTCCCCTACACTCATTGGCAGGTATAACAGCCTTCAATCCTTTTGGAGGGCATTCCACAAGATTTTAGAGTCTTTGCCCATTTATCCCAAAGAGCTACAGTATCTTGTAACTTTCCACACCAAAGTTTCCAAACTATGTCTTCATGGAAAAGGGTATTTCCTAAAATGTGGTGACAGGGTTCAAGGTGCAAACAAGTATGTGTATCCTGTAGCATCAACAGTACTCCTCACTAAAAATCACCTGAACTCAATCATTTGGTGGGTGGCCTCATATTTTTGGTCACATAATATCTAAGCTATACAGAAATGTTAGTTTTTTGTTTGGTTGGGAGGTGGGTAATTTCTGTGCTTACATTGGGTGCTCAGTTACCTTCTTTGTGTTTTGGGCGTGGCTTTAGATAATAATAATTAGCACTAACCCAATTTTAAATAAAATATTTTTACCTGTAAGAGTTCCATCCATGTCAGTTAAAACAACTTCATGTTCCCACCGAAATCCAGCCTTGTTAGGTACATTAAAATATTCTATTCCATTAAACCTTGCACTCCATCCTCCACACCTATCACCACACACTCCAGTAATAGATGTCACTGCAATCGCTGCACAGTTTGGTCTGTCAAAATTCATAAACTTGACTGATGATACTGTCAGTCCTTCATCGAATGGTAGAGTTATGCCCCTAGCTGTGCAATAACTAGAGCCAAGTCCTAGTTCATCCAGGTGGCCCACTATGATGGAATTCTTAAGGACAGCTCCATAGGTCTCACCCCATCCACCAACGTAAGATGGAAGGACTCTCTTGGTTTCTATGCCAGAATCTTCATTATTTACCATGGTGAAGTTATGAAACTGAAGAGCCCCTCCATTTACCCATTCAGCCCCTTTCTGACAGTTCCATGTGGTCAATGATTTGAAAACAGCAGGAGATGGTGTAGAAGAACTGCAAGATCCTGTTACCATGGGAAAGTACTCTTGAAATATCCAGATGCCAAACCATCCTTGAGAGTGAACAGTGTTGTTGTAGAATTCACCAAGTGGCACTCGTTTCTGGCAAATGTTCGGGTCGTAGGATGGACCATCTGGGTGGTCGTTCATTCTGTACCAAAAACCAAAATGTGTGCCACCAGCAGCTGCATTGTGCCTAATGGTATTGTTGGGATTTGTTACCCAATACCCTGCTGGTGTAACATCATCATTCAGTAGACTGGTACTTTGCTGGACAAATACTGCCAGGTTGTACTGAAGCACATTGCCATGTTCTATGCCATCCTCAATGAAGAAGGCTCCTCCCATGATGTCATAAATTACATTGTGTTCAACAAGGAGATGATGAGTATTGTGGATAGTTACTGCTCTGTTGTAGGTCTGGTGGATTCCACAGCCCCGTACATATGACTTATACTGGACATCACCCATTAAATGCCAATGAATAGGATAACGTCCCAATCGGAAAGCTTGACCTGCATGGAAAATCTGAAAGAGAAATATATTCTATGTTTTATGTTTCTGTTCTGAAATGTTTATGCTATAGGTAACATACGTCTACTCAAAACTGATATTAAAAGTAGAACTTGAAGCTCCAGGAATAAAAAAAAATACTGCAGGGGCTAACTGCTCATTAAGTCTAAAGCTGGCTATACATGTATCAAATACATGTTCTGTTTGTAGCCCTGTCTGTTCAACAGAAGAAAATCATCAGACCAGCTTCTGTCAAATGTTCCTGCTTATTCATTACCAATTTTTGTGCCATGTATACACTTTAGGTCTAGCAGCAATTTCCATATTATTATTTAGATTAGATTGATTCACTTGATAGCGTGAAGGACCAAACTTTCTATCAATGGATGCAGCGCTGATCAGTTTATTCTGATGGCGGTCAGTCCCTGCTGTAAGAATACAATAGCACAGTGGGGGAGATACCTGTATCCATATTGTTTGTGTGCATGCAGGGGTCTGTGAGGTTTCTTTTTAGTTTAGTCTACTGGTTGGACAAAAAAAAACAAAAAAACTCACAGGATATAGTATAGCCAGCTTAAGGGTAGCAATGTACACATTTCCCTAATATCTCAGGAACATATCAGTTACCTCTACATATTCTATTCTTCCAATGGACAGCAGCTTGCCAGGCTCTGGTGCATGAAACATTATACATCCTCCAAACTGATCACTTCCTATTGTCTCTCCAGACCGTCCCTGGAAACATGTTTGTGTAGCAAATTCACCTGGAACAAGAAATGGCACACTCTCAGGTGTTTTAAACAAGGTAATGTAAAGAACAAGTGGGACATGCACCGTTCCAAACCCATACCATTGATAACAATTTCACTCCCTGTATTCAGAACATATTAGCAAGCCCATGGACACCTCTACCTCAATGGGCACCTTGACCCTTTGCTGATGGACGAGGAAGGAGCCAGAGGTGAAACTATGCACCTACATCAATGATCTCTAGGTGATTGTATGACTTTATGGAGAGTTAGGTTTAGATACTTTTGTGAACAGCAAGTTAGTTGAGCCTTTTGTGTCCAACGGCCAGTGTTAATAACTAAGTCAAATTTATCTATTTTCATAAAATGCTTTTCATTGTTGAACTGTTTTTGGGGGAAAAAAAACTGCTCTGCTTTCTTTTTTTCATAGGCTCAAAAATATAGAAATAATGTATTTCATAAACTTTTTTTAGATTGTCAAATGTATTTATTATACTTTTTCGAATGTTGTTAATATAACTGTATATGATAATAACACTATTACATAGATGCCCTTGCCAATCCAACTGAAGCCTTCAGCCTGCGTGTGATCACTCACTATATCATAGTCGACATAATGATCACATGATGGAGAACAGCACTGATTTGTTCCTGATTGTGAAAGGGTTGTTGGCACTCAATTCTGGCTGTTGATGACAGCTGGAATTGAGAGCCACCAATAACCCAAAGTGTTGACTGGTGGCTTTTAAGTTGAGGACATTTACTAATGTATCTTTAGCACAGGGCATAGTAGTATATAGACTGAGTAGAAGAAGGGTTAAAGGAAATCAGTCATGTACAGAATTATGTAAGTTTTCACTGCAAAACTACTACATCACATTGATAAGGAATTCATTTTTTTCCATTGCATACACAGGACCATTAGCTCAGAAGTATGAAGACCACACATGGGCAGGCTGTGAGTGTAATCAATAGGAGGTCAGAAATAAAATCTCTTGTTTTTATTTTTCAGACAGGTGCATATAATTCCACTGCTGTCTGCACATGATATACGTAACCCAATACTTATAAGACATGAGGATTTATCTAAAAAAAAACAGATCCCTTTGGACAATGCATAAAAAGATCAACATGGCTGAAACAAATGCCATAGAAAACAGTACATTACCCGTATTAAATCCATCTGGACAAGCTGGTATTGTGTCACTCCATTCTGTATTGGTGAAACCTCTAACCACAATGTTTCTTGTAAGAAGGCCAACTTCAGCTCTAGCTTCAAAGACTGTTCCATCGGGCAAGGTGACTGATATGCCTAAGTGCTGGTACACCAGTGGCTTACTTAGAGTCAGGTTTTTGCCATCAGCAGACACGGATTGTATAGTCATCTTCTCATTCTGACTTTGACTATGCCTATTGGGAAAACAAATGTAAATTTATATTTGTATTATATAATATGATGCTTAGTGCCATCAATTTGATTTTAATTAATTTATTATTTATCATGATTTAATACCCTATTTATTTATTTATTCTTTCACTTTTTGTGTGTATTTCTTTGAGCCTACAGAAGTGTTTTTTTTTTGGCTAGTTTTAATGGAGTAATCCTTTTTTGTATCTCTTATGTTTTGTTCATTTTATTTACTTATTTGAATGTATCCTCAATATCCATGTAAGTAATGCGGTCTTAGCCCATATTGTTGATTATAGCTAGGCTGCTCGTTGCCTGGTTGTCCTTTGCTTAAGTTGGTCCCTTTAAGGTCCGTGGGGAGGCAGCCATTTGTTCACTATAAAATACAGCATGCTATTTAGCGGTCTGGACTTGAAAATGGAGGCCACACCTCCAAACCCATCATCGTACCAACCACAGTGCATGCTCATCCCATCTCCTGTTAGGCCCGGTCCGTATCTCTGCTTGACATCAGCTCTGTCATCAGCCAGGCACATGCGCAGTAGGTCCAGAATGCTTTTCAGAAAGGTGTCAGCTTTACTCGCAGTGTATGGAAGACTAGCTGCTCTCTAGCAGCTTGTCCACATTAGGATATGCAGTCTTTTCCCTAATGGACTGGATGTGTGACTACCAGTGGCAGCCTAGAGCTCATTTATTTATCTTAATTTCTTCCCCTAATGTGAGTTCCCTGGATATTGTTTTTTTTTATCTATTGGATAATGAAGGTTTTACACTGGGGCGATCGCCCTCTCTTTTGTTTTTGTTATTGGTCTTAGAGTGCTCCTGTCACCTGATGGAATCCTTGAGAGCTGTAACTGCCAAGTGTAGTGGTTGGACTAACATGCACTTATGAACTGTGTTAAAAATCTTTTTGAGGGATATGAAGTGTATGGGACTGCATACACCTGTATATCCTTTGTATGGGTAAATACGGCCCTTGATTGGGCATACACTGTAGTACACCAGTGTGAACGAGGCCTTACTTTACATATGGATAGCAAGAATAGCGAACATAAACTCACAAGGACGTTATCATATTTATGTATTTAAAAACACAAATACGCAAGCTAGCTACACTAATGTGCGCATAGGTGTGAGCAGCCTATTGCATTAGGGTGTGCACCCCAAGGCTCAAACACACATGCATATGTGTGGGTCTATATATATGGCCCTGACACATTGATCTGCCTGGCGGAACAGTGAAAGAGAAGTGCATAATCATTTCTCTTATGGCAGAGCTAGTAAGAGGGAGATCTTACCATCTTCCTACTGCTACTCAGAGCAGTGATGCTAATGCACACTAGGTGATTAGGGTGTGCCCAGACACAACGACACACCCTGTGCGCACACCTATTAGTGTGACATGTTACTCGCATGACATTTGACCCCAAACGTTTTTTTTCCACTTTGGTTTCAGATTCAATGGAGGAGGGATTCCCTCTTTAGTTTACTCCTACTGCACATGAATAAACTGAATGTCATCTTTTAAATCTCTGTTGAAGTGTGATGTGACTGGTGAAGAATAATGTGGCATGTACCTGTGTCCAGTTGAAGCAATCACAATTTCATCCCCAGCTTTCCAAGTCACACTTTGCTGTAGAAACAGAGTAGAGCTTCCAGCTTCCGCAGTCTGCGCTAGACGGGTCCAAGTTACCGGCACTGGAATACCTGGAAAACATCAACAAGTGTCTTTGGTGTTTTTTATGCATATCAAACTTAATAATCACGGCCCTAATGAAAAATTATTTTACAGTATATTACATAATTTTTCATGCAAAAATATATTTTATGCTATGCTGTTGATCTTGGACTTCTGTACATTTTGTTACATAAGTGGGATCTATTTCAACAAATACAATTTTACTTACCGTGAAGATCCAAAGTTCCCTGCCTGACTGCCAATGTTTTTGCCCCGTATACAGGTAGTTCTGGGGAGCGTATATGTCCATGCAGAGTGATGATGGCTTTGTGCTGGAATGGGGCAGCCTCAGTTCCAACCTAAATATAAACATAGAGCAAAACAAATTTATAATCATTTATAAGTTTGCGGATCCGCCTATTATGTAGTACCGCTGTGGTCAGCCATACCTGCATAACACCGCTATCTGTTATAAGAATATTCTCAGCCTGGAGCTCAATGTCAGCTTCATCAAATACCAGAGTTCCTCCTGATGTGAAAAAACAGATAGTCATAATAAACTCCTACACCACTTACCTATACTAAAGCAGAATGCACATTATATACTGATCTACTAAAACACTATACAATGAAGTACATTAAATAGTATATGTTAGTCTAATTTACTGTACTATCTAACCATCAAGCTCTGACCCCAATATGTTACAGCTCAGCCCACATATTTACCATATTTGGATATGTTAGCCCATATATTGACTATATTTGGACATGTCATGCCTAATTTTAGGAAACCCTGCCCCTTCTGGGAACCCAGGTTCATGCACAATCAGTGAAACGTGAACTCATTTGCCCCGTACACACGATCGGAATTTCCGATGAAAAAAGTCAGACGGAATTTCTTTATCGGATATTCCTACCGTGTGTGCCCCATCTGACTTTAGAAAGAGAACATCGGAAATTCCGTTTGTCTGTAGGGAACTCCAATGGAGAAAAAACACGCATGCTCAGATTTAAGTCGACGCATGCACAGAGGCATTGAATGTAATTTTTCTCGGCTCGTCGTAGTGTTGTACGTCATCGTGTTCTTGACAGTCGGAATTTGGTATGACAGTGTGTATGCAAGACAGCTTGAATGTAATTCCATCAGAAAAATTCGTATGAGTTTATCCCGACGGAAAATCCAATTGTGTGTACAAGGCATTAGTGCCTGAAATAATAAATGTCTGTATAGGTTTTAATAAGTTTATATTCAGTAATATAGACAATATTCAAGATAATCCACCATAACATACAACTCATTTGAAAATCCAATACGTGATATTCTAGACCTGACATATCGGCTTCTGTTTTGATATACCACAACCACTTTTTATAAAGATTAGTCTGTATAGGTCTAAAACCGGCATGTCCAGAAGAGATAGTCGGTAGTTACAGGACCCAACTCCACTCCGCTAGCATCCTACTCTGATCTACAAGAATACTCTCTAGACATGCCCTGCTAGCTACTGGTAAAGCATATTTGGAATAGAGTTCCTTGATATATGGAAGAAGGCTTTGATGCCCAATATACCCATACCAAAAATGAGAAGTCTACGAGGACTTAATGAACAGTGTGATGCAAATTGGAATACTGGCTTGATCCTACCTTGAATTAGCAGCATCTTCAGCACTGGAGTGCTTTGGTCTAGTAGGATAGTTTGTCCCTTAGTGATGACAGCCATTGAACCTTCATCTGGGGGTGATTCCCCTCCCCAGGTATATTTAGAGGACCAAACATCAATATAAAAAAAATCAGCATTGTCCTGAAACAGACAAACATGAAAATCAAATCACACAGTAACTTAAACTCTATGGCCCGGATTCACAGAGATGGGCGCATATTTACGCCGGCGTAGCGCACACATAGTACGCTACGCCGGCGCAGCGCGGAGAGGCATGCACCGAATTCAGCAAGCTATTGCTCCGAACTCTGCACTGGCGTAGCGTACATTCCAAAGGCGAAGGCTGCCGTAAGTGGAAGTAGGTGGAAGTGGGCTGTAAGTGGGCGTGATCAATGCTAATGAAGCGTGACCCCATGCAAATGATGGGCTGGGTGCCAGACAAGTACTTAAAACAAACTGCGCATGTGTCGAGACGTGGACGTATCCCCGTGCGCATGCTCACAACCACGTCAGAAACAACAGCCTAAGATACGCCGGATCACTGTGTATGCCGTTAACGTAACCTACGCCCAGCCAGACCCACGTCCTACATAAAATACGTAGGCTTGAGTTCCTTGGTGCAGACCTTTGCATGTCTGGTGCTGACTTACACCTCCTTTATGGGGAATAACTTTACACCAGATGGAAAACTTACACACGTTACGTAAAGCCTGCGACGGGCTCACATACGTTCGTGAATCTGCATATTTCCCTCATTTGTATATTTGAATGGCTAATCAATGGGAGCAGTAAAATGCGTCCAGAAGAAAAATGTGCCAACGTTACACCGGGGTAAGTAAGATACGTCAGCGTAGGGTGGCCAGTTTTAAGACGTATATTGGTTTGTGACTCACATTTACACTTACGTCGGCGTAACTTGATTTACGCCGGCGCAAGAGCTTTGTGAATACGGGCCTATGTATGGAAAAGGGAACCTATAGATCCAACAGCGAAACATGAAAACACAGTAACATAAATTTTATTCTATGAAAAAAGGATTCCTAGATGCAGATCCAGTTTTAATTAGAGAGGGGTGAATCTTATAGACTGCCTAGCTCTCCATTGTCTCTTTGCAACCAAATCCCTCTCTTCTTCTGTTCTTCTCAATTAGCATTCTTTTAGGTCTATCTATATATCATCCATCTACGCCAAAAACTATTTATTTTTGGACACCTTAGGGAAGAGTTTGAATCCTTGTTTTTGATGTTGTATTTGGCCCTGTATGGGGTATTAACCTTCACTTCTTGATAGTTTCAAAACCTTCATGTCCCAGTGACATGGGGGCAGGAAGTCCGCCCATCAAGAACAAGAAGTTTAATTCTTTGGTCATGGTGGTGCTTCTGTCCTAATACAGAAAGGTAGATGGACTATACTGGTTCCTTAATTTATCCTCAGAAAAAGATTAGTTGACACATCCTATAGTCCCTGAATCGCCTCCAGTCTGCACCCACAGATCAATGCTTTTGTCTCCAGTAAATAAACGTCTAACCCTGCCTAATGCTATCCAACTAAAAGTCATGCCTGCAATTGTGATTTTAACTCTATGTCAATGTGCCCTGTAAAACAATAACATTGCTTCATCTATTTTCAAGCACTAATACTTTCATTTTTTGTTTTAAATAGTCCAATATTATTCAATATTATTTCTATGATCCTCACATTTTTGTTAAAGTGGTTCTAAAGGCAAAAAAAGATGTTATACTTACCTGCTCTGTGCAATAAATAGAGTCTATGAAGTATTGCCGGGACACTAGGCATTGTCAGTAATAAAGATGTCACAGGTAATGGTTCATGTAAAAATCTTACCATTAGAGCTACTCCTTGGCCTTCGATATTCACCCGGACCTTGGCTTTTTCTGAAGGGGAATGGGCTGTGGTAATGCAAACAATCTGTGCGCTGTTAGCTGATTGAACAATGCACGGGGACTGAGCAATTGTGACAGTGATCTGTGAGGTGTCATTGCTACAAAGGAAAGAGAAATATTGATCACTAGACATTTCCATTTAATTTATGGTGAAAATTTTGCGGGCTTTGAGGGAAAGTAAAACAATTTATCTATAACAAATGTACTGTTCATTCTTCCTTTTCCTAATAAGGTTTAATAATCCTGATTCCCTCTGTTTGTATGTTCTTCTCTTTGATGTGTCCTGGGTTTCCCATAGTTGATCTGTAAACCCCCTGAGCTCCTGTTTTAACAGACAAAATAGCTGCAGGAATAATGCTAACCTGATCTTGCTACCATATCTTCCATATCTTCTACCATAATGAAGATCAAAACATTCTATATAGTAACCGATTTAAAGATAATGATCTTACCGATGCAGTGTCCTTTGGCTTCACTGTCTGGGTAGCATTGCCTAGCTGGGTGTTTGATTTCTATCACCTGCTTCTGGAGGGAGCTTCCAGTATACAGGGCAGGGAAAATCAAATATCCAGTTATGAATATGTATCATGGCTCAGCCAGTCTCTGGAAGGGGGCATCCAGAAGGTGGATGGGGAGGTGATAAATGTTTGGGAGGCCTGTTCAGACTTGTTCTTTCCTCTCCAGGGATGGTTCCAGTTCTCTCTCTTCGAATGTGGGACCTCTTCTACCCAGTTGTTTCTGGCCCTGGTTCATCTTGACTACAGCTTTGCTTACTGCTCCACCCTGCACAAGTTCCAGGCTGAGCATCCACTGTACCCCAGCAGTCACTCAAACTGTTATCAGACCACCCACTGTGTCAGGACCCACAGCAGGCATCGGGTCAACTCTCATCTTGCTACACCCTGTCACCACCTGTAGGCGGTATTAGATAGGAGGCATAGAGGAAACAATCTTGTCAGCTTGGCCTCTATCAAGTGACACTGCTGAAGTGAACTTATAAATCTTAGCTTGTTAAAACCTTGAAAACTGGTAACAGCAGAAAGCAGCGCTCATCGATCAGCGATGGCCAATTGAATTATTATGTATTAAGAGAATAATTAAGAGTAATTAAGAGTATAATTAAAACCCTTAGCTTCTAGCCAATCTATATAATTAATACCCAAACAGAGATCCGGTGATTGTGAGTCTGGTCCCCCCAGCGGTTCCTCCTCTCTTTGGGGTGACATTGTATATGAGAGGGGTTAGTGCAGTAGAGTAGGTAAAGGAGTTGTTGATCCAGACAGCATTGTTTGCGTTAATGACACCAACATTACAGATCTGAGAAGCAGTGTTTGTACCTGGAAAAAAAAAAAAGGTATAAAGAATAAGCTCATTCTTTACCACAAATCTGTGTAATTTATCATCATAATGGTGTACATGTAACCTGGCCCTTATTGTATAAAGCATTATTAAATTATAACTTTTTGATAGGATATCAAAGATATTTAAACTTGTCCTAATAAAGTACCGAGTCTTGTGTTCCTATTTCTTGTGTTCCAGCTGACTGGTTGCTATAGTGTTCTAATGGATTTCAGAGGCACTGACTAAGAAGAACTATGCAGTTGTGAAGTTTTGAATGTCTAAAGCCTCGTACACAGGATCAGTCCATCCGATGACAGCAGTCCGAAGAAGTTAACCGATGAAGCTGACTGATGGCCTGTCGCACCCACACACCATCAGTTAAATAACCGATCGTGTCAGAACGCGGTGACGAAAACACAACGACGTGCTGAAAAAAATGAAGTTCAATGCTTCCAAGCATGCATGGATTTTTAACCGATGGTCGTGCCTACTAACGTTAAAGCAAGTTGGCTTTTTTTTAACCGAAGGTTAAATAACCTATGGGGCCTACACACGATTGGTTTTGACCAATGAATACGGTCCATCAGACCGTTGTCCTCTGGCTATCCTATCACGTGTACGAGGCCTAACAGTGCCGGGACAAGGTCATTCAGCACCCAGGGCAAAGATGCCAAACTGGGGGGGTAACTGGGGGGAGAGGAGTCAGGTACTGAACATGTTAAATGTAACATGTTCAGAGTGGTGATCTTATCTTTTAAAGCATATCTAAACCCAACAAAAAATATGCAATATGTTGCAGCTTACCAGTTAGCTTACCACTTAGAAGTGGTGTTTGCATTTGTTTCCTTATTTGATTATTTTTCCCCCCTTTAACGTTACCTGGAGATCCCGCCAGTACACACTTTCTGTTGGGGGGTGACCACGCTTACTCATTGCACTCCATCTATGAAGGAGCAGCATTGTCACCCTAAAACAGAAAGTATGTTAGAACTACAGAGCACGTCCACCATAACCTAAGGAGTGGGTCTGTAGTCCATAAAAATATCTGAGAATTGAGTGCAGCAGAGGCTAAGAGCACAGGAAAATATAAGATCACAAGATTTCTGGCAGGATCAACAGGTATTTTTGGACTTATTCAACAGATATCACACAACATGTATTTAAAAGTTCAAAAGGGAGCAAAAACGTGCCTTTAGATACATATTAGGTTTTACATATTATTTAGACTTGTCTTAAAATTCTTTGCATAAAGGCAATTGTCAGATTAAATTTCAACTGTGAGGTTGAATGAACAAATTGAACGTAGTCCAGGCGTGTCCAATTCGGTAAACTTCACAGTGGTAAACTCACCTGGTTTAATATCTGCTTATATATATATAGATAATAGAGATGATTAGACACATCGGGCTAGATTCACGTAGCCCGTCTTATCTTTGTGCGGGCGTAACGTTACGTATGTCATTTACGTTACGCCACCGCAACTTTTTCAGGCAAGTGCTTTATTCACAAAGTACTTGCCTGTAAAGTTGAGGCGGCGTAGCGTAAATGACCCGGCGGAATTCAAATTCGGCGGGTAGGGGGCGTGTAGTATTTAAATCAAGCGCGTCCCCGCGTCAAGCGAACTGCGCATGCGCCGGCCGTGACTGAATCCCAGTGCGCATGCTCCAAATCACGTTGCTAATTGTCAATGAAAGCGACGTGAGCGTAACTAACGCACAGCTCCATTGTGAATGGACTTACGTAAACGACGTAAATTACATCTGTCCATACTTAACATTGGCTGTGCCTCACTATAGCAGGGGTAACGTTAGGCTGGGCGTAAGTCTTACGTTAACGACATAAACAGATACGCCGGCCTGGCGTACGTTCGGGAATCGTCGTATTTGCTCATTTGCATATTTTACGATGGGAATGCCACCTAGCGGCCAGCGTAAATGTGCAACTAAGCTACGACGTGTCTTACGCCGCTCGTATCTTAGCAAAATGTAAGTGTATCTCATTATGAGCATACGCTTAAATTTGCGCGGGCTCAATTAGGACTTATGACAGTGTATCTACTGATACGCTCGTCTTAAGTCTTTGTGAATCTGGCCCATCGTCTTTATACTTTATGAGAATATAAATGGTTACCTAAGAATTTTATGTTTAATTTTTCTTTTGTTTTACTTTTATCTCTTTTTCATTTTCTATATGGTTTTATTTTTTAAAACTATTGTAATTGTTGTATATAGTCACATTTTCAGATGATTTTAGTCCTGTTTTTACTGATGATGAAGAAGGGGGTGTATTTTACTCATGAAATGCATTGACTTCTTTATATGCAATTGCAAATAAACGGTTCTATGTTGGATGTTTTTATTACATGCCCACTGTTATATTGTAGTTATAAGCATTATTCCACAAATGATCTTCAAACTTGAAGTATGGTAGATTCCTGTCTTTTAAAATATGAGAAATATTGAGAAAATACAGTGCAATAAACAAATGTGATCACAATCATGTTATGAATTATGGAATATTATCTATAAGACTGTATAACATGTTAGAATTTCTAAAATGCTTAGCTTTTCGGTGAAGTTGTATGTGTGATGTGTTCAGCTGGTAGATTTTATGGGTAGTTTTGCCACTTACCATTATTCAAAGGCAATTCACAGAGAAGGAAGCTTGCATTAGATCTCAATTGATCTATTTTGCACACAGAGTTGCAGATCAGCACCTTGGATAGCGTCTCATCAAACCCAGAGCCAGCAATAGTGAGCATCAATCCACCACCAAAGCTTCCTAAACAGCATAGAAAAATGGATTGGCTACATAACGTCATAACAAACTTCATATAATATCATATCATATCATTTTATACAATAAAAAATAATAATATAATAACAATTTCTAGGCTGTGTCGCTTAGAGGTCTATGTATAAAGAATGTGCGTTGCAAATGTGTCAGCAGACACACAAAAGTCACAAATAATCCAAGTAATGTTTGTAATATGTGTGTATGTGAGCATGTAGCCTGGCTGGCCAGAAAAAGGAGAGGGGAAGGGGAGACGTTTGTCCCTCTCCTAAACCACACCAGGCCATATACTCTCATCATGATCGGGGTAACTTGCCACGGAAGACCCCCAAGGAAAAGCACCTTGTCCACATGTTGATAAGGACAAGGGCCTCTTTTTGTTGGCAAGGAATTCTAAGAACATTGTAGAAAGTAAGGACAAAGTGTTCTTTAACAAAGCAGGCCCAACCTTTAACTAGAAGCCCAGATGATTAGGTTGAAGCTGTCCCGCCATGGATTTTTGCAGGGGCCCCCACATTTTCTTTATTTTGGCACAGGGTTCCCCTTTAAATCCATACCAGACCTGAAGGGCCTGGTATGGATTTTGGGGGGACCCCCACGCCATGTTTTTTTATTTTGGCATGGAGTTCTCCTTAATATCCATATCAGACACGAACGGTAATGGACTGGGGGGGGGGACCCACATCATTTTGTTTGATGATGTTTCATGTATATTGCCAGGACCTGACAACACATCCGTGAGCATCTTTAAATTCGATTTTTTTCCTTTAGAAATGTAATTTTACTGCAGTACTGTTATAAAGATGGGAAAGACAGGCTTTACAGGCTGACTAAGGGGACCCCCAGGCACTTTTATTTTTTCACTTTAAGCATTATTAAAATCACTGCTCCTGAAAAAAATGCAGTTTTAAAAACGTTTTTTTGTGCATTGATACATGTCCCCTGGGGCAGGATCCAGATCCCCAAACACTTTTATCAATATGCTTTTGCAGAGATGTAAGAACCAGATCACTCTGAAGAACTATCCACATGATCTCCAGGAATTTGACATTGATTTGTTGTCAGTTAAGATTAATCATAAATTGACTCCAGTAACTCTAGCCCCAGCTCTAGAACTTCTGAAGCCTCTCCTACTGCTCAGGGCACTCACCTTGATTTGGAGAGATGCTGGTCATACTCAGTTCATATGTAAATGTTGCACTAGATCTTGCAAAGCCTTTCTTATTCTGTAGTGATATTGGGAATGTTCCACCCCAGTGGTCTGTCACTGTGCAGTTCAGTAAATTATCTGATATGAAGGTGATTCCACATGTGGCATTTCCAATAGTCACTGAAACATTTGTGGCATTAGAACCAAACTGTGTGCCAAAAACAGAGATGGTGGTTCCTGATGGTCCTGTTAATAATTAAAATAAATTGTGGATGAACCCTCTGCACACTGCTATATATTCTTTCTAGCAAACTTTTCAATACAAAACAGGGATTTTTAGTTCACAGATAATGCAATACATTGGTCAACTGCATCAAAGTAATCTCTGAAGTGCCTGATGCATTATATACAAATACAAGCTATTAGGATTTGAGCACAGGTATATCTTGATTATGTTATGTAAATAGAAAAAGTTTTAGATATTTGCATACAATATATATTAAATGTACATTTATAGACTGTACATTAATAAAGGATATTTACAACAGATAAGGAATCAGGGGTTTTATTGCACAGAAATGTTGCTGTATGTTTTTTATACAGCGACAATAAAGTCTTATTATTTACTAGTTCATTCATTAAATTTTAACTTTTATAGCTTAATTCTTAATGTATATTTCCCATTAAGGGCAAAACAACAGAATCTAAATTGTAATCTTCCTCAGCAGCGTATTTATTTACTTTTCTTTCACTTCTACACCACTCCATTTAGCACTGGAAGTAGAAGTAAGGTATGGGAAGTTAGGGCCAGATTCAGAGAGCCGTAACTCCTGTCTAACTGGTGTTAGACTGGAGTACTTTCAAATTACGCGCGTTTTTTAGCTAGTCTGAAACCTCAAACCATGAAAATTCGGCTGCGGGCTTCAATTCGACTGGCTTACGTGTTCGTACGCCTTCGGATCTACGCTGCAATAAAATTGCGGCCACTGGGTGGACTTCCCGTCGTTTTCCGCGTCGGGGTATGCTAATGAGCTTTTGCCGGCGATCCCCGAAATTACGATCTTCAATCGCAATCTCTTACGGCATCTTTAGTCATCTTTTCGCTGCGTAATGTTATACCAGCTTTTAGCTGGTCTAATATTAGACAGCCCATGTTAAGTATGGGCGTCGTTCCCGCGTCGAATTTCAACGTTTTCCGACGTCTTTTATTATTTTTTATGTAAGTCGTCCGGGAATAGGAATGTTTGTAAACGACGCAACTCAAAAAAAAAATGACGTAACGACGTGATTTCGCGCAATGCACGGCGGGAAATTTCTGAACGGAGCATGCGCAGTACGATCGCCGTGGGGAAGCGCCTAATTTAAATGCTTCATGCCCCCTAATCGCGTATTTCGATTACGCGGAGAGAAATAGACTACGCCGCCGTATAGTACGGGCAAAAATATACCAGAATTCGATTTAGAGCCTGGTAAAATACGGCAGCGTAGAGTATTTCGAATATGGTGCGCAAATTTACGTGTACCTGAATCTGGCCCTATGTGTCCACCAAAAGAAAGCTCTATTTGTGGGGAAAAAAGGACGCCAATTTTGTTTGGGAGCCACGTTGCACGACCGCGCAATTGTCAGTTAAAGCGACGCAGTGCCGAATCGCAAAAAGGGGCAAGGTCCTTAACCTGCATAATGGTCTGGGTCTTAAGTGGTTAAAGGAACCTATTTAGAAAATAAAAAAACAAACCTTTACAACCCCTTTAAATCCTCCAACAGTTGTGTTTTGGATTGCCTTATTGGATGCAATGCAATGAATTATTGTTGGAAAGCCCTCACATTACAGAGACTTTGTGAACTAAAATATAATGAACATGGTCAGCTTAAGGCTTTTTTAAATTGTAAAACAACTTCTATGTCTGTTCACACAGTTCTATAATGTACACCGCCCTACAGAGAGAACAACAAGGCTGGTGACCTAACTTTTCTCTTCTGTAGTTAATCATTTCAGCCTTGTCACATCCCAGATTTCAGATTCATGTATCTTTATAAGTTAAGTTTACAAAGATATTTCCATTTTTAATGAACACATAACTGCACTAATTAACATTTTCAATCTGCTTTATGTGCCATATATACAATATTATACCTGTGCTGGGGAAAATTGACGTTACTGTAGGAGTGTCCGCCTCTGAGTAGGAATAGTTGAGTGATGGATAAGATGCAGATGGTATGGAAATGTTTACTTTGACAATTCTGACAGCTGAGCTTGCAGGAGTAACACACTGGATACTGCCGGGGGCTACTGATAGAATAAAGCATGGGATGCCACCAACTTTCACTGTAGTATTTATTGGGGGGAATCCATTCCCTTCTATCTGCAAAATGGTTCCACCTAGAACACTTCCAGATGTTGTTAAAAGTACAGCTTCAGCAGGACTATTTATGGTCAAGTAGCCCTGGGCCAAGCCTTTGCTTAGGACAACAACTCTGACCAGATAGCTCCCAGCAGGAATTGGATCTACACTGCATATAATTGTTGTGTCATTGACATCTATCACACTGGCTGCCATGCTTTTTTCTCCAATATAAACTGCTATGTCGTTAATGTCTGCTCCAAATCCACTGCCATAAATGTTCAACAAAGTTGAAGTGGTGCGTACTACATTTGGGGAAATGCTTGATGCAACCACTGTGATTGAGTTTGTATAGACAAAGTTGCAGCTTCCTTTGCACAATGCCGTAATTCCATTGACTGACACCTGGACATTAACAGTGTGAGCATAACTGGCTTGGGTGTCACAAACAATGTTTGTGTAATTAATTGATACAATGCTGCAGCCTAAGCCTGTTATGATGGTGGCGTTGTTGTTTGAGAAACCAGATCCAACTATGGTTATTCTTGTACGTCCAGAAACAAAGCCATTGTTCGGTATGATGGAATCAATGTGAGGCAACAAGGCAAATCTCCTGTTCATCTCTTGTTTTATAGCACTGATAGCGTTCCCATAGTTGTTCACTGTTAAAGATACAAGTTCTGCAATTCCAATATTCATGGAGTCCTGAGGATCTATCTCACAGGTTATTGAAGTTTTATCAGCGGACAGGACTTTGCACGGGTAATTTCCAACTGAAACCTAAAAAAACATAGATATACAATAAGTACGGTATATTTTTTATTATTAGGTTTGCGGTAAAAATAATATTGCTACTAAAATTCTTTAAGAACTTGACCTAATAACTTCTTTATTTAAGAAAAAAAAAAGGGGGGGATACAATCCCCTATACCCACCCCAAGTGATTTCTAGTGCTAGTGTCCCCTAAAGTGAACCTATATTGTAACTAATATCTAGTGATGAAAAAAAAAATCCTATAATAACCTAATGATGTGTAAAGGGGAAAAAAATTGGACGAATGGGAAAGAAAGGGGGGAAAGGGAGACCGACGGAAGGGACACAAGGGAAGCAGATCCCTCTATTCCTCCCATCCCCGATCCCCCACCCCAACCATATATACCTCTGATTCCTTAAACTCTCTCCATCCTCTCCAGATCTTATAACATTTTGGCCTACACTCTTTGTGGATTGACAGCAGTTCCTCCATCAATCTGATTCTGTCTATCTCTCTAAACCATTCTCCTATTGAATGGGCTTTTTTTTCTTTCCAATTCCTTGGTATTGGCGCTTTAGCTCCGTTTAATAGGTATGGTACCAAAGTCATTCACTTCTGTATTTCTATTTCTTAACATAGTTTCTAATGTTTTTATCAGAATTACTATGTAAAAAGCAACAGGTCCTGTGAATCTGAGGTCCTGGGGTTCACCTTCTGGAGCTACAGTGCTATCTGGCTTGGATAATATTAAATTAAAAATGGGACATTCTTGGTATTGATGTATGGACTATGCAGCATTATATGCCTGGAGTGCACCTCTGGGTCATTAGTAATGAGAGAAATTGAACTTTCACAGACATTTAGGAGATTTCAGCCATATGGACAAACTGCATTCAAGTCAATGGGGTATGCAATATTAATGTTGTTTTTATTTGTTTTGTTTTAATTTTTAAGGGGGCAATACAGTAGGTTTAAAAAAGCTCTTCAGGGTTTTAGAGACCCTCTCAAGTATCCCATATGTGTTATAGTGCCAAAAACAATCCTCACTAGGCTTAATATTATTTTGTTACATAGCTGTCTAAAACCCCATTGAGGAAACTTTCCATGTTTCATTACTTTCGGGGTGTGCAGCTTTTTCGTCTCTGTTATATGTGTCTTTTCCATATTTGGCTTATTATTATAATTTTTTAGACAGTGTAAAAAGCAAACTTCAAAAGTTTAATGTGACAGTACACAACAATTAAATACAAAAAAGAAAGACACAATAACAATAAAATCTGAAATAAAATAAACTACCATAGATGCACACCTTTCCCCCTCCTCAAAAAATCTACACCTTCTAAATAAAGAAAAAAACTACACATTTCTTTTCAAACAATTTTCACATAAGCAATTCAATGACTGAAACTGAGATCTTTCCCCTTCTGTAAAATTGTGTTTAAATTGCCCTTGGTTATCCCTTTTATTGAGTGAAGGTTGCAGGTCTACATATATGTATATCAGCTGGATTGCATGGTATCGCCCAACGTGGAAATTCAAGGCTCATAATATCTTGGTAAAGGGGAATTTTCATTCGAAACTACAAAGTGGTGTAATTTTTAGATCTTGCATTCCCTGCTTTCTTACAACTCTTAGTTACTCCAGTAAGATTTCCACTTGAGTTCCTCTCTTTTCCCTCTTGCTACACTCACTTCTCACTCTCTCTAAGGGCTTCTTTAACTAGTTACCTGGTTAGCACATGTGACGTTGCTGAAGCCAGATCCCAGTATGGTTATTGGGTCATGAATTGTTCCATAGGTTGGTGTAATGCTGGTAATGGAAGGTGAGTAACAGTTGGAGTATCTGAACCAAAGGGAATAGTTGCTTGATGTACCATCAATTAGCTGTGGACAAATAGGTTCTGGAGTGACACAGTCAGCAGCTGGTGAAGGTGAAATGGGAACTGCAGAAACACCCAAATATAAATTGAACAAAGAACAATACACACAAGTCTGATTATATACAGTATATAGAATTCTTTACACTTTTGTATCTTTTGAATAACCAGATTTAATCTGAATGCCTGCTTGTATGTCTATTGGCTTAATTCACAAAGCTTCATACACGGACAAGGAATAAGTCTCATGTAATGGGTATAATAAAGGGAAACAATAGAACAGAGCTGAAGGATCCCTATATGTAGTAATAAATTGGACCATGCCTGTCTCTGCAGGTCCTTAGTTATGGCAGGAAATAAATACTGTATGTAGATAGAGAATGTATCCTTAGCCATCTCTTGTTGAAAAAGGTATTGCAACAAGAGCGTATTTGAAGTGGGATGAAGGAACAGATTTAAGCTATTAGAACGCACAGTAAAGCCAGCATTTGCAATATTACCGAGTTCTAAGAGAATTAAGGATGTAAGCCAATTACTTTTTGGTCACTGATGTCACAAAGGCCAAGGAATGACTCATAAAAGGACCAGTGGCCCTGAAAGCAGGATTGCCAATTGCGTTTTTCGGGCGTTATTCGAGCGTTTTTCAGACGCTTTGGCATTAAAAAAAGCCTGTAAAGCGCCTGAAATAAGCCTCATCTGCAATCCCAATGTGAAAGCCTGAGTGCTTTCAGAGCCCTTTCACACTGCCAGCGCCCGAAAAAAGACCTTAACGTTTTAGGACGTTTTTTGCAGTGCCTCAGTGTGAAAGGGCAAGGCGTTTTTACAGCGCTTTCAATTGATTTCAATAAAAAGGCAAGTTTTTGGAGCGTTTTTTTTTTTTTTTTCAGCGCCCAAAAGCTTCTCCAAAGATTCTGCTTGCAGGACTTTTCTCAACGCCCCGCCAGTGCAACGCCTCAGTGTGAAAGGGTAAGGTGTTTTTACAGCGCTTTCAATTCATTTCAATGAAGAGGGGTGTTTTTGGAGCCTTTTTTTTTTTTCAGCGCCCAAAAGCTTCTCCAAAGATGCTGCTTGCAGGACTCAGTGTGAAAGGGTCCATTGAGATGCATGGAGAGCATTTTATGAGCATTTTAATAGCGCTATTTTTAATGCTAAAACGCTGTAAAAATGCTTCAGTGTGAAAGGGGTCTTAAGGTAAACTGAGGTCATTCAGGGGACAAGGTGATTGAGTTCCCCTTGGGGCATGGCATTCCAAATGGAAAGGCCCACTGCCACTTTGTTCTATATTGAACTGGTGAGGTTCTTTGGGTCACTTTCTACCAATTCACTATAGCACACATCTCTTGTAGTGAGTACAACAGTGCTAGGCAATTAGTCTAGTTCCAAAATGACTTACCAGGTACATAATCAGCTTCAAATCCTCCAACTGTCACCTGTACTGCACTGATTGTTTCTTTAAGTGGAGAGACATAGACCACCCCCTGCATGTATAATGTTTGTGCATTATTAATGTAACCACTGCTGTAGTAATAGGTTCCTGGAGATGTGAACTTGTAGGAAAAGACACCTGAAACAAAGTAAACACTATTAAAGCATCACCATACAAACTAAATGCAGAATTGTCAAATGTACAATTCCAACTAGTAGAGAATTTAAATACTAGGTATTGTGAGGGATTTGCTCGGTAGCGGGTGTGTGTGACTCCCTGGATGGGTTCACTACACGCTGAACTATACAGAAAGGCAGTTGAGGATGGTTGAAAACAAAGGATATGGTTTATTCTTCCATATTGCTGGGTACAAGTGCAAGCATCAAAACAGCATTAACAAAACAAAACATAAAATAAACCCTTGCCACTTGGGGCATCTACCTTCACAACACAGGAACCTACCTATGGAGTCTGGCACAGCCTACTGCTGGGCAGACACTGCTGGTCATACAGCAGAAAACAAAAAGTCTCTTTAATATTTATCACACAGAAATACTGATACGACCTCACCTTCAGAAGTCTTTCTCAGTCCACTGCTCTCCTTAACTCAAAGGCCTCAGGATGCAGCACTCAGTGGTCATTCTTTGGATGACTTATAGAGGCCTTAATTGCATCATTCTGAACAGCTGAAGTTTTCCAATGCCCTAAACCTGTCTGGCTATTTCTGCAGCCGACACCTAATAGTAATTGGTGAATTGTCTAAACAAGGCAGAAATGTATCTCCCGTCTGTGACAACACCCACAGATTTACCTGACTTCCTGTCACATACCCCCCCTTTTGTTTCAACCCTAGGGTTGGGACACAGGTTGCCAGGCACGCATGCACTCGGGAGAACCCATCTGCATTCCCCATTTTAACACCGGGGCTATGTGTTACCACAAAACTAAATTCCTGAAGGGCCAGGAACCACCTATTTATTCTCCTATTAGTCTCCTTGTTCTGTGCCATCCACTTCAATGGGGCATGATCCGTCATCAGTTCAAACTGTCTACCCACAAGGTAGTACCGGAGAGAATCCAAAGCCCATTTCACCGCCAAACACTCTTTCTCAATGGTGGCATAATTCTCCTCATGGGCCTTCAACTTTCGGGTGAGGTAAAGGACAGGGTGTTCCTCCCCCTTGATAATCTGGGACAGTACAGCTCCTAACCCCACATTTGACGCATCTGTCTGAACCACAAAGGCCTGTTTTAAAGCCTAAAAAGCTGCTTCTGCTTCGGGAGTCCATTTGGTCATGACAGACTCCTTCCCTTTGGTCAAATTGGTCAGGGGAGCAGCCTGTGAGGCTAAATGGGGGATAAAGCGGCGATAATACCCCACGATCCCCAAAAATGCACAAACTTGTTTCTTGTTGGTGGGACGTGGCCAATCCTGAATAGCCTCAACTTTGTTTATTTATTAGATACTTTGCCCCTTCTAACCCAAGGGTACAATTTTTTGGATTGGCTGTAAAGCCGGCTTTCCAGATGGAATCCAACACAGCCTGAACTTTTGGCAAGTGTGATTCCCAATCCTCACTGTGGATGACCACGTCATCGAGGTATGCAGCAGCATAGGCTTGATGAGGCCGAAGGGTCTTATCCATGGTGCATTGAAATGTGACGGGAGCATTCTGTAACCCAAAAGGCATTCTCTGATATTGGAAAGATCCGTCTGGAGTTACCCTGTTTTTTCCCTGGCCGACTCCGAGAGAGGAATTTGCCAATAACCCTTGGTCAGGTCTAACGTCGTCATGTACCGGGCAGTGCCTAGGCAATCAATCAGTTCATCTATGCGGGGCATAGGATAGGTGTCAAACTTAGTGATTTTATTCAGGCGGCGAAAGTCATTACAAAACCGCCAACTTCCATCTAGTTTGGGCACTAAGACAATGGGACTGGACCAATCACTATTTGACTCTTCCATAACTCCCAGCTCAAGCATTTTTTTTACTTCCTGGCGAATTGCCTCTCGCCAAGCTTCTGGAATTCTATAAGGCTTCAACTTGACCTTCTCCCCTGGTGTGGTGATAATGTCATGTTCAACCCCGGAGACCCAGCCTGGCAAATCTGAAAACTTCTCCCTATTACGGAGCACAAATTCTTTAGCCTCCTGTCGCTGAATTTTTGACAGAGTCTCCACTATCCCAACTTCAGGGACAGCCAGGTTAAATGGAGCAGAAAATCGTGTAGTCTCAGCGACCAAGGACTCTCTATCCTTCCATGGTTTCAACAAGTTCACGTTATATATCTGCTCAGGTTTTCGTCTTCCCGGTTGGCTAATTTTATAATTCACCACCCCCATTTTCTCCAACACTTCATAAGGACCCTGCCATTTGGCTAGGAATTTACTTTCGACCGTGGGGACCATCACCAACACCCTATCACCAGGTGCAAAGAAACGGACCTGGGCCCCACGATTGTAAATCCTCTGTTGAGCCAACTGGGCTTGGGCTAAATGTGCCTTCACAATCGGCATCACTTGGGCAATTCTATTTTGCATTTGTGCCACATGTTCAATCACACTTCGATGAGGGGAACTCTCACTTTCCCACGTTTCTCTGGCAATGTCCAGCAGGCCCCGGGGGTGCCTCCCATACAGTTGCTCAAACGGAGAGAACCCTGTGGACGATTGTGGAACCTCTCTTATGGCAAACATCAGATAAGGTAGCAGATAATCCCAGTTCTTTCCGTCTTTATCCACCACCTTCCTTAACATTTGTTTTAAAGTTTTATTAAACCTTTCCACTAACCCGTCTGTTTGAGGGTGATATACTGATGTATGTAATTGGGTCACTTTCAGGAGTTTACAAGGTTCTCTGGTCACCCTAGACATAAACAGGGTGCCCTGATAAGTTAGGGCTTCCTTAGGAAGACCCACATGGCTGAAAACCTGAAATAACTCTTTGGCAATGGTTTTAGCAGAGGTGTTTCGGAGAGGAAGCGCTTCTGGGTAACGGGTGGCATAGTCCATTATTACCAAGATGTGCTGGTGCCCTCTAGTGGACTTCAGTAAGGGGCTAACCAAGTCCATGGCGATCCTCTCAAAAGGGACCTCAATAATGGGCAGGGGTACCAACGGACTGCGGAAATGTGGCATGGGTGCAGTAATCTGATACACTGGACAGGAAGAGCAGTACAATTCCACTTCCTTAGTGATCCCAGGCCAATAAAACCTCTGGGTGATTCTCTCCCAGGTTTTTTCTGCTCCCAAATGTCCCCCAAGAATGTGCCCATGGGCCAGTTCCAAAACCATCTTGCGGTACGGTTTAGGCACTACCAGTTGCTCAATGGTCTCCTCTAACCTCTGTGACACTCGATATAAGAGGTCCCTTTCAATAATGAAGTAAGGGAGGGCAACCCTCTCATCAGGGTTAACTAACTCCCCATCTATCTTCACTACATTCTCCCAGGCTCTTAGCAATGTGGGGTCCCTCAATTGCTCAGTAATAAAATTTTCTCTGTGCACCTCGAGGTCATCAAACCTGATCGGCCGCTGTTCCTCTTCTGAGGTAGCAGGCTCCTACCTAAGGACTGGTGTTTCACCTGCTAAGACTGAGAACGGAAACTCAGGAGAATCCTCACAGTTAGAGGATTCTGGAGTAGATGTTTCAGGCTCAGAAGAACCACTTACTGGGGAATCTGGGCAATCCCAGAGCTCCCAGAACTTTTGGAAATCCCTTCCCACAATGGCGTCATGTGGCAGTTGGGGAACTAAATCCACTTGGTGACACAAGTTACTGAGGGAGGTTTCAAAGGAAACCGTAGTCACCGGATATTCTCAAGTGTCCCTGTGTAGACAAATTACAGCCATTTTCCTAGGATGTAAGGTTTTTCCCACCACTAGATCACTTTTCACTAAGGTGACCAGGCTACCTGAATCCAACAATACCACAACATCTTTACCATCTAAGCACATTCTACATAAAGGTTTCTCATTCCCCTTTACTGCAGTGCATGTGGTTGCAAAGAGGGACTGTCGTCTCTCTGTCAGAAAGTCACACTGCATGGGTTCATCAACCGCTGGGCAAACCGCTGCTACATGTCCCTCTTCCCGGCAATGGAAACAAATCAACCTTCTGGTCCTCTCCTGTGGGATGGGTCTTTCAGGCCGTTTTTGCCAAACATTATCAGTAGTCCCGATAATACCTCTAGTTGATCTTTGGTACTTCTCTCCACCCCCATCCCTTGATGCAGTCTTACCTATAGGTGGAGAGGATCTGGTCTTGGGGTGGAAAGTCTGTGTGTCTCTGGGTGAAGAGGACAAATTCTCTGTTGCTAGGTACGTTTCAACCAGGTCTACTAGTTTGTCTGCGGTTTACGGATCACCATGGCTTACCCATTTCTGCAGGGTTTTAGGAAGAGACCTAAGAAATTTGTCCATGCCTACTCGCTCCAAAATTTTTGGTCCGGACAGAGTTTCTGGCTGCAGCCATTTCCTAGCCAAATGGATGAGGTCATACATCTGCGACCGAGGTGGCTTCCTCAGCTGATAACTCCAATTGTGGACCTGCTGAGCACGGACATCCAGGGTTACACCAAAAACGTGCCCATATTTCCTCTTTTAACCGATCATAGTTTTTTTGCATCTGCAAACTCCAAATCAAAATATGCCTTTTGGGCTTCTCCAAATAATAGGGGGGCCACTAGTCCAGCCCACTGTTCTTTAGGCCAACTCTCTTTTTTTGCTGTTCTCTCAAACGTGGTCAGAAACATCTCATGGTCATCATCTGCAGTCATCTTTGGCAATAATTGGCTTACCCGAAAAGTCGGTATGTTACTGGCCTGACTCCCAGCCTCGGTCTGCTGTCTCTGAAGCTGTTTCACAATGGCCTCCATTTGCTGCTGGTGTCTCTGTTCCAAGCCTGCAATGCTCTCTTGGTGAACCTGTTGTTGAGCTGCAAGGCTCCGCTGCAAAGCTGCATTTGACTGCTGTTGATTTGCATTTGCTATAGCCAGCTGTTTTAGTATCTCCTCCATTTTTGGTTTACTTTAACTGCCCGCATTTTCCAACATGTGTGAGGGATTTGCTCGGTAGCGGGTGTGTGTGACTCCCTGGATGGGTTCACTACATGCTGAACTATACAGAAAGGCAGTTGAGGATGGTTGAAAACAAAGGATATTGTTTATTCTTCCATATTGCTGGATACAAGAGCAAGCATCAAAACAGCATAAACAAAACAAAACATAAAATAAACCCTTGCCACTTGGGGGCATCTACCTTCACAACACACGAAGCTGCCTATGGAGTCTGGCACAGCCTACTGCTGGGCAGACACTGCTGGTCATACAGCAGAAAACAAAAAGTCTCTTTGATATTTATCACAAAGAAATACTTATACGACCTCACCTTCAGAAGTCCACTGCTCTCCTTAACTCAAAGTCCTCAGGATTCAGCAATCAGTAGTCATCCTTTGGATGACTTATAGAGGCCTTAATTGCATCATTCTGAACAGCTGAAGTTTTCCAATGCCCTAAACCTTTCTGGCTATTTCTGAAGACGACATCTAATAGTAATTGGTGAATTGTCTAAACAAGGCAGAAATGTATCTCCCATCTGTGACAACACCCACAGATTTACCTGACTTCCTGTCACAGTATATTGTAAATGATTTGTATAAGCTTGTCTCAAATTTATCCCCACACCTCCCTCTTTCCCTATATAGCATGTCCCAGCATTCTTTTTGTTTTCTTTTACTTATTTCTTGTAGCAACAAACTACTTTTATTACACTTTTGACATAATCACCAGGCTTGTATAAATGGTACTGTAGCTCACTTTGTATGTAGGCATGTTCCCCAGAACTACACCTCCAATGGGCCCTTTTCCTATACATAAAATGTAGGCAGGTTCATGGGAATCAAGGCAGTAGTTGTTTTTCTGAGAAAGAAATCAACGGAAAGGGCTGGAGTGGTGTTTTTCTCTAGTCCGGCAGAGAACTAAGGACAGGACTGGACTGGGACAAAAATTTGGCCCTGGACTTCATCCAGACTGGCCCACTTTGACAGGTCTCTTCCATGGCGGCCGGACAACTCCTGCACCCCCTGGCCACCCAAGCCCCCTCTCCCCCTTCACTAGCCACTAGCCGTTCTACTTTATTAGAGTAGAACTGTACTGGTACTGTTATAGGCAGTACCAGTGGGGAAGCTAGACATTATTTCACCCGGGCAAAGAATCAGTTCGGTGCCCCCCCCCCCCCATGGGACAAGATTAGGCAGAAGTGAGAAACTCCCAGGCCATAGCTGTTGAGTCAGCTGTCTGTCCCCTCCCCCCGTGCTCCTTCTGGTCCCCCCCATGCTCATCTGTTGTTCCCCCTGCTCCTCTGGTCCTCCCCCTGATTCTCTGTTCCCCTCCAGGTGAGCGCCGCGGGGAGGGAGAGGAGGTGAGCGCTGCGGGGAGGGAGAGACAAAGGAGTGGAGGGCAGTGGCAGTCCGCTGTCACTGAAGCCAGCCCACTGAGCCATCGGCCCACTGGGAAACTCCCGGTAGTCCCAATGGCCAGTCCATCCCTGACTAAGGAGCAACGCATTCTGGGCATTTAGACCCGATAAATCGTTCTCTGGCGT
The DNA here is from genome assembly GCA_029574335.1 of Rana kukunoris. Lineage (NCBI taxonomy): Eukaryota > Metazoa > Chordata > Amphibia > Anura > Ranidae > Rana > Rana kukunoris. The sequence continues at coordinate 433,727,680 of CM056053.1, read as the reverse complement.
TTAGCAGTTTAATGCAAGAGCCCCATGCACTGGGACTAAACACCCAGTGTTTATGGGTCCTAGACGGGCTGATAACACTCTTTATGATTTAATTTTAGCAGTGACACTGTGTCGTAAGCTTACAGAAGGAGGTTACAAACTTCCTGGATTTCTGGTAGGATTACCAGGCTATTTTCTGTACTTGCAGCAGGAAGTAGGGAGCTCACTGGATTTCTGGCAGGATCACTGGGTATTTTTTTGCACTTGCAACACATTTAAAGAGATGAAACATGGACGTGTATTGCAGAGTTGTACTTAACATACTATAATATTACAACATAACAATACCAATGGTTTATCTTAAAAATGTAAGAAAAACAAAGATTTTGTATGAGTCATACCCCTTTATAAATGACAGAATTTGTACATTTTTAAGATTATTAGCTAGTTATAAATAAAGATTTGCTTTGCAGCTATTGAGCACAGCTTGTGGCATCAAACACATTTCCCATTCGGTCTATAAGATACCCTGTTTTCCCGAAAATAAGACCGGGTCTTATAGTACGTTTGGTCACAAAAAAGACCCTAGGGCTTATTTTTGGGGGATGTCTTATTAGTATCAGTATCTTGACATAATTTGAATCCCCCAAAAAACATCTTGGTTAAAGTACTTTTAACATGATGTGCTGGGAGGATTGTGCTTGTGTAGGGTGCAGTGTGTCTCCCTTTGTGGCTGTTTTACGAGAAGTACCTTTTACAGCAGCCCTCGGTGATCATGTAACCTGCCTCAGCTCTTCTTCTACGCTCGAGATTCCTGCTGACGTCGGCCTGCTCCGAGCACTGCAGAGGAAGGGGCCACAGACATCAGCCGGGAGGAGAAGACCTCTGTCGGGTCAGTGGTGGCTGTGGATGGGGTATTTTGCATGATTGTTGCGTGGGGGGGGAACTGCTCCTTCTGCCAGTGTGGAAGTTTTACAAAGTGGATAATTTTTTCAACATTAACATTACAAGGGCTTATTTTCGGGGTAGGGCTTATATTGCAGCCCTCCCCGATAATGGCGCTAGGTCTTATTTTCGGGGAAACACGGTAGTTTGCTATAGTAATGGATAAACTGCATACAAACCTGATGACGCTCGAGGTCCACTGTTGAAGGCATTGCCATCATAGGTAAGGTTGCCAGGTACTGACACTGAAAATACTCGATATCCAATACCCGTTATTAAGGGCTGAGAGTTCCATGTCCAGACTACAGTGTCACCTACAGATATATCCAGTGTTGATGGAGACCAAGCATAGCCAACACCATATTCTGAAATAAAAAAAAAAGAATGCTACCAGATGCAAAGGTGGATTCACAAAAAATAAGATACACGTGAGAGAATGTACTGCACAGAAACTTTGTCTTTTTACCTCCCAGTTGCCATTCTTTCTGAAACAGGAGAATGGTGACCACTACAGCCAAAATAATCTGATGCCGCGTTCACACAACCGGAAATGCCGACAAAAAAAGTCCGATGTGAGCTTTTGGACGGAATTTTGGAATTCTGTGTGCATGCTCCATCAGACTTATGCTGTCGGAATTTCCACCAACAAAAGATTGAAAGCAGGTTCCCTATTTTTCCGACGGAAAAAAATTCTATCAGAAATTCCACTTGTCTGTATGCAGAAGCAAGCAGAAGAGCCAAACTGCCTATTGAACTTCATTGATCTCGGCTCGTCGTACGTCTTGTTCGTCACTGCGTTCTTGGCGGTCGGAATTTCAGACAAGATTTGTGTGACAGTGTGTAAGCAACACAAGTTTGAGCCAACATTCCACGGTTTTCTTGACGGAATTTCCGATCATGTGTAACTGGCTTCCGGTGGGGAAGACATCTGACATTACTGGAAGTATGTTGGATGCTAAAGATTCTTTACCCATTTCACCTCTTCAAGATAGCAAAGATTCCATTCACGACCACAAGGCAGGAAAGTTTTAACTCTTTTTCATTATATGGAGCTTTTTTAAGATGACTGAAAAATCTTCAGCATCTGAAACCTTTCTGGGAATATCAGATGGTTGCCTCCCTTGCAGCGTGCTGTGGTTCTACCTGTTGGCTGCTACACACAGTAGTGGCATAAGGGCAGGAGGAAGAAACCATTCAGTGGGGGACCAATGATTTGACACTCCTGGAAGTGTGTTGGATGTTCTTCAAGAGTGCAAAGATCCAAGACACAAGCAGTGGTACAGATACGTATTAAATAATTTCTTCACAGAGAGCTCTTTTGTAAAAATGTATACTATGGTGATAGAATAACCTTTTTATGGGGTTCCCATTTCTCCAAAAGTCACATTTCAAATGGAAGTATTCCAAGGAGCTCTGTTTGGCCACTTTCTCGTGCCATAGCAGTCAAAGGTGGGGGTGGACACTAGTGTTGAGCAGAATATGCCATATTCGATTTCGCGATATATCTCGAATATATAGTCGAATATTCGAGATATATTCGCTAAATACGAATATTCGTGATATTTTTTGGAAATGAAATGATTGCGAATTTTCGCTATTGCGAATGCGAATGCGAAATTTCGAGAAATGCGGAATGGAGCACTCTGATTGGCTCAGAATATTCGTGATATATTACAATACAAAATAATTGCGAAATTTCGAGAAATGCGGAATGGAGCACTCTGGCTCAGAATATTCGTGATATATTACAATATAAAATAATCGTGCGATATCGCTATTGCCGAATAATCGCATTGCGATTTTTCGGCAATATAAAATGAGCGCTGCAGCTACTCGGCCCAAGGTCTCTAATCATACCAGCAATGCTTTTAGACGTCGATGGGGATCTCTAGGATGTGATCTGTTCTAAAAAAAAAATTGAAAAAATTTGAATATTCGAAATAGCGAATATTCGCCGCGATATTCGTGTTATTCGCGAATACTCGAATATGCAATATTCGTAGCGAATATTCGCAATGCGAATATTCGTGAGCAACACTAGTGGACACAAACACAACACAATGATCTTAATGTAGGGTGGGCACAGGAGACTGGCTGATTTGCATAGATAGTTCATATTTAGAACAAGCCAATTGGTAATATAATTAAGATATTATGCTATATATTTCTTCTCGAAATGAAAGGTGCACAAGACAGCTCAGAGGAGTCAATAGTCTCCATGCAGCTCAACTGGCATGAAAGAATGTTTTCTGCAGACTTCAGCATTATGAACTGTATATACCAGGGGTAGCTTTTCATAAAGAGCAGTTATCACACTGGCACATTAACGTTTTAGTTGTCATCACAACAGTCATTAACATGATTGAAAACTAATTAGGATGAAGCCTGCTCGAAGGGAGCCCTCTGTGCCAGAAGCAGTGTGATTCCTAAATATGGGCCAAGGTAGAGGACTCATAAAACATTGTTGAGAGAAAAAAAAGTGCATATACATAAAATGTTGTTAATGTAATAGGTATTTAAAATTAAAAACATAATAACTAGATTACAGGTGAGGTCATGCTGTGTAAAGGAATATCATTTTCATGTATGTCTCATTTAAGAGAACCCTATTCCACTTACGTGTATTGCTTCCATTGTTGGTGACATTGAAGATATTTCCAGGTCCCTGTATCACACAGGTCAACTCAGTGGCTGAACTAACAGAGACATTGCATGGGAGGGAGCCTGAGTGCGAGAAATAATATTAAAAATAATTTCTAATAAAGATTATATCGAGGTTTCAAATTAAAAACGATAGCTTGCATTCTGCCCATTTAGGGAAAAACAACAGGTTCTTTTGACAGATTGTCCATCCACTGATATTCCTCTTTTGAGTCCAAGTTTTCTACTTTAACTGAAGCCTTGATGAGGGGGGAGTATGGGGGGGGGGGGTTCAGACCTCCGAAACTCACTTGATTTTAATTTTTTTTAATGCAAACCATAAATCATTTTGGATTTTTTATTATTTGATGAGGTACTCCTACTTTTTATATTTATTTATTTTTTTAAATAGTAACTTCATGGGTACCCACTGGAGGGTAGTCCTGTTTTTTTTTCATCCTGACCTGAGGCGGTGAGCTCTCTGAATGTTTTTCTTCTCACTACCTTATATGAACCAAGATTTAAGTCCTAGTGCCCCTTGGATGCTTTTTTTCTTTGTCGGAGCCCACACTCTGTTTGTCAGTGCCCTTGGAGATACAGTACCAAGTGCTTCTAAGTGTGATGGACCGCCTGTGACCATTTCCCCTTCCTCCCATGATGTAGCAGTTGCATTAGATCTGCCAGTCACCAGACCTGAACTTTATCACAAGGGAAGAAGGTCATTATATACTCCAACACAGAGCATATTGGACCCCTAGCTCCTAATGAAATATGGAGAGGCAGGGGATCATGGTAAAGGTGTCAGTGGGTGTGTGATTGTCCTGTCAAGAGATCCTGTACATTTTCCAAAGTGACATATTTTCCTAATTGTAATTCTTTGACAAACCAGGACATTTGAAAAAAACTTTGGACAAGGAACAACTTTTTGGAACTTTCTGATGGGGAGATTTCCAGAAAACTGGGCATCATTTACACTCCTCTCACAACAATGTATTTTAAGACTATGAATGCGTAATATCTGCATAAGAATAAATAGCGGTGTTCCAATCCATGCATTGTACAAATAAAGAAAATAAATGCACTGCCATTGCTGGCCTGCTTGGAGAAGTTCTAGTTGCGTGGCCCTTCCAGCGATAGACCGGGATTGAAAAACACTGCCATGTAACATGACAGTGTTATAACTTACCGACTTGTACAAGGTTATCTTGGGGGTTAGAACTGAATCCGGATCCTCTCAATGTGACATGAGATCCTCCATACACAGATCCATACTCTGGAGAGATGCTGTCCACATATAGATTGTACTTTATTGATGCCTCAATGCCTGAGCTGAAATCAGAGCAGAAGTCAGTAAGTGTAATATACTTTTCAGACTCTCAGACTCCAAATTCTACTGACACTCCCCCACTCGACATTGGGGTTGATTTACTAAAATTGGAGAGTGCAAAATCTGATGCAGCTATGCATATAAACCAATCAGCTTCCATTTATTTTTTTTACAAATCTTAATTGAACAAGCTAAAGTTAGACGATACTTGGCTACCATGCACAACTGCAGGGCCGGTGCTACCACTAGGCAAACTAGGAAGCCGCCTAGGGCGCACTGCTGCATAGGGCGCCCAGCCACTGGTGTTCCTACTCTATTCGCTCTTCAGTAAGCAACTAAGTTTTAGCATCAGCTGGCAGCCGCCGCTCCATGTCCCGACTCCCGAATGAATAAAAGCAAGCAAACATTAATTGATGGGCACTGGTAGGCTGAATTGATGAGCACTGGTAGGCTGAATTGATGAGCACTGGTAGGCTGCATTAATGGGCACTGATAGGCTGCTTTAATGGGCACTGATAGGCTGCATTGATGAGCACTGGTAGGCTGCATTGATGAGCACTGGTAGGCTGCATTGATGAGCACTGGTAGGCTGCATTGATGAGCACTGGTAGGCTGCATCGATGGGCACTGATAGGCTGCATTGATGGGTGCTGGTAGGCTGTATTGATGGGCGCTGGTAGGTTCCATTTGATGGGCGCTGATGAGGCTGCATTTAATGAGTGCTGGGTTAGGCTGCATTTGATGGGCACTTCATTAAAAAGGTGTTGTATACATGGAGAAGAGAAAAGGGGTTGCAGTCAGGGGTGGAGCCGAGGGGGGGGGGCAAAATAACTTTTCGCCTAGGGTGTCAAAAATCCTTGCATCAGCCCTGCACAACTGCACCCAATTTTGCACTCTCCAGTTTTAGTAAATCAACCCCAATGAGTGCATCTCACTGGTGAGGTCTACTTTGTGCTCTTTCTCTTGGAAGCTGACTACACAGCTACTACTCCAGCCTCCATTGCCAGAAATATAATAACATGACAGGTCTGTGCAATGTTAAGTGCCTAGATGGTTCACGGTAAGGCCACTCCCACTCTCATCCCAATTTCTGTTGTGCAGCAGATTTTGAATAAAGGAAACATGAACAGAAAGAAATATGAAGGTTTGCCCTGTTGATCTCCTTTACCTGACTGTATTGGGCTTTATTACTAGTATGCAGCTAGTGAAGCCAGAGAAAACCTACAGTACCTGCATATCAAGAATCAGTTTCTATAGTTGTACGCAGCCTTGTGACTAACCTTCTCTGTCCCTTCAATACAAGATTTTCTACAACTATAAAAGTCAATACAATACTAAATATTGTGAGAGGTAACACATGCAAAAACTGCCAGGGGAATCATAGTGACCAACAACACTCAGTACCTTTGTCAGAGGCTAAAAGGAAAAAGTAGAGGTGAGATAGAAAGGTACTTTGCTATAACTAACTGGCATAGCTGTGAATTACAGCAGATATGAATGGTTAGTTAATGCAGCTCTGTATTCATTTATACACCTTTAAATATATATATATATATATATATATATATATATATCTTTTTAAGCTGACGTTTCACATATATTTTTTAAATTTGACCTGGCATCAGACTTTTGCTGTCCATGTACAGCAGAGTACAGAGTGGGAAAGGTAGAGGTAGCACAAGCAGCCAATCAGTTGTATCAGCTTTTTGATATGAGGAGAGTTAAAACAGACCTGCAGTAATATTTTCAAATTTCCATCTAATAAATCTTCTGCCCTTCTTGTTTTAACTTTGGATAGTAAAACTTTTTTTTCTGCCAGTAAATACCGTGTACAGCCCACTTCCTGTTTCTTTGTCTGGTCATTAGCCTAGGATATGACATCATGTACAGCTCTCTCTCTTTTTCACTCTTGTGAGAGTTTGCCAGGAAGGGAGGGGGGATGAGTCATAAGGGGGCCAATGGAAACTGTGAGGCTGCAGAGCTGGAGGTGTGCCTCTGCGTGTCTGTGTAAATCCAAGAAGTGATCAGGCAGCAGCTTCAAGTGGTTGTAAATCCTTTACAACCACTTTATGCTATAGGTAAGGCTATATTAAGGCTTATCTGTAGCTACCCAGGATATCCTAATTGGTTCACGGTAAGGCCACTCCCACTCTCAGCCCAATTTCTGTTGTGCAGCAGATTTTGTGCCGATCGGCACATGTGCACTGCAGAAAACTGTCTGTGTGCCTTTACCGCGCTAATGGCCAAAAAATGGTTGATAACGCTGGCAATGCGCCTCTGTAGAGGCGCATTGCTGGCGGTATAGCCACGGTTTCCCATTGCTTTCAAAGATGCGGCTAGCAGGACTTTTGGAGGCTTTTACACTGGAGAAACAGCACCCGCTGTTTCAGGTCGGTTTGCAGGCGCTATTTTTAGCGCAATAGCGCCTGCAAACTGCCCCAATGTGAAAGGGGCCTAAGTCACCAAACCAATAAAAAAGGGATTTTTAAATACAGCTTACCTGTAAAATCCTTTTCTTGGAGTACATCACGGGACACAGAGCGGCATATTCATTACTATATGGAGTACCTTCAGGTGTGGACACTGGCAATCTCAAACAGGAAGTCCCCTCCCTATATAACCCCTCAGTTTTGTAGCAAGCAGTATGCCTCCCAAAAATGTTCCCCAAAAGAGGGGTGGGAGCTCTGTGTCCCGTGATGTACTCCAAGAAAAGGATTTTACAGGTAAGCTGTATTTAAAAATCCCTTTTTCTTTCTCGTACATCACGGGACACAGAGCGGCATATTCATTACTATATGGGATGTCCGAAAGCAATGCTTTAATGAGGGGAGGGAGACATCTTCTCAAAAGGGATTTAATTTAGAGGTATACTCAAATAATAATAATAAATCCAACTTAGTCAAGAAATAAAAAAACATTTTTTTTTATAACCAAGGGTGCCCCCGATCCCGAGGATCTTAAATCGCAGCCTGTAGTACTGCCTGCCCAAAGGCTGAATCCGCATTCCTTCTCACGTCTAGTTGATAAAACCTTGTAAACGTGTGGACTGATGACCACGTCGCCGCCTTGCATATCTGAGCCATAGAGATCTGATGGTGTGCTGCCCAGGAGGCGCCCATGGCCCTGGTAGAATGGGCTTTTACCGACAAAGGAGGAGGCAACCTCTTCAAACCGTAGGCCTGAATGATTAATTGTCTAATCCATCTCGAGATGGTGGATTTTGCGGCTGCTTGCCCCTTCTTGGGGCCATCTGGTAAAACGAACAACACCTCTGTTTTCCGGATCTTTTCTGTAGCTTTAAGATAGGCCTTCATGGCCCGGACAATATCTAAGGTATGCAGCAACCCCTCTTTTCTAGATGTGGGTTTCGGAAAGAAGGATGGAAGTACCAAATCCTGGTTCAAGTGAAAATTGGATATAACCTTTGGTAGAAAGGAAGGATGAGGCCGGAGAACTGCCCTGTCCTTATGTAGAATGAGATATGGTTCCTTACACGATAAGGCTGCCAATTCTGACACTCTCCTGGCTGAAACTATGGCGACCAAGAATACCAACTTTCTTGTCAGTAAAACTAAAGGAATCTCAGCCAACGGCTCAAAGGGTTGTCTCTGTAGAGTGGACAGGACAAGATTTAAGTCCCATGGACAAATTGGTGACTTGACAGGAGGATTAATACGCAAGACCCCCTGTATGAAGGTTTTTACCAGCGAGTGGGTGGCCAGCGGCCTCTGAAACCACACTGACAGAGCTGAAATCTGTCCCTTGATTGTGCTTAATGCCAGGCCTTTATCCACTCCTAGCTGGAGAAAACTTAACACCCTATCAATGGTATATTTGCAGGAATTCCATCTTTTGGATTCACACCAGCCTACGTAGGTCCTCCACACCCTGTAATAAATCACCCTGGAGGCCGGCTTTCTAGCCCTAATCAGGGTAGGAATTACCTGCCTAGACAGACCTCTACCCCTGAGAATCAGGGATTCAGCCTCCAGGCCGTCAAATTTAGACGCCGTAATGTAGGGTGGAGGATCGGGCCTTGTGAGAGTAGGTCTGGTCGTAGAGGAAGAGTCCAAGGGTCTCCCACTGCCATCTTCAGGACTAGTGAGTACCATGTCCTCCGGGGCCAAGCTGGAGCTACTAGAATGACTGGCTTGTGCTCCACTCTGATCCTGCGCAACAGGCGAGGAAGTAACTGTAGCGGAGGGAATGCATATAGAAGTTTGAATTGATGCCAAGGGCAAACCAACGCATCGGTTCCCCAGGCCATAGGGTCCCTCGCTCGAGACACGAACCTGTCTAGTTTCTTGTTGAACCTGGATGCCGTTATATCTATGTCTGGCATTCCCCACTTCTGGCAGATTGTCTGAAAGACCTGGGGATGCAGAAACCACTCCCCCGGCGACAGAATCTGGCGACTTAAGAAGTCTGCCTGCAGGTTGTCCACTCCGGGAATGAATATCGCCGAAATGCAGGGTACATAAACCTCTGCCCACTGAAAAATCAAGCTCACCTCCCTCTGAGCGGCCTGACTCCTGGTTCCCCCTTGGTGGTTTATGTATGCCACCGCTGTGGCATTGTCTGACTGGATTCTCACCGGGGACCCCTGTAATCTGGAAGTCTATGCCAGGAGGGCTAGGCGAGCAGCTCTGATCTCCAAGACATTGATGGATAGCTGCCTCTCCGCTTCCGCCCAAGTTCCCTGGCGAGAGAACCCCTCCAAGACCGCCCCGCAGCCTGCCAGGCTGGCGTCTGTGGTAACTACCTTCCAGACAACGGGGCTGAAGGACCTTCCCTTTAGAAGATTCTGAGGGTTTAACCACCAGGCCAGGCTTTGTCGGACCTTTGATGATAGCGTCAAAGGGGACTCCAAGGCATGTGCTCTCTTGCCCCAGGCTGCTAGAATGGCTGCCTGTAGGACGCGAGTGTGGATCTGAGCGTATGGTACTGCCACTAGCTTGCCTAGTAATCGCATACACAGGCGAATAGTTGTTTTTTTCTTGTTTAGAACCAACTGAACCAACCCCTTGATAGCCTCGACCTTTACAAGGGGCAGGAACACCCTTTGCTGGTCTGTGTCTAACCTCATGCCGAGGTATTCCAACTGCTTTGTAGGATGAAACGCTGATTTTTCCCGGTTTAGGACCCAGCCGAACCTCTCGAGGTACTGAACCGTGAGGTTTACTGCCTGTTGCAGACACGGCCGCGAGTGATCTATGATTAAAAGGTCGTCCAAGTATGCTAGGACTGTGACCCCTTGGATCCTTAGATTGGCCAGAACTGGGGCTAGGATCTTCGTGAATACCCGGGGGGCCGTGGCCAGTCCGAAGGGGAGCGCCCTGAATTGGAAGTGTCGCTGCCCCACTGCGAAGCGTAAAAATCTTTGCTGCGGCTGAAAGATTGGTACATGAAGGTAAGCATCCTTTATGTCTATGGAAGCCAGAAAGTCGTCCCTCTGGAGCGTGGCGACTGCTGACCGGACGGATTCCATCCGGAAGGAACGAACCCTTAGGTAAACGTTTAAACTCTTTAGGTCCAAGATTGGCCTGACATCGCCGTTGGGCTTTGGTATGACAAAGAGATTGGAATAGAAACCTAGCCCCTGCTCTTGGGCTGGTACCTCTATTATCACGCCCTGGCAAAGCAGGTGATCCAAAGCTGCCAGCATCGAGGCCTTCTTTGCTGGATCTTTTGGTAGCCTTGACTCTTGAAAATGAGGCGGAGGAAACTTTAGAAACTCCAGTCTGTAGCCTGTGGTTACAGACGCCCGGACCCATTTGTCGGGGATCTTGGCTTCCCAAACTTCTGAGAAGAAACAAAGCCTTCCCCCCACCCGCGAGAGTGGGGGCGCCCCTTCATAAGGCAGACCTAGGGGCTGGCTTTGTCGGCTTGCGATACCATGGTCTCTTACCCCCAGGGGCCTGTCCCTGCGATCTATTGTTAAAGTTTGATCGCGCAGGCGGCCGTCGATACTGCCTGGAATTTGAGGGCCCTGAGACAGGAGAGGGCTGCCTTTTAAATGTAGGACCCCGGAATGTCTTTTTGACTGGTAAAAGGGTACTTTTGCCACTTGAAATAGTCTGAATGTATTTATCCAGATCCTCTCCGAAGAGTCGTCCTCCATGGAAGGGAAACCCTGCCAGAAGCTTTTTGCATGGGGGCTCCGCCGCCCAGTTCTTCAACCATAAGAGCCTTCTCATGTGTACCAAAAATAGTGATAAACGAGAGGCCTGCTGGATGGAATCCTTTATAGCATCTACCGCAAAACACAGAGCTCTGGGAATGTCAGAAAACTCTTCTGCCTGTTGGGTAGGCATGTCTTTTAGCATTTGTTTTGTCTGGTCCTTTAACGCCTGACAAACTCCAATTGCAGCCACAGCTGGCTGTACCACTGCTTCTGCCGTAGCAAAGGATGCCTTTAAAAGTGTCTCTAACCGTTTATCAACCGGATCTTTAAACATTTGTATGTTTTCCACCGGGCAAGTTAGTGATTTATTCACACATGAGATGGCTGCATCCACCACTGGGAGCTTCCACCTCTTCGAGAATTTTTCCTCCATAGGGTAAATGACCGAAAATCTCTTTGGCGGCAGAAAAATCCTGTCCGGTCGTACCCAATCCTGAAAGATCAATTCCTCCAAGAGAGGATGGACCGGAAAAACCGCGTTGCTCAAAGAAGCTTTTAAAGAGCCCAGAGAGGATACCGCAGGAACCTGAGGCTCTGGCAATGGTAAATTAAATGCCGAGCGGACCATGTCCGTCAAAGACTGTACCCACAGTCTCTCTGTCTGGGAGTCTGAAAATGGTTCCTCAGAGGTAGATCCCTCAATCCCTGAACCCTCTTGGTTCCGGTCTAGTTGATCCTCCTGCGATTCCAATTCCTCCTGAGAGAGAATTTCAGCATCTGAGGATACACCTTTTGGCGATGGGGATCTAGCCCGTTTCTTGCCAGGAATAGATCTAGCGATCATCGCTGCTAATCTTTCTTCTAGCCCCCCTAGGGAGACGGCTAGCATCTCCTCTGTGATAAACACAGGGCTGGGCTGATCTGGGCCAGCCTCAGCACCAGACCCCCCCAATGGCTCATCCAAGGCGACCTTCATGGGAATAAGCTGCGGGGAAAGTATCGGCATATCATCAGAATCAGAGGGGGAACCCCTTTGTTTTTTGGTCTTTTTTGTACCCTTTGACCCCGAACTTTTGGAAGCCATAATACAAAATCGAGGGACTCCGCCTACAACAACAGAGTGTAGTGGCCAGGAGTACAAAACTAGGGTTTAGGGGACAATAGATCCCTAATGCCCAAAAACCGATGGGGCCCCCGTATGTTCTTTTTTTTTTTTGTTATAATATATAACTTTTTTTTTTTTTTTTTTAAAACATACAGCGTCTCCCCCAAACTTAGTTTGCCAGCCTCCAACCTGTTGCCAAAGGGGATTTTTGGCTTAACACAAAAGCATTGGAACAAAGTCCAGCATGTACTACCCCTCTTCCGCCACCGGGGGTCACTGTTCTGCCGCTCTGCGTCCTCTCCCTTCCAGATCAGCCTCAGACTGAGTACTGACTATAGCCTGCTGTTATAACAGCACATAAGGCGCGCCCCTGATGACGCTGCAGGCACGCCCCCCCCCCCGCCCTCCCCTCCGAACGGCGCGAAAAACGTCTATAAGACGTGCACGCGCACGTGCGCGCGCGTATGCCGGAGGAGGAAGCACATGGAGGAGCCGCGCTGCTGGAGACCCAGGACTGCAGCTTCAGGCGGCAGAATCAAACCCCCGGCCAGGTAGGACTCTCCAAAAGGCCCCATAGGGATCCTTACTAGCCCTGGGAAGAAAGCAGCAGGTAGCTAGCAAACTCAATCGTTTCTTAGATGGGGGGACCCAGTGATGGGGGAATGAGATCATCCTGTCTTCTCAGACATAGTGAGCAAGGCTGCCAATGCAGAGCATACTTAGGCTACCCCCCTTTTAGGTCACCCTGGAGAGCCTGCTGTCGAACCAAGTCCCGCAGGCTCCCCTCTTACCTGCTCCATGCTGCAGGACGTTTGTCTAGCAAAACGGTCCAATCTTCTCCCATCTCCGTGGGTAGCGTAGTAGACCTTCAGGCCCTGGGGTCCTGGAAGGTACCCACTGTCCTGGACCTATATAGCACCCTGGCAAACAGGAACTTATGGTCTTTACGAACTCCAAGTCCTGGGCCCAGGGTCCAGCCCTCCAAAGAGGAGCATTATAGGCAAAACCCCACGGTTTGGGGCCCGGGTACTGTCCACTTTGGCACTGAGGCTCCTTGGACAGATCCGGTTAGCCCGCCCTTAATCCCAAGGATGTGGAGCAAAGCTATTCCGTGACCAACACCTAAGACACTGGCGAAAAAACTGAGGGACTCCCTCTAGGGGAGGGGGTTATATAGGGAGGGGACTTCCTGTTTGAGATTGCCAGTGTCCACACCTGAAGGTACTCCATATAGTAATGAATATGCCGCTCTGTGTCCCGTGATGTACGAGAAAGAAAACAGAATGAATGATGAACTGTTGTAATGATTTATAATATATTTGTTATGGCATGTTTCTGACTGATATGCTGCTTTCTTATAGAATAGTGTGATTCTTCTGTGATAAATGCCCCTGACGAAGGGGTGTGCTTTGTCCTGAAACGCGTCGGGCCTTCTGGATCATCACACTGGAACTCATTACAGTTCATCATTCATTCTGTTTTAATTGGTTTGGTGACTTATACACTTATGTCTCGTTGTATATATATATGTGTCTTAAATAAAATGAATACAAAACGTTAACATTGATTGGATTGTTCCCGTTAAAGTCCCAATTGTACCAGGGTATTTTTTTTCCTTATATTCATATCAGGGATGTTGGCAATGTGAAGATGGCTTACTTGGATGTTCATATTTTCTTAGGCACTATGTATGATGTTATTTTTGGTACCGTACCTGGAAACTGCATATCCCCAATTGGCCACATGGACCAGGACTGGGTAGGTCCCAGGAGGAAGAGCAGGGAGGACACAAGTAATGCTTGTCGGTGTCCATTCTATCTGTTCACAAGATGATTTTCCGATGAACACGGCGTTGTCTGCTGATGCATTGCTAAAGTCCGATCCTAAAATAGTCAGTGTTGTGTTACCTGTAAAAAAAACAGAGAATTGTATATACACTTATTAAAGGTTTAATTATTTGATTTAATTACATAATATATACTTCACAAATAAAATACACAATATAAAGAAATGAAGTGTATGGTCTCACCCAGAACACTGCTGATGTTTGGGCTGATTCCAGTGATAGTTGCAGACAAGTCCGAAATAAAACTAAATGCATTCTGTAAAGTGCTATTAAAGCCTCCGGTAAAAACAACAACATTGGCAAGTCCAGCAGATCCCTGCAAAAAATAAATTGAGAAATGGGTTGTGTGTAGGTCAGTTTTACCTATAAGAAAAATATGATATATTTTTGAGAATTTTAGAATGGGGAGATGTTATTTATAAAAAAAAAAAGTGCATTGAATTTCACCCAGTGTATGTCCATTTGTTTTGGGCAAAAGGGGAAAAAACAAATGTTACAGTGGCTAAGTGGTTGGTACTTCTGCTTGGCAGCACTTGGGTTGTCGGTTTGAGTCCCAACCACGGCGATAACTGCCTGGAGTTCGCATGTTCTGTTCTCCCTGTGCCTCCCACACTCCGAAGACATGCTGGGAGGTTAATTGGCTCCTGTCTAAATTGGCCCTAGTATGTGTATGAATGTGAGTTAGGGACCGTAGACTGTAAAGCTCCTCGATGGAAAGGACTGATGTGAATGTACAATATTAATGTAAAGTGCTGTGTAAATTGATGGTGCTATATACAGTAAGTACCTGTAGGCTATTTCTTGTGTTGGTCAAATGCTTTTCATAAATATAAAACAGAAAATACCGCATTTGGCCTCTATATGGCGCCAAGTATAATAGGAAGTTCCTACAATACTTAGCCCCACAGTCTTCGTTTCCTATCAATAAGCTCTAATCCAGGAGAGAAGGCCAAGTCTAGTTATTTCAATGGTTTCATTTTATTTATTATAGGTTTTTATACAGCAACAGAATTTATGCAGTGCTTAACATTTTGTACATTCACATCACTCCACTTTATCGCAGGGCACATCAGCATTATGGTTGCCTTTACACCATCAAAAGTCAAGAGTCCCCCACCCTCTCGTACATCACAGTGCACCCCCCCCCCCCCACCTTGTACTGCTGCCAGAAAGAAGCTGGGGGCAGAGCTGGGAGGCAAAAGGTTAGGGGTCTGGAGGAGGACCAGAGGAGGGCTGGAGTCTGCTGAATGCTGAGACCAGGGGAGGAGGAGATCAGGGGCATTGCGGCAGCACAAAGAAGCTCTCTGCTGCCAATTGCTGCCAATTGCTTAGACAGGGGAGGCAGAGACGAGCCTTTCCACGGCTGCATGGAGAAGCGCAAGATCTGTAGGAGGAATTCTCTCCTTTTTGATGCTGACTCCTGAGATAAGGTGGGGGCAAAGATTAGGGGGCTGCTGCAGGAGAGGTTCAAGGGCCACACGTGTGTTCTAGGGGATTACAATCCAAGGCCCTTACCTCGCCCTCCTCTTATCGCCAATTTGGACAGAAGACAATTAACAAGGCTGAAGCCACTGTGCTGTATCAAGTTTTTTACATGCACGTCTAAAGAAAGTACTGCTTGGGGACAATTTATAAATAATTTGCTGTACAAATGCTACAGCATTTACACAGCCATCACAACTAATTTGTGTAATGTGTCTAATATGTGTATTTCCTACGATTGTCAGCGCCACCTAGTGGCCATAATGCAGTATTTTTACTGATTGTTGTATTCCTGGAAAATGCTGCACTATGACCACTAGATGGACCTGACAATCATAAGAATTACACATCTTTTGGCCCATACACACGATCCGAATATCGGCCGACGGATCGTACGACTTTTTTCGCTTAATAATCGCGAGTAAAATAAAATAGGTTTTTAAACTCACGAAAATTCTCGTACGATAGAAAAAAACGATCGGAAGTGATGTCATGTGTTGTAATGTATTTGTGTTGTATTGTCGGACGACGGCTGTAGTGACTAAACGAATATCGGACGATCGGACATCGGACGAGAAAAATTTTCGCGCTTGTCCGATCGAATTTAATCGGATGAACGGTTGTGATCGGCTGTCGAAAGTAGTGTACACACGATCCGAAAATCGTACGATCCATCATCCGTTTTTGTCAGATATTCGGATCGTGTGTATGGGCCATTAGACACATTACTGGGATTAATTGTGCCTTGGTATTCGTACAGAAAATTCTTTTATAAATAGACCCCACATTAGGGTTAGTCAGGGCATCCACTAATTGCTATTATATATGTGCAATATGTAAAAATAGAGAGAGTGATTCTATTTGGTTGCTAATGTCAGTGCAAAGTTCTTTCTTTAGACAGGGAATCTATACTAAGAATGGGAAGATTGGCTAAAAAATGTTTTTCACAATAATGAGCTGTCCTTTGTCTAACTTGAGTTATTAAACCTGTAGTTTAGGTATAGCTTGTTTGCATAGTTATATTGGTCCAGCTTATTCTGCTGACAAAATAAATTTGTTATAGGGCCTGCCTGGAACCAGAAGCGCTGCTCACTCTCTACTTACCGCTGAAGTCCTGCACTGAATCATAGTCAGGTTGATGAAGTTAACAGTGCAGTCATTGCCACCAATTTGTACTGCAGAGTCATCGCCAAATGCCCGACCATAAATTGTTACCAGTGTGCCCCCTGGTGGTAGAAGGCAGAGTAAACATCACACTGAACACATGCAGCTACTGATAATTTTCATTTGATTTTATAAAGTGTTGTTTTATAATACATACATGGCGATAGTATACATTTGCTAGCATTCTGTATTTTTTGTTTCTATTTTATTCTTGATATTTTAATAAACATATTGTTTAGCTGTTCCCGGAGAATTATAAAATGCAACGTATAACTAAAGGGACATTTTTTTTGTGTAGTTTTGGATAGAGTGGAGAGGGATTAGAACACCTGACAATTTTTATTGCTTTCTGTACCTCTTTTAGGAAGATTTACCCTCTCCATTTGTCATTTTTTATCACCAAAAGGGAAAGAAAATACAAACATTGTGGGTTGTCCTCAGAGCAGGAGTAGATGGGATTTCCCTTTACTTCCTGTTGTGGTTATGGGACAGGAAGTGAAGGGAAATCTCCCCAATGGGACACAAATGGCAAAAATTTAACAGGGATTATAACCCATCCTCACTCCAATGGAAAAGTTATTTTAAGGGTTCCGCTGTGTTGAAAAAGGTTAAGAAAGCCTGTTCTAAAGGAAAAACTATTTTTTTTAGTTTTAAATAGAGATGAGATGGATTAGAACACTTATCAGTTTTTATTGCTGTCTGTGCCCCCCTTTAAGGAGATCCACCCTCCCTATTTGTCCTGTTTACCATTATAATTGAAAGTGAAAGTAAAAGACAATCCTAAATTTTGGGTTGTCCCCAGAAAACTAATAGGGGGGGAAATCCTCCAATGGGGGCACTAGTTCTTGTAATCTGGGGGGTCCCCAAGGATTTTCCTTTAATTAGCAGGGATTTCCTCTCACTTCCTGTTTGGCTATGGGACAGGAAGTGAAGGGAAATCTCTGCAATGAGATACAGATGGCGAAAAAAAATCTGGCAGGAGTTACAACAATCCCTTACTCTAATAAAAATGAAAAAAAAAATACCTGATGCTATGTCATTGATAAGAAACTTGGGACCAGATTTACATCACTTCAGGTTTTGCAAATCATAACAGGAATCTGATTGGTTCTAGCATTTTATCTCAGGATCCTTATTTATGTAGGCATCCTCTTACAGTGCAGAAAATAAGTATTTGAACACCCTGCTATTTTGCAAGTTCTCCCACTTGGAAATCATGGAGGGGTCTGAAATTGTTATTGTAGGTGCATGTCCACTGTGAGAGACATAATAAATAAATAAAAAATTAGAAATCACAATGTATGATTTTTTTAACTATTTATTTGTATGATACAGCTGCAAAGAAGTATTTGAACACCTGTCTATCAGCTAGAATTCTGACCCTCAAAGACATGTTAGTCTGCCTTTAAAATGTCCACCTCCACTCCATTTATTATCCTAAATTAGATGCTCCTGTTTGAGGTCATTAGCTGCATAAAGACACCTGTCCACCCCATACAATCAGTAAGAATCCAACTACTAACATGGCCAAGACCAAAGAGCTGTCCAAAGACACTAGAGACAAAATTGCACACCTCCACAAGGCTGGAAAGGGCTACGGGGAAATTGCCAAGCAGCTTGGTGAAAAAAGGTCCACTGTTGGAGCAATCATTAGAAAATGGAAGAAGCTAAACATGACTGTCAATCTCCCTCGGACTGGGGCTCCATGCAAAATCTCACCTCGTGGGGTCTCAATGATCCTAAGAAAGGTGAGAAATCAGCCCAGGACTACACGGGAGGAGCTGGTCAATGACCTGAAAAGAGCTGGGACCACCGTTTCCAAGGTTACTGTTGGTAATACACTAAGACGTCATGGTTTGAAATCATGCATGGCACGGAAAGGTTCCCCTGCTTAAACCAGCACATGTCAAGGCCCGTCTTAAGTTTGCCAATGACCATTTGGATGATCCAGAGGAGTCATGGGAGAAAGTCATGTGGTCGGATGAGACCAAAATAGAACTTTTTGGTCATAATTCCACTAACCGTGTTTGGAGGAAGAAGAATGATGAGTACCATCCCAAGAACACCATCCCTACTGTGAAGCATGGGGGTGGTAGCATCATGCTTTGGGGGTGTTTTTCTGCACATGGGACAGGGCGACTGCACTGTATTAAGGAGAGGATGACCGGGGCCATGTATTGCGAGATTTTGGGCAACAACCTCCTTCCCTCAGTTAGAGCTTTGAAGATGGGTCGAGGCTGGGTCTTCCAACATGACAATGACCCGAAGCACACAGCCAGGATAACCAAGGAGTGGCTCTGTAAGAAGCATATCAAGGTTCTGGCGTGGCCTAGCCAGTCTCCAGACCTAAACCCAATAGAGAATCTTTGGAGGGAGCTCAAACTCTGTGTTTCTCAGCGACAGCCCAGAAACCTGACTGATCTAGAGAAGATCTGTGTGGAGGAGTGGGCCAAAATCCCTCCTCCAGTGTGTGCAAACCTGGTGAAAAACTACAAGAAACGTTTGACCTCTGTAATTGCAAACAAAGGCTACTGTACCAAATATTAACATTGATTTTCTCAGGTGTTCAAATACTTATTTGCAGCTGTATCATACAAATAAATAGTTAAAAAAATCATACATTGTGATTTCTGGAATTTTTTTTTTGATTATGTCTCTCACAGTGGACATGCACCTACGATGACAATTTCAGACCCCTCCATGATTTCCAAGTGGGAGAACTTGCAAAATAGCAGGGTGTTCAAATAATTATTTTCTGCACTGTATATAGAATGCCTACATATGTAGGTGGTAGCCTAGGTAAATTTAATTTTACTGTAGTCAGTTGAGCAACTTGTGATTATTTCGGGATGTTCTATGTATCCATGGTTCTCCCCTCTGCCTTCTGTAGGATTCTGGAAAGTAGTGGACTGGGAGAGTCAAGTTAGAGGCTGAATATTTATGCAGCCCCAGTGAATCCCTGGGGGAGGGTGTTCCGGTGGTAGCTTGGAGGGAGCATAAATAGTTTGGGGGCTTGGAAGAGAGGAGGGCCTATTCTACTGAACTCTAGTGCTAGAGTTGACTGACGGACTTCTTTTTGGTCATCTGGTTTGGAGAATTCATTCAATGGAGAGGTGTCTAGAAGATAATGAAAGGAGGCATCAAACTATCCAATGACATAAGTGAATACAGACTGGTGTCTGAGATCCCAGTGACTGTGTACTAGAACACATTTTAGTTTTTATTGCTGCCTGTGCCCTTAGGGAGATTCACCCTCTCTATACCTCCTGTTTATCATTATCATTGAAAGATAAAGTAATAGAAAAACACTAATTTTGTTGAACCAGAAAAGTAACAGTGGAGAAATCTTCCAATGGGAACACTAGTTCTGGTGATCTCAGGAATTCCCTTGATTTGCAGGGATTTCCACTGACTTCCTGTTTGGCTATGGCACAGGAAGTGAAGAAAAATCTACCCAATGGGACATAGCAAAAAAAAAAATTGACAAGGGTTATAACCCTCCCTTGCTCTGTCCAAAATGAAAAAGTTCTGCCTATAGTTTTAAACATGGACATGGTTCATGATGTTCATGTGTAGCTCAGCCCATTATTTGCTGCTGCAAAGACTGTGCTCAGAATCTTTAGGAGGAAGATAGGCATCCTCAAGTTGCTACCTAACTTAGCTGGAGTATCCCACACTCTGCACCCATCCAAATTCAAGATTCCAATAAAGCGACAGAAAGAGCATACCCTTAGACTAATCAATGAGCCAAAGAGTGACTGAGACAATGTGCCTGGCTGCTAATGCGCTTACTGGAGCAGAATCTTTGAGACCTAAAAAGCGGACGCTTCATGGAGTGAGCACTACATTTATAAACCATCCCTGTTTATGTGTTCTGTTACCTGCTAAGCTTCCTGCTGATGGTGCGATGGATAAAACAGACAAATCTAGGGTAAGTGTCAGGTTTCCACCAGAAAACATTGCCAGACCAACCCCTGCGATGTACACTGTGATCGGGAAGGTCCCCGCACTTGCGTTCTGTACCAGACATCTGATCTCATTGGCTTAAGATAAAAATAAGAAAAAAAAATCCAATATTAGCAAAATTCATTCTTGTTTTTATTTTGAAATATGTTGGGTTATTAGTTACGTTGATTTGCGGATGTTGCTTTCATTGTTCATTAAATTACTTACCAGTAATACTAAGAATGGGGCAGGTAATGTTGCCAATAGTAACAGAAGTGGTATCATTGCCAATACTGTATGAGAATCCAGTTCCATTTATTTTAAGGACTTCAACATCTCCATTCCACTCTGAAATAAAGTGTTCAAAAATAAATGTGTCTGCAAAAATAGCAATTCCTTAGACATAGATAATATTGTAATGTATACAATACAGGGTCATCACATGTTAAACATTAAATGGACACTAAACAATATCCTTATTCTCCAAAAATAATCCATACACATCCATTGTTTATTGGCCCCGTAATCTATTTTTTTTGAAAATTATTAAATTTGTTCTTCTGCCTTCAGGTAACATCCTCTGTGAGTTTCTGAACCTCTCCTTTTTTCCACTTCAATTTGTTTGAAATGAGCAGTGCATGTTAGTAGCAGTCATGTGCACTGTACACTACACATCCCATCCACAGTGCATGTTGGGTTTAACCGCTTGCCGACCAGCCGCCACAGTAATACGGCGGTAGGTCGGCACTCCTGCACGAGAGCCCGTAGCTCTACGTCGCCACTTTCGACTGCCACTAAGGGGCGCGTGCGCGCCGCCGGCGGCCCGCGCGCACGCCCCCCGCTCGCCCCCGAGTCCCGTGCGTGTCGACACACAGCGCTCGTTCCTGTCAGCGGGGGAAACGCTGATTTTCTGTTCATACAATGTATGAACGGAACATCAGTGATTCCCCCTAGTAAGTCCACCCCCCCATACAGTTAGAACACAAATAGGAACACACTTAACCCCTTACCCGCCCCCTAGTGTTAACCCCTTCACTGCCAATGGCATTTTTATAGTAATCCAATGCATTTTTATAGCATTGATCGCTAAAAAAATGCCAATGGTCCCAAAAATGTGTCAAAAGTGTCCGAAGTGTCCGCCATAAGGTCGCAGTACTGAAAAAAAACGCTGATCGCCGCCATTACTAGTAAAAAAAAAAATAATAATAAAAATGCCATAAAACTACCCCCTATTTTGTAAACGCTATAACTTTTGCGCAAACCAATCAATAAACGCTAATTGCGATTTTTTTTACAAAAAATATGTAGAAGAATACGTATCGGCCTAAACTGAGGAAAAAAACATTTTTTTTAATATATTTTTGGGGGATATTTATTACAGAAAAAAGTAAAAAATATTGCATTTTTTTCAAAATAGTCGCTCTGTTTTTGTTTATAGCGCAAAAAATAGAAACCGCAGAGATGATCAAATACCACCAAAAGAAAGCTCTATTTGTGGGAAAAAAAGGACGCCAATTTTGTTTGGGAGCCACGTCGCATGACCGCGCAATTGTCAGTTAAAGCGATGCAGTGCCGAATCGCAAAAAGTGCAATAAAACCCCCTAGTATTGGTGTCAGGGGTTGCAATAATAGCTCCCAAGACTTCTTGGTAGAGGGTGGTTACATTTTTTCTCCATGATCCCACTATATGTAGGAATGTAGCCACCCTCTCTTACTTAACCACTTTAGCCCCGGACCATATTGCTGTCCAAAGACCAGAGCACTTTTCGCCTACAGGTCGGCCTTGTGTAGTGTGTTGCGGCGGTGGTTAGAGAGAACAGAGAGAGACAGAGAGAGTGTCATTTTTTGCAGGTAGATAGAGCAGGCAGGCTAGTCAGTTAATGTTACAGTGTGTAGAGGATATATATACATCCCAGGTGTTGTACATATATTTATACACTATATAGTTTAGCTAGATCAGTTCTTCCTAATTTACTGGCAGGCAGATGATTGTGCTATTTAAAGACATTTTTACAGGCATACTATAGACACCCAGCAGGTACAATATTTAAAGGAATTTTTCATTTTTTTATTTTTTTATTTAAGCATCATTAAAATCACTGCTCCTGGAGCAGTGATTTTAATGATGCTTAAATTTAAAAAAAGGAAAAATTACTTTAAATATTTTACCTGCTGGGTGTCTATAGTATGCCTGTGAAAACGTCTTTGAGAACCCGGCTCTTGCCCGTGGAAACATGTATCAATGGAAAAAAAGTTTTAAAAAAGGTCCTGAAAAAACAACCGTTTTTAAACCTTTTTTTTCCATTGATACATGTTCCCTGGGGCAAGACCTGGGTTCTCAAAGACGTTTTACGACAATAACTTACATATTAGGCTTTAAAATTAGCACATTTTAATTTGAATGTTCGAGTCCCATAGACGTCAATGGGGTTCTAAATGTTTGCACAAATTTTCCATCCGGTCGAAGGTTCTGGTGTGAACCGAACAGGGGGGGGGGGGGTGTTCGGCTCATCCCTAGTAGATTGACCTCCCTCTATAAGCATTTTTGAGTGTGAGCTGATATGCAAGCAGCAGGCGACTAATCACCCATAATGCCGCAACACATAAATATGTGTTGGGGCACATGCATTGAGAAACATAGATTTAGAGGAATACATACCACTGGGACAGAAACTGCATTAAAGGTAAATAGTGCCAAAGATATGTCGATACTGTACCTGTACTAATAGAGATTATCTTTGGAGTTGCCGTCACATTCCAGGTATAACCACAGTCCCCAGTACATTTTGATGGAATTCCATTGATGTAGACTTCAACCTGTAGAATGATGAGGTGTAATGTGTTATAGGTGAAAAGAAGTCATCATAGAATGTCCATGCATGTTATGGCCCTTCCACCCAATTTAGTCAATGAATAATCAGATTCTATTCTCAATTGTCTGATCTTCTGTAAACTTGGCCACACATGCTTATCCTTTTGCTCCCCATATATACAGGGCACAAATGTACTGACATATTATTTTATATACACTAAAAATCAGCAGCTCTTTATGGGCGATTTGTTTCAATCCTTAGTGAAGACAGTGTCCTATAGGGAAATTAACGTAGGACATCAGAGCTGCAAGCCAAGAGCATCTACCACTAGACCTTAAACCACCCTTCTGTTTGTCATAGTCTTTTTATCTTGACAGCAAGGCCATCAAAGGCCTAGGCTGTTACTTTTCCTATGTGTAGAGTGAAATCTCTGCCCGAGAATAAATATATCCTATCATATATTGAACAGAAGGATAGGAACATACACCTGTGCAAAGATCATACCTCTTAGTCTGTAAGACTTTATATGAGCTTTTTTTAAATCCATTACATTTTCCAAACCTTAGCTTAGGTGCAAGACTATTTAAAGTGTATGTCCAGCCAAAGTTTTAGATAAAGTGGGGAAGGATGAACACCACTGTTGGTTTTTCTGGCAATCTGGGCTCTGCTAGAGAGGTAATAAAAAAAGTGAAGATTTGTTATATTATAGGGGATATTTAGAAATGTTTATTGTGTCTAAATTATTTTTGTAGCGTAGGTTGTCAGCACCCACGGCAAGACAAGTAATTTGCGCTCCCTGAGTCCCTTCCACTCATACAGTATTGAACCCCCTTATGGTACATTTCTCTCTTTGTTCTCCTTTCTTTCCCCTTTATCTCTCTCTAACATCATTTCTGTTTGTTTTTTCCCTCATTCGTCTCTCTTATTATTTCTCCCCTTTTTTCTTTGTTTCTCCCCCTTTTTCCTCTCCCTTTCATGTATTCTCTATTTGTATCCCCTTCTCTTACTCCTTGGTGGGGGGAAAGGGATGAGTGGCACTGTTGGTGGGGATTAGGGATCAGTGGAAATGCTGGGGGGGGGGGGAGTTCTGATCAGCCAACATTGGTCATCTGCTGATCTGAGAACTGTAGTGGGGACTTTTAATGTCAACTATAATCACAGATAGTGTTACTCACTGTGTCTCCGACTTCATGGTGTCTCGCAGCAGTGACACCTATGTGGAAATCAGGAGATAGGGTCTTCTCCAGCCCCTCCTACTTCACATTCCTCATCAGTCAGCTGACCTCTAGCCTCCGTCCCCCCAGCCACGCCGTGAACTGAATTGGGGGCTGCGAAGAGGCCGAGTGGGTCGGCCGCTGGCTCCAGGGACAGCCCTGCTGGGTGGCCGCAAAAATGTTGGGAAAGCCAGAAACAGCCCAGGATTTGGTGGCCCCTGGCAAAACATCATTTGACCCCCAAGGGGGTCCAGGCCCCCAGGTTGAGAAACACTGGTCTAAGTAGTGCCCTAAATAATGCACCTCCTTTTTTGGGGGGAAACCAGTGACACTAATAGTGCTAACAAATATGCACTGTCACTGTACTAATGACACTGACAGAGAAGGGGTTAACATCAGGGGCGATCAAAGGGTAAAATGTGTTCCTAGGGAGAGCATTTACTGTGTTTACAGGTTCTCCTACTCACTCTATCCTGTGATACTTCTCATAACCCCCTCAAAAAAAGCTACAGCTAAAACTGCACACTGTATGTGCAGTATGAAAGTATGAAATCTAAGAGACACCACTGCTTTTGACTGATATTCTTTAAATATACAGGGTGAGATTTAGTAATGTCATTACTGTGCTGCTCACTGTTCTCTTTGCTGGAGACTCTGGGATGAGGAAGAAAAAAACACTGTCATTACCATGATGGTCAGCTCCACACACAGACACAGTGTAAAAGAAGGCATGGTAAGTAAGTAGTGGCTGCAGGGTGATTAGTTTACAGGCAATTCTGGTAAAGTTTTTTGTCCTCTGTCTGCCTTACTTTAAGCACAGCTTTCACGGTTCAGTTTTGCTTTCCTCATTAAACTCAAGGAACTAAGTAACATACAGTTAGCCGGATTCAGAAAGCACTTATGCCGACGTATCTACAGATACGCCGCGTAAGTGCACGGATGCGCCGTCGTATCTATGCACCTGATTCTGTTAGCAAGATACGCCTGAAATTTAGCTTCATGCGACTGACGTAAGTGTCCTACGCCGTCGTATCTTGGGCGCATATTTACGCTGGACGCAATCGGCGTACCCATGTTAAATATGCAAATGAGTAAGATACGCCGATTCACGAACGTAGATGCGACAGGCGGAAAAGTTACGCGGTTTGCGTAAGGCTTACGTCCGGCGTAAAGTTACCCCTCATAAAGCAGGGGTAAGTCATGCAAAGGTATGGACGAGGGAACAGCTGTCATATTGTACGTCGTTTACGTAGTACTAGGTGAATAGGGCTGTGCTTAGGTTACGTTCAGTGATTCGACATATCTTAGGCGTTTGTCCCGACGTGATTCTGCGCATGCGTACTGGGATGCGTCCAAGAGCCGACGCATGCGCAGTTCGTTTTTTGAAGCTCAGCCCATCATTTGCATGGGGTCACGCTTTATTTAAATATATCACGCCCACTTCCAGCCCACTTCCACCTACTTTGACTTACGTTGACTTACGCCTACAACTATGCGCTACGCTGGCGCAACGCTGGGAGCATTTGCTTTGTGAATTCCATGCTTGCCTCTGTGGGTTGCGCCGGCGTAGCGTAAAGAAGATACACTACGGCGGCATAAATATGCGCCGATGTATCTGAATCCCAGCCAGTATACCCAAATTCAACAGGGCTTCTATGTCCTATAGTACATATAGAACTTGAAATGGTTGCAGCAATGGACATTTTATGGCATATAGTGATTAGCACAAAAATGCTTATTACATAAAGTCATACATTTTATTGTACATACTGTATATTAAAAGCATATATAGCACCATATCTAACATTTTCATATGGAGTTCACAGATCTTTTTTCCAGTTATACATCTGCACAGAGGCGGCTCTTTAATTAGGCAAATTAGGCGGTCGCCTAAGGCCTCGTGCTCTGTTTTTAAAGGTCTAGGAAAAACAACGTTTTTTTCAACCCGATTATTGTTAAGCCGGCCTTGTCTACACACGATCGTGAAAAAAAATCTCCATTACGAACGGTAGTTTTACCAGAACGAGCGCTTCGTCTCATAACTTGTTTCTGAGCATGCATGTTTTTTTCACGTCGTTAAAGCCCACACACGACCATTTTTTACGATGTTAAAAACTACGCGAAAACTTAGAGCATGTTCTACATTTTTAACGCCCATTTTTAACGTTGCGAAAAATGCTCTGGAGCCCCCACACGATCGTTTTTAATGACATTCAAAAACATGTCATTTTTTACATCGCAAAAAACGGTCGTGTGTACGCGGCATGACAGTTTGCTGGAAAAGAAGGGTCACCAAATGGATTCTAATTTCTGGTATGAACACATCTTTATTTATCTGTGGCGTCCCCTGCATAAGGACTAGGGTTTCCCTGACTGACTCTTTTTTCATCCCCTGGATGTGCTTCTCTGGAATGGTAACCCTTCTGGTAAACCATAAAAAAGCTGTGATTTTATCAAATAAGGTTCTATTATATGGATCCTGTTCAAATGTGTTCCTGATGAAGATGTTTAACCACTTCCTTACTGGGCATGTATACCCCCTTCCTGACCAGGTGAAATTTCAGCTTGTGGCACTGCGCCGCTTTAACTGACACTTGCGACGTGGCTTTCCCCCACAAATAGAGTTTTCTTTTGGTGGTATTTGATCACCTCTGCGGTTTTTATTTTTTGCGCTATAAACAAAAATAGAGTGACAATTTTGAAAAAAAAACAATATTTTTTACTTGTTGCTGTAATAAATAGCCCATTTTTTTAAAAAAAAAAACATTTTTTTCTCAGTCTAGGCGATACGTATTCTTCTACATATTTTTGGTAAAAAAAAAAAATCGCAATAAGCGTCTGGTTTGCGCAAAAGTTATTGCGCTTACAAAATAGGGGACAGAATTATTATTATTTTTTATTATTTTATTTTTTTACTACTAATGGCGGCGATCAGCGTTTTTTCGTGGCTGCGACATTATGGCGGAGACATCGGACACTTTTGACACATTTTTGGTGCCATTCACATTTATACAGCGATCAGTGCTATAAATATGCACTAATTACTGTATAAATGTGACTGGCATTGAAGGGGTTAACACTAGGGGAGAGGAAGGGGTTAAATGTGTACCCTGAATTGTGTTCTAACTGTGTGTGGAGGGGGACTGACTGGGGGAGGTGACCGATCTACGTCCCTATGTACAAGGGACACAGATCGGTCTCCTCTCTCCCCTGACAGGACGTGGATCTCTGTGTTTATACACAGAGATCCACGTCTTGTCCCTGTAGCCGCCGATCCCGAGTGCCTGGCGGACATCGCCACCGCCAGGCACGCGCATCGGCATCTCAGCGAAGCAGCGGGCACGTGCGCGCTGCCAACGGCGGCTTTTGCGCGCCCCCAAGTGGCCTGGCGGAGCGCAGGCCGTAAAAACACAGCCAGTTAGAGAAGTAGAACCACCCTGCGGTCGTACAAAAGCGTATGGCCGTTGGGTAGTGGTTAAACAATCGAAACATGTTGAGATAACACGTGGATGTTGAAATAAAAAAAAGACCTGTGAACCCCATATGAAAATATTGAATATGGTGCTATGTATGCTTTTAATGTACAATAAAATGTATGATTTTATGTAATAAGCCTCTTTTGTGTTAATCACTATATGCCCTATAAAGTCCATTGCTACAACGTTTTTAAGTTTTATTTGAGTCAAGTAACATAGCCCTATAAATATGTATTCTGTGTGTAGATGGCTGTGGCCTCAAGCCGGCTCCTACATAAACTGCTGGATTTCTGGGTGCTGCGGGGATGAGAGATGTGGTTACGGCAGTGAAGGGCTCTAGTTTCACCCTGCTCTCTCCACGCCCTTGTCACCAAAAGATTTGTATTTTTTTCACAGAATGCAAAGCAGTCTAAAACAAGAAAATGGATGAGTTGAAGTTGTTTAACATGATCTCTCCTCCTCTATTCACAGAACAGCTTTAACTCATCAGTGTCCATTTTTACACTGTCTACATGGCGTTGCATGCACCTCGCTGCAAGCAGTGATAAAATATAACAGAAGCACAGAGGAAACCAGCAGTGGCCTTCAATAAAGGCATTACAGCCCGTTGAAAGTAATAAATCAAGCAGAGGACTTAAAGTACTTATGCAAAATATATTTTTAACAATACCACTTGAGTGGTAAGTACTTCTGCCTGGCAGAACTAGGGTCATTGGTTCAAAACCCAACCACGTCACTACCTGCCTGGAATTTGCAGGTTCTCCCTGTGTCTGGGTGAGTTTTCTCTGAGTACTCTGGTTACACTCTAAAGACATGCTGGTAAGTACTGTATTTATTGGTGTATAACACTCACTTTTTCACCCTAAAAATCGGTTGCAAATAGTGCGTGCGTGTTATCCGCCGATCCTGAAATTTGGGAGAGAATGGGGAGGGGTGGGACGAGCGCCGTCAGATTACATGCCGCGAGAATCTCCTGTTTAATTAGTGGCCTATGTAATAGGAAGTCCTGTCTCCTGGGCCAGCATTGGACCAGTGTTCTGTCTATCATAGAAGCCGGTCCAGGAGGCGGGACTTTGTATTAAAGAGGCCTCTGAGCCTATGTTGGGTAGTTTGAACATGTTGTGTAATGGTTGACCATGTTGGTCGCGGAGGCACCTGGCATTGTGTCAGGCCCCCCTCCTTGAGATAGGCATTGATCAGGCTGCATTCATGGCAATGGAGAGGCTGCAGATGGGCATTAATCAAGCTGCATTGATGGGCAATTGTAAAGGCTACAGATGGGCAGTGATTAAGCTGCATTGATGGGCAATTGTGAGGCTGTGGATGGGCATTGATGAGGCTGCATTGATGGGCACTGACCCTTATTTTGCTTCAAAGTTCTTTATTTAAAATTGTATTTTTTCTTCTTCTGATACTCGCGTCTTAAAATAAAGGTACGTGTTATATGCCGATAATTCGCTCCTGTCTAAATTGGTCCTAGTATGTGTATGTATGAGGCCCCGTACACACGAGCAGACAGATTTGTTCAAATCGGTCGGACAGACCGATTTGAACAAATCTGTCTGCTGGGATGTATTGGTTTGAACGTGTACACACGATCAAACCAAAATCCCCGCCAGCAGACGGCGCGCTGACGTGTCGGTGACGTGGCGGTGATGTTGACGCCGCCACTTCAACGCACCAGGAAGTGAATTACTTCCGCGCATGCGTCAAATCCATTAGACGCATGTGCGAGAAGATATGTTTGCTGGTTAGCGTACTAACCAGCAGACATATCGGGCGGACGGATTCCCAGCCGACAGATTTTAAAGCATGCTTTAAAATCTGTCGGCTGCCCAAATCCGTCGGCTCGCCCGTACACACGATCGAATCTGTCTGCTGGGACGGTCGGGCCGACCGTTTCCAGCAGATAGATTTGATTGTGTACGTGGCCTTAATGTTAGATAGGGACCTTAGATTGTAAGCTCCTTGAGGGCAGGGACTGATGGGAATGTACAATAAAAATATGTAAAGTGCTGAGTAATTGACAGATAGATTTGATCGTGTGTACGCGGCCTTAATGTTAGTTAGGGACCTTAGATTGTAAGCTCCTTGAGGGCAGGGACTGTTGGGAATGTACAATAAAAATATGTAAAGTGCTGAGTAAATTGACAGCGCTATATAAGTACCTGTAATAAATAAACTGGCACATATGTAACAAATGTCGTTATACCTGCGGTGTTGCATGTGGTGTCCTCACAAGGTCTCCAAGCATATGCTGACGGAACAGGCCTCCGCCCACCACTTTTACGGAATACATTTTAGCGTTTAATCCAGTGACAGCTGAGTCGTCGATCTAACCAAGACACAGGACTCACATTAAGCGAAATAGAACTAGAAAAAATGTTAGCCTTTTATTCATTACAATCATTTTATATTTTAAATAATGTTAAAGTTTATGTAAACACTAATGCCGCGTACACACGGTCGGAATTTCCGACAACAAATGTTCAATGTGAGCTTGTTGTCGGAAAATCCGACTGTGTGTAGGCTCCATCGGACATTTGCTGTCGGAATTTTTGACAACAAAAATTTGAGAGCTGGTTCTCTAATTTTCCCGACAACAAAAGTTGTTGTCGGAAATTCCGACCGTGTGTACACAATTCAACGCACAAAAATTCTATGCATGCTCGTAATCAATTTGACACATGCTCGGAATCATTGAACTTCATTTTTCTCAGATACGTCACTGCATTTTTGATGTTCGCAAATTCCGACAACATTTGTGTGACGTTGTGTATGCAAGACGAGTTTGAGTCAACATCCGTCAGAAAAAAAAATCATGGTTTTATTATCGGAATGTCCGATCGTGTGCCTGCTCAAACCATTGCATGCTCGAACTCAGGGCTGTACCCATGCTTGTGGCACGATGCTGTGTTTTGAAGGCCAAATTTAATAGCATGTCGCATTCAGTGGTAAACAGTCTATAGGGTCGTGCCGCAAACCATGTACAGTACACGCGACTGTGTACCCGTGATGTGTAATTTACAGGGTGAAATCAAGCGGATACAAGGTTACATATTGGCCACCTCGGATGGCTTTTCAGAGGGGTGGCATTGGTTGCCGCACATGTGAACAAGCCTTTAATCAATTTTTTGGTATGTTTGGCATCATGTCTAAATGTATAGCATTTTCTTTGTGAATTTGTTGCAATGTTTCTTACCTGGAGATGCTTTTAGTAAAATAACTTCCTGCTGCAGGCTAACAATGCTAAACTAGTTCCTCATAAATTGCAGCAGTAATATCAGCCTGCCATACTAGTACCTTCAGTTGATTGTTGGGCTGCCTCCAAAATGGACCCGAAGGAGAACATACAGCAGGCTGATAACACTGTTGCCAAATGCAGGGCAGAGGCTTAACACTGTCAGCCAGCATCAGGAAGTGCTTGGCAGGATCTACAGGTACAAAAAAAAAAAAAACATTGTGAACCCTGAGTTTACTTTGCTTAAAGCCTAAGGCAGGTCATACATTATACAATTTTCCTTGTTTGAAGGATAAAAAATTCTATGATTCCCTCATCAACACAGTCAGTGTAGATGGAGGAATCCCTCCTGCAGCGCTATTGTATACTCCTGGCAGGAAAAAATTTGAAAAGCTGGTTGTACTAATATTGATGACATTCAGCCTGCCTATAGATGGATCAAAATTTGTTCAGTTCCTGCTGAACTGAACAGATTTTGATCCATCTATGGACGCCTTTTGTTTTGTAAAGGCAAATGGTAGTTTTCCTAAAAGCTTAAGCCTAGGTAAAATGAAGGAAAAAAAATCTATTGTCTAGCATTTAGCCCCCTTTCACACTTGTGCAACTTCAAAGTCACACAATTTTACTGCGAATTTGCCGCGATTTTGACAAGACAGTCATAGGACTGTGGATCCGACTTGCTCCACAACTTGAAGTACGACTTCAAACCGCTGTTACGGAATTCGACTTTGATCCAACTTCAGTAAAAAAAAAAAATGCAGGAACTACTTTGAAGTCGGCACTTTTGAGTGCAACTTTGACACAACTTTGAAGCAGCTTTGGATGGGTGCAACTTGATTAAAATTTTTAGGTATGACATTCTTTTTTTTTTTTTTTTTTTTTTTTCACAAAAAGGTTTTATTAGGTGGAAAGTAGTACATATTACATCGTATACTCACAAAAGTACAATAGCGGTAGAGAATTGTATACAACCAAAGATATACAATGAAGTATTTCCATGGAGAGGAAAAACTAAACAAAACAATCGTATAGATAATCCAAACATAAACATTTATGTAAGCATACATGTATCAACACTTATGTCATTTTTGAAATAGAGGGGAGGAATAATGTCGGTGCTTGAACAGTTCTAAATGGATGGGGAGAGATGGGGAGGGGAGAGGAGGGGGGGAGAAAGGAAAAAAAAAAGGGGGGTGGGGGATGCCAGGGACTCTGAGCGAAAGTCGAATAGTGAATCCTATTTTCAGGTTCATTTTATAATAGATTTGTATTGCTGAGATTCTTTAAATGTTGTCCAATCGTACCACGTAGCATAGAACTTAGTGATCCTTTCTTGGGAAATACTAATCAGTTCCTCGACTCTTTCCATGCAATTTATTCTTCTGAACCATTCTGCTTTCGTTGGGGTATTTGTAGACTGCCAGTGAGAGGGGATACAATGCCTTGCTGCGTTAACCATTATCATGGGAAGTGACTACAAGTATTGACTTTTGGGCAGATCACTAAAATGCAGTAAGTATTGAGCCGGGGTGAAACTCAGATTTGATGATGTCACTGTTTGGATAGTTTCGTGTACCGATGTCCAGAAGGGCTGAAGTAAGGGGCAGGACCACCAAATGTGTAACATAGAGCCCTCCTCCCTTTTACATCTCCAACATCTGTTAGAGGCATTCAATGAGATTTTGTGCAGAGTTGTGGGGGTCCTATACCATCTGGTTATGATCTTGTAGCCACTTTCTTGCGTGGCTACATTTAACGATCCTTTGTGTGCATAGAGATATATGGTTTCCCAGTCATCCTCAGACAGATCTACACCTAGGTCTCTTTCCCAGGCTTTACAAGAAGAGCTGGAAAAGTCGGTATCGTCTTCAAAGAGCGAATTGTATACTGTCGAGATAATATGTCTGCGTGGGGAAGTTTTTGTACATATAGTTTCTAGTGTGGTAAGGGGTCTTGTCCAGTGGTGGGCCTTGTCTTTGTTGGATAGAAAGTGTCTGATCTGAATGTAGTTCCAATGAGACAGTAGAGACGATTCTATGTCCTTCAGTATGTCCTCCCTAGGTAAGAATTTGCCATTCTTAAAGAATTGTTTTGAGAGCATGTCTTTGGATGGCCAATGATGTGCCGGGAACGATTTATCCATACCTGGAGGGAAGTCAGGGTTATTTTGCAGTGGGGTGAGAGGGCTAAGCCATGGAGAAGGATGCTTTTGTCTAAAAGTGTTACGGAGGCTTTCAAGTGTAGGTCCAATAAGGGGGTGCGTTTTAATGAAGTTGGGATGAAATTTAGGATTGATCCACGGCAAATTTTTTAGTTCGTGAGGATATTGTGCTTTTTCAAGGGTTACCCAGTCTTTCACTGATTGGTGAATATTCCAATCCACAATTCTCGTTAGAAGAGTGGCTTGGTGGTATTTTCTGAGATCAGGTAAGGCTATACCTCCTCTACTCTTGGGTAACGTTAGTCTAGAAAATTTGATTCTGGGGGATTTACCTCTCCAGATAAATGAGGAGCAAGCCTTTCTGAATGCGGCAAAGAACGATAAGGGAATTTTGATTGGGATGGTCTGCATGATGTAGAGGAACTTTGGCAAGATGGTCATTTTAATTAGAGCGGCACGACCGAACCAAGACACATTTAAGGTGTTCCATCTCTTCAGGTCGTCCAGTGTTTCTCTCATAACGGGTTTGAAGTTGAGATGAAAAAGTTCACCCAGGTTGGCTGAGATTTCAATACCCAAATAAGTGATACTGTGGGTAGCCCACCTGAAAGAGAAATTTTTCTTGCACAACTCCACCGTATCAGTGGGTAGGGAGACATTGAGGGCATTGGATTTGGAGTGGTTAATTTTCAGGTTGGATAGTAAATGGAAGTGGTCTAAGTCTTTAAGGAGGTTAGGGATTGAGATCAGGGGGTTCGACAGGAAGAGGAGCATGTCATCAGCAAAGGCTGCTATTTTGTATGTTTTGTCATGGATCTCGATTCCAACAATATCTTTATTTGATCTGATTTTATTGAGTAGGGGTTCCAATGTAAGGACGAATAAGAGCGGAGATAAGGGGCATCCCTGTCTTGTACCGTTACGAAGGTTAAAGGCGCTCGATAGGTGGCCGTTGACCCTAACTCTTGCTGTTGGGTTGGAATATAGGACTTTGATATATGATCTCATTTGAGATAGGAGGCCAATGTGCTTCAGAACCGCATCAATGAAGTCCCAGGCCACTCTATCGAACGCCTTTTCAGCATCCAGGGACAAGAAGAAACCCTGTTTTTGTTTAGAGGTCAGCCAATGGTTTATGTTGAGAGCTTTTATTGTGTTGTCTCGCCCTTCTCTTCCCGGGATGAAGCCAACTTGATCCAAGGAAACCAAGGACGTCAACAAGGGGAGGATCCTATTTGCCAGGATTTTAGCGTAAATTTTTACATCTACGTTTATTAGGGAAATAGGTCTGTAATTGGTAACTTGGGTCAAATCCTTCCCCTCTTTGGGTATTACTGTTATGTGTGCTTCTAAAAGCTGTTTGGGGGGATGTTGTTCTGAATGAAGCGACTGGAAAGTTTTTAGGAATCTCGGTTTTAGTAAATCTGTGAAAGTCTTATAGTATTGTAAGGGTAGACCGTCTGGGCCTGGGGCCTTTCCTATCTTCATCTCCTTGAGGGCTCTATCGAATTCTGCGCCTGAGATGGGTTTTTCTAGCTCTTTGGCAGCATTCTCTGATATTCGGGGTGGGCCATGTTGTTCTAGGAATTCCTGTATAAGTTTCGCTCTCTCACTTGAATTCTGCGGGCATTTAGGGTTGGAGGGAATATTATAGAGATTTTGGTAGTATAGCTCAAATTGTTTTGCAATCTCGTCATTTGAGGAACACATACCACCTTGTTCGTTGCCTATCTGATGAATGATGTGAGCGGTTTTCTTGGTTTGGACTGCTTTCGCAAGTAGCCTGCCACATTTATTCCCCTGTTCATAGTATATTTTGTGTCTTAATATATATTGTCGTTTGATTTTCATGTTTAACTCGTCAGATAGGAGTGTTCTGGTGCGTGTTAGCTCCTCAAGTGTTGAGGCCGCAAACGTTCGCTTGTGAGTGCGTTCTAGCTGGTGGATGCGTTCTAGCAGGGATCTTATTTTGGATTGTTGTTCCTTTTTAATTCTAGCCAATTTTTTGATAAACTCGCCTCTTATGACACATTTGTGAGTCTCCCATTGTGTAGTCAGCGAGGTTTCGTCATTTTCATTGCGCAGAAAATAGTCGTTTAATACTTCTTTAAACTCAAGAATGTCAGAGGGGTTTTTCAGTACCGTGGTGTTGAGTCTCCATGTCTTAGTTATGTTATTTTTTTCTGGGAGTGTCAGAGTCATGGTTATTGAATGATGATCAGAGAAAGTCATGGACCCAATTTTGGAGTCTGTCAGAAGTGGAAGGTCGGGCTGTGAGAGGAGGAGATAGTCAATCCTTGAATACTTTTGGTGGATTTTAGAAAAATAAGTGTAATCTCTGGTCTGAGGATTTAAGATTCTCCAGGTGTCATGTAGCATAAGGTCTTGTAGTTGGATCTTGATTTGTTTCAGGGCCTTAAACGGAAGAGTCGATGAACCATTGGAGGTATCTAATAGGGGATTAAGAGGAGTGTTAAAGTCCCCCCCAAAGATGAGGGTGCCTGAGGTGAAAGTCGTCAAAAGGTCTTTGATTTTGCGGAAGAAGGCGACCTGTCTCACATTTGGGGCATAGACATTTGCGATAGTAATGGGGTGCTGTTTTAGCTTCCCTTTCAGGAAAATATAGCGACCTTCGGGGTCTATTAAGGTGTCGTCAATCTGGAGTGGGGTCCCCCTGGACATCAGTACCGAAACACCTTTCGTTTTGCCAGCTGGGTTGGTGGCGTGGAATGAAGTTGGATATCTATTGTCTCTTAATTTTGGAATTTTATCTGACCTAAAATGTGTTTCTTGTATAAGAACAATATTCGCGTGTTGCTTGGATGCTTCGTTAATAAGTTTAGTTCTCTTTTCAGGGATATTGAGTCCTTTTGCATTTATGGAAAGAATTTTTAATGATAAAGGCACGGAGCGTGTCTTGTCTGGGGACATCTTGTCCACTTATGTGTAACTGGCTCGGTTGTCTTGAGTGAAAGGGGAAAAGAAAAAAAAAATTGGGCTCGGGCAAGGGGGAGGGGTTAGAAGTGAAGGGGTAGAATGTTAGGGGAAGAACCGGGGATAGATATAGATACACTAACCTATCCTATTTGTCTAGGGACCGGTATGTTCAAGGGGTGATGAGTCGGACACCCCTTGTGTGGGTGCGGGGCTCGTACAGAACTCGATGGGGTTATACGAAGGAGTGAAACAGATTCAGTTTTACCCTATCTATCCCTCCCTCACTTCAACTTCTATCTAAATTGACTGTGTGTACCAGCACAGCGGAGCTGTAAATATAAAATGAACGCAATTGGCCATGAGTTAAATGACTGAGGTGTATATTTAAACATTGCATCAGTAGATATTCTCGCTATCCATCCTTTTACTAAGTAATAAAAGTGGATCTTGTATATAATACATGCTGAAGACTTTAAGGTATAAATGCATCTTACTATTAATCAAGTAGTATGGTAACTTATCAGAAGGTCAAAATTAACATGTCAGTGAGGTAATAAACTTCCGCCGCTAGATGGCAGTATAACAGTACAAACCGTAAATCATTGTAACCATAACTGAGAGAATGACAAGGCTTACCCTGAGAACTATAGAAATAAAACCTATTATCTATTATGCAAATATACCAAACTTATGGTGATCTACTATACCCGGTGTGGAAGAGTCTTCCCACATGACTTAACGGACAGGGTTCTTGCCGGATATGCATAATCACTAGTCTTTTCACCCCTTGATCCTCCTCCAGTACATGTGAATGTAATGCATAGTTCCAGTTGTTAAAACAATAAAAACATCAAAGCATACTACCTGGTAGGGTGGTGCGGAGGAGGGAGGGGTCTAGTTCACTCGGCTAAGTGCCAAGCTAAGGCGCTAGTGTGAATACATCTTGAATAGTAGGATAGTTATATGGCGAAAAACGCAGCAATGACCGTGTTACGGACAAGCTGAACAGCTGCAAAGGAAAGTCAAGTAGCATCTTGTAATGTTATTCGGGTATTCAAGAATTAAGTGTCCATATGGTCCTGTCGATCCATGCGATCCTTGCGTCTGGGCGGTGAGTTGCCTTGATTTTCCTGGGCATCATTTTTTCTGTTTCATTTTGGGGATGGTGATCTGCGTCTGCGGTCTCCGGTTCTTTGTGCTCTTGGCGTGTTGTTGCCTGCGACTGTTAACCAGGTGTCATTCATCATAAAGGAATCGTACCATTCAGGAACTTCGATCAGTGGGATATTCAACATTTCACAGAATGGTCTGATATCCTCAGGCGTGCGCAAGAGTGCGGTGTGGCCCCTCCATGTTGCTGAAAGGCAGAAAGGGAATTTCCATCGGTATGGAATTCCCCTGGTGCGTAGCTGGTCTGTCAATGGGCGTAGAGCTCTGCGCTGCCTTAGTGTGATATTTGACAAGTCCTGGAACAGCTTTATTTCAATGCCATTATAGATGATTCTGTTCTTTTCTCTTGCCTTCTTGAGGATAGCTTCTTTCAGGGGAAGTTCACTAAGCAACAAATTATGTCTCTTGGCGGGTCATTGTCTCTTCCCCTAGGTCTGAGAGCTCTGTGGACCCTCTCATATTCAATGGGGGATTCTAGGGGTCTATCTAGCACATTATTGAAAATTGCTGAAGCTGTCTGTTCCACAGGGTTCTGATCCGCCATTTCGGGGACCCCCCTAATTCTAATATTATGGCGACGCCCCCTATTGTCCAAATCTTCCAAATGACGGGTGATTTCTATCAGGTGGGTAAGATGCATGTCAGAGTGCCTTTGTATTTGCTTTATGGCCTCAGCATGTCTCATTGTGGCTTGTTCATTCGCCCCTGTCCTTGCAGCAATGCCCTGGATGTCTGCCCTGATCTCTGTGATGGCAGCTGTAAAAGAGGCTTTAATGTCTGTTGCCATGGCTTGCAGGTTTGCCTGCAGGTCAGTGAGGCTGAGGGCTTGTGGGGGCTGCATGGATGGCTGATAGGAGCCCTGGGATCCGCTGGCGGCGATCGCGCCGCTCGCCGTGAGGCCTGGTCCCCCGTGCGGGCCGGGAGGTTTAGGCGAGGCCGCGGCTTTGGGGCCTTCTCCTGGTTGTGTCCGGAACATCGCCGGAATAGTGGCTACGGACGGATGAATGGTCTCCATCTGATGCTAGGGTGATGGGGAGTCAGTCTCACCTCTTTTCAGGTGCGTTGGTGGACTTTAAAGCGGCCGATGGGTGCAGATTGTAGCTCCTTGTGCTGGAGGAAAGAGCTCAGGCATCCATCACGGTCCGGTACCAGGCCACGCCCCCGACATTCATGCAACTTTTAGGCCAGATTCACACCTTTGCGAATTGGTTGTGGCTTAAACCGCATCTAATACGCAGAACATTTCTAAATACATTGTTTTCAATGAGGCTGGTTCACATATGTGCGATGCATTCGCACTGCGCATTGCAGTAAAAACGTGTGCGGATTTTATGTCTTGCGGTGCGGCTCAGGTGCGAATTCAGTCCCATTATCTTCTATGGGTACGCAGCTGATTCGCAGATGTGCTCATTTCTCTTCAGGAATTTCTCTCATTCAGCTCAATACATTTCTCCCCCACTCTCCTCTCACCCGGAACTTCTCCCAGGTCTCCAAATTCGCAGCTAAAACGCAATGGATCTGCTGAAAACTTCCCTTATCTATCTTCAGAGATTACAGAGCTGAAATTTGCACTGCACTAGTGTGATTCCGGCCTTAAAGGGTTAACATTGAAGTCTATGGCCCTCAAGTTGCATTAAAGTTGGAGCAAAGTAGTGCATGAACTACTTTGAAGTCTCTGCAACTTCAAGTTGCACATATATGAATAGTTATAATTGGAAAACATGGGGAACGACTTATGCCGCGTACACACGATCGGGCTTTTGCCCCGACCAAAAGCTCATCGAGTAAAATAGAACATGTTCTATATTGAAACTCGATGGAATTCATCGGAATTTCCGATGAGATTTCTCCAAAGGGGCCATACACACGGTCGGAATTTCTGATGGGAAAAAGTCCGTCTGACTTTTTCCATCGGAAATTCTGATCGTGTGTATGCAGCATTAGGCTTTGAGCAATGTAAACCTGGGTTTCACAAAGGTGAAACTGGACATCCTTAGTGTGTGTGGGCTGATTTTTTATTTTATTTTCTTAACCTAAATGTAAGCTTTAAGAAAAAGGTATACAGTGAGACATAATGAAAAATTTTTATTTTTTTTTGCCTTTGCAAACTCAAAAGATGTACTGTAATTTTTAAAATGTAAAATGAAAAAAATGATTTTCAGACAATGACACCTCAATTTTGGCCTCATTCGGGAGGAAGGGAAATACGCTACAGCAGAGAAAATGTGACACAGAAAATTCAAAGAGATATGAAGAAGGTGGCTGGTACTACTGACACAAGACTGGATGTAACTGTCCTTTATATACCAAGATTCTTACCTGTATAGGAGGCTGGTAGCCTGTAGCTGTCAGAAAGTTTATCTGATAGGAGTATCCTCTGCAATCTCCATATCTTGCTGAAACAGTAACCTGACCATTTTCTGGAATAGCTTCTAGGGCAGACTTTAGATTAATCGGTTCTAAGTCTACAGGAAGACCTACAATACAACCAAATATGTGTAAAGTGTCCATCTGCCAACATAAACAACCAACCATCCCAATTTATAACTTGCTTTAACCTCCCTGGCGGTATGATTCTTTCAGATTTTAGGTGCTGAAAGCTGAACCATTATTTTGCATGGAAATTTGGCGTTTTACATTGTAGATCTGTAATTCTTAGGAATAACTCACTTAAATCTGTCCAAACAAGAGTCTAGTAGACATCCCGGGTATAATAAAGTTTGAAAAACCAAATCATAAATTATAATATAATAAATAACTATAAATAATAATATAATTATAAAAAAAATTATTCAATAATGTAATCAAATCAAAAACAATGAAATGTGCTCAGTTGCAGAATTGTCACTGTCATTATTTTTATATTTTGATGACGAATTTCCCCACAAATCGCTATCGCTCAAGTCTGCAAGTGATTCTAATTTATTATCGCTGTTTTCTAGCTGGTCTAAAACCACTTTTGATGTAAAGGGACACTTTTTGTTCAATCTACAGTTTCCAGGCAGAAAGAACAGTTTTTATTATATAAAAGTGCATGCAGGACACTGGACAGACCACTAGGAACAAAAAGGAAGTGTAATTATTTCATACAGTACTGTAATCTATCTATACTGTATGTATTGTGTGTACTTGCTTTTTTTGAATTTGCGCCAATCTCCGCCCTGTGCGTCGTAACTTCGCAGGGAACAGAGCTTGGCGGCACTCGGCACTGTGTGAATCGAGCGAGGAGACACAGCTCGATCATACAGCGGGGAGGCATCGCAGGATCCAGTGACAAAGTAAGTAACCGGTGCCTGGGAAAACTGCGATGTGATCCAGAGTCGGGCTCGGGGTGGAATTTCAGCACCAATAGCGGTAACCCCAAGCCAGACTCGGGATCGTATCACAGTGTAACCAGGCACAGGTTACTTACCTTAGACTTGGGAATACCTTTCAGGGGGTTAAGCAAGGTGCACATGAAAGAAGTTTGTACAGCAAAAAATACACAAATGTATTTCCCAGCTAGCCAGCAATTAAAAAAAAAATGGGTAACAATTTGCGGTAAAAAACAGAGGTTTAATTGCACAACATTTGCAAATAAATGTAAAAGCCACACTACCTCTGTATCATGTGGTCCCAAAGATGGCCATAGATGGATCAAAAATTGACTTGTTCAGCATGGACTGGTCAAAGATATTGAGTGCACAACCTGGATACCTTCGCTGCCATTATGCTATTACTGGGTGTCCAGTGCGTCCTTATACCTTTAAGGAGGGGTGGACACCCTCTGTGCATGCCTGCCCTCAATCTGTCCATTATTCAGGGGAGTCCTGTCCATTAGGGGTGCAGGGTTGCCACTCCCCTATCCATGCATCCAGCCCCCTAATTTACGTGCATGGTGCCGGATGCATGGATTCCAATGGGGGGGTGTTTTTTTTTTTTAAGCATGTGATTAGAGCCAGAGGCTCTAATGGGCTCAAAAATTGGAGTGCTGCACCTGAAGCCCACCCAGTTGTGTGACACTTCCCGATTGGCCAAGTAGAGAAGCGATTCTAATGTGCCATGACAAGGAGAGAGGAAGAAGGAGGAGACGTGGAGGGTGCCGGAAGAGATGCAGGAGACGAAGCCGCTGCCAGCACCCAGGTGAAGGGTGTGGGTGCCCCCCCCCCAAAAAAAAATATATACCACCAGCCGCCACTGCCATTATATCTGTATGTGCTCCAACTTTTGGGGACTCAAAATGTATAGAGTTAGGACCGCAGATTATACTGGGGTGCCTTGAAGTGGCCCTGCAGCTCACGCATATATTTTCAAATGTGTTTAAACTAAACCCCTGGTTTTAACATGAACTGTTAAACAGGACAATTTGGTTTGTTACATGCTGGCTGGTAAGTGAGCTGGGAATATTTCTTTGTTGTTTTTTTACGTGTTCAACTGTTTGCCTGGACCTCAGCTTAAAGGATGAACAAACATGAGGTTTCCCGTTGTAAGACTGGAGTTTCAGAAAGTTCAATTCATTATTTTTCTATCATAATGAAGACAAGCAAAAATTGCAGTACCTGTAATTTTGTTCCCCTGACCCACAATACTGAATGTGCCTCCAACAGGTGGAGAAGCTGTTTGAGTTCTGTTGATTCGTATTGATATCCCTTCAGACCAGGTTGATGCGTGATAGATGGCTGAATTAGCGTTGTTCTGAATACCCTATTATGTGAGATTGAAGAACAGAGACAAATTATTATTCTAATTTTTTTTTTTTTTACTTTTATAGACAAACTGTCTTTTGATATTAAATACATATCCAAATTGAATGGCTGATTATATATGTGTTAAACTTTACTGGCTTATTTATTGAAGATAATATGAAAAGGTAATGTGAAAATCTCTATGGCCCTGTACACACGACCGAGCTTCTCGAGAAGCTCGCTGGGAGACATATTCTGCCGAGGTTCTTGGTCGTGTGTACACTTTCGACGAGCGTCCCGTCGGGAAGCTCGTCGAGCCAAAATAGAGAGCATGCTCTCTTTTTCCTCGTTGTTCAATGAGGAAATTTGGCTCGACGACCTTTTCGACCGCTCATCGGGAACCTCGTCGGGCGGAACGATGGGTTTAGCCCAACGAGGTTCCCGGACGTGTGTACGTGGCCTAACACGATCGTTTTTTCGGCATGGAAATTTTTTTTGTTTTTCAGCATGAAGAAAAACTATGTTTTTCCAACTTCATCATTAAAAACGATGTTGCCCACACACCATCGTTTT
Organism: Rana kukunoris; assembly: GCA_029574335.1. NCBI lineage: Eukaryota > Metazoa > Chordata > Amphibia > Anura > Ranidae > Rana > Rana kukunoris. The sequence continues at coordinate 433,684,874 of CM056053.1, read as the reverse complement.
TAGAAAATGTTTTAGCAAAGGGTGGTTACATACAGCACGTACAACGGCATTTTAAATGGGAACCCTTGTGTCTGCTTTTGCTTATTCACGCATTTCCATCCTCATTCCGCCCGACGAGGTTCCCGATGAGCGGTCGAAAAAGCCAAAGTCCTCATTGAACAACAAGGAAATAGAGAGCATGCTCTCTATTTTGGCTCGACGAGCTTCCCGACGGGACGCTCGTCGAAAGTGTACACACGACCGAGAACCTCAGCAGAATATGTCTCCCAGCGAGCTTCTCGCTGGATTCTGACGAGAAGCTCGGTCGTGTGTACGGGGCCTTACAGCGTGATGAATGTGCTATCTCCATTATGAACGCTCGTTTTACCAGAACGAGTGCTGCTGTCCCATAACGTTTTTCACATTGTTTTAGCCCACACACGATCATTTTTTACAACCCGAAAAACAACATTTTTTTCAGAACATGATGATGTAAAGCCCACACACGATCATTTTAAATGACGTATTTAAAAACGTCATTTTTTTTAATGCCGAAAAACAATCGTGTGTACGCGGCATTAAAGGAGAAGTACAGCCAAAGTTTATTTGGCTGCAATTCTGTGGATCACAGGAGTGATGTTAGTTCTGCACTCCTGTGACCTGTTTTCAGCCGTCGGCGGCCTGTCACAGAGACAGTCTTGGCTTGGGAAAGATGCCGACCATATGGTCCGGCCCACCCAGGAGCCTTGACAGGCACCTGGCTCAGCCTCTCAGTGAGCTCCCGAGAGCCTGAGCCAGTCGCTCCTGCCCCTTTAACAGCTCATCGCTCCAATAAGACAGGAAGAACTAATGATCAGCAGTGTTTTTTCGCTCAGTTCTTATCCTAAGGCCGCGTACACATGATCAGACATGTCCGATGAAACTTGTCCAACGGACCGTTTTCATCGGACCACACTGAAGTGGTCTGTTGGTCTGATGTGCATACACACCATCGAAGCAAAATCCCATCGGACCAGAATGCGGTGACGTAGAACACAACGACGTGATGAAAAAATGAAGTGCGATGCTTCCAAGCATGTGTCGACTTGATTCTGAGCATGTGTGGGATTTTGGTCATGTCCGACAGACAGCTTTCTAGCAGACAGGTTTTAAAGCATATTTTGAAACTTTGGTCCACTGGAAAAGGTCCGATAGGCCGTACACACGATCTGCGGACCAGTTTCAGCGGACATGTTCGATCGTGTGTACACGGCCTCAGAGACAGCAAGGGACAAACACAGCAATGGATAGATGCTACTGTAAATCCACCAAAGTAATTATGATTAAAAAAAAAAAAAAACATACTTCTCTTTTAATTTATCTAAATCTGAACTATGAATAGCTGCTGTGGGATGCTATACATTGCACATTCTCAGTGCTTCTTAGTGCTTCGCAAAATCTTATTGGAATGATAGGGAAATGGTGCCAATCTTCATTGCTATTTGCATTCCTCTTGTAACAGGATAAAGTGAAGTGACTTTCAAAAGGTTTACAGTCGTCACTAAAACAGTAGTAAATATCTTGATTGCAAATACTAAAAAATAATTTGATGACTTTATCTAGTGAGCTTCAAAACTATAGCTTATTAAGAGTTGAAATGCATTAAACAGCCCTTTAAAGCCCTGTGTAACTGGGATTCATGTATGACCCCTGAAACTTGTTAGCTATCATCTCTTGATAGACTATTTTTATTGTGACAAATAAAAATGTATATCTGGACTGACCCCTACGCCTTGGTGTTACCATCCTTTCATAGAAGTTGACTCCTCAAGGGATCTTGTTATTGCTCCTGTGAGCAATACAGAGCTGCCCCTAGAGCTATCATCTGAATTATTTGGCAAAGATAAAACAGGTGCTCAACCCTAGTTCCAGTTAGGTACCACTATTCCTATACTTGATAAGGCCTACAATAGTGCTTCCTCATACACATGAAATAAATTGACAAAAAATCACTGTATGAAAGCTCTTCTAATGAACTAAATGGTCACGGGTAAACTTATGTATACAGCATCTTTTGCAAGGGGCAAAGATCCAATGTTTTTTTATTCCTTCAAAAATAAGTAAATGCACTCTCAAGCATGGTAAAGGCGAGAGTATATAGTGTGGTATATTGGCAGCTTATGTGACCACAGGTCCGCTCTGAGGCTCTGGAGTACTAGGTAATCTTTTCCTGTCTGGATGGAAAGCATGCTGCAGCTCTAGGAAAGCTCTGCTGACTCTACATTCAAAGAGGAAAAGCTACTGCTACTGTAAGTACTTACTCACTTCCTAGATGATGTCCCAAGCCATGGGTAGCGAGATACCAGTGTGAAGAGATGCACGTTTCTGGGGGTAACCCCTTTCAGTGTAAACAAATGGCCACTGTCCCCATCTATAACTGGACTTCGCAACAAGAAGCACAAGAAACAACTTATAGAATTTAGAAATTTTACAAATTTTCCAATAGATGAGTTTAAAACTAAAATATCTTTAGAACTCAATCAACCCTTTCCCCCAGATGTGGAAAGCATGTATGGTTTTTTCCATGCATGCATGATTAAAGTATTAGATGAACTCTGCCCCATAATTAAAAAACGCCCATGTAATAGAAAAGACCTGGGGAACTCAAAATGGTATACCGTGGCTTTAAAAAAACTTAAAATTCAAGGGCGCCATATGCCATTTGAGTTCCAAAACTGGAAGACATGGCGGCGGGGATATAAGGCCTCTATATTTAGAGCTAAAAAAGCTTATCTAGAGAGCCGTATTTGGGGTGCACAGAATAACACTAGAGAACTATTTAGAATAGTGACAGAGTTTCTCCAACCTGAAGCAATTAAAACCCAAGAAATAGCTACACCAGAGTATGCTCAGACTCTGGCGGAGTTTTTTATGGAGAAAGCTAAAAAATACATGATGGCCTGGCCAACCATATTGTTGAAACTATAAAAAATAATAATCTTTTAATACCCGACATTATTCAAGAAAGGAGAAACGACTGCCTGGACAATAGTCCAACCTCTATAGGCAATGTTCCTATGTTTTATTTTTCACCAGTAACCGTAGAAGCAGTAGGACATTGCATTGCCACTGCTAAAGATAGTGCTCCCCCATCAGACCCATGTCCGGGTCTCGTGATGAAGTTGATAGCTGAAGAAATAAAGGGTTTTGTGGCTCAGCTAATCAACAGTTGTTTTGATAAGGGCGAATACCCAGAGCATTTCAAAAAAGCTATAGTTACTCCAATACTAAAGAAACTTAATTCTGATCCAAGAAAAAAGGAGGAAAGAAGACCCATCTCAGGGATAGCCTTCCTGGCAAAGCTGTCAGAGGGAATAGTCTGTCAACAGCTGCAATGTTTTGTGGAACAACATGGGTTGCTGGCGGAGCAGCAGTCAGGGTTCCGTCCCAGTCATGGTACGGAAACTGCAGTAGTGGAGATCATGGATGACCTACTGTTTGAGGGAGATGCAGGGCAGACCTCCGTCCTCGTCTTATTAGATCTTTCGGCAGCATTTGACACCATCGACCACGAGATCCTAATGCGTAGACTAGTTGAGGTCGCGCATGTTAATCCAGAGGCTTTAGGTTGGTTCATAGCCTTCCTAAAGGGTAGAGAATTCAAGGTACGACTGGGCCCATTCTATTCAGGCCCAGTACGCCTTGGTTGTGGGGTACCCCAGGGTTCCCCCTTATCTCCCCTCCTCTTTAACATCTACATGCGTCCTCTGCTGGATATGATAAAGGACCGTGGGATGAGATGTCAGTCGTATGCTGACGATTCCCAGTTGTATACCAGGATTGATGCCGGAGGGCCGGGGGACGAGGTGGATCTTCTGGAGACTCTTGGGGCCATCAAACAATGGATGGCCGACAATTGTCTCCAATTGAACCAGGCAAAGACCGAGGTACTCCGGACGGGATCGGCCCAGAACTTACACTGGGTGTTGCCTTGGCCGGACGAGGAGGGGAGATTCCCTGTAACTGCCGAAAAGGTGAAGACCCTAGGCGTTCTGCTGGACTCCGGTCTGTCCCTGGATGCACACATCGGCAGTATTACCCAGTTATGTTTCCTCAAGATGAGGCAGTTGTACAAGGTTGTACCCTTTTTGTCAAGCTCTGCCAGAATTGCTGTAGTTAGAGCGCTAGTCTTACCCCATTTGGATTACTGCAATGCTCTTTTCATGGGTTTGCCTCAGACCCAGATTAGACGCTTGCAGAAAATCCAAAATCAGGCAGTTCGGCTGGCACTCAGGCTACCAGGGCGGACGTCCACCTCCACCCACCTGAAGAGCCTTCATTGGCTCCCAATACGGGAGAGATCAGAATTTAAGGTTCTTTGTATTGCTTACAAAGCCTTTAATAATCTAGGCCCATGTTATATCCGCAAGAAATTGCGTCGACAGTCTGTGACTAGAGCCTTACGGGCCACGTCACAAACTAGATTGGTGGTTCGGCCTTATAGGCTGAAAAAATGGGGGGGCAGAGCTTTTTCAGTTCAAGCTGCCCAGTTATGGAATTTGCTTCCATGCCACCTGCAACAACAGGAGAAGTACCAGGTATTCAGAAAAGATCTGAAGACCCTGTTGTTTACTAGGGCCTTTAGTGGTTTGGGGTGAGATATCTCTTTCTCTATCTTCTCCCCTTCCCCTTTTTCCCTTTCCTTCCTTTCCCCCCTCTTCCTTTTTTGTTGTTTTTATACAGTTTTTAACGTTTTTATAATGTATACATGTAGTACCGAGTGTTAGAATGTCTATATGTTTATTGTAACCGCCACTCGATTTTATGTTGTTTTTAAAGTTTGTTTTCTTGGTATGTTTCTGGTAACGTGACTGGATGGGAAGCAGGCGCATCGATGCAAACATGTTTTGTGAACTATGCGCCTTGTATAAGAAACAAACAATAAACAATAATAATAAACAATAATGAAAGGGCATTGCATGTAAAACAAAATCAAAGGAAATTCCCAGCTCAACTCACCAACTAAATTATCTTGTCTAATGCCGCGTACACACGATTGAATTTTTCGTCGGAAAAACCTTGGATGATTTTTCCGACAGAATTCCACTCAAGCTTGGCTTGCAAACACACTGTCAGACAAAAGTTCTCTGATCTTTCGACCATCAAGAAGGCGGTGACGTACAACACTATGTCGAGCCTAGAAAACGAAGTCCAATGCTTCCGAGCATGGGTCGGAATTTTGCATGTCAGAATTGCTACAGACAATCGGATTTATAGAATTTTTTTCCATCGGAAAATTTGAGAACCAGCTTTCAATCTTTTGTTGGCAGAAATTCCGACAGCACGCAGTCGGAATTTCGTTCAAAAGCTCACATCGGACTTTTGTTGTCGGAATTTTCGATCATGTGTACAGGGCATAACAGTTTTCTGAGTCTCTTGAGACTGAATAAAGGGAAATTTCCCCAGAAACATGCATCTCTCCACACTGACATTGCGGCACCCCCTTTGTATGATGTCATCTAGGAGGTGCGAAGGCACTGACAGCATGTGGCTTTTCATCCTTGGGCCAGCAGAGCTATCCCTGAGCTGCATTGTGCTTCCCATTCAGCCCAGCTTGGCTTCCCCAGCACTCCTGTGCCTTGGAACGGACCTGTGGTCACATCAGGTGTCAGTATAACATACTAAATGCTCTCTCTTGTACCAAGTTTGTGAGTGCATTTACACACTTTTTAATTAATAAATAGTTACATATACTCAGTGCATTTATTTGGAAAGTCCCAAAAGCTTAGAGTTTAGCACCATGTCACCCAAATTCCAGAGAAAAAAAATAGAACCCTGAGAAAGGATTTTGTACATGTCTCACTCTTTCCAAAATTAAAAAAGTTTTTTTTTATATTTTTTTATTTGTTGATTGCTCGAACAGTGGTTCCCGACCTTAGTACTTAAGTACACCCAACAGGTCATGTTTCGTAATTTCCCTTAGATAAAATAGTTGTCAAATACCAAGCCATTAACATTGATTTAAAAAAAAAACTCTGCAAGGTGAAGATAATACTGAAAGTATAACCTCTTCGGCATAATTCAGGACTGAGGTATGGAACCACTGCTCTGGATGACCCATAGGAGTGTTTACAGTCTCTAGTGATCCTCTGGAAGGATTGTTTATTACAGCCCACACAGAATCTGCATTAGAGTCTACAATGGTACTTTCGCAGCAATTGGACTGACATAAAAACATAGTAATGTGAGGCACTAAGTGACCACATGGCATTATTTATGAATCAACCCCATTTAAAAAAAAAAAGTTCTTAGGAATAGAAACTCTCTCATTAACTTACCTTAGCAAATCCTACAGCAATAAGCGGAAAATTATACCCGCAGTTGTATGGTGTTATGGTGATGGTATGCTGGGTTACAGATGCACTAAATGTGCTGGTCACAGCAATGCTACTGATCACAACCCCAATCTTTGATAAGGCTGGTCTTCTCCTGGGAACTGCAGGAAATAAAGAGATAAACAACAATGTTATAGTATAAGAGCATATTTAAAGGAACCTGTCATGAAAAACAACCTAGGCGCTAACTGTCTTGGCAATTGTATTTAAACTAAGCACCTTACATAACCCCTGTATGATTTCAAGAAAATGTTATGTCCTAAGGCAAATTGTTCATGCTGGAGCTCCTCTCTGTAGTGTAGATAATCACCCCTGAAGACTTAATATCGCCTGCATCAATTCTATTCTATGTTATACATATTGCAGGCTAAGCAGCAAAGCCCACTTTTCATGGCTTCAGCTTAGGATTCAACTTGATGCAAAAGAAGTGAATGAACTGTCATGTCCACCAACAGAAGCCTACATTGCCAGTTTATACAATTGCCTATATCTACACCAGCCTTTTTTCAACCAGGGTGCCTTGGCAAAAGGCAAATTTTTTGGAACCCGGTCAGCTGAATCATATTAGATATCCTAACAACAAGATCTGCCCCCATTAATTCCTGAGAGCTTTGTGTGTTCTTTCCCACTTTTACATTATACAGTCACTCCTGTTGAATATTCTATCATATAAAATAAATTAAAAAACAACTGGGATGAGGGGTATTCCTTTGGTAGAGATCTCTCCTACTGCAAGATACTTACATTTTGACATGGACACATCAGTTAAACTATCATGAGTCCCCCAGTGATAACCAAAATACATAGTGCCACTTTTGAAATGAACACTCGCCATTTATGCTGTAATTGGGGTTATATAAAGTGTAATTATGCGCGGTAATTTGATGTACTTATATATGTATCTATATTTTATACCCTATGTCAACATGTTTACCATTATACAACTGAAGCTTATGTATGCTTTTTAACTTGGATTAAATAAAACTTGTTCAATAAAAAGACAGGGACAGTGAAAACCTCCCAATAAGAGCCTCAGGGTTCAAACAAACCATCTGGGGGTTTTACTCTCCAGCATCTACCACAAACTGAAATGAGCATTTTTAGATTCGTGACCCATTATATACATGATGAATTGCATCTAAGAACTCATTTGGGCAGCTTAAAAGCATATATTTTCAAGGGAAGTAATCTGGAAATGTTAAAATTATATTTAAGAACAGCTCTAATCAAAACAGTTCTGTTTTTTTTTTTTATTCTTTATTAAAAGTTTTTAACACAATACAAAATACAGTATAAGAAATGTGTTTTTAATTTGGATGGGTAGTGTTCAAATGCCCATTGGGACTTTTCTACTGTCCCAGAGCGCAGTAAGAAGATCTTCCCCTGGCTCACCAAGGCTGTGATGGACTGTAAGTTTTGGATAAGAAGTTGATATATTTGCTGTGACTTGCCACAGCACAATTCAGGCTAATGTCATTCCCTCTTACCTATTCTAGGAATACATACGGTAGAGGATGTTGAGTTCAGTGGTAACATATTTCACATTTGACTTTAGAGCTTGCTATGGCCAGGGTGGAGGGTAATCCAATTTTCCAGGATAGCAGGATAGCCCCAGTATGAGACTTAAATTTGCTGCCTACTAACCCAAAAATAATTTATTTTTTTGGTGAAGTTGCTCTGTTATAGCCCAAGGAAAAAAATATATGTTGGTTTGTTTGCACCAATTGTGGCTATATTACATTTTTTGGCAGAAATCATAGAACTTTGCTCTGAAAGCACCTAACCTACAACTTAAAGAGAAAATGGTTTTACCTGGGACATCACTTGTTGTCACCGCTTGTCCGATGTACAAGACATCTACATAGAAATCTTGGTTTGCCGTTATGCGGACAGTAAGCAGGTTGAAGTTTTTTCCAGAGTAATTTGATTTTACAAGGTCCAATAAGTCGATGCACGTGTATGTCCAGCTGAAAAAGAGGGAACTTACATCACATTTCCAAAGGAACAAAGTCAAATCATTTAAATAAGAGAATGTTTGTGTGTATTTATATGTGACCAACTTGCCTATCCCATGCAAGGTGAAAGCAGATATTTCCTTGAAAAATACAGTATATTGTACTAGTATATTTCCCTCTTTTAGTTTTGTTAAAAAACTGACATGTAAAAATCTCACCCATATTAGGTTTTCATTATTTATGTTCTGTTTATTGACAATTTACAATTTTAAAGTATAAATCTAAAGCACAATCTGCAACAGGTGTAATAATAATATATTATATTATCACAGAAATGCAAAACAACCAGTTATTAAGGCACGTTCCTGGAATGCACAAAAAAACGGGCTAAAACATGCGACATGATTTGGCCAATAAACGTTACTGGTATCTCAAATACGGTTAGAAGAGGTGTATTTTGTCACATGACAAATGCATAATTTAAAAAATGAGTCTCACTGCCTGAAAAAGGTGCAGGAGATTCAATCACACATAGAGCAGCCCATTCATGTGAATAGGCTGCCTTATGCTTTCACATTACAAATGCACAGAAAAAGCACAAGAAAACACACATAAGCACTGATGTGAATGGGGCCTAAGTTTTTATGGCAGCACTGATTCAGATGTTGCTACCAGCAAGGGAATACCCAGTGCTAGGGGAACCTCAGGTAAGTAGGTTGATAACCCAATCTATCACATATCTTTCTGGCTATTTGGGCTTGTCTCAGGAGATGAAGATCCCATTAGAAGATGCAAGCATGTCTCTCATCTCCTATTCAGTTAGGAAGATGAACCACACCATAGGATCTCACATTCTCCACCTTAGACCATATTACCCTTATTATCAGTATTAAAGAACTGACCTATCTTGTTCCGCTAGATATATCTAAATGGCAGCAGGCTGACAGACCAGGTGAGGATGGGCTAGAATCCCATTATCTAGTATTAAGTGATTAGTTGAGAGCCTAGCCAGGCTTCCTAGACTTTATGAAATTTCCCTGGGTATCTCCTATCCTCATATGTCAAAGTATTAATAATTATTGTTTTCGAAAAGGGCAGTGTGGGTAAATCCCTTTTTTCTCACTGCCCCAGTTAAGGCAAAGAAGAGGCATAATTTAGCAGAAGTCATGTAAACCATTGTTGTAGCTGTGCAAAGGTTAACAGCTGACCCACATCTGTTATGTGTCCCAAAATTTTAATAACACTGAGAGCCCAAAGGCAGAGTTAGGTATAAAGAAATAATGACCAAGAGGGGTGTTTAAAGAATCACTAAAGGATTTTTTTTTTCTTTAGCTAAATAGCTTCCTTTACCTTACTGCAGTACTGGTTTCATGTCCGTATTGTTCGTTTTTGCTTTGAAGTTGCTGTAATCCTGCTCTGATCTCCACACTTCCTGCTTGTCTGTTTCCTTTTAACCACAGTACTGGGAGCTTTCTCACGGTGGTCTAAGCTGTCATTACTGTGTGTCTAAAACTTCCCAGAACCAATCAGATTCATTTTAAAAACAAAACACTGCCCTGGATTTGTTTGTTTTTGTTCTGTGTCTCTCTCTTCTTCACAGAAACATGAAACCAGTTCAAAAGTGAAACTAACCTGCAGGCACATTATATGATTGATTTTAATTTTTTTTTAACAATTTTGAAAAGGAATCAGTTCTATTGTGCTCTATGTGTCTTTGCACATTATTGACTGCTACAGGCGTTTTCTGTCAGGGACGTTCAGAGGCAGGAAAAAAAACCTTCTCTATCGCGTTTCCTGGAGGAGTTTAGGCGCTGTAAAAACGTCAGTCTCTCCTAAACTCCTCTTATCTCTTCTGAACGTCAAGTGCCAACGTTTTGTTTAGGTGTGTTGTGGGAGTAAAAACTTTTGCAGAGGGGAGTGTAGTGCAAAAAACCCCTATAAACTAAACTCTCATAGACTCGCCTAAACTCTCATAGACTCGCCTAAACTTTGTACAATATGCTTTCATTTTGCGTCTTTTATGCCACGTTTTTCAAGCTAAAAACGTTGACGTTTTTTCTGCTCCTAGTGTGCATGGAGCCTTAAGGGGATCTGGGCTGGGTTTACGCAACATTTTATGTGTGGTCCACTAAGCCATGGTTTTGATTTTCATAATAAATGTCAGATCATAGAGGGACTGAACACAGATTAATGTTGAAGGGCAAAACTACTCTTTCCAGGGTAGAAGTAGCTCTAAGCGCAAGCACTAAAAATCTCATGTGAGTGTTAACATTGTAATGCCCAATGATTCTGCATAAAGGTTTTTGTTCAGCCTATTTTTGTTATGGAGTGACAACTGTCTCCCAATTGTGCCCCTTCATTGTCATCTTGTCTCATACAGGAGACTACAAGTGGCTGTGCCAACACACACAGACAGAGCAATGATGTGCACTGATGCTAGAGAGGAGTGTGGAGAATAGGGCGCTCTGGATAACAAAGAAACTTTACCAAACAGTAAATGACTTGCTGTCGAGATGTGATTAAGCATAGAAGAGGGAAGCACACACTATAGGAAAAACAAGCAGAGAAGAAGCCACTTCTAAGTGCAGCAATAAAACACTTTAATGACAAGAAAGTGTTAAAACAACACTAAGGCCTCATTCACACAGGCGGACTCTGTCTCTCAGATCCAATTCAACTCTATTTTGTATAACTATACCTCCTCCTTTGTTTGCAGATTTGATGACAAGGTCAAAGGCCCCATACACACGAGCAAATAGATTTGTTCAAATCTGTCGGACCGACCGATTTGAACAAATCTGTCTGCTGGCCGTTTTGGTTTGATCGCTGTATACACGATCAAACCAAAATCCCCGCCAGCAGACAGCGCGGTGACGTGGCGGTGACGTGGCGGTGACGTTGACGCCGCCACGTCACCGCACCAGGAAGTAAATTACTTCTGCGCATGCGTCGAATCCATTTGATGCATGTGCGAGAAGATATGTCTGCTGGTTAGCGTACTAACCAGCAGACATATCGGGCGGATGGATTCCCAGTCAACAGATTTTAAAGCATGCTTTAAAATCTGTCGGCTGGCCAAATCCGTCGGCTCGCCCGTACACACGATCGAATCTGTCTGCTGGGACGGTCGGGCCGACCGTTTCCAGCAGATAGATTTGATCGTGTACGTGGCCTTAATGTTAGATAGGGACCTTAGATTGTAAGCTCCTTGAGGGCAGGGACTGATGGGAATGTACAATAAAAATATGTAAAGTGCTGAGTAATTGACAGATAGATTTGATCGTGTGTACGCGGCCATAGTTGTTGGTAAATGCGTCTAGAGCTTTTTTCTCAGAGGCTGTAAGATTAGTCTTGATTTTCCTCTTGTTGGCAGAGGAACACATAAACACAAAACACATGTCTAGGAGATCGGAATAGACAATTCGGTAGAATGTCTCAATGCACACTCCCTTCGCTTGGCTAGAGTAAAAAATGGATTTAGGCCAAAAGCTGGTGTAATGTACTGGGAGGGGGGACTCAGGAGAGGCTGGGTATAAGTAATGTTCTCAATATCAGAATTTTGAAGAAAGGAGGCCTCTGGATTGTTGTCTAAGTACAGTTCCTCTAGTAGTGCTAGACAAGCAGAGTCATTTCCAATGTAACTGGGTGTGGTTACAGGTAAGGGAGGCCCGGAGTGACAGGACAAAATGATAACGGAGGGCCGGGCATGACTGGCGTGGAAGATGGCCAACAGAGGGTTAAGTTTGGAAGGAGGTGCTTTCAGGGGAGTGGCCGTAGGCTGGGAAGAGTCAGGGGGGAGGAGCCCTATATATACGGGGGCGGGGGAACCCACGTGGCACAAGTTGGGAGGAATTTTACAGGGAGGCAGGTTTTTAACACCCACCCTCCCCGTTGGTTATGTGTTTGGTGTTGTGCGTTTGTTTTCTTTTCTTTCAGGTAGAGGTACGGGTTGTCATGACAGCTGTGGTGTTGTCCTTGGTCTTTGGATGGTGACAGTTGACAGATGGAATGGAAAAATGGTTGGGGGCTCATCTTGGGATGGGCCCATTATGGGGTTATTTGCAGTGGAACGGTGTCCGCTGTAATACGGTTGTGGTACACTGCGGGTTAAAAGTGGGTGTCTCTGAACTGGAGTCGGCTGGAGGCCGGGTATGGCAATGGTACAGCAGTGTGGTGGTGGAAAAGGTTAATGGGGTTACTGTCAAAAGACCAAGAGACTGGTGTTAATAATAAAAGTGTTTGAAATTATTGTTAATGAATAAAAGTTGGATTTTATTGGAAATTATTTAAATTTGGTTAATATATATTTATTTAATTTGGTTATAAAATAAAATGGCTGTTGTGGCCAATTTTACTCCAATATCTGTGTCGCTCTCGTTAATGGGAATAAAGGTTGGGAGGTTAAAGGGGAGGTTCCCCTAAAAAGAAACTTTTAACATTGCCTGTCTCTTCTTAATAACATGTAGAATCGGCTGGTAGTTTAAAAAAAAAACGTCCGTACATACCATTTTCGGCATGTAGTCTCATTGTCGCTTCGGGGTCTGACGGCCGGGGATGGGCGTGCCTACTTAAATGACAGGCATCCGATCGACGCATACAGCGCGTCACGAGATGCCGAAACAAGCCGAACGTTGGTGTGCATGCACCGTATAGAGCCGCACCAACGTTCGGCTTCTTTCGGCATCTCGTGACGCGCTGTATGCGTCGATCGGATGCCTGTCCCCACACATCATACCAGGAAGCGGCGGTGAGACTACATGCCGAAAATGGTATGTACGGACTTTTTTTTTTTAAACTACCAGCCGATTCTACATGTTATTAAGAAGAGACAGGCAATGTTAAAAGTTTCTTTTTAGGGGAACTACCCCTTTAAAGTAAAGGGGGTTAATCTAAAAGGGTCGGGAGAGGGTTGGTCTATTTGAACTACACTAGTCATGGGACTTGTAAGTGGATTGGATGTTTTGTTCTTGTTTGTGGGCTGAATGCTATAGAACCTTTTGAGAGCGAGGTGTCATGTAAACCTATTCAGATCTTTAAAAAGGAGGAATGGGTTAGGTGTGGCAGACGGTGCAAAATTGAGACCACGAATAAGTAGAAATGTCCACTGCATCTGCACTAGCCCCTTAGCATGCCCACTTATGCAAAATGGCACCATGGATTTTGCATACGTACCTGTGGATGGGTGGGGCAGCCCTCTGGATAAATCAACTCATCCACCACACTTACATTGTCCCCAATGTACAATGTTCATATATTTACAATGACCATATTGTATTGCATTTTTTGTAATTTTCTTTATTGTTTTGCTTTCTTGTGATGTTGCTGAAACTTGCCGTCCCCTGCTGCACAGTATTTCATCTGTCCAGTTACCTTCATTATACTTGTTGTCATTTTTCCCTGACACTATTTGCTGACACTTGTAGTCCCATGCTGCACACCTTGCATCCCATATGAGTGTCTACACTTTGTCTAAATATTGGTATTTTATTTATCTATGTTGATTTATCTATTTATCTATGTTCTACTTGTTGCAGTTCTATCCCAGTCAGTGTTTATGTCTTGTGTATCTTTCCCTTTACTGCACTGAGTTTTGTTACTTTATTTTACTGTATTTTTACTGCATTATATTCCATTTCAAACTGCCCATTTGTCCCACCCCTGACTCTCATATAAACCCCTTGCATTACTCCATTGAAGTAGGAGCGACTGGGCATGCTCTGAAACATGTACCACCCACTCTGATGTCACTTTCGGTTGCCTGGATTCCATACTGGTCCTGACAACACAGCCCCCCATCTTGGATCAGAGAGACAGTATTTATCACCGCTGGTCGGCTGGAACTTCCACCTGCAGCTGTCGCAGGAGGCATCCCGCTGGACTTTAAGGATTCATTGATATGCCTGTTTTTCACTTCCAACTTAACCCTTTTTTGTCATTAAAGTGTTATATTACTGCACTAGTGCCACGTACACATAAACATTTTTCATGATGAGAAATATGCAATTTTTTAGTTTGTGTGTATCCTCCAGAGCCTTTTTCTTGACGTGAAAAATGGGCATTAAAAATTTAGAACATGCTCTAATTTTTCTTTTCATTTTTCACGTCGACGTTTTTCACGTCATGAAAAACGGTCGTGTGTAGGCTTTAACAATGGAAAAAAAACGTGCATGCTCAGAAGCAAGTTATGAGATGGGAGCGCTCATTCTTGTAAAACTAGCAATTGTAATGGAGCACATTTGTCACGCTAACAGACTGAAAAGCACGAAGACTGAAAAGCACAAATCGTCTCTCACCAAACTTTTACTAACACAAAATCAGAAAAAGCAGCCCAAAGGGTGGCACCATCTGATTGGAACTTCCCCTTTATAGTGCCGTTGTACGTCACCACGCTTTGCTCAAGCATTATATTTTCACGATCGTGTGTATGCAAGGCAGGCTTGACAAGAATCACGTTTTTTTCCATGATATTAAAAACGGTCGTGTGTGCACGGCATTAGAAGCGCCTTCTTCTCTGATTTACTGATGCTAGAGAGATTACATGCTGGCACAAAGATGAAAAAATAAATACATTGCAACTATTTATGATATGCACTACTTTGAATGTACTATAGATAACATAAATGAAACTTGTCTGTAATACTTTGCAATGAAGATAGTGCCTAGGGGTGTTATAAAACTCATATACAATAATTTATGTGATTTAGTTGCTTGTGAGAGCTTACCAAGCAAGCACCATCACAGGACAGGCAGGGATAAGCCTACACCGAAACCATATACCCACTACATTCATGGCTGTTGTACAATCAGGGCCGGCCTTTGGGGTGTGCGAGCTGTGCGGCCGCACAGGGCGCAATGGGCAACAGGGGCGCCGTGCGGCCATTACACCTCGCAGAATGTGAGTCACCGTCAGTTACTCACATGATCATGACGGGAGTCCAACTCCTATGAGTCACAGCAGAAGGCGCTTCCAGGTCCCCCTGCCCTGGGACTGGTTGAAGAGCAACGCATTGGCTGCGGCACCTGAAAAAAAATGCGCATGCGCCGCCGCTGCTCGGGAAAGCCCGAAAACACTTGGCTATTCTCGGGCAGATGGGCGGCGCCATTCTTAAATGCAAAGCCGCACCGTCCACTGAAAGGTAAGTCACACTGAGCCCCTGGCCCTGCATGCATCTACTTTTTCAGACAAAAAAATAAAATATAAAGTATTTACTTTTTATAGCCAGCCTACACACAGAGGGGGATATAAGGGACCTCTTTGTGGATGTTTAGGTGACCAGGGGGCGAGGGGTGAAGATGGGGTGGAGGGGGCGCCACAGGATTAGCTCGCACAGGGCGCCTAAACACCTAAGGCCGGCCCTGTGTACAATATGTTTTAATCACTGTTCCCAAGATGGAGTCATTGCTTCACATGCTAATAAATAAATAAAAACATTCAAAAACATACCTGGATCCTTGAACCATGTTGTAAACAAATTCCGCATTAATGGTGGAAACCTTTCCAGGGGAGATAGTGTCTTCATATTGAAAAGACATAACAATTTTATTTAAGATGTCACCCTTGTACGCAAGGCAAAGCTGAAAAGAAAAAAAAAATTTTATCAGCCATTTTCTTCACTGTGCGAGTCCAGAGCATTTCCAGCTTCTGCAATTTCCACAATACACCTGTAGCAGCCTTCTAATTAGGCTGAGCTCACTCTGTAGCCAGAGGGCCTGGATTTATTGAGTCTGTGGCTCCACAGACTATTGCCGCATACACACAATCATTTTTCAGCATGAAAAAAAAAAACGTAGTTTTCAGCATGTAGAAAAAACAAAGTTTTTCAAACTCCATCATTAAAAACAACGTTGCCCACCACCATTATTTAAAAAAAATTATCTAGCAAAGCGCGGTGACGTACACCACGTACGACGGCACTCTAAAGGGGAAGTTCTATTCGCCTTTGGGCTGCTTTAGCTGATTCCGTCTTAGTAAAAAAAGATTCACACTTTTCTGTCTGTTACAGCGTGATGAATGTGCTTACTCCATTATGAACATTAGTTTTACCAGAACGAGCGCTCCCGTCTCATAACTTGCTTTTGAGCATGCGCAGGTTTTTTACGTCGTTTTAGCCCGCCACACACAATCATTTTTTACAACCCGAAAAACAACATTGTTTAAAACGACGTTAAAAAATGCAGCATGTTCGAATATTTTTTTTTGCTCGTTTTTCAGAACCTGTAAAGCCCACATACGATCATTTTAAATGACGTTTTTTAAAAACAACGTTTTTTTCATGACGAAAAATGATCGTGTGTATGCGGCATATGGGACTGATTATTTCCCTTTGGCTGTTTTGAAAAACTTCCAGAGCTTGGGCTGGGAAACCTAAACCTAAATCCCCAGCTTAAATATTTATGACCCTCTAACTAATCCCCGGGGAGATGTGCCCAGTAGGTGGTGAGATAAGGGGTAAATATTTGAAGTGTATCTAAAGCCTCTTTTTTGAGACTGACAAGGCAGAATCACACTTTTGTATTGCATTAGTGCAAAGCACAGTACCATGCCTTGGTTTGAGCAAAACAATCTGAATGGCTCCCCAAAGCACCTATGTTGCAGCGCACCACAATGCAGAATGATGCATTACTGTGCATTGTGGCATGCTGTGATACTAATGTTGTATTAGAAAGATGTGTATAAACATTTTGGTGTATTCTGGTGCATTAAGCATGGTACACACTTATAGTTATTGTTTCTTTGTCAGAGCCCCTGTACTAACCACCCGACCTTAGTGCAGCGATCTCCCCTGCTGAGCTGTTGTGTTCTGACAGGGGGACGGCCCCCCACCAGAACACTTTGATCAACGCTCTCAGCCACTGGCTGGAGTGCTGATCGGGAGTCGGCCGCTGGTTTCCAGCAGGCTTGAACCGGACGATGTCTCTCGCCCATGTTTATGGTGCTTTAGGAAACATGCTCTGTCTTAACGAAACACACGTTATTACACTTGAGTTAACACAAAACAAAGATGTAGAAATAGGAACTTCCTGTCCCTTAACTACAAATAAAAGTGAAAGGAAATATCTCCAAAGTGAGGGAATATCCAATCTATAGTCATTAACCAGTTTGACTGATATAATACATACAGGGAAATGGATTTTGACCTCTTTTCAAATTCATGACCAAAGTATCTCAGGGCTGCCAATCAATGCAAACTGATTGGTAATTTTCTACCCTAGTTGATCCACTCAGTTTGATCGAACCTGCCCTAAATTGAGTCTAAATCAATCAGAGGGGACGTTTTCCTATTTGATTGGTTGTTGATTCGATCATCGATCGCACATCGATCAGATGATGAAATTGAAGCGGTATGGCCACCATTGGGCAGTTGTCCCCAACATAAGAAAAGAGAATAAATGTTCCGACAGGGCAAATGGACCCCAAAGAGTTTGGCCCTAATGAGCTAAATGACCCCTTTGTGTAGTGGTTTTGCATACTTTGGAGTTTGTAACTACCATGCATTATTTAATAGAAATACAGCACTACATATTATGTTGGCTTCTGAAAATAAATAATAATGAGCATAGATAGATGCAAAATTACAGCTTTCTGTGTATATAACATACATAGATAACAACATGCATGAATATGCAGTCATACCTTTCTATATAAAGTTAATGAAATGGGTCCATATGGCATTTGGGTTGATGATTTCACTTCTGTTGAATCATACAATACAGAAGGATTCTTTAAGGAATTTCGTCCACAGAACGGCTCAGTCTCAGATGTCACAGAGCCCCTATATGAAGACTACAAAGAAGCAATAGGTTTAGATGAAATTACATTAGATTTAAAGTGGGTTTCTATACCCAAATATTAATATAAAGCTATATTAAGTATCTGCAGGAATGGACAAGTTAACATAGTAACAGAAGGGTTATAATACCTACCTTTCCTGGAGAAAATGCTGATCGAATTTCCTTCTAGTGCTCCCAAAATCCTAGGCATTTGATTACATGATCTCTTTTGAATTAGAATATAATCTAGTCTGAACCCTAATGCCGCGTACACACTATGGGAATTTCCGAGAACAAATGTTCGATGTCAGCTTTTGGTCAGATATTCCGACCGTGTGTAGGCTCCATCGGACATCAAATGATTTCCGACAACAAATGATTGAGAGCTGGTTCTCAATTTTTCTGACAACAAAAGTTCTTGTCGAAAATTCCAACCGTGTGTATCCAATTCCGACGCACAAAAATCCTATGCATGCTCGGAATCAATTTGACGCATGCTCAGAATCATTGAACTTAATTTTTCTTGGCTTGTTGTAGTGTTGTACGTCACTGCGTTCTTGACATTCGGAATTTCCAAGCAACATTTGTGTGACCGTGTGTATGCTAGACATCGGAATGTTGGTTTTGTTGTCGGAATGTCCGATCGCGTGTACGTGGCATAACCCACATTTTCAACATGGAAGCTGATTATTCTCTAGGAAAAGTAAATATTTCAGCCACCCCATTTCTTTGTTGATTTTGGTATAAAA
Source organism: Rana kukunoris (assembly GCA_029574335.1). Classification (NCBI taxonomy): domain Eukaryota; kingdom Metazoa; phylum Chordata; class Amphibia; order Anura; family Ranidae; genus Rana; species Rana kukunoris. Next base: position 433,666,046 of record CM056053.1, on the reverse strand, counting down.
TCAGTACAGCTTTAAAATGACATTTGTTTATAATCCTTATTACATAATTTAGCCACAGAGCAGGGGAGGACTGGGAACATTTGGCCTGAGGAACAAACACAACCAATTGGTCCTTTCAGATTTTTGTGGGCCTAAGAATGTGTATCATGCTAAGTTTGCCATATTGTCTTATAAAGTGGTGGACATTGTGGAAGCTTGGTGTTCCTAAAAGACACAGTGGTCATTTTACCATACCTCCCAACATTTTGAGATGAGAATGATGGACACCTACTAGCAAACATATGTAAATATAGCACACACCCCCAGCCACACCCCCTTAAAGAAGAATTAACCAAAAAAAAAAGGTTCATTAAATCCACAAGTGCTTTTTTTACCACTACTATTCCTTTATATTGGCTTTTAAATTTTACAAATGCGGCAATTTAGAATTTGGATGAAAGGTTTAGCGCTGGGAAACACTTTTAAAAAAGATAAAAAGTGCATTGTATATACAACTATATAGATCAGACCAAAATGAGGGACACATGAGGAGGAAAGAGGGACATTGCTCCAAATCAGTGGACAGTCCCTTGAAATCATGGACAGTTGGGAGCTATGATTTTACTAAAACCGAAGAGTGCAAATTCTAGTGCAGCTCTGCATACAAACCACTCAGCTGCCAGGTTTTATTGTCAAAGCTTAACTGAACAATTTAAAGTTATAGTTGATTGGTTTCTCTGCACAGCTGCACCAGATTTTGCACGCTCCGGTTTTAGTAACACAACCCCACAGTTTTTGTCATGTGACCAAATGCCGAGACCATCTTTTGTAGCTCTCGGCATTTGATCACATGACATCTCAGAATCAATAAGGAAGTGCTGGACGACTCCCATGTGCCAGAAGCTGTCATAACAGGTCTGGATAAAAATCAGACAGCAATCTACCACTCAGCATGTGTCACTGATTGTGGGTTCTGCTTTGGTTGATGTCTGAACTCTGAATGAAAAAGTATCTCCAATCTGAGCCACCACCCCCCTAGCCAAGTCCTCTCCAGCCACACAGAGTCTATTGCTTTTGAACAGTCTCAGCAAAATGATAGATATTACTCTGAAGGCAAAAAAAAGTCTTGCTTCCTCTGTGTTTTTATAATGTGAACACACACTAATAAAAAGGGTTGCATTAACTTGATCTCATTTATTTATTTATTTATTTTCTCTCCTACTTTGGATTATAACGATTCATTTAAGTGGTGTTTGGTGATAGTATGGCTCTTAGAAGCCTCTTACACTCCTGATTTTTTTTTTTGGGGGGGGGGGGGGATTTAAAGTTTAGAGTAATAATTATTTACGGGTGCAACTTAGGAATCAGTTGGGAAGCATGGAGTGGTTAATACGATCTCAACACCCTAGTGCAGTAGTGTATAAGGGTGTAGGGATTGGTGGTAAAACCAAAGGATACTTGGAATTTGAGTAGACAAGAGGTGGGACTCCCCAATTGGGGAGGTAACGGAGCTGACTCAACTTTTTACAGCAAGCATAGTGTGTGTTAAGTGAGGAGGCAACTAGGTTTCCTTTTATTTTTTTCCTTTTTTTCCTTATGTTGGTGTGCATTTTTTATTAGTCTTGAACAGAATAATTTGGGATGTTTTTTTGTTTATGTAGTTTTCTTTATGATACTATGAAAATATAAGTCTGTGTTATATTGGTTTGATATGTTGAATCCCCCCCAAAAAAATTGATAACTTGATCTAATTTTTTCAAAAAAGTAAAACATAAACAAGGCATTTACCGAAGTGAAATCTGATTCATAGTTCCTGAAGTACTTGACAGATAATCCTTCCTTTGGATTGGCAATTTCATCATTGCATTTGCCACTAGCCATGTCTAATAAAGCTGATTGCACCTAAAGAGATAAAAAAGTTTAAAGATAGTAATAATAATAATATTAATAATAATACCTTTGGCAGTTATGGAATAAGAAATTGTAATTTAGTTCTACAACTTTTAAAGTAAAGTAAAGTAAAGCAAGGGTGGAAAAATGTTGTTTTTAAAATTCAGGAACCAATCGGCACAATACAGTAGCCAGGGACTATGTATAAGACTAGACACAGGAAGATAACATGGACAATGTATGCAAATGTAAACCCAATCCCATATAGATTAATTTTCAATAATTCAATAATATTAAATATGCAGCTTTCATAAAAAAAAAAAAAAGATCTTGCCATAAAGAACCTGGTTCATGTAATTCCTCTGACATAGGGTGATAATGCTTTGCCCCTGTCTCTACAGTGTTGTCACCCTGCCACAAATGCTTTGGGTGGAAATTACAAGTGGCCTTTTAAACACACATTGTACAGGTATGATCTACTGTTGCCACCATCAGAAAACCGATCCTGAGAAATGGCATGCAGGGAGCCATCACTAGAGTACATATAGACAGGTAGTGACGGGCACGAGACTGCAGGAATTCAACAGCATTGAGATGTAATAAATGATGAAAAAAGGTTGAAAACTATTTTATTGAAAAAGAAATATGACAATTGTTTAGGACTCAACACCTTCATCTGAGCTTGCATGGTATTGAGTTATTGCGGGCACGCTCCCATGATACAGCGGCGACCATAGCCACCGACTGTATAACTCGGCCCCGCCCCCAGCACGCTGCTTTCAATCCATCCACTGTAGCTAATCAACGGCCAGGCTCAACGGCGAAGAGGATGTCGGGGGCGAGCGCGGGACTTTCAAGGGGTCAGGTAAGTATAACAAGGGGGCTGGGGGGCGGTATTGTCGGATGTTTTTTCACCTTAATGCATAGAATGCATTAAGGTGAAAAAAACGTTTACCTTTACAACCCCTTTAAGCTGCCTTTGCTGGATGCTCCTTCTGAAAATGCTAGCTACCTGGTTATCATTTTGATCCAGTGGCTTCATGCACAAACATATTAACAAAGTATACACAAGGGGCCAGATTCCGAAAGAATCGCCTATCTTTAGGCGGGCGTAGCGTATCTCAGATACACTACGCCGCCGTATCTTAGAGCAGCAAGTACGGTATTCAGAAAGAACTTGCGACCTAAGTTATGGCGGCGTAGCGTATCTGGTCCGGCGTAAGCCCGCTTAATTCAAAATAGGAAGGAGGTGGGCGTGTAGTATTGAAATGAGCCCTGACCCCACGTAAATGACGCGTCTAACGAACGGCGCATGTGCCGTCCGTGGACGTATCCCAGTGAGCATGCACGAAAATCACGTCGCAAATAGTCAATGCTTTAGACGTGAACGTAACTTACGCCCAGCCCCATTCCCGAACGACTTACGCAAACGGCGTAAACAACGTACAATACGACGATGTTCCGACGTCCATACTTAACATAGGTTGCGCCTCATATAGCAGGGGTAACTTTATGCCGGTCGAACGCCTACGTAAACGACGTATATAAATACGCCGGGCGCACGTGCGTTCGTGAATCGGCGTATCTAGCTCATTTGCATATTTTTAATGGGGAAGTCTAATGCGTCCAGCGTAAATATGCACCCACTATACGCTGGCGTAGGCAAGTTACGCCGGACGACTGAAGCCATGTTTTTCGGTGTAACTTGTTTTCTGAATGGGGAGATACGCCGGCGTAGATTCTTTCTGAATCTGGCCCAACGTTTCTAAATTGTGGCTCTCACGTAAATTTTAAATCCTCAAAAAGTAATGAAGCCCATAAACCATGTATGATATTATATATTTTATTTTTATTTTTTTATGGTTGAACTGGATGGACTTGTGTCTTTTTTCAACCTGACTAACTATGTAACTATGTAGCCAATGTGACTGGCAGGTAACGAAAACATTTTAAATATTGAGGTCAGTAAAGATACATATTTCCTTCAATGGAGGTTCATTAAAAAATGACATTCCCCTTAAAACTCCCTGCTTGGGAGGATCCAGCTATGATGGTCTCTCCAGTGTTGAGTCATAATTGAGTTGCCTTGACAAGAGGGAGATGATAGTAATCAATGGACTGCCTACTATGGTTTATATTAATACCCTGGAGATTTATAGGGATGCAATGGCTGAAAAGGGATTAGAAAAGACAATCCAAGTTAATTGTTCTGACATGAATAACAAGAAGATTTACAGGTGTGGGATGTCAACTACACATAAATACAGTATATAGACAAGTCCATAAGCCAAGATAAATAATTGCTTGTAATTGCTGGTTTATCCATGGGTAGATTAAAAAATCATTATCTGATTAACTCTACCGACAACATTGGGGTGAATGTGTTTTTCTACCTAAAGCCTAGATTTTAGGGAAATACTGTATGAAGTTTATGGACTGCACATTTACTCTATTAACTTTAATCATCTAAATTCTAAATCATGCTAAATGTCTAAAAGCAAATATTTTATGGTCCTATATATGAAAAGGAAAAAGAAAATAAAGGTCTGGTGTGACCCCGCTAACACCTCTATCCCTATTAGTATACAAAAAGACAAAAGGACTTTAAATGAGGTGAGAGAAATGTAAGTTATAAAATCAATGGATGTATGTTATTAGGTGGGGGCAGGCGGAATGATTGGCAAGAGAGGTCTGAAGAGGGACCTCATACTTACCAATGGGCTGAAATGAATTGCCAAACACTTCATTTCAGCCCATTGGTAAGTATGAGGTCCCTCTTCAGACCTCTCTTGCCAATCATTCCGCCTGCCCCCATCTAATAGCATACATCCATTGATTTTATTACTTACATTGCAGATACAACATTCAAGCTCCGGCATAATAGCCAATGTACACAGCACAAATTAAAGTAAATACATTTCAGATACATCATTCATGCATCCGCCCCTGAAGAAGCGAGCAGGGTCTGGCGAAACTAGTAGGGCTTTATTGATGCTTGTTTTATGCCTGTACATGCTGGATATTATTGATGTCTGCATTATGCCTACATATTTCTATTTATATATATGTACATTTTATTTGTTATATGTGTATCCACTGGCCCTACTTTCAAGTTTTATTACTGCTCATTGATGTAAAACAATTGTAATAAATCTTTATATATTTAATTTAATTTGTGCTGTGTACATTGACTATTATGCCGAGTAACTCACAATCATTGTTGTTGCCGCTTTGTTACATAACACTTTGAAAATAATAAATTGATTTGGTCTCATTGTTCGTTGTGAACATTGGCTAAACCTCTCTCACCTCATTCAAAGTCCCAGGGCTGCCCCCTTTTGTCTTTTTGTATATATGAAAAGGAAGTATTCCAAGAATCCCTCCATGTTGTACTGTAATTCTGCTGTCTGCCCTTATGTTGTAAAATGCTGTGTAAACTGGTGGCACTATATAAATCCTGTATATTGACAATAATAATAATATAAATGCTCCCTCTACATGCTTGCTAGCCAATATTAAAAGTGATAAACAAATGTTTCATATTCTTCTTAGCTGCGATGGCTACATTTTTTTCCATTTTTAGTATTTTTTCCTTTATTTTCACCTGGTGATTTTTCATTATTAACAGACCAAACTGTCCAAAAAAGGTGGCAGTTAGAGGTTTGAGACAATCCATTTAAAGTGGATGTAAACCCATTTTTTTTCATGTCACAATGTACAGTATAAGATTTCCTATCGTCTGTGCCCAGTCTTTCCACACATAGTTAATCCAGCTCTGAGCAATCCCTGTTTTATTGTTCAGTGAAATAAAACAGACTTACAGAAAAAAACCTTAGTCCGTTCCGCCCCCTTGCTGAAAATGACAGGTTATTTACATATCTTATGCACTAGCCTGGAGACAGGCATTATTTGTTAATTTCCATCCACATTCCTTTTCTGAAGTGATGTGTTTACTTTTCTGGATCTTGACTGGATGTTTGTGATCATAGCAGGATTTAGTGTAAGGAATACACAGGAAAAAATGCATGTTGACAAGGGAAGTGTAGAGGAGGGCGGGAGTCTACTGACATCATGACTCCACCCACAGAATCTGCAGTTTTTCAGTTCTTATAACAGACAGAGAGGAGACATGTGACAGGTAAGGATACATGCAGGAGGCATGTATATAGTTATAGATCAGCACTATGGCAGTAGTTTAGAAAGGATGAGAGTGGGTTTACATCCACTTTAACACTAACAGGGGTACTGATAATGGTCAGTTTTAAATCATTTATGTAAAGAAAGAGAAAAAAATGTTTCTGTAACTTAAGTGTTCAATGGAGTTCGGCTTTCATTTGTTAGCCCGTGTTAACATAGGGCAGGCATGTCCAAAGTCCGGCCCGGGGGCCAAATGTGGCCCCCCTGTTGATTTAATATGGCCCCCCTGGGGATTTGGATATATATATTGTTTGTGGCCCCCCCAGAGCCACAACAGATATATATTGTATTTATTGGCGCTGCCTTGGAGGGGACATGGAGGGGGCAGGACGAGCGCCGTCAGATTACATTAGGAGAATCTCCTGTTTACTCAGCAGCGTCTCTATAGGAATTCCAGTCTCCTGGGATGCCATTGGACGACTGTTCTGTCTATCATAGGAGGTGGGACTTTGTATTAAAAAGGCCACAGAGTAAACAAGAGATTCTCCTGTTTGTAATCTGTCGGCACTCGTCCCGCCCCTTTGTTCTGCCCTCCGAGGCTGCAGATGGGCATCGATTAGGCTGCACTCATGGCAATGGTTAGGCTGCATTCATGGCACATGTGAGGCTGCATTCATGGCACATGTGAGGCTGCATTCATGGCACATGTGAGGTTGCAATAGTAAGGCTGCATTGATTGCAATGGTAAAGCTGCATTGATTGCAATGGTAAGACTGCATTGATTGCAATGATAAGACTGCATTCATGGCACATGTAAGGCTGCATTCAAGGCACATGTAAGGCTGCATTCAAGGCACATGTGAGGCTGCATTCAAGGCACATGTGAGGCTGCATTGGTTGCAATGGTAAGGCTGCATTAGTTGCAATGGTAAGGCTGCATTCATGGCAATGGTGATGCTGCATTAATGGCAATGGTAAGATATATAGGATATATCCAAATAACACGCCCAAGCTCATCCTTAGTGCTAAGCAGCGCTCTGGTATTCGTTGGGGCCTCAAAAAAAAGATATATACGGTATATCCAAATAACACGCCCAAGCTCATCTCTTCACCACACACAGCCACAAAGGGAAGGTTGGCCTGTGTATTAGTGCTCAGACGAACACACTTAGACCGAATTTTAATGGTTCAAAGAATGTCAGGCAAAATAGTCGGCCCTCACGCATGTTCACTTAATCAAAGCTGGCCCTCTTTGAAAAAAGTTTGGATACCCCTGACATAGGGGGTACTATACTGCTGTATCACAATATGACACCCATATGGGTGTGGGTGCTTGTCCCCGAATGCAGATAATGTGGGTTTAGGGACATGCATCCGCACCCACACACATCTCATGTGTCGATGTAGTCACTTGACGTCATTGGGATTGTCTGTATGGGGATGCATGGAACAGATGTGTATCCCTGTACAGGTAAGCACAGGCATATGGTATGGTATGTCTGTGTGAGCATGGCCTTAGTCAAGTCTGCTGCTGATGTCCAAAGGTGTCTCCATTAGTGTCCTCCATCTAAAGTGGAGACACCTTAAAGCGGAGTTCCACCCAAAAGTGGAACTTTCGCTTAATCCACTCCTCACCCCCTTACATGCCACCTTTGGCATGTCATTTTTTTTGGGGGGGGGGGGCTTCAGGAGGAGTGGAACTTCCTGTCCCACTCTCTCCTTCCGCGGAGGGGCTGCTAAGGCGAATAGTCATATCGCCTTTTGGCAGCCCCTCCCTGTAGGCGCTCGCCTGGGACACGTGACAGGTCCCAGGCGATAGCCTGTCCAATCAGATGGCGCAGCAACGCTCGCGCATGCGCAGTGGGTGCCCGGCCGTGAAGCCTTCAGGAGGAGTGGGACTTCTTGTCCCACTCCCTCCTTCCGCGGAGGGGCTGCTAAGGCGAATAGTCATATCGCCTTTTGGCAGCCCCCCCCTGTAGGCGATCGCCTGGGACACGTGACAGGTCCCAGGCGATAGCCTGTCCAATCAGATGGCGCAGCAACGCTCACGCATGCGCAGTGGGTGCCCGGCCGTGAAGCCGAAAGCTGTCACGGCCGGGTGCCCACACTTAGAATGAAGACGCCGGCTGAAAAGGGGGGGGGAAGGAGCGGAGCCCCGGCCAGCACATCGTTGGAACATGGAGTAGGTAAGTGTAAGTTTATTAAAAGCCAGCAGCTACACTTTTTGTAGCTGCTGACGTTTAATAAACATAAAAAATTACTGGAACACCCCTTTAAAAAAGAAAATGTGTTACTGTCTAGGCGGTTACTACCAGATATAAATAAACGCTGCTAACGGTTTTCTATCTTTTGGGGCTCATAAACCTCTTACTAAGATCATAATTAACCCCAAGGAGAGTGAAGTTTCTCTTTAAGGACAGTAAGAAGGATAAGGATAGTGTTATATATAGAAACGTATTTGATTTGATTTGATTGAGTATTAAAGTAGCTAAGGTATGTTAGGTTTTCACATATTTAAATCAACATCTCATGTATATGTGGAACCTACCTCTGCGGCTGATGCATTTCTAGGCAGGGCTTTGGAATAAACACTGTCCCACACCAACGTGAAGGTTTCCATATCTGCAGCACCTTTTGTTTGCTCTTCAATATCCACAGTCATATTGCTTCCATACAAAATGTTACATGAAAGCAACGGGAATTCTCCTGTGGATTGAACCAGCAGAAAGAAAACATTTAACAAAGTAGGCTTAAAGCTGAATTTTAGGTATGGCTTTTATGGCCTAGTTACATTGGTCCCATTGGGTTCCTCCGAGGGTTGATAGAGGTTTCTTGAGCAATGAGCAAGTTATGACTCTCAGATAAGTAACCACTGATATCAATGATATTTTTTGTGCTCTATAAAGAGGGTATTCTTTCCATTAAACCACAAATGTACTATGAGCTGTGTGCATTGGTGGGGGGGGGGCATTGTGGGAGAATTGAGGGTACAGTGGGAAACTGTTGCATGTCGGGATACTATGGGGTACTGGAATCTCTGCAGCAGGCTGAGAGGCACAGTGGGGGGTTGGGGTCACTGTGGAGGCAGATGGCTCTTAGGCCGTGTACACACGAGCAGACAGATTTGTTCAAATCGGTCGGGCCGACCGATTTGAACAAATCTGTCTGCTGGGGACATATTGGTTTGATCGGGTACACACGATCAAACCAAAATCCCCGCCGCCAGACGGCGCGGTGACGTGGCGGTGACGTTGACGCCGCCACGTCACCGCACCAGGAAGTAAAACACTTTTGCGCATGCGTCGAAACCATTCGGCGCGTGTGCGATAAGACATGTCTGCTGGTAAGCGTACTAACCAGCAGACATGTCGGGCAGACGGGTTCCCAGCCGACAGATTTCAAAGCATGCTTTGAAATCTGTCGGGTGGCCAAATCCGTCGGCTCGCCCGTACACACGGTCAAATCTGTCTGCTGGGCTGACCGTTTCCAGCCTTAGAGGGCCTGGGGGCACTGTGGCCTACTATGGTATATTGGGAGGCAATACAGGAGCTGGGAAGCACTGTAGGAGGTTAAGGGATCTGCAGCTGCCTGGAGGCCCAAGAGAAGGGAAGCTGTGGCCCAGTGATTGAGAACCACTGCCCTAGCAAACTTACAAATAACAGAAAAAATACTTGAAAATAAGCATGGCACTATAACATGAACACAACTTCACCACTAGTCTGGAATGAAAAGAAAAAGATGAAGAAACAAAACATAAAATGTAGGAGAAAAATATTCCCACCTATAGACTAGTCAGAGACATGGTACCATTCCTCCAAATTAGGGACAGTTTAGGAGTAAGCATATTAGTGAACAGAGTTCTATCATATGAATGTCTCTGCTCGAGGTAAATAAAAGCCAAGGTTTTGATTCAAAGTGGATGTAAACCTGATTCACAAAATTTGAGCTGGGCACATATATCTGCAGTATTTTGTTATCTCTCTCCAATAAGCTAAGTCTTATAGCTCTCTTCTGAACTGTTCCTCTGTTATCAGCCTGAGAACTCCTGACAAATTCTCCGACACTTTAGACAAAAGCAGCCTGAATCTTCAGTCTGGGGAGGTTGCTAAAATAGATTAGCAGGGAGCAGGTCCTATTACAAAACACCTATGAGAGTCTCTGCCTATGATGAGAGGTTGTGTGTGCCTTTTTCTCCAATCAGCAATGTTAGCTATCTTGCCTGTATGGCCAGACATTACACTCTGTGTTACCCAGGAAGAGAAAATCTCCTAACACAATCTCAACTTTCTAAACATTATATAAATGTGAAGACAGCAGATATACAGTACATGTAAAACCTGTAGGGAGATTTGAATCATCACTGTGTATCATCTGAGACTGTTCTCTTCACTGTGTGTATGGAGGGTTTACACCCACTTTAATGTATAATTAGATACAGTGTTTAATCTCATGATGTGTCCAGTAATATCACACCTCTTTTTGAATTGAAGGTCACTGTATACACATTCTGGGTGTCATTCGTTTCCATAACCACACTGACTGTATCTGGCTGTATAGACAGCAGTTTATTTAATGCCGACTGAACATCGGTAGCGCTTGCATCAGCTGACAATAGACCTGGAAAAAATTAAATGAAACAATAAAATATTATAGATATTTATAAAACCTGTAAAAAAATATTGTTTCTTATACTTCAGATTCAGTTCATCATAATTCCACCAATGATCAAACATTCATAAATATTCAGAAGCTAATCTCATTTGCCCCGGGCCATACTGGAAGGGACCTAACAATTGTATGTCTGGTTAAAGCTGAACTCTGGGATAAGAAAACATCCCTGGGGGTAATGTCCTGGTGGGATTAGTAAAGTATTCTGAATGTGAATATTGTGCACGTGAATTATGTAGGGTACATACTATGACTAATGAGCCCGGGAGGAGCTTGCTGTACTAACTATGCGTGCAAGTACAGCGATCTCCCCACTGAGCTATTGTATTCTGACAGGAGGATCCCCACCGGCAGAGAACACACCAGTTGGATGGCATTCGGCAGCTGCTCTTTCAGCATGACGGTTTGAAAGAAGCCGGACGTTTGGCCAACTTCTGTCAGACAGGCAGCTGTACACAAGGGCTGAATGATGGCCTGTGTGAACCAGGCTTTACTTGGATATTGGTGTTATAATATTTTCGGGGTAGTGAGATTGCAGACAAAATAAGCCTTTATTAAATAAAAAAATGTCACTGCATTAACAGAACAGTCTATATTATCCTAAACAACTTGAGTTGAAGTCTCCTGATTTTTTTGTAGGACACTACATGAATGAAAAGTGTCCCTTGTTCTGATGGCTGTTTTCCTTGTTGAAATCCTAATTTGTTTTCCCCCGATACCCTAGCAGCTGTGAGCTGCTGATGCTGTTGGGGTTAATACAAGCCACTGGACCTGTCACAGGGACTAAAACGTGTTCACTATGCCAGTCCTTTCCTCCTCCCTCCTCCATTCACAAAAGTTTCACTATTGCTTCCCTCAATGAAAAGTGCTCTAGGAATGAATGATGGGCGGATGAATAAAAGGTCCTCCATTCATATGCCACGTGTGCACGGTCGAATTTTCAGACAACAAATGTTCGATGGCTTGTTGTTGGAAATTCCGACCGTGTGTAGGACATTTGCTGTTGGAATTTCCAACAACAAATATTTGAAAGCTGGTTCTCAAATTTTCCGACGACAAAACTTCTGAGCGTGTGTACACAATTCTGATGCACAAAAATCCATGCATGCTCGGAATCAAACAGAATAGCCACACTGGCTATTGAACTTAATTTTTCTCAGCTCGTCCTACGTGTTGTACGTCACTGCGTTCTTAACGTTCGTAATTTCTGACAACATTTGTGTGACCGTGTGTATGCAAGACAAGTTTGAGCCAAAATTCTATTGGAAAAAAATCAACTGTTTTGTTGTCGGAATGTCCGATCGTCTGTACACAGCATTAGAGTGATTTTATTTTGCAGGAAGATTACACACATAACATAAATGCATGGGGCAGGAGCACCTAAGTACGAAAATGATGATTGTGCTACATGTTACATATAGCCATGAGTGTCAGAGTGAGGGCAATAATTATAGAGCCATCATTCGCGGTTAAATCTACAGTAATTTGATCAGAGCTTTTTTTCTCAGAAAATAGGTGCAGGAACTCAACCACGACCCGTTCAGATTTCACAAACAGTAGAAGGGTCTTAAAGGGGCATTAAATACCAGAATTGCATTACATACAGTGTGCAGAGTTCAGGGGGTTACAAAGCAGTCACTTGTAAACACAGAAACCAGACTTCTGTGTTCACAAGTGATTGTGGTGAGCGGGCACCAAAGGGTCTGAGCCAAAGGTGGTGGAACTGAGTTCCACCAAGTTCCCCCAGAAAAAAAGCCCTGAATTTGATACTCTGTAAATGCTTTTAAGGCTTGATATGTTGGGTATACAGTTACTCATCGCAGCCTCATATTTATGTTTTATATAAAATTGGGTATTATATTGTATTTCTGTGCACTACAACTATCTTACTAACTAAAAATGTCCATTTCATAAACATGCACGCTAATATCATTCAACATAAAAATATTGCAACTACCACCATTTTAATTCTCCAGAATCGATGCTTTCAGAAAATATATAGGGCCAGATCCACAAAGCTTCCCCGCCGGCGCGGCGTGTCCCATTTACTCTACGCCGCTGTAAGTTACAGTGGCGTATTCTTATCCACAAAGAAATGCCGCTGTAACTTACGGCGGCGTAGCGTAAATGGGCCGGCGTACGCGGGTGTAATTCAAATTAACTAGTGGGGGGCGTGTTTTATTATAATTATGAATAAACCGACGCAAACGACGCTTTTTTTTAACTGCACATGCGTCAGCCGTGGACGTATCCCAGTGCGCATGCGCGAAATCACGTCGCAAAACATCAATGAAAACGACGTGAACGTAACTTACGCAAATCCCTATTCGCGAACGGTTTACACAAACGACGTGAACGATGGAAAAATCGATGCTGGCCCGACGTCCATACTGAACATTACGTACGCCTCTATACAGCAGGGGTAACTTTACGCCGGACCTACACTTACGCAAACGACGTAAAAACACTGCGTCGGCCATACGTACGTTCGTGAATCGGCGTATCTAGCTCATTTGCATATTTTACGCGGACACACAACGGAAGCGCCCCTAGCGTCCAGCGTAAGTATGCAACTAAGATACGGTGTAATAACATTACGCCAGTCGTATCTTAGCGTAATTCCGGCGTATCTTCTTTTGTGAATACAAAACAAAGATACGCCGGCGGGAATTTGAAATTACGATGCGTATTTGGAGATACGCCGCCGTAATGCTTTGTGGATCTGGCCCATCGTTTTTGGGGGGTTTAACTAATCTTCAGGCCTAAAGTGTGCTTTTTAACATGTGTGCAAAAATGAAAAAACATCTCTAGTAGATGAGTGGTTAAAGCTGACTAGTCATAGGCAGACAGTCCATGATTTCCAACATACTGCATTTTTTTAAATTATTATTATAAGCCATATTATTTTACCTGTTTCTTCTGCCCCAAACATGAGTTTGTAATACATGTATGGACATGGACCAATACAATTTTTAGTGACTGTAATTGACTGAACTGCATCTACTGCTTGTTGGGTTGTGTTCCAATTTTGTAATGTAATAACCTAAAAAAGTACAAAACACAACAAAAAGGTCAATATAATGTTAACGGCAAAAACATTATTTTGTGTAATGTCTGAGCTACCTTTTCATTTTGACTTCCATAACCCTCAGGCCGCGTACACACCATCGGACATATCCGATGAAAACGGTCCGCGGACCATTTCCATCGGATATGTCCGATCGGGAGTTTGATCCGATGGCGTGTACACACCATCGGATCAAATTCCCCGCCGCCGGACGGCGCGGTGACGTGGCGGTGACGCGGCGGTGACGTTGACGCCGCCGTGTCACCGCACCAGGAAGTAAAACACTTCCGCGCATGCGCCGAATCCATTCGGCGGCGGCGCGGCGGCGGTGGGGGACGACATGTCTGCTGGTAAGTGTACTAACCAGCAGACATGTCGGGCGGACAGATTCCCACCGGATAGATTTCAAAGCATGCTTTGAAATCTGTCGGGTGGAGAAATCTGTCCGCTAGCCCATACACACGAGTGGAGATGTCTGCTGAAACGGTCCATCGGACCGTTTTCAGCGGACATATCCCCTCGTGTGTATGAGGCCTCAAGGGGAACTTGGTGGAACTCAGTTCCACCATCTGGCTCAGACCCTTTGGTGCCTGCTCAACACAACCACTTGTAAACACAGAAGTCTGGTTTCTGTGTTTACAAGTGACAGCTCTGCACTCTGTATGTAATGCAATCTTGGTATTTAATGTCCCTTTAAGACCCTCCTACAGTTTTTGTGAAATTTTACTGACCACACCCACTATTTGATGGGATTTGGAGGGTGTGTGTAGGGGGAGGGGTTTTGTGGGGCTATGGTTAAAGCGGTTAAAGCGGGGGTTCACCCTAAAAAAATTCTAACAGTAGATTTTGCCGAGTTCTGCTAAAATAATTACACTGACCTTTATGATTTTACTGCCGTAGATAGCGTTTTATCCAAAGGTTTCACCGCGGCTTCCGGGTAGGGAATTTTGCGGGAGTGGGCATTCCTATTTACATGCCAATTGATTGACATGCTTCCCGCCGGCGCATACAGCGCGTCACGACTTGCCGAAAGAAGCCGAACGCCGGTGTGTTTCGGCAAGTCGTGACGCGCTGTATGCGCCGTCAGGAAGCATGTCAATCAATTGGCATGTAAATAAAGGAAAAAACAAAACAAATCCAGCCATCACATCTAAGGTTTGGCAAGCTGAAATATATTACATTTTTGTTTGATATTGGATACAATTTATGGCAGCTTTTCTTAATTTAGGGGTGTGTGAAATGCTGGGGTTCCCCCAGAGGTTGTGCAGGGTTGCTTCAGCAATAAGAAATTGCTGGCTCTTAAATAGATAACCACTGACATCCATGTGACTTTTTGGCTATCTGTAAGGGGGGATTCTTTCCAATGACACAAATGTAAGGATTATTCTCCCCAGTGGCCATCATACTAATGTGCTTTGAGCTGTAGATATAATAACTACTAGCAGGAATTCCCTGAGACCGCAAAGTAATTTCAAGGGTTCCTCTGTATTAAAAAGGTTGCTGAACGGAAACTAAAACAGAGTCTTCCACTGACGATTTCTCCTTCCGAAAATGCTATTTACCTGGCTGTTATGTGAACGACATTTATAAAACATTAAAATTACATTTCAGAATAATCACCTGCTGCTCCAGAACTGTATCAACATGAGAATCTATGTTCTGGATGTCATTCAGTGCATCAGGAGTTTGATAGCGGGTGTATGAGCTTTTGTGTTGGTACAGACCCACATCAATGACCGCAGGACCGTAGGAATTCTTGATGTAGACTTCCATGTAACAACTAAAAAACATACAAAATACAGGGTTAAACAGTTTGGGCCAGATTCAGAAAGATCTGCGTAAATTTCGGCGGGCGTAGCGTATCTCATTTACACTACGCCGCCGTAACCTACAGAGGCAGGTACCCTATTCAGAAAGAATTTGCACCATAAGTTAGAGTGGCGTAGTGTAAATGGGTCGGCGTAAGCCCGCGTAATTCAAAGTAGGTGGAAGGTGAGCGTGATCCATGTAAATGAATTGTGACCCCACGTAATTGACGCTATTTACTAACGGCGCATGCGCCGTCCGTGGACGTATCCCAGTGCGCATGCTCGAAATCACGTTGCAAATACTCAATGCTTTCGACGTGAACGTAACTTACGCACAGCCCTATTCGCGAACGACTTACGCAAACGACGTTAACAACGGAAAATTTGACCCTGTCCCGACGTCCATACTTAACATTGGCTATGCCTCCTATAGCAGGGGTAACTTTACGCCGAAAAAAGCCTTACGTAAACGATGTAAATCAAGGAGCCGGGCGCACGTACATTTCTGAATCAACGTATCTAACTCATTTGCATATTCTATGCGTGAATCTACATAAGCACACGCTGACGCATCCTAGAACTTACGCGGCATATCAACAGATAAGCCAACGTAAATTCTTTCTGAATCTGGCCCTTTAAGTCTGTAATGGTATACCACCCGAGTCTGCACTAATCCATTGGTTCTGTGCGCAGAAGAGGCTATTTAGTGGTGACCTAGATGTAAGGCCCATAAGATACCAGGATGAAGAATTTCTCTCTGTACACCCTACACAGTTTCTTGCATAGTTTAGTCAGATTAATAACCTTCAAACATTCCATAGCCTTCTGATACCCCATTATGCATAGTATAGGTAACATGTACGAATCCAACAAACGAACAATGTGTTAATAGGGCATAGATGTGCAATTTGTTTCCTTCCAAATAATATTTTTAACAAATTTTGACAAAATCATTAATTCAGAAACATCTGAATTAACAAAAACCTATTTGACAAATTTTTCAAAAAAATTGTAAATTTGTAAATTTGTAAATTCGTAAATTTGAAAACCCGAAGCTTAGAAAGTTTAGAAAATCTGAAAAAATGTGGTATTAAATTATCGGTATTCAAATTTCCTTTCAAATTTGGCTGTCAGTGAATGTAATGAATACAAATTATCCAAAATAATGCCATATCTAAACAAATGCACGTAAATAATTAATAATAATAATAATAAAGACGTTTTATTATTATTATTTTTTATTCATTTGTTTTTATAAATATATTTGTTTAGATGTGGAGTTCGTTATTTCTAATAATTCGTAACTTCGAATACATTTTTATTCAATACGCTCACTAACAGCCAAATTTGAAAGGAAATTCCAATACCTATAATTTAATAGTTAGTTAAAGCGGAGTTCCACCCAGGAAAACCACTTTTGCCCATCTTCTTTAAAAAAATTAAATAAAAAAAAACCTGAAAAAAAGAAAAAAAATACTCACCCAAAATACCTGTTGCTATGCGGAAGTCCGTAATCTGCCTCACCTGCACTGCGGTCCGATTTCTTCTTCTCCTTCTCCTAATGAATGGCGCGCGCTGCTTTCTGGGAACTGTGTGTGTTCTCAGAGAGCAGCGCGCCCATTCACAAGCCAGCGTGAGACTCACGCAGGCGCAGTAGGAAATAGGCAGTGAAGCCGTACGGCTTCACTGCCTGTTTCCCATAGTGTGGATGGCGGCGCGGGACCCGGAGCGATCGTGGGACCGGCATCGGGGGGCCCATCAGCGCGGGCAAGTAGGACAAGGTAAGTGTCCTTATTTAAAGTCAGCAGCTACACTGTTAGTAGCAGCCGACTTTAAAAAAAAAAAAAATTGCGGCTGGAGCTCCGCTTTAATATTAGTAATAAAACATTATTAAAAACTCTAAAATCAAAGAGTCTGTAGTAATATCGTAGCACCACTTCAATCAAACCACCATTTGACAGACTTCTGTAAATAGTTCATACAGGAAATAACAGTGGCGCAGAGGAGGACGACTGTGATTAATAGTGTAATCGATCTTGTATTGCACCTTCCACCACAAGTTTTTTACCATGTGAGGGGGGTTGTCCCCTTTTGGGGATGGACTCACCACAATTTAGAATCAGTTGCACCTTAAATCACTTTAGCCATCCACCCCAAACTGCCCTTTTTCACCAAATTCAATTGCTTAATACAAGGGTCCAGCAGCAACATGTGAAAGAATGATATGTCCACATAGAGTTTAATGAAAACACCAAAACCCCTTACAAGTTAAACGTACCGCAAAGCAATCAATCTCAAGCAAAATATGAAATAAAGTCTGAGTGTGGTTACTCGGTCGCCGTGATAGAAGAACAGACAAAGTCAGGAAGTGACGAAACGTGTCAGTGCCTGACCCCTGTGAATCAACCGGAAGTAATGTGTGCATTCCACAGAACGGGAATCAACCAGAACGAACACGGCTGACCATACAGATGGTTGTGCTCTTCTATCATGCTGACCGAGTAACCACACTCAGACTTTATGTGGACATTTCATTCTTTCACATGTTGCTGCTGGACCCCTGTATTAAAGGAGTTGTAAAGGAAAACATTTTTTTTTTGCAGAAATGACGGTTTACAGGGTATAGAGACATAATAGTTCACTGATTCCTTTTAAAAATTATTAAAAATAAATAAAAATCAATCATATAATGTGCCTGCAGTTTCAGTTTCGTTTTTTCATCTAGTTTCATGCTTGTGTGGAGGACAGAGACACAAAGCCAATGCAGGGCAGTGTTTGTTTTTAAAATGAAACTGATTGGTTCTGAAGGGGTTTTAGACACACAGTAATCACACCTCCTTGATTAGAGACCACAGAGAGAAGCTCCCAGTACTTTTTTTCATAAGGAAACAGACAACCAGGAAGTGTGCAGAACAGAGAAGGATTACAGAAAAAACGAACAATGAAGACATGAAACCAGGACTGCATTAGGGTGAAGGAAGCTATTTAGCGTAAAAAAAATCCCTTTAAGCAAATGAATTTGGTGGAAAAGTTCAGTTTGCGGTGGATGGCTAAAGTGATTTAAAGCGCAACTGATTCTGAATTGTGGTGAGTGCATCCCCAAAAGGGGACAACCCCCTCACGTGGTGAAAAACTTGTGGTGGAAGGTGCACTGATACAAGATCGATTACACTATTAATCACAGTCGTCCTCCTCTGCACCACTGTTATTTCCTGTATGAACTATTTACAGAAGTCAGTCAAACGGTGGTTTGATTGAAGTGGTGCTACGATATTACTACAGACTCTTTGATTTTAGAGTTTTTAATAATGTTTTATTACTAATATTAAAGCGGAGCTCCAGCCGCAATTTTTTTTTTTTTTAAAGTCGGCAGCTACTAACAGTGTAGCTGCTGACTTTAAATAAGGACACTTACCTTGTCCTACTTGCCCGCGCTGATGGGCCCCCCGATGCCGGTCCCACGATCGCTCGAAGTCTGTTAAAACGGTAGTTTGATTGAAGCGCTGCTACAACATTACTACGGACTCTTTGATTTTAGAGTTTTTAATATTGTTTTATTTCTTATACTTGGTGTTTTAAGCAGCAGCTGTCTTTTAAGTCATATTTAGCATTTTAACACTTTACTCACAAACCATATTTGCTGCTGCCTGAGCGCTGAGTGGTGCTTCTTTCTAGGTAGGGCGGTATAGGCATCAGAGTTTTAAGTTAGTTATTATTAGTTTGTTTTTATTTAGAATTTTTGTTCCTAATGCCGCGTACACGCGATCACTTTTTGTGATGAAAAAAAACGACGTTTTATGTGATGAAACCAAACAACGTTTTTCAAACTTCATTTTCCAAAACGACGTTGCATACACACCATCGTTTTTCCAAAATGCTCTAGCAAAGCGTAGTGACGTACACCACGTTCGACGGCACTCTGTTCCATTGAAGCTCCGTTTTCAACATCATTTTGCCCACACACCATCACTTTTTATGACACAAAAAACGACGTTTTGAAAAACGACACAAAAAATTCAAGCATGTTCCAATTTTTTTTTTTGGTCGCTTTTTTGAAGACATAAAACAACGTTTTGCCCACACACGGTCATTTTAAATGACGTTTTTGAAAACGTCGTTTTTTTTCATCACAAAAAGTGATCGTGTGTACGCGGCATAAGGCTCCATGCACACTGAAGCTGATAAACTGGCGTTTTGAATGCCAGATTTCTGGCAGAAAAAGCTGCTTCAAAATCTAGCTTTTATCAGTGTTTTGTATCAGCTTTTATCAGCTTTTATCAGCGTTTATCAGCGTCAGCGTTAATGAGCTTTTTTATTGTATAAACACTAAGGACACTCCAAAAATCCCAGAATGCATTCCCAAACTCCCAGAATGCATTTTTTTTAAAGCTCATAAACGGTCTTTAATAAGCGTTAATTAGCATATAGCGTTTTTTGGCGTTTTTTTCACGCCGAAAAACGGCACTTTGAACGCAAATTTCAGGCGTTCAGAGAAAAGCCAATAAACTCCAAAGCTCATTAAAGCTAAAAAAACGCCCAGGTGTGCATGGACACATAGGCTAACATAGAGTTCAGTTTATGGGCTTATTAAAAAAACACCAAAAAGCCAATAAACTGCAGTTTATCAGCTTCAGTGTGCATGGAGCTTTAGAATTTTCAAATTTTCGAATTTCCGAATTGCGATCATAACGAATGACCCGAAAAATAAAACAAAAACGAAAAACAAATGTAACAAAAGCAAACACATTTTTGAGCAGTGCACACGTCTTCTACACACAAGGGGCCAGATTCACAAAAGAATTACACCGGTGTATCTACACATACACTGGCTTAATTCGAATTTCCCGCCGGCGTATCATTGTTTTCTATCCAGAAAACATGATACGCCGGATTTACGCTAAGATCCGACTGGCGTAACTCACTTACACCGTCGGATCTTAAATGTAATGTTATGCCGGCCGCTAGGTGGCGTTTACGTTGATTTCTCATTTGTCTATGCAAATGAGCCTGATACGCCAATACCCGAAGGATTTTGTCGCCATTTACGTTGTTTCCGTAAGTTTATACTTTCCCCCTGCTATATGAGGGGTACGTTTACGTAGGTCCGTCGTATGCCATTTTAAGAATAGCGTCGGGACAGCATTGTCTTTTTCCGTCGTTTTACTAAGTCGTTCGCGAATAGGGCTTTACGTCAATGACGCTCACGTCGGCTTCATTGTCGTTTTTCGACGTGAGCTGGAGCATGCGCACTGGGCTATTTTTTTTTCTTTTTAAAGTGTATTTTGTGCGTGTACTCGAGAGAGGAGCCGGACTGCAGGAGTTGGGACTACTCCCAACTCCTGCAGTCCAGCTCCTCTCTCGAGGAGGCCTCCCCCAGAGGCAATCTGCCATCTTTCTCCATGCCCCCGGGTGAGGGGGTCCTCCCACACAGCCCGCCCTACCTGCTCTGCTTTGAAGCCCAACGGGGCAGAGGGACTCCCCTATGAGGGAGTGGGAGGATCTAGCCCGCTCAGCCAGCCCTGTTAGTCCTTCGCCTCTCTTTTTTAGAGACCACGTGGCCAAAGTGCGTGCATGTTAACCCAATTTCGAGTGCGTGTAAGTGTGGTGGTTTTGTGGGAGGGGGGTGGGCGTACTAAGCGCAGGCTTACCTCGCATAGCACACCCACTGGGAGCCGGGCTGAGACCACCAAACTCAATTCACATGCAGCCAAGACCGGGACCCTTAGCTGCAGAGGTGAACGGCTTGCCAGCGCAGTGCCAATCGCGTAGAGCCACCTAAGTGCACTGTGCTATTTTTACGGCCGGCGCATGCGCAGTTCGATTTGGCGCGGGGCGCGCTTAATTTAAATACAAGCCGCCCTCTTTGAATTACGCGGCCTTACGCCAGGCCATTTACACAACGCCGCCGCAAATTACGGAGCAAGTGCTTTGTGAATACGGCACTTGCTCCAGTAAGTTGCGGCAGCATAGTGTAAATGGCATACGCTACGCCGCCGCCGATTCTATGTGAATCTGGCCCAGGGTGTTCTGTCATAAGCTATAAATTATTGATGTTCCACACCAGGGGTAGGCAACCTGTGGCACTCCAGATGTTGTGGAACTACATTTCCCATGAGGCATTGCAAGGTTGGTAGTTACAATTACTCCCAGAGGCATGGTGGGTTTGGCAGTTACAATTGTAGTTCTGGAACAGCTGGAGTGCCACAGGTTGTCTACTCCTGTTCTATACCATGTTTTTTTTTCTATTTGTATTTTTTTTTATTATTATTGATGGCTACACTATGCACTTGATTGTAAAGTGTTTTTTTTTAATCATTTTAATTATGTGATGCACAATAAACTAATGTAATTTTACCTACATTTTGCATTTGTTTTCTTTCTGAAAGTGCAAGCCCCTTTAAAGTCTCATATTTTTTCTACTTTTTGGATTTTGAGCAACTTTTGTGTGTAGCTATAGAGCACATGTACACTACACCAGAACCAGACCGACTCCATCTGAGACCCCTCCCTCTCCCAGTATAAGTCCAGCTGTACAGGAAAAATCTGGATTTAATACCCTGATAAAACAAACTCACGTATCTATATACTGTAAGCTCAGTGGCGGAATTATAGGGGTCGCTGAGGTTGCCATCGCGACTGGGCCCCTTGCTGCAGGGGGCCCTTGAGGGCCCCCTGTATCAGTGTTGCCAACCGTGTGACAGTGTGACCAGTTCCGGCGCTGCCCGAGTCCTGACTGAGCTGAGCCGCAGATCCGATATTCACACATCACCACTCCCCCCCCCCCCCCGCCCCGCCCCGCCGGGTCCAGGAGAGCGGGCGCGGATTCGACAGAGGAGCTGGCTACTGTCGGCGATGCGAGTGATGTCATCGCGCATCCCGCCAGCGCGCCAACCTTTAAAAAATGTCACGACACGAGAGGGGAGGGAAGGGTATGGACGGAGCAGTCTTACCTGCTTGGTGCTGGCGCCTGGCGGTGGTCTGTCCGGACTCCAGAGACACTGCAGACAATTCAGTGACAGCAGAGCGACAGCCCAGCCCAGCAGCTGCCCACAGTGCCCAGGCATCCGCAGC
The DNA here is from genome assembly GCA_029574335.1 of Rana kukunoris. Classification (NCBI taxonomy): domain Eukaryota; kingdom Metazoa; phylum Chordata; class Amphibia; order Anura; family Ranidae; genus Rana; species Rana kukunoris. The sequence goes on along the minus strand of CM056053.1, from coordinate 433,643,426 downwards.
ACAAATGGACCAGGCCAGCTCATGGCAAGCCAAGCATGCAGTCTCAGACTTCCTTGCCTTAAGGTAATACAGGAGCTGATGGTGGTGACAGGACTCAGGAGGAGGTGAGGGCAGGAGCTATGGAGGACAGGAGCAGAGGAGCTGGTGGTGGCAGGAGGTGGTGGGAGCTGGTGATGGTGGCAGTAGGTGATGATGCTGGCAGGAGCCTGGTGGGGGCAGGAGCTTGTGGTTGCAGGTGGAGCTGGTGGCAGAAGGTGATGGTGGCAAGAGCCTGGTGGGGGCAGGAGCTTGTGGTTGCAGGTGGAGCTGGTGGCAGAAGGTGATGGTGGCAAGAGCTTGTGGTGGCAGGAGGAGCTGGTGGTGGCGGGAGCTGCTGGTGGTGGCGGAAGAAGATAGTGATGGTGGCAGGAGGAGCTGGTGGTGGCAGGAGGTGGCAGAAGCTGGTGGGGGCAGGAGCTGGTGATGGTGGCAGGAGGAGCTGGTGATGGTGGCAGGAGGAGTTTGTAGCAGGAGCTGGTGGGGGCAGACGATGGCAGGGGGAGATGGTGATGGTGGCAGGAGCCTGGTGGGGGGAGGAGCTGGTGGCAGAATGAGCTGGTGATGGTGGCAGGAGCCTGGTGGGGTCAGGAGTTTGTGGTGGCAGGAGGAGCTGGTGATGGGGGCAGAAGGAGCTGGTGATGGTGGCAGGAGGAGCTTGTGGCAGAAGGAGCCTGGTGGTAGAAGGAGGAGCTGGTGGCAGAAGGAGCTGGTGATGGTGTCAAGAACTGGTGGTGGTGGCAGGAGGAGCTTGTGGCAGGAGGTGGTGATTGTGGCAGAAGCTGGTAGGGCAGGAGGGGGCAGAAGCTGGTGGTGACAGAAGGAGCTGGCCTGGTGGTGGTGGCAAGAGCTGGTGGTGGTGGCAGGAGGTGGTGATGGTGGCAGAAGCTGGTAGGGCAGGAGGGGGCAGAAGCTGGTGGTGACAGGAGGAGCTGGCCTGGTGGTGACAGGAGGAGCTGGCCTGGTGGTGACAGGAGGAGCTGGCCTGGTGGTGGCAGAAGGAGCTGGCCTGGTGGTGGCAGAAGGAGCTGGCCTGGTGACAGCAGGAGGAGCTGGTGATGGTGGAAGGAGCTGGTGGTGGTGGCAGGAGGAGTTTGTGGCAGGAGCTGGTGATGGGGGCAGGAGGTGGTAGGAGCTGGTGGAGGCAGGAGGTGATGGTGAACAAAAACTGATGGACTATTTTTATATTGACTAAAATTACAGAAAGATGTTTTTTACCTTAAATTGCATTGCTATTTGCTTAGTGTACTTGTTTGTAGTTTAAATACTAAAATTTGCACCTAAAACTGTAATTTTGTAAAATGCCAGTAAAAATGATATATATACAGTGTATGTGTGTTTACATGACCCCCTATATGTGTACAATCAGAACCATTTTTTTTTGCTTGTTCATAGTACCAGCAAAAAAATGCTGTTCCACTGAATAGCGATCCACGCTCAGATCGCTTTTCAGAGGCATTTGACAGCCAGTAAAGAGGCAATATTTTGCCCCCTGACCGCTTGTTTTTAACCCCTTAAAGCGGAGGTTCATCCTAAAACAATTATATACCGTTACATCCAGCATACTGCTGACATCTGCAGTATGCTGTTTTTTTTTTCCGCTGCACATACCTTTCTTATTGTTCTTTTCACCCGGCATCCGGGTTCTCGCTCCCCCGGGTCTGGGCGTTCCTAAGACGAGGCGTAGATGATTGACACACGGGGAAGACGCGTCACATGTTCCAAAAATAGACGAATTGGGACTCGGCTCTTTTACGGCGCCTGCGCAGTCAGCTCTACGCGGCAGGCGCCGTAAAGAGCCGAGTCCCAGTTAGTCTATTTTCGTGACGCGCCTTACCCGCACGTCAATCATCTACGCCTCTTCATAGGAACACCCCTCCGCGGGAGTGAGAACTCGGAGCAGGGTGAAAAGAACAATAAAACGGTAAGTACAGTGAAAAAAAAAAATACAGCATACTGCAGATGTCAGCAGTATGCTGGATGTAATGGTATATAATTGTTTTTTTTGGGTGAACCTCCGCTTTAAATGCAATGCACACAGTTGCAGGGTGGTTCCTTTATATGCAGACACCCACTTGCGACCAGGTCCTGTTTTGCCACCGAGCTCGGAGAAAGGAGCCCTGTTCGGGGGGTCAGGGGGGCCCTTCATTGTTTCTTGCATCAGGGCCCTGAAGGTTCTAGTTACGCCACTGTGTAAGCTGCTATTGGAACAATACATGGAACAATTAAACTGCTAATTCTGAACTGAGCTTAACAATGCACCAAATTGTTTGCACGCCCAGATCTAATGGACCAACACACACTTACGGTTTTCCCTTCTGCAGTAAGAAAGTCTGTGATCTTTGATAATAAGATGTGCTGTAGGAAGTTGCATAGCTACCATAGGCCACTTTCACCTGACACAGGAAAGAAAGTAGTTTGTTAGAATCTTATTTAAGATAAATGGTTTTGTGTTAAATAATTAAAACTATAAAATAAATACAAACAATGCTTCAGAAAAGAAACATAAGTGGATTTGGGATCCTTTGCATGGCTAGCTTTTACCACTCAACCTACAGCTTTCAGCAGCTTACATGGCAAAGGCGGCGCCAACACGTTCAGAAGAAGGCAATGGCATCACAGAACTTCTTTTTGGTGACAGCCGCAACGCGATTCTGTTTTTGCAATTTTACAGCGATTCGTCGGGCGGCTAAATCGTGCCGAGATTGGGGTGCCATTGGAAGTGGCAGGGATTGCAAGGGCATCCTGTGATTTGCCATGATTTGGGATCGCGGGCAGAATCTCAGTAATTGTGCTCATGATCCGGGATGCCTAGATGTGAACAGAGCCTTAAGCCGCGTACACATGGCAGAGAACCTCGACGGGCAGAACACATTGTTCCGCCCGTCGAGGTTCTCTGCCGGCTGTCAGATTCGGCGACCCGCCCGTCGGGAATGGCCACCAGCCATTCATCCCGACGGGCCGTGGAGCAAATAGAGAACATGCTCTCTATTTCGGCTCGACGGCATTCCCGACGGGATGCTCGCCGAGAGCATACACACGGCCGAGGTTCTCGGCAGAATGTGGCTCCCAGCGAGGTTCTCGCTGGTTTCTGCCGAGAACCTCGGCCGTGTGTACGCCGCCTTAGAGCTGAACTGCACTGTCTTTGAGCACCCAAAACCAAAAATGTCTCATGCATGTGCAAATGTGGCAAAATACAAGCAAATACATACAAAACAAAAAAAAAAGTGTGAAAACGTAAATGCTCAAACAGGAGTATTGTGTGCAAGAGGCCTTAAAGAGTGAAGTTCCCGCATTAATAGTTAAAATGTTTGTATAGGATTTTTATTTTATTTTGGATAGAGCAGGGAAGAGTTAGGGACCCTGTCAAGGTTGTATTGCTTACTGCCCAGGAGCACCCGGCCACTGGTGTTCCTACTCTCTTCTCTCTGCAGCAAGTAACTAAGTCTCAGCATCAGCAGGCAGCCGCTGCTCCATTTGCACATATTGGCATAGGCACAGTGGCAGCGGAGGACTTGCTGTGTCCCAACTTCCGATTTTAATGGAAGCAAGCAAACATTCATTCATGGGCACTAGTAGGCTGCATTGATGGGCGCTGGTGAGGCTGCATTTGATGGGCGCTGGTGAGGCTGCATTTGATGGGCGCTAGTGAGGCTGCATTTGATGGGTGCTGGTGAGGCTGCATTTGATGGGCGCTTTATTAAAAAGGCGGGGTATACATGGGCAGGGCAAAGAGTGTGGAGTCAGGGGTGGAGCCAGGGGGGGCAGCAAAACTAGGTTTCGCCTAGGGTGTCAAAAATTCTTGCACCAACCCTGTTTACACACATATGTGCATATAGACATGCATAAATATGCACATGTGTGTAAATTTAGTGCATGTATTATTTGTACTTGCAAAAACTGTTTGTAGACTAAGCACTATCTCTTTCAAGTCAGGTTGCCAGGTGGGAAATTTAATTTTATATCCCTTTCCACTTCTTTTTTCTCCCTACCCCCCTTTTTTCATTTTTGACCCTTTTAGGTATTACCTTAGCAAATTTGGCGATTGACAATGCTCATGATATGAAAATACGGTGCCATGTATGTATCATTGGGATGTCTTTCTATTCAACGCTTTGTTTTATATGACACCTTTTATGACTCTGTGACCACGATTGTCATGTTGCATTGTTGGTTCTTTCTTTTTTTTTTTTAAAGTGTATTTTGTGCGTGTACTCGAGAGAGGAGCCGGATTGCAGGAGTTTTGGGAGGAGGCAGACCTCCCCCAGAGGCAATCTGCCATCTTTCTCCATGCCCCCGGGTGGCAATGGCGGGTGTGAGGGGGTCCTCCCACTCAGCCCGCCCTACCTGTTTCGCTTTGAAGCCCAACGGGGCAGAGGGACTTCCCTATGAGGGAGTGAGAGGATCTAGCCCGCTCAGCCAGCCCCGTTAGTCCTTCGCCTCTCTTTTTTTAGAGACCGCATGGCCAAAGTGCGTGCATGTTAACCCAATTTCGAGTGCATGTAAGTGTGGTGGGTTTTTTTTTGTGGGGGGGTGGGCATACTAAGCGCAGGCTTACCTCGCATAGCGCACCCACCGGGAGCCGGGCTGAGACCACCAAACTCAATTCACATGCAGCCGAGACCGGGATCCAAACTCTTGGCTGCAGACGTGAACGGCTTGTCAGTGCAGAGCCAATCGCGTTGAGCCACCGCAGCTCCCTCATTGTTGGTTCTTTCAATAAATAAATAATTAATTCAAAACATTCTTTTTTTTAACCCTAAGCCCAAAAAAAGCAAACTAATGCAGCCTCCACATCTAAGGACTGATAAGTTGCAAAACATTACATTGTTTTTATTAGGTTTAGTTATTATTGATGTTCTTTCCCTGTGTCCTCCCAAAAAATGCCTAAAAATGCCTCCATTTAACAAAACCAGAAAAAACTTTTAAATTATGAATGGAACTTACAGTTTGGAAATCTCAGAAAAGAATGGACAGATTCGCACTGTTTTATATCACGTTATCAAACGTGAAGCTGTGTGACCAACATTACAGATGAGTAAGTTCTCTGTATACTCTACCTTTCTTGCTGGGTCTCCAGTTTCATTGAAGTATAGCATATAGTTATCATCCCCCCTGACATACAGGTTGTAGTAATCTGTCTCTGGGGGTACCAAGAAGCCAGTGAACCGAGCAATAAAAGGAGAGTTTTCAGTAGGCCAGGATCTGGAAGCTCCATCAAACCAGGTGGTGCCAACATAGCCAGCGGAACTTTCATTGAAATTCAAAGCGTCGTTCAAGCTAAAACTGCCATTCCACCTTTCCATCTTCATCCCTCGGTTTCCTAAAAAATAAAAATTATTTAAAGGTAAAACAGCTGGAAGAAAAAGTCTTTAGTCAAGTTTCAAACCCTGCCCTTGGGTCAAACCAAGAGTGCATGTTTTCTGTAATTCCTTTCGGAAAAAACAAATACAAAAACGACTGACAGACCTGTAACCTCCAGTGCCCATGTTCCCATTTCATCTTTGGGCTTTTCATTTGGCAATTACTTCTTAGTATACATATGCGATACATTATTTTAGGGAAGGAGGGGGGGCAAGGCTTTGTTTGATCAAATTACCTTCCAAAAAAGAATGAGCTATATATATTTTAAATATTTGAAAAGTTTAAAGCTTTTACTGGCAAAGTAATTTTTAAATAAAACAAAGGCTATTTATTCAAGGCTTCATTCACACGGGCCCAAAGGGCTAAAAAGAGTGAAGAATGGGGATATTTATGTGGCCAGGAGGGGCCAAGGTGTTTTCATACAACCTCATTACCCACTTTATTGTTTTACTGGATGTAAAGACCTCCATAACATTTTATTATTTAACTACCAAAAGTGCTATATTACTCTAAACTCTTTACATTTGTTATCTTGAAAAGCCAGTATAAAAATGTTTAGATTTAACTAATCCCCTTTCTTTACAGGCGTGTATAAAATGCTATATGTTTTTACTTTTTTTGCTAATAATAATCCCAAAAAAAAGATAAAAATTAATTAAAAAAAACTCAGTTTAGGCCGATGCGTATTCTACTACATATTTTTGGTAAAAAAAAAAATCCCAATAAGCGTTTATTGATTGGTTTGCGCAAAATTTACAGCGTCTACCAAATAGGGGATAGTTTTATTGCATTTTTATTAATATATTTTTTTTCTAGTAATGGCAGCAATCAACATATTTATCATGACTGTGACATTATGGGGGACACTTCGGACACTTTTGACACTATTTTGGGACCATTGTCATTTTTACAGCGAACAGTGCTATAAAAATGCACTGATTACTGACACTAGCACTGAAGTGGTTAACCAGGAGGGGGCGCTGTAGGGGTTAAGTGTGCCCTAAGGAAGTGATTCTTACTGTGGGGGGTGTGGCTGGGGGTGTGATGTCACTGATCGTCGTTCCCTATGACAGGGAACACTTACCTCTCCCTGTTCTTTCTGTGACCCAATTGCAGGAGACCGACGGCGATCAGGTCCACTGTTCCCCAGGGGACGGTCACAGAGAAGAGGAGTGGGCCGCGAGCTCGATCACGACCCACGACTGGGATCTTAAAGGGGACGTACATGTACTCCCTTGTGCCAAGCTGTGCCATTTTGCCGACATATATCGTCGTGCGGCGGTCCTCAAACGGTTAAGCGTTGACAAAAAAAACAAAAACTTGGAAGCTGATTTCTATGCAGAGCTGCACCAGGTTTTGCACTCTCCAGTTTTAGTAAATCCAGTTGCAGAAAGAGAACTATATTGAAATTAAAGTACAACAAAAGCACAACTACCCAGCAGGAAGGCAACCCAGCCGGACGCACTCACAGAATGTTATAGTGAAGAGTATAACAGTAGATCTCGGGTGCATCAACAACATCTGTCTCGGGGGTTGGAATGCGACCTGGCCGGTCCACACCCAAATGGGGAGGTAATTAGACATGTGCATTCGTTTTCGTCTGAATGCATTTTCATCTAAATTTCAGGTATTTTTGTTATCGTTTTAACAAATGAAAACAAACGCACAGAATACAAAAACCGAAAAGTCCGACATAAACAAATGCTTTATTTTTGTTTTTGTTGGTCGAATGTGCCTAACCTTAACTCTATTAGTCCAAGATTATTCTACATAGAGAGAAAAGATTCGATATTATAGAGAGAACAGATTCAACATCACAGAGAGAAAAGATTCGACACTATAGAGAGAAAAGATCGCTGCTGGAATTGGGTGGGGGAAGTAAAATAAAAATAATGATGATGATGAATGTTATTGGCTGATTGTAACCAAAGAGGAGGAGCAGTAAAATAGCTAGAACTAACTTGACAATTCAACATGAACTACGAAGATTCGACAAAACAAAAATTCTAATGTTGGTTGACTAGTAATAATAATTAATAAATATAATGATTATAAGTCATACAACATTAGAATTCTACTATAGCTTGTAGGTGGAACATTCGACCAGAAAGGTATGATTGCAGCATTGTACAGTTTTGCTGCTCCATCGAATCTTCTTTGAACATTCGACAGACACCATAAGCCTTCAATGACAGATTCAACCTTAATTCATTCAGATTTTCGGATGAATGCACTTTCCAACAAAAAAACTATTTAAAAAAACGAATTTCGGGAGTAACTAAATAAATTTATTTTTCAAATGAAAACGAAATTCAGAAACAAAATATTTCAGTGTGCACATATCTAGAGGTATCCAGGAAGGATGGCATGTCCCTGCTCTTTCTGTATCCATCTGACACTTATACTGTCCCTGACAGACGGGTGACCTGTCCCTACACTACTCACACACAAAATGCATGCCAAGCCTGGGAATCAGGGTCTTAAATAGACTCTACCTGACCCAAGATGGTTGACAAAATAACATGGTGTTGCAGCATCCATTCGGATAGCTCTTCCAGTGACCCAGGAAATCATAGATGATCCATGTTCCTCTTGACTTTCACCCCATCTGCAATGCAGCTGCTACTGAGTGCCATCTGCAGTGGAGAAAGTAGACTGCATCTGCTAACATATGTAACATAAGGGCAGTGTCACATGAGAGCTTATATAGCCAGAGATTTCTATCCTGGGCTGCTTGTGTGGCAGGACAGGGGCTGTTCATAAAGCTTGATAGGCTGAGATAATCCAGCAGATAATATCAATATATTTGAATTCTTACATGGTGAAATTATGATTTAAAAACGCTAGGTAAAATAGCTCCCTTCTCACACCATAAAGCCACAGTTTGATGTAAAATCATTTTCATATTTTTACTAAACATAAATGTTATACTATAAAAATATCAAAGTGTATTTGTAATTTGTTCCCTGTTTAATAGGAATGTAATAAAAAAATTAAGGTTAGCTTTTATTTTTTGCAGTCAAGGTACTCTGAAATATGCAAACAAATATATTATATTTACCGGTACTGTTTCCAGGTAGCAGCTGGAATTAATTTACACTTTTTTTTACCAGGCTAACATTAACCACATAACTGGAAAAGCCTGTTCAAAGGGGCGAACAAACTGAAGGTCAAAATACACACTCAGCTGAGCAATAGAGGAGTGATGTACTTTCCTCCCTACTGTGTAGAGCTTTGTATGGATTTTCTTGTTCAATAATTTTATTGAGGTTTACATAAGAAAGACAGAGAAATGTATAGTCTTATACATAGGATACGTTCAATGCCAATATCATCATACATTTGTGTATACAACAATGAATAAACAACAAGAGTAAGATCTAGTAGCAATCTGTATAACAAAGTCATTTAGAGAACTGGAGTGAGAGCCCCTCATCGTTTGGTGAACGCAGTAAATCATGCCTCCAGACCACCCATCCACCCCTCATAGGCTTAAACTATGAATGGGTGGGGGCACGTTTATAAGGTGATGGATTGTCCTCGTTTGGAACGGGAGGTATGTGATAAGAGATACGAAGGTGTCATGGTACTCACATTACAATTCTCAATTGCCATGTGTAGTAAGTCAAAGAGAAAAGAGGTAGAGATCATAATAACAGAAAAGGTAATGCAAATTAATCTATAGTATTATGTCTTGGTTTAGGAAGAAATGGGAATCCCATAATCGTGGGTCATATACTGGAAAACAGAGAAAGGAATTAGAAACGTAAAAGGACCATGTGCAGGGATGATGCGGGCTATAGTTATATAGCTATCTTAGAAATGGATGAGAGGTTAGTATCTTCTCATCGTGCCCGTCATTAGCAGGTCAGCGTAAAAAAAGGAAACAGGGGAAAAGTGGAAAGAGAAGGAAAGAAGATGGAGGAAGAAGAATTTCTTATGGTGGTAGAAAGGCGGGAAAATTAGTGGGGCAACAACAATGACTTGTCAAAGTCAGGAGGTAAGTAATATTTGACCCAGGGTTGCCAGATCTTGCAGAATTTCTTGACATTGTCAGCTTCAATAGCCGTCATTTTGGCGTAGATTAGGGCTCTATTCATTCTATGTTTGGCTTCAGCTATCCTGTATGGACTTTCAATTACAGAGAGACAGTCTGAACTAAAGAAACTCCTGTCCTGATACACTCTCTTAAAAAATGTTATGCAAAACCAGTGCAATGGAAGCACTGCAAAAAAGGCAAATAGACGCACTCTAATGCATTCCAAGGTACAGGTACAATCCAAATAATTACAACATACACACTGGCAAAATTCCACCCTTCTGATGTGTTTCACCAATTTGAGTTTAATAGACTTGGTGGGATGTGTGAAACACATCGGATGGGGGAGTTCCAACGGGGTGGGTGTTGCACACCTTTTAGAATTTGAACTTATCTGTGATTGGTATGTACAGGACTTCATTGATATTTCTTTTGCCAGCTGTTGTGAAGATAACACACCTAGCGAGGATAAAAAGCTGGCTTGACTTTGGCTGCAGTGTCAGACTTTTTTATTCAAAGAAACATTATTATTTTTTAAATAAATATTTTATGTGCATAATGAATAATGAATACAAATTGGTACAAACAACAGTTTTAAAACTTGTACATTTTGAAAAAAAAAAAAAAATGATCACAAAATTCCAAAATCAAAACCATGCTGGCTTCTGATAGTGTGAGGTCAGGTATGGTGTAATATCTGCACGTGTTCTCTAATGTTCTCTAATTCTCCAGTGTGAAACTTTGTAGCTAAGCTTTTACCTTTTTGGAAATGTTCTTATCAATCTTAACCGTGGTTATTCGTTTGTTAATGTTTTTGTTTTCCGAAAACATTTCTGTTGACACCCATTGCTCCATAGAGGAGACTAAAGGGTCCGATCGGGTCCATCTAAATAACTGACAGACTCGATCTGCCCGCCCGTGTGAAATCATTATATCTTCTTTTTTGTTTAATTTTTTTTGTAAATATTTTCTTTCCTGTCTCTTCATACTATCACCATGTCTTCCCATCACTCACACTCCCCATAGTCTGCGTCTTTTCCTTTGTCATTATTTCTAAAATGTCAGTTGATCTTCATGTAAAAGTTCTCTATATACAAACACTTGTCTCGTCTTTTATGGAAACAGGTCAGAGATAATACTTGAAGACCGCTAAACTTTGAAACTAAAAACTTTTGTCTGATGTTAACCCCAAAGAAAACATTTTACTGTTTAGTTTATTCAGCAAAAACCTGACATTATATACCTGGAAAGAGCAAAGGAAGCACAGGCGGCTTTGTTGGCGTCTTGCAAAGGATTGTTGTATCAGTTAGACTGAGAACTTGACATTCCTGACCTACAGACAGAATACAAAGAACATGGTTACAGATCTTTATTTTATACCAGAGTTCTGCTACAATATATGAATAATATACTGGGGTTGGTTTACTGAAGTCAAACAGGCTGTTCACTTAGCAAGAGAAATTTCCCTTAGCTACCACCATCCAATCATGTGCAAGCAAAAATACTGGCCCAGATTCATAGAGCAATTACGCCTGTCTAACTGGTGTTAGACAGGAGTAATTTCAAATTTTGCGCGCCGTATTACTAGTTTGAATCCTCAAACCATGATACGGCGGCTTCGGGCTTCGATCCGAGAGGCTTACGTCTTTGTAAGCCTTCGGATCTACGCTGCGATATTTTTGCGGCCGCTGGGGGGAGTTTGCATCGTTTTCATGCGTCGGGATATGCAAATGAGTTTTTACGGCGATCCACGAAGATACGAGCGGTCTTCGCAATCGCTTACGTCTATTTTTTTTTACGTACTGTTAGACCAGCTTTTTGCTGGTCTAACAGTGCGTAGCCCATGTTAAGTATGGCCGTCGTTCCCGCGTCGAATTTTTTTTTTTTTCTATTCGTTCGGGAATATAAATGTCCGTAAACAACGTTACTCAAACAACGAATGACGTAACGACGTGATTTCGCGCAATGCACGGCGGGAAATTTGCGAACGGAGCATGCCCAGTTCGATCGCCGCGGGAACGCGCCTATTTTAAATGCTTCACGCCCCCTACTCGCGTAGATGGATTGCGACGGGAGAAATACACTACGCCGCCGTCGCTTACTGGACAAAATCTACCTGGATTCCACGTAGAGCCAGGTAAAAAACGGCGGCGTAGTGTATTTCTGATACGCTATGATAATCTAATTCTCTCTGAATCTGGGCCACTGTCTTTTTCAAATTCAGCCAAACAGCTATGATCACGAGTGTACTTTATATATGTGATTTTCTTTTCCCCCTAAAACTTTTTATAATTTAGTTCAGGCAGTCTTATGATTTATGTATTGTTGCAAAGCCTGGTGACACCTGTAATCACTGCCAAAGCTTTGCAGCTTTTTGCCTTACCTCTCTGCGCATTTGGCAACAGATAAGCATCAACAATATGCAGTGGTTCCCCAACAGGGGTCCTATGCAAATGAATGAACTACAAGTGCCATCTTCTACCATGGCAGAAGGACTTGAAGTTCTCAAAGGAACACAAGTACAATGATCGCTGCATTCGTAGTCCATTAACACTTCCTTCATCTCTCCAACTGAAAGGCTATACCTCAGTATAGGCAGGGAGCTTGAGGAAGTGTCTCATACTCTAAATAGTTTGTTTGGGCCAAGCAAACTATTTCCTTTGCCCTTATGAACAAGGCTGCTGTCAGCACTGTGTCCTGTAAGTTGTAGAGCAGCCATTCTCAACCAGGGTTCCGTGGAACCCTAGGGTTCCTCCAGAGGTGGCTAGGGGTTCCTTGAGCTGTGGCTGATTTACCTCCTGTTTGATGGTGCCTACATAGTTCTGAGACAATTTCACTTGGAGGAGCCAGTGGTATTACACCAATGATCTTCATAGTTCTCTGTAAGGGGGGCATTCTTACCACTACTGTAAAAAAGGGCATTGTTCTCACTGACCCCCAATCAATAGGTTTTATCAGGGGTTCCCCCGAGACCTGAAAATTATTTTTAGGGTTCCCCAGCAGTAAAAAGGTTGAGAAAGGCTGTTGTAGAGGGACCCCTAACCTACTGCTGGAACAAAATCAAGTCGGCGTAGTGCTTCTCAGCCATTCACAGGAAGCATTGTATTTTTATCAATAAATAAAAGGATTCCTCCGATACGCCAGGTGATGTCATCTGCCCACCTTTCCACCCAGCCAATCATTGGAAGCCTTGTATTCATTGATAAAAAATACAATGCTTAATGTGAATGGTCTTTTAACCCTCTTCCTCCTTACTGTGTCTTTCCTTATCTTCCCGCCTCCTGTCCAGTATTCGATTTCGCGATACGAAGAATATTCGCGAATATTCGTTAATATCGAATATTCGTGATATTTTATAAAAAAAAAAAAAAAATTGCGAAATTTCGCTATTTTTTTTTTTTATAACATATCACGAATATTCGATATTAACGAATATTCGCTATATTTTATAAAAAAAAAAATAGCGAAATTTCGCATATGCGAAAGCGAAAATATTATATATTTTATAAAAAAAAAAAAAATTGCGAAATTTCGCTATTTTTTTTTTTATAAAATATCACGAATATTCGATGCGAAATTTCGCTAATGCGAAATTGATTGCGAAATTTGAAAAATACGAATATTCGAAATAGCGAATATTCGCCGCGATTTTCGAGTTATTCGCGAATACTCGAATATGCAATATTCGTAGCGAATATTCGCAATGCGAATATTCGTGAGCAACACTAGTAACCAATTGGCAGGCCTGAGCACTGTAATACGGGATGGGTGTGTGCTTATCAGATCATAGGGTATGGTCGGCATGTGTATAGGATCTAAATATAGGATTGCAGATTAGATTTGACTAGAGTGGAAAGGATAGGTAAAGGAACTGGCATTTCATTTCTACACAGCAGGTAAGAGCAGAGCAGGTGTTTTTTTATTTTTATTTTTTAAATACAGATTAAATGCAGGGTGATATTGCTGGTTAGTACTGGCCCTTAATTCACATTAAATGTCTTAAAACTGACTGGTGTTAAAAACATTACTGTCGACATGCTAAAGCCAAATGTTGCATTCTTTAAATATTTTCACGCATGCTGCATTGCAGTGCTAGTTCAATAGTTCAATAGTGTAAAAGGGACAATTCAATAGTCTGTGCTGCCCACACAATAGCATTTCTAAATTGCTGTTCCTGGTAGTCTAGACTAGAAATTACCTCCTACAAGGACTCGGGCTGGAAAGTCAGTCTCATCGAAGAAGCGTCCATTGATTGTGATCACTGTGCCTCCTTGCACGCTTCCAGAAGTAGGGAAAATCCTGGTTACCTCTGGATGACAGAATACAGGAAAGATGTTCTTTGATTTATTTTTGAATGAAGGGGTAATAAAAGGCGTAAATTAATATTTCTGTTACCTGCGTAGGTCTGGAACATACTGATTTTATTGAGGGAAGACACAAAGTATGTGGAGAGACTTGGTAAACTCCTGTAATGCAGAAAAAAAATGTATTTCAGGGCCACACAAGATATCCCATATTGGGTCTACAGGAATAATGATCTTGACAAGCAACATGCGCATGAAAACATTTAGACAATTCTGTATGTGTAAAGACAACTACTACCCTGCTAAATTTACAGAAAAAGGATTTTGTGTGGTTTAGGATTTTTTTTTATTTGTGACTAATTTGTGACTTATTTGTGAAAAAGACTAGGACTCATGCCGCGTACACATGACCGTTTTTCAGGTTCTAAAAAATTATGTTTTTTTAATGTCATTAAAACAATCGTGTGTAGCAAGTTATGAAACGGGAGCGCTTGTTCTGGTAAAACTAGCATTCGTAATGGAGTAAGCACATTCATCACAATGTAACAGACTAAAAAGCGCGAATCGTCTTTTACTAACACAAAAACAGCTAAAGCAGCCCAATGGGTGGCGCCATCCGCATGGAACTTCTTCTTTATAGTGCCGCCGTACGTGTTGTACGTCACCGCGCTTTGCTAGTGCATTTTCTTTCACGATCGTGTGTGGGCAAGGGCGTTTTAATGATCGGGTCGAAAAAAACTTAATTTTTTCTAGACCCTTAAAAACTTCGGGCCAGATTCAGGTACACGTACATTTGCGCAGCGTATCCGAGATCCGCTACGCAGCCGTATTTTACCAGGCTCTAGAACTAATTCTGGTAGATTTTTGCCCGTACGATACGGCGGCATAGTCTATTTCTCGCCGCGTAATCGAAATACGTGATTTGGGGGCGTGAAGCATTTAAATTAGGCGATCGAACTGCGCATGCATACCCCGACGCGGAAAACGACGGGAACTCCACCCAGCGGCTGCAATTTTATTGCAGCGTAGATCCAAAGGCGTACGAACACGTAAGCCAGTCAGATTAAAGCGCAAAGCCGTCTTTTCATGGATTAAGAATTCAAACTAGTGAAAAAACGCGCGTAATTAGAAAGTACTCCGTTCTAACACCAGTTAGACAGGAGTTACGGCTCTCTGAATCTGGCCCTTCATTTTTTACAACCCGAAAAATGGTCGTGTGTACGCGGCATAAGGCTTTATGCCGCGTACACACGGTCGTTTTTTGCGATGAAAAAAAACGACGTTTTTTAAAACGTCATTTAAATTGATCGTGTGTGGGCACACATGCTTGAATTTTTTGTGTCGTTTTTCAAAACGTCGTCTTTTGTTTCACAAAAAGTCACCGTGTGTAGCAAAAACGTTGTTTAAAACGACGTTTTTCAACCCGCGCATGCCCAGAAGCTAGTTATGAAGCGAGCTTCAATGGAAAAGAGTGGTGAACGTAACCTCGCTTTTTGTGAAAAAAACGATGGTGTGTATGCAACATCGTCTTTGAAAAGTGACGTTTCAAAAACGTCGTTTTTTACTTCACAGAAAACGTTGTTTTTTTTCATCACAAAAAATGATCGTGTGTACGCGGCATAAGAGTTTGACAGGCAGTGCCTATGAAACTTGCCCATTGAGATGAATTGGGCTGCACCATAACCATAAGCTAAATGCTTGGCTTGCAGTTGCAGTGCAGTCCCACAATATAAAATTGTTGTTCAACAATTCCAAAAAATGCATTTCAATAGCACATCTTAAATCCTTGCCAGCCGTTGTCCCCTGAAAAGGAATCCACCACATATCAAATTTTAGAGGGCTACAAGCATTACTGCTTGTCTAAAAGATTCCTTACCATATTTTCATTATTATTTATCATATATATATATATATATATATATATATATATATATATATATATATATATATATATATATATATATATTTGAAAGCACTATTTACAGTTGCTTTATGAACACTAGTCAGAACATTCAGCATTCTTGCTGAGCAACCGCTGTAAGAGAATTGATTAATAAGAACCCAAGAGTGTAGATTGCTTGGCAAACAATGTGCAAACTGGTCTGAAAAAGTAGAGTTTTTTTATGCTTTTTAGTTCAATCTGTTTATTAGGTTTTACAAACGGTACAAAAGAGATTGCTCCTCAAAATTCTGATCCACAAAAGAAGACATCGAACACATAATGAACCAATAGAGATCATCACATGAAAGACAGGGAGAGATCATATAGAGCGTAGTATAATGCCGCGTACACACAGTCGTTGTTTGCGATGAAAAAAAAACGACGTTTTTTAAAACGTCATTTAAATTGATCGTGTGTGGGCAAAACGTCGTTTTTTGTCTTCAAAAAAACGACCAAAAAAAAATTCCAACATGCTGGAATTTTTTGTGTCGTTTTTCAAAACGTCGTTTTTTGTTTCACAAAAAGTCACCGTGTGTAGCAAAAACGTCTTTTAAAACGACGTTTTTCAACCCGCGCATGCCCAGAAGCTAGTTATGAAGCGAGCTTCAATGGAAAAGAGTGGTGAACGTAACCTTGCTTTTTGTGAAAAAACGATGGTGTGTATGCAAAATTGTCTTTGAAAAGTGACGTTTCAAAAACGTCGTTTTTTACTTCACAGAAAACGTCGGTTTTTTTTCATCGCAAAAAACGACCGTGTGTACGTGGCATTAGAGCAGCCCTGACAATGAAATACCCGAGGTACGTCATATAGCACTAGCAAAATATTAATGAAAAATGTCTGACAGGCCCGTTCAGGGCTATACCGTTAAGGTTTTTGTAATTGCCCTTATTGGAGTATGAAAAGGCGCCAATCATAAAAATAGCAACAGTTCTGAAAAAGTTAACTTTTGAAATTAAACCTTATGCCACGTACACATGGTCAGGATTTCCGAGGAAAAAAGTCAGACGGAATTTTTTCATCGGATATTCCGACCGTGTGTGTATGCACCATTAGACTTTTTTCGTCTGAAATTCCGATGGTGTTAGAAAGAGAACATGTTCTCTTTTTTTCCAATGGAAAAGATTGGAAATTCCGTTTGTCTGTATGGAACTCCGACGGAGAAAACACCATGCATGCTCAGAATCAAGTCGACGCATGCTCGGAAGCATTGAACTTCATTTTTCTCGGCTCGGTAGTGTTGTACATCACTGCATTCTTGACAGTTTGGTGTGACAGTGTGTATACAAGGCAGCTTGAACGGAATTCAGTCGGAAAAATCTGAGTTTATCCTGGCGGAAAATCCGACCATGTGTACAAGGCATTAGGGCATCCCAAAGCTGTTCTAGTCTTCCAACCTGCCCGGCATTTTTTCATACTTGGCAATCAGGAGTCCCTATTATTCCCATTCTCAAATGATGAAAGCAGCACTTTAAATAAAGCTGATAATGCTAATATGCAGCGTTCTCTCTTGAAGGAAAAATGTGAGCTGCAATGTGTTATGTAGAGTGTAACTTACCGTCCATAATGGTCATCCAAAATAAAGCTGATATTGTGATGACCTGCACAAAAAAAAAAAATTGGTTAGGCCTACCTGTCTAAATATATTCCACAAGAAAAACTGACATTAATCTACAACTTACCAACATAGGTGCCAGTATCATGGCATATCATGGAACCATAGTCACTATTTGCACTGTCCAGTTGTAATCCATACCTACAGAAGGACATAAAAAGCTACATGTCAATGCTGGGCTAGTAAGGCTTGTTATTAAAGTGGACATTTCATTTCTTTAACAATTTTATCATTTACATTTTCACCTCCTCATATGTATATATTTTTTTAACTTTTACTAGATACCCTTTTTAATGTTTTATATCCCTTAACTTCCCTCTTTCTAGCCTAGGTGAGAATCACTCACACAGTACTCCCCAAAGACGTCATAAATCCCAGAAGTCTTCAGGCAATAAAACTTGTGTGTAGTTGCAATATTTTCTCCTACTCCCCTACAACACTGCTGTGTCACCCAAGGTGTGTCAGGAAACAGCTGGAGCGCCGGGCGGCCCATATTCAAGGGAGACAGCTACAAAAATGATATCAGAATCACAATATGTCAGTAAACAAAAAAAAAGTGGTGTGGAAGGCAGTAGGAAAGGTTCAGATGAATGCAAGAAATTAAAGGGTTCTAAAGTGTTCAAAGCTGTCTTCTGCTGTAACGCTGTGCTCTGAGGAGAACCAAGTCAACTATGTTTATGAGTACAACCTAATTGTTACAAAATTATCTTATTGCAGCTTGTGTCCTTGGGTTGACCTGGTAAGCTGGTGGTTCTGAGAAGAAAGGGTTACACACGATAAGATTATCGGATGAATGACCGTCCGTTTTTTTGTTTATTTGGATGCTAGTCTCCATATCAAAAACGAATAGGTTACTAAAGTACAAACAGTTCTCATACAACGGAATAAAAATTCAGAAGTGAGGTAATGTATTGCTATTGTATTTTCGGACGAAAACTGTGCTGATTAAATGAAAATCATCCGATCTGGTATCATACGAGAACATTTTCGTGTTTGTCCCTTCAGAAAATTTTGGGCCAGATCCACATACAATTGCCCTGGCGCAGTGTATCAGAGATAAACTACGCCGCCGCATTTTACCTGGCTCTAAGTCGAATCCAGGAAGATTTCGGCCCGTAAGGTATGGCGGCGTAGTGTATTTCTCGCGGCGGAATCGAAATACGCGATTAGGGGGCGTAAATCATTTACATTAGGCGCGTCCCCGCGGCGATTGAACTGCGCATGCTCCGTTCAGAAATTTCCCGCCGTGCATTGCGCAAAATTACGTTGAAACGTAATTTTTTTTTAGTAGCGTAGTTTACGTACATTTCTATTCACGGACGACTTACGCAAAAAAAAAAAATTGAAAATTCGACGCGGGGACGTCGGCCATACTTAACATGGCAAGTCTAACAATAGACCGGACAATAGCAGCTTTAACTATACGTAAAAAGCCAACTAGCGACAAAAGTTAGAGAATGTGACGGCCGATCGTAACTTCGTGGACCGCCGTAAAAAGCTAATTTGCATACCGACGCGGAAAACGACGCGAACTCCACCCAGCGGGCGCAAAAAGATTGCTGGTTTGAGGATTCAAACTATTGATGCGACACGGGTAATTTGAAAGTACGCCGGCGTATCAGGAGATACACCGGCGTACTAGCTCTGTGGATCTGGCCCTTTGAATATAGATATATGTTTCCTCAGTTGGGACTTTAAATTGGAATGACTAAGGGCCAGATTCTGAAAGGAGATACGACGGAGTATCTCCTGATACGCCGTTGTATCTCTGTTTGCGGGGCTGTGCATCTATGCGCCTGATTCTTAGAATCAGTTACACATAGATTTTGCTTAGATCCGACTTGCGTAAGTCACTTACACCGTCGGATCTAAGTTGCAATGTTACGCTGGCCGCTAGGTAGCGTTCCCGTCGATTTCTGCGTCGAATATGCAAATGAGCCTGATACGCCGATTCCCGAACATTTTTGCGCGCTTCGCCGTAGTTTACGTCGTTTCCGTAAGCGTAAGGTTACCCTTGCTATATGGGGGGTAACCTTACGTCGGTCCACCGTATGCCATGTTAAGTATGGACTCGGGACAGCGTCGTGTTTTTCCGTCGTTTACATAACTCGTTCGCGAATAGGCCTGTACGTTAATCACGTTGCCTTCGTAATCAATGTATTTGCGGCGTACTATGGAGCATGCGCAGTGGCCTACGTTTAAGGCCGGTGCATGCGCAGTTTGTTCGGCACAGGGGCGCACTTAATTTAAATACAAGCCGCCCCCTTTGAATTACGCGGCCTTACGCCGGGCCATTTACACTACGCCGCCGCAAATTACGGAGCAAGTGGAGAATACGGCACTTGCTCCTGTAAGTTGCGGCGGCGTAGTGTAAATAGCTTACGCTACGCTACGCCGGCATCTACGAGAATCTGGCCCTAAGTGGCTAAGTAACAAGGTGCAAATCAATAAAGTTCAAAAAGCATAATTTATAATTTAATAAATTATGCTTTTTGAGCTTTATTGATTCGCACCTGGTTACTTAGTCATTCCAATTCAAAGTCCCAACTGAGGAAACACACTCTTCGGGGTGTATATCTATATATTCTGTATTTAGGGATGTAGTTTGACTAATGTTTATATCCTATACATTCTGGAACACCACCTCCTGTATTCTGATTGTGTGTATGGGGTTTTACAATTGCTGGCAGGTTTTTCAGCTCTTTTCAGAAGGTCACACCATATAAATAGGGGCTCATTAGTGCCCAGACGGGGTCACCTGAGGCTGGTTAGGATAAAACTGCCAAGATGTAGCCGTAATACTGTCGTTCTGAACATCCCTTGAGGGAGTCCAGTAGGGGTTCCCAGTGGGGTCTAAAGCTTGTGGACCTATATGGACTTGTGCAACCTTATGCTAGACCCTTCTTATGAATTAGTGCTACCTCCTGTAGATTTTCTGCTTTTTGCGGACTCTATTATAGACTTTGCCAGCTGCCTAAGGAATGACTATGTGATGGGACACTATTCAGGGGCACTAGAGAACTTTGTACAGGAAAATGTGTGGAGATATCTCTGAGAACAGTCTGCTTGTTACCTTTACCTACCTCAGTATAAGATCATTGTTGTTCATCCACAATACTTCATCTGATGTCTCTCAAAGGGTATATATAACATGTATCAAGTAACAGGGCTTACAACAGGGGACCAAAAAGGTTAAAGAATATACCATACAGAGTCTGATGAGCAGAATGCTGTCCAGCGGAGGCTATGTATCCGTTGCTAAGAATATTGTATTTGTGTCCCTTGCTAAAGCTGCCAACCAGCCAGGAAAGGGTTGACATGGTAGAGGTGGCAGGTGCTCTGGTAGTGAAGGGGTGTTTTGCTTGGCCCCTTCACTAATGACCAGTACCTCACATACTGGGACTGATCTCACGACACAGAGTACCTAGGGACCTAGCCTGGAGTCATGGAGGAGAGGGAGATGTAGAGGAGCACCAGGAAGAAGAACCAGCATGGAGTTATGGAGAAGTGCATTTCTTGTATCCAGTAGCAACATTCTGATCAGTCACTGGGAGTTAGGTTACAGTACTTTTGAGTTGGTGGAGACCGATACATGATCGTGGTGTCGGCTCAGAAATGCTACATGCCTGAGGAAGTGGTGTTCTCTAGCAGAAGTTGTATTCAAAGTGCTTAGTGTTAACAGTGTGAGAAGTTTGGCCATGGATTAAGAGTTAACTGTGCAAGTTAGCCTGCTCACTTCTCTTCCCTTCTCACTTCAAGTCTGGAGTCCTGCCCTAATGTTGATTTCACACGACTGCAGCTCCTGCCCAGGGTTTAGGCATTAGTTAATGCAGTTTCACAGTGTCCCCACTAGGGCACCTTAACCCCCGCCCACAGACTGCATGGATGCATAAGTACTGTATGTCTTTTATAAGTGTCATATTATAACATTTATTATCATTACATCTATTACAGAATAACATTTTTATCAATGACTTATTTGAACTTTTCAAAAATTGCTGGAGGTTTGTCTTTAATGATAATTTCCACTTTTGCAGTCAAATTGGGATAACACCTAATTTATATTTGTTACATTTTCTCATTCACATAACATATTACTTTTTAATAATAAACTTGTGCGTGTGTATGAGGCTTTAGCCCCCTTATGAAAGCAATAGATTACAATGAATTTAAAAAAAATTAAATAAACATTAATAAAATAATAAAAAATAATAAAAGCACCCTATCCCCCTATGCATACACATACATGCAAACGCACCCGCATGTCCCTTACACATATGTAATCAGAAATTGCACTACAAATGTGAGGTTTCACCGCGAACATTAGCATGAGAGCACTAAGGCCACGTACACACGATCGAATTTATCTGCTGAAACTGGTCCGCCGACCAGTTTCAGCGGACATATGCAATCGTGTGTACGACCTAGCGGACAGGTTTGTCAAGCGGACAAATTTTAAAGCATGCTTTAAAATTTGTCCGCTACAAACCTGTCCGTCCGACATGTCCGCTGGTTAGTACACTTAACCAGCGGACAGAAATCTCCCCCATGCGTCGAATGGATTTGACGCATGCGTGGAAGTATTTTACTTCCTGGAGTGGTGACATGGCGACGTCAACGTCACCGCCACGTCACCGCCTGAGGGGATTTTCGTCCGATGGTGTGTACACGCCATCGGACCAAAATCCGATGAGACATGTCCACTGGAAACGGTCCGTCGGACATGTCTCATCGTCTGTACGTGGCCTAAGTCTAATTTACAATTGCCTCTAAATTGATAACCTGTAAAGGCTTTTAAAATGTAACCTGTAACGGTTACCACCATTTATGACCTTCCATCCAACCACCACAAGCTTATCTGACACACTGCGACAATCTTGCATAAACGATCCATTCCATTTCCCATAATCAAGACGAGACTCTGCTCTGTACTTGTTTCCAAAGATATGAACACTTTATTGTTTTCTTCTCAGCTTTTTATACAGTACAAGATGTTAAAGCTAATCACAGGACAATCCAATCTCCACCCCCCTATTCACACTGGGGCTAATTCTCTAGCAGACATGCCGGCACCGATACTGACGAGATACATTCCTTGAGATAATGACATGAAAACAAAATACTATCACACCTGAGCATCAATATATTCCTAAACATAATTGACATGCTAATTCAATACATCTAAATGGAAAGGTCTTCCAGGAGCCGATGTAATTAGCACCTTTTCAACAGAATGAAAGGTATTTCACAAGCCCGGCTTCACTTAGCATTTCAAAAGCCTATTATACAGAGGGATGAGTCACTTGTCTTGTTAACCTGGTCTCAAGTCAACATGAACCACTTTGTAATATTCCAGTCCTGCAATATGAATTATTATTAATGTCCCATCTCATGTAATATATGATTTATGATTCTATTAGCCACCCTACACCCAAAAGGGCACAGGGTGGACTTCGACCCAGGGGCTATTAGTGTCCCTGGCACAGGAGTATCTCTCATCCTTCCAAAGTCTTTGGTTGTCACGGGTCATTCCATTACATCTCTCCCCTTTCGGTGGGAGACTGACACAGGAGGGAACCCCAAACGGGTTGACTCCGAAGTCAGTCAGTAGTTCCAGTCCTCCAATGCTGGTATCCATACTGTACCCCAAATAAATGGCTCCAAACTGAGCATTACTCACCCCGCCAACCTCTGCCTCTCTCAGAGAACACGCCTGCCGCTGGGGAGAGGCCTGGACTGGCCCTTCTCCCTGGAGTCCTTTCAGCCGCTGGAGAGAAGGCAGGGTGGCTGGGCTCAGTCCATCATGCTGTTGGGGGTCTGGGCCAACTGCCCCCCCTTCCTGGGGTATACCAGTGGAGACTGCCAGTGATTCAGCTGGGGGTAAAAGCTTTACCACCTCAGCTTGTTGCTGGAGAGAGGGGCCAACCGCCCCGTTTCTCTGGAACTCCACACCATCCGCTTCGGCTTTAGGGATGCAATCTCCATTTTTTTTTCACTGCCGATTTATCAGCCAGGATTTCACAGTTGTCATCTGACCTTTCCTCATAGTTGCAGGCAATGGGAGCCCCACCCTGCTGCTGAGCCGAGTCTAGCAGCTGTCTGTAGGCGATTTCCAAATCCCATTCCTGAATGGCCAGAAATTCCAAATCTTCCTGTAACCAGTGGCCTCCCGAGATATTCAATTTTTCCTCTCTGTGCTCCATTATGTCCTCCAAGCGCCACTCCCGATCATCCCCAAAGTCGGGATCACTGGACATCCTCCAATACAACAATCCCAGGCCATCATAGTCATAGCCTTCTGTGGGGCTGTCATCCGCTGACCACGGGCACTCTTGGGCTACATACCACCGGAGGGCTCTGTAGCTTTAATCCAGCTGCATCTCTGCCCGGATTAACCTGCTTAACTCCGCTATCCACTCCTGCTTCGGTTGTTCCCCCAACAACGGCATCTGTACGTCATACTGCGGCCAGTACCTTGCATAGATGGAGGGCAGGACCTTTCCTTGGTGTTGCTGCTCCAGAGCTAGCGCTTCCTTCCAGAGTTGCCACCGAATCACATCCGACCATCCCAGCAGGACCTCCTCTGATACTGGTCCTCTATGCTGTATCCGCATCTCTTGTAACCTTCTTTGGAATTCCTCTTCCATGGAGACTGGTGTCTGCACCTCTCCTCTCTCTTTAGTTGGTGTTGCTGTGACTTCAGCTGCTGCAGCACTTCTTTGCTGTAGCAAGGTGGCATTCACAGCCGCTATAACTCGGTCCCTGATCTCCGGTGGAGGGTTAGGACCATAATGTGCCAGTCTTATGTTAACAGCCCGATCAAAACTTGCTTCTTCGGGTGTCCTGTCTGTTACGGCGGGCCTTTTAGCACTATCCATTTCGACCAGTTCTGCGATAATGTCCCTTTTCTTACAGTTGCTGGCTGGTCTGCCCCGGCTCTCCAGTAAGTCCATGAGGGAAGAGAGCTTCATCCGTTCATACACCGTCTCCATTGTCATGTGCCCTTGTAGCTGTCCTTCTGGAGATGGAATCATCCCACTGCTGTGCCACCAAATAAATTGGTCATTCCGTTACATAACCTATTTACAATTTTATGTGCTGTCCAGCCAGTCTTCCCCATCCATAGATAATGATCAGCAGTAACACAATCGACTCCATTTCAATTTTGAATTTCTTTAAAAAACACATAATATACATTTTGGGCAAATGTATCATTTTAAAATGAGCTTATACTACATTCCTAATAATACCAATTCCTTCTTTTTACAAATCTGCTGTGGCAAAGTACTTACTGTGTGTCAGAATTGGGTACAAGCAGCAAACATGGCATTGCTCCGGCATAAACCCTGTGATATAACAAGAAATGATCTTAAAATCTGAAGGAATGTAAACTAAATAAAAAATTATTATAGGAAGCAAGATAATCAAAGCAAATTAAGATAATAATATTGTAAAATAAGACAAGTGCAATAATAATATACAATACACATAAAATAATAATAACAATAAGCCTGGGTTTACAATAGTGCATAATTATACATGTTTCAGTGCATAATTGTAGTGCATTTTGCATGTGCTTTCTTGCTACATGCATTTTTGTTTTGCCCAAAAGGAAAACATAGCAATATCAGCTACTACATCATTGTTTCCAAGAGGTAAAGACTGTAGAATTTAAAACCCAAAACTACACCAAAAATTGTATATTCATGTGCTCTCATTGAAGTGTACGGGGCCAAAAACGTACCGTGTAGCACCAAAATGCAGCCTTGCAAAAATTGCACCATTTTCATTGATGTAAACAGGCACTGTAGAAAATGATGTGATTTCTATTGTCGCGCATGGCAGCACATTAGCAGATACAACACATTGCACCAGTATGAACGCAGGCTAAGGCCGGCCATAGAAGGAGCAAGTTTCTTACCTGTAACCATGGGAAAGAAAATAAATTCTCTTGATTCCCCCATCAACACAGATAGTGTTGACAGGGTAGTCCCTCTCACTGAGCCATTGTGTTCTCCTCACAAGGGGCGCCAGGAGAACACAGTGATTATTGCCAGCAGCTACAACACTAGCACTAATCTCCTGTAAAATCCAAATTGCTTATGTCCGTGTCCTAATCAGGATAATCCTGTCTAAACGCATATATTCAATCGACACATTGATCACTTCATTAAAGTAATTTCATGTTCAGAAATAACTGTGCTAAATTGGTGGTTCAATAAGTAATCACCTTAAAAAATGAATGGTTGGTCTCAGCAGAAAAGCCAAAAAGCTCAACCAAATTGATTTGTGTCAATATTGAAAGTTTTGAAATTTTGTATTGATCCCCCTCTGATAATGTAATAGAATCAGCTAATGAGTAAGAAACTGAAGTTACCCATTTTCAGTGAAATAGGTCGGGGTTTGATCCCTCATCGGAAATTCATTGGTACTCTATCAGAGGCTACAGTGGCAAGATCTTCCCCTGTCTCTACTGAATGTTCTTTTGTAATATATGAAAAGCCCATCACCCGGTGACACAAAGTTCAGCTGAAAAGTTTATCTCTCTCTCTCTCTTTCTGTCACTTCAGATGAGGGGAAGAAATTTCCACTGGAGTCCCACCAGCAGGGACACCTGGAATAGAGTTTCTTTTTTTAACTTCCAGTTGCTGGCAATTTTCAGCTTCCACAGCTTTATAAATTGTGGGTTATGAATGAAAAGATATAATCCTTGCCTTAGTATTCTGACATTTCTCCCATTAGAACTCAAAGCAGTATTACTGCCATAGACATCAGTAAAGATTTTGCCAACAATGGTGATCATGGAACCTGCAAAAGCAAAGAGGATTAGCTGGCAAAAAAATATATAATTTACTCATAGGGATCAAATGCTATCGTTTTGGACTATACTTTCAAATATTATGGGGACCAGGAGTATTGGGGCATTACTGTCTGGCTACACAGCAACATAGCCACATGGTAAAAGGCTTCTGACAAGTAGTTAAAGTGATACTAAATGGAATAAAAAATAAATAAACATTTAATACTTACCTGCTTTGTGTAATGGTTTTGCGCAGACTAGCCACGATCCTTCTCTTCTCAGGTCCCCTGCTGGTGCTCCTAACTCCTCCCCCTGCTGAGTCTATGCTCGCTCCAAAGCCCTGCTCTGTGTGTCCATAGACTCGCAGAGCATGGCTCAGCCTCACCCCTACTCCCTCCTCACTGGCTTTGATTGACAGCAGAGGGGACCAATGGCTCACAATGATATCCATAAGCCTATGATGGAGAGAGACAGGAAAGCCTCATGCACATCACTAGATCGAGATCAGGCTTAGGTAAGTAGTGTATCCCATTTGTGCTATGCCTACACAGTTTTTACGGGCAAGTGCTGTATTCTCAAAGCACTTGCTTCGTAATTTGCGTCGGCGTAGCGTAAATGGGACGGCGTAAGGCTGCGTAATTCAAATAGGGAAGGAGGGGGGCGTGCTGTATTTAAATTAAGCGCGCCCCCGCGCCGAACGAACTGCGCATACGCCGGCCTTATACGTAGGCCATTGCGCATGCTGCATAGTATGCCGCAAATACAGTGATTACGATGGCAACGTAATTAACGTACAGGCCTATTCGGGACGAGTTACGCAAGCGACGTTAACGACGGAAAAACACGACGCTGTCCCGACGTCCATACTTAATATGGCTTACGCTGGACCTGCGCAAGGTTACCCCTCATATAGCAGGGGTAACCTTACGCGTACGCAAACTACGTAAACTACATCGACGGCGAGCAAATTCGTTTAGGAATCGGCGTATCATGCTCATTTGCATATTCAACACTGAAATCGACGGAAACGCCACCTAGCGGCCGGCGTATTATTGCATTTAAGATCCGACGGTGTAAGTGACTTACGCCAGTCGGATCTACGCCGTATCTATGCGTAACTGATTTTAAGAATCAGTCGCATAGATACCCGGGCTCAGAAACAGAGATACGACGGTGTATCTGGAGATACACCGTCGTATCTCTTCTGAGAATCTGGCCCAGAATGTTTTTTACCTTTATGTATATGTCAGAAATGTGTAGCAATCATGCTTCATCACAGCGGTTGATATCATTCCAGCATCCTGGTTTTCAATGTGATTCATTTATCCTGTCTGCTTGATCACCTGCAAGGTGATTGATGTAGCTAGTCTCTAGGTGGAGACCAAACCTGATGGCTGGCATATGTGGATGAGCTGTACCTGCCTTGGCATCTAGTGGGAACCTGAAAACTCATCTCTTCAGGGAAGCCTATCACGTCTCCAACTAATCTTTTACCACTTCCATCAGCTCATTCCCTACAGTTACAACCTTTTGTACCACCTGCCCCACCCTATTAGATTGTGAGCTCTTCTGAGCAGGGCCCTCTTAATCCTCTTGTATTTTATTGTATTTTAACTGTATTGTCTCCCTTTTATATTGTAAAGTGCTGCGTAAACTGTTGGTGCTATATAAATCCTGTGTAATAATAAATATAAGCTTGAATAGCCTGACTATCACTATTATGTTAGTGTTTTTAACCATTGTTCTGTTTAATAAATCTAATGTTACTGCACTTAGAGGCGCTTTATTTTATTTTTATATTTCATTGGTAACAGGTTGTCTTTATTTATTGTGTTAAAATGGCACGGGTCTCCATAGGGGATTGCAGCATAGCCTTAAGACTATTATAATGTAGGTCCCTGTAACACATACCTATCTCCTTTAAAAAGAAAAAAAAACTAAAACTGTATTTATTAGATGGTTAACTAAAATCAAATTTTAACATTGTATTACAAACCTGGTGGTCCACTTAAAGGGGATATGCTATTTATAACAGGAGTAAAGCTCATATGAGTCTAAAAATGAAAAAAGAACGTATTAGGAGTTGCGCTTAGAAATACAAAATAAAATACAAAATAAATGTTAAGAAGAACCATTACTGTGGCAAGACAATCACAACATATAACTGAATTCTGAGCTTACATAGTAAAAAATCATCAGTAATGCAAACCTGTAATGTAATTAGGCTTGCAACCACTGCTTGAAAGAATACACCATACTACAGCTTACAACTAGCAGTGATTAGAGAAGAGGTGAAGTTTGAAACCACTTAGCCTGCATCCATGGGCATATCCTCCATGCAATGTGTGTTGGGCACATGGGCCCCAAGGAGAGGGTGGGCCCACTGTGCTTCGACACATATAGGACACGAGAGGAAAGGATCCACTGAACAGATCGATACGGAAACTGAAAGCTATTTTTGATTGAGAGATGCAATACAAGCAAACACAGAGACAGGTTCTCATTAATTTTCCAGTTCAGCTAGTCTACATTCACCTTTACTGGTATTTTCCTTGGCTATATTCTATATGTATTAGAAGAGCATCACCCAATCTGCCCATTTTCATTGCATAATTATTCATCAAACAAGTTTGTAAATCTACCTTTACCCACCCTTTATTTTACCCGCGCTGTGATGCGCAACACCAGGTGCTGTTTCTTTATGCTTTTATACTTCCTATTTACCTTTGAGGACTGCTCACTGACATACATACGTCGGGGTGGCCAGATGAGGCCTTCACAGTCAACTTTGCTTCAATGTCTATGGTTACCATAAGGTAAACCAGGCACTGTGCTAGAAGTGCATGCAAAATGGGGGATTCAACCAACAGATAGATGTAAGTGGTTTGACAGATTATGAAAAATTGGCCTTACATAGATTAATGAAATTTTTGATACTATGTATTATCTAGCATCTGAAAAACTTATTGCAAGCAGGGGGTTCCCAACACGTCTTTAAGACTTAGCAGATTACCCCTTTAATCCACATTTGTTTGATAACGGGAAGGTCTGTCCAAATAAAGATGGGCAGATCATGACCTTATTTCTTGATGAGATGTCTGCCCGACCATACCTTACTATATAGGTGAGAAAGTGTCTCTGCTCTAGCAATTCACCCTTGGAAAGGTGCAACAGATCTTTTGTTCTGGAACAGGTATTGTCTGTTGATTTTACATCAAGTGTCACCCATTGTTACAGCATAAGGACAAGAGGATGGGCTACAGTATAAAGAAAGAATAGGATTTAGGAACCAAAATAAAGTGTCACCCAAATGCTCCTTAGTGCCAAGGAATGTACCTCCACCTTGCAGCAGGAGAAGACATACTAACAAATTTAAACTTCCATCTATTTTCATTCCCTCTTCTTACAATATTGGTCTCTGTCCAAGGGCGGACTGACAACTCATGAGACCTCCGGGCAATAGGAGATTATGGGGCCCCTGGGCAACAGGTGATTATGGGGCCCCTGGGCAATAGGACATTATGGGGCCCCTGGGCAATAGGACATTATGGGGCCCCCAGGCAATAGATTATGGGGCCACACAGTATACACACACACACATACTGTATACATACACGGTTTACACACACATACAGTATACATACACAGTATACACACACAATATACACACAGTATACACACAGAATACACATACACACACTGAAAAGGTACTGGAGAGGTGGGGAAGCTTTAATTTTGGGATTTTAAAAAAAAAATCTGAATGAAAATAAATTGCCCCTTTGTTTAGAAAGTTTGGTGACTCCTGGTCTAGGGCAATGACTGCAAAAGATGCTATAGTAATAGACATACACTCATGATTCCACCTTTTATCAGCAAAAAAATAAAGCAGACTGAATATTAGTAATACTCAGGGTTTTTTTCAGGGGGAACTTGGTGGAACTCAGTTCCACCACCTCTGGCTCAGACCTTTGGGGGGCCTGCTCACCACAATCGCTTGTAAACACAGAAGTCTGGTTTCTGTGTTTACAAGTGACAGTTCTGCACTCTGTTTGTAACCCCCCTGAACTCTGTACTCTGTATGTAATGCAAGCCTGGTATTTAATGCCTCTTTAACCTCCCTGGCGGTCTTCCCGTGTGTGGCACGGGGTGAGATTTTCAAGCTACGATCGGTAACCCCGTGCCACACACGGGCTTGCCTCGCTGGATGCAGAAAAGAGTTTACTTACCTTTTCTCTGCGATCCAGCGATGAATCCCCGCAGTACACGGCGGCCGGATGTCCGCCTGATGATGTGTGTACCTCCGATTCCCTTCTCTGCGAGCGTCGCGACGCAGGGGGGGGAACGGCGCCAAATTCAAAAATGTAAACAAACACTATACATACAGTACACTGTAATCTTATAGATTACAGTACTGTATGTAAAAAATACACACACCCCATGTCCCTAGTGGTCTGCCCTGTACACTACATGTCCTTTTATATAATAAAAACTGTTCTTTCTCCCTGCAAACTGTAGATTGCCCATAGCAACCACAAGTGTCCCTTTATGGCAAAAATTGTTTTAGAGCAGCTAAAAAACAGCAATAATAAATCAGAATCACTTGCAGAATTTAGCGATAGCGATTTATGGGGAAATTCGTCATAAAAAAAAAAAAATAATAATGACAGCAAAAATTCTGCAACTGAGCAAATTTCAGTGATTTTGATTTGATTACATTATTGAATATTTTTTACTATAATTATATTATTATTTGTTATAATTTTTTATAATTATTTATTATATTATAATTTTTAATAAAAAAAAAAATCATACCCGGGATGCCTATTAGACTCTTGTTTGGATAGATTTCAGTGAGTTATTCCTAAGAATTACAAGCCTACAGTATAAAACGCCAAATTCCCTTGCAAATAATGGTACCGCTTTCAGCACCTAAAATCTGAAAGAATCATACCGCCAGGGAGGTTAAGACCCTCCTACTGTTCGTGAAATTTGACTGACCACACCCAATATTTGATGTGATTTGGAGGGTGGGTGTGGGTGGAGGGGTTTTGGGGGTCGGGGTTGAGTTCCAGCACCTATTGTTTGAGAAAAAAAAAGCCCTGGTAATAATGAAAAGGATTCCTCTCTCATCTATACATTCAATGTGCTCTATGATGAACATTTTACATACAATGGCTGCAGGAAGAAGGGCACTGATATATGAACCAGTTTCAGCAAAGCACGAGGCATAGATAACAATTTTGTCCACATACCTGAAACATACACCACCAATACTGATAGTAACCATAGCAAATGTTGCTGGGGTCCACGAGTACTCCATCTACACTCACTCTCACCATGTAGTAATCTGCTGGCATAGGCCTGTATGAGAGAAAGTAACACTCTTAAATATTTACTGGCAAAAGTGTGACCGTTTGTTGAACAATATACATTTTAAAGTGCACGTCTTTTATATGTAAATATCTATGCTGCATGCTCCATGTTCTCACCCATGATTTTTTGTTAGGGTAACAGTGCACTTAAAAAACAGTTATTCTAAATGCTATTGTAATATTCTGAAAATAAATCTGTTTATTCAGGAT
Source organism: Rana kukunoris (assembly GCA_029574335.1). Lineage (NCBI taxonomy): Eukaryota > Metazoa > Chordata > Amphibia > Anura > Ranidae > Rana > Rana kukunoris. The sequence goes on along the minus strand of CM056053.1, from coordinate 433,611,746 downwards.
CCTCATTATTCAGAAAGATAAAAAAAAAAAAAAAAGATGAAGTGGTCCCTAATTCTTGCAGGTGGTATTTGTCTTGGCTAAATGCCTCCAGGTCATGCAAAGTCTTTGGTCATCTTCTATAAACCGCACGCTTGAGTTCTCCCCAGAGTGGCTCAATGATGTAAAGGTCAGGAGACCGTGATGACCACTCCAGAACCTTCACTGTAACCACTGGAGGGTCAACTTGGCCTTGTCCTTGGGTTTATTGTTATGCTGGAAAGTCCCAGCTCTGACGAAGAAGGTATAGCCTTCAAAATGAGTCAGTTAATTGGGATCTTAGAAAGGTCCCCCAGGTTTCCATGGAGACTGCTGTGTTTGTGACTATTGGGCTAAGGAGGATTAGCTCGATAAGCATTTTTGATTTGTGCGTTTGTGAGTAAATTTTATGTCGTTTTTACTCTAATAAACGTTGTGAAATAATGCACTAGGCCAGTGTGCTCTCTGTCGTTGATCTTATTTACACTTTTGATTAGAGCCATTTGGGTGATTTCTGATATCATTATGATTTAAAAAGGAGCCAAACAGCTATGTGATAATAAATAGCTGCATATAATCAATAATCACTATCCTTAAATAAAATGAAGGAGTAGATCTGGCTACAGTGGGTAGAGTGCCGTTATCCCTGTTAAACTGAGTTTTATTTAAGGATACAAAGAGAAACACCCTCGAGAGGTGGGACTCAATAGGCACTAAAAAAGATGTCAATTGAATAAAAATATAATTTATTAATACAAAAAGATTAAAAGTTTGTAGGACATACAAAAAAAGATCATACATGGAACATACCAGATGGGCATAAAAACGGCCACACCGAGGAGGTGTGGCCTGGATGCGCCAAGCAGAGCAAAAACAGCCAATGGTCATGCAGCAAGCCGTGCAATGGGCAGACAGCAGGATAAAGTGCCAGAGTGGGCCTCATATATTAAAAAGCAACATGGCATATGCAAATATTGGTCCCTGGGACACAGAGGTCCAAAGCACTACGTTAGTCTGTTTATCAGTACATCAATATTGCAAACAAAAGAAACATACATCCTAATATAATCCTATCTACTAAACATCATAGTTAACCCTGCAAAGGGAGAGGGCAAGGACACTACATCGAACCACTAGATCCTCTTGATCCAAAACCTTCTAAGAATGGTTTATATGAAATATTTTCATTCAACCCTGGGAAGATGGTAGCTTTTAAATTATATTACAATCGTAATTCACTCTGCAAGAGTTTTTTATTCCAGTCTCCACCCGGATAATTGGGATGGATCCTGTCCAGGATTAAAAAATTGGATCTTGGGAAGAATTCCACCATGCAGGGAGATTACAGATCTCCCAAGAGAGAGTTCACTATTAGTAGTTTTCATACTAAAAATATGGTGGCATGCCCTCTACCAAAATTCCTGTATTGTTTTGCCAATGTAAAAGCAATTGCAGTCACAAATGAGAACGTAGACAACCCCTTTATTCCTACAATTTGCATAATGTTTAGGTTTAAATTTAGTACCATTGGGTAATGTAGGATTACGGGCTGTGTACATGTATTGGTAATAACCACATCCTCCGTGAGTAAAGGTGCCCGGATACATGCAAGGGTCCCTTTAACCCTCATGGCTAATGCCTATATTCACTCATGTATAAAATGATCCAGCGTCTCAAAGTAATAGCTGGTGCACTGGGAACAAAAGATCTTACAGTGGGGTCAATAGTGAGGAGATGCCAATGCTTTTGAACAATCTTCCACAATTGACTGTGTATGTTGAAAAATGTTGTAATTAGTCGAGTTATAGACAGCGGAGTAGCTGTCTTTTTATAGTGTACTGATTGTTGTCTAGCAACTGTTAGGGGATCTTTTGTCGTGCGTTGCCTGGGTTGGGCTTCTTACAGCCTAGCGGTGGACGTGCAGTGGGGTGCTAACATCAGAGCAATCTCTTGGCCCCTGTCCTTTTGGTTTTAAAACATAGTGGCATACATATGTAATGCAATCTCTGTGAATTGGTTATTACATAGGGTTGCCACCTGTCCGGGATTCACCTGGACAGTTCGGGTTTGAAATCTTGCGTCCGGGTTTCAGACTTTCTGAAACCCGGACACATTATTCACACTGGACTATGTTGTCTAAGCCAGAAGGGTCTGTTACACTCTTTCACACTACCCAGCCCTAAACCCCCCTCCCACATACAGATGGGAGAGGAGAGAGGGCTATATCTGCACCTCTTTCCCCCACACCTACCCCTCTGTGTCTGCCCAAACTCCAATCCCTGGCGCTGTGCCTTCAGAAAGGGAAAGTTGGGGCTGGAAATTTGAAGCCCAGCAGCCTCGGATACATCTAGATAAGAGGTGCTGACTGCCAAGGGGTGAGTGAGCTCACCATCCATCCCTGTCTGTGACAGAAGTCTCCCCCCTCCCCCTTCTCTCTACTGCCTCTAAATTAGTACACTAAGGTACATCAGGGTTCACAGAGCACCCCTTACATCAGAGTTCCTCTTTACACCAGAGGCAGCAATGTCTCCCCCTTACATCAGAGTTCCCTCTATAAATCAGACTTTTCAGTGTTCCCCCTTAAATTAGGGTTTCCAGAGCATCCCTTATGTTAGATTCCCCAGAGTTCTCCCTTACATCAGAAACTACAGTGTAAGGGAAATCTGCAAGTTCAGGTGTAGAGGGGGACTCTTGTGATTAACTTCGTATGATTAGAAATGTTATTTAATCACAAAGTATATCTATAGTTTATACTATGAAAAGAATTGCTGTGCGCCGCAAAAGTGTCCGGGTTTGACTTGAAGAAAAGGTGGCAACCCTATTAGTACAGTATAATTTTTCTAAATTCTTTGTTTGTATGTTTAATTGTAGCCATGTATATTTATGTCTACACTTACGTTTCTAAAAAATTATCTGTGTCATCATGTTTGACACTTTTGAAGAAGTATTCTAATAGCAAACATATGTAGGCATAGGACACGCCCCCCTGATACACCTCTTAAAGGGGAAATAATAAAACAAAAAAAGGTTAATTAAATCCACAAGTGTTTATTTTACCACTATCATTCCTTTATCCACTTGAGGCCCGCGCTACCGTCGGGTGACGGCAACATTTGACGGCATGTCTTTCTGGCGTTCCCAGCGCGCGCTGTAGTGCGCGCTGCGGGGAAGCCCTGTGTTGTCCGTGTCCCTTGGACACGGCCAATCACAGATCGCGGCAAACGGCCAATCAGAGCGGCCGTTTGCGATGCGATCTGTGGGCCAATGAGAGATGATCTCTCATAGATCATCTCTCATTGCCGGCTCACACAGAGACAATGTCCTGTCTCTGGAGGGGAGAAGCCGATCTGTGTTCCTTCTTACATAGGGACACAGATCGGTCACCCCCCCAGTCACCCCCCCCTCCCCCCACAGTTATAACACACCTAGCATACACATTTAACCCCTTCCTCACCCCCTAGTGTTAACCCCTTCAATGCCAGTCACATTTATACTGTAATTAGTGCATATTTATAGCACTGATCGCAGTATAAATGTGAATGGCGCCAAAAATGTGTCAAAAGTGTCCGATGTGTCCGCCATAACGTCGCAGTACCAATAAAAATCGCAGATCGCCGCCATTTCTATTAAAAAAAAAAATAATAAAAAATAATAATTCTCTCCCCTATTTTGTAAGCGCTATAACTTTTGCGCAAACCAGTCGCTTATTGCGATTTTTTTTTTTTTTTACCAAAAATATGTAGAAGAATACGTATCGCCCTAAACTGATAAAAAAAATGTGTTTTTATTTTTAATTGGGATATTTATTATAGCAACAAGTAAAAAATATTGTATTTTTCTTCAAAATTGTCGCTCTTTTTTGTTTATAGCGCAAAAAATAAAAATCGCACAGGCGATCAAATACCACCAAAAGAAAGCTCTACTTGTGGGGAAAAAAGAACGTAAATTTTGTTTGGGAGCCACGTCGCACGACCGCGCAATTGTCAGTTAAAGCGACTCAGTGCCGGAAGCTGAAATTTTACCTGGGTAGGAGGGGGGTGTAAGTGCCCAGTATGCAAGTGGTTAAATTGGCTTTTAAAATTGACAATTCAGCAATTTAGAATTTGGATAAAAGGTTTAGCATTGGGAAACACTTTTTGATAGAAAAAAAGTGAATTTTTCATACAATTATATTCAGACCAAAATGAAGGACAAGGAACATTGCTCCAAATCAGGGACATTCCCTGTAAATCAGGGACAGTTGGGAGCTACTGTATGCCAGAGGACAGCTTCTGCTGAAGGGGTAACAGTATGTTGGATAACCATCTCACACTAGCCTACTAAAAGCATACCTCCCAACCGTCCCGGATTTCGCAGGACTGTCCCGCGATTCGCGGTAAATCCCGCGGCCCCGCGAACATGGCTACAGTCCCGCAAATCCACGGCCCCCCCCGATTACCGCGATGCACGGTAAATACCGCGGTCCGGCGACGCGTGGTAAATGCCGCGGTCCGGCGACGCGCGGTAAATACCGCGGTCCCGCGATTACCGCGTTCCGCGGCAACCCCCCCGTTTAACAACTCTGATCCAAGGCCCCCCCCGCTCAACAACTGTGATCCCCCCCCCCCGCTCAACAACTTTGATCTGTGGAACCCCCCCTGCTCTCAACAACTCTGATCCACTGCCCCCCCCCCCCTGCTCAACAACTCCCAACTCCGATCCGCGAACCCCCCCACTCAACAACTCCGATCCAGACAAGGTCCCTCACACTGATCCTACTCACCAGGAACCTTTCCCTGTGCTAAACATTGCCCCTAACCAGCGGGTTCCTCTCTGCCTACCACACCCTCAAGCTGGGTTCACACTGATACGATGCGACAGTCATCCGACTTTCATCCTACTTTGATCTGCGACATCAGTCCTACATTGGTCCTACATCCATCCAACTTTCATGAACAGGATACTACTTTGATCCGACTTTGTGATAGTCTGACTTGTTCTTTGACCAATAAAAACAATCCCAGAATGAGATAAATTATTTTTACTGCTGCTGTAATCACAGTAAAAATGTTGGATGAAGGCAAAGGCTCCTACTTTGATCCGACTTCAATGATATTCAACATGCTGAAGTAGGATCAAAGTCGGACCAAAGTAGTACAGGGAGTATTTCCAATGTCAGACCAACTTGTGTCGTACCAGTTAAGATGGCTCTTATAGGGAAACATTCATTTTCACACGTCATGCGACATGAGCTCCCAATGTCAGAGCGTTTGTCGGACAAGTGGGAACCCAGGCTAAAAGCGCACCCAAATGATCTGGGGTTCGTCTTTAGAGGCTTCCTCGTTAAGATGGCCATCTGAACTACCATGGGACTTTGACAACAAATCAGACACTAGCCTCCCCCAAAAGAGAACTCGAAAAGGTCCCTATGGGTAAAAGTTCAAGTTCAACAGACTTCCCCTTCCCCTGTAGAAAGAAGAACACCTGCACCTGCCTATAAATGGTATCACTTAAATTTCTTCTTTTTAACAGGAAAATGAGTGTAGCATGTGTGTATATAGTAGTTTAGCTTCAGTTGCCATTTAAAGGTAATGTCCAATAAAAAGAAAAACCCCGGGCCAGATTCTCGTAGATCTGCGTTTTTTTGCGTAGCGTATCCCATTTACGTTACGCCTCCGCAGCTTTTACGGGCAAGTACTGTATTCTCAAAGCACTTGCTCCGTAATTTGCGGCGGCGCAGCGTAAATGGGGTGGCGTAAGGCCGCGTAATTCAAAGTAGGAAGGAGGTGGGCGTGTTGTATTTAAATTAAGCGCGCCACCGCGCCAAACGAACTGCCCATGCGTCGGCCTGTAAACGTAGCCCACTGCGAATGCTCCATAGTACGCCGCAAATACATTGGTTTCGACGTCAACGTAATTAACACACTATTATGTAAACAATAGTTACATAAACAACGTAAACAACGGAAAAACACAACGCTGTCCCGACGTCCATCCTTAACATGGCGTACGCCGGACCTACGCAAGGTTACCCCTTATATAGCAGGGGTAACCTTACGCTTACGCAAATGACGTAAACTACGACGACGGGGCGCGAATACGTTCAGGAATACGCGTATCTAGCTCATTTGCATATTCAATGCAGAGATCGACGGAAACGCCACCTAGCGGCCAGCGTAGAATTGCATCTAAGGTCCGACGGTGTAAGTGACTTATGCCAGTCGGATCTACGCCAAATCTATGCGTAACTGATTCGAAGAATCAGTCGCATAGATAGGAGGGCTCAGAAACAGAGATACAACGGTGTATCTGGAGATACACCGTCGTATCTCTTCTGAGAATCTGGCCCCCCTATTTTAGATCTATCCATGCAGTAGTAAGTATTAGTTCTTTTCTTCCTGGGGTTTACTAGTAGTCGCAGTAACAAATATCCCTTATAGGGCCACCTGCTGGTGAAATCTGGTATTATTCAATACTGTACATTTACATTTGTCTCCCTTTTATTATTCCTGTGAAAGAAACGTATTGTTTGCTATCGTCAATGCAGACAGTTCTCTTTCCAGAAGTATTATGCAGGCATTTTAGAGTTGTCCAGAACAAGAGGTAAAAGTAAATAATCAAATGAGCAAAAATATATGTGTAACAACTGTTTAAGATGGGAAATCCCTCACTTTTGGAAGATTTCCTCTCATTTCCCATTGTGTCACTAGGACAGGAAGTGAAGGGAATTATTTCCAGTAGGACACATGATGGCATTAACCTTTCTCCACTCTACCTAGGTTATCTGAAATGCTTGACTGAACTTTGCATTTTGTATGTCTAGGTACATTGTTTGTAGTGCATACCTGGTGTAACAGGTTATTTGTGTTGAGTGACTGGCATCTTTTTCCACATCACATGGGATTGAACGGGTGGAGGAGACAAGCTGAACACTGTTCCCCAGGTTGGTGTTCCTATTTCCATAATCAAACTGGTTGGCTTCTGCAAAGCCTGGAGAATGAATACAAAAATACAAAAAACATGTACATTTGGATTATTTAAATTTTAGCAATTAGGCAGCAAGCCCCATAGTTCATTTGGAAACAGTAATATTAATGCAGCTTGAAATATTTTTTATTTTTTTTGCAAAGATAATTTTAGATGATACTCCCTGCAAAATGTGTGCAATTACACCTCTGTGGCTCATTTTAAGCAGGCTATAGATCAGTGGTTCTCAACCTGGGGGTCAAATAATAATTTGCCAGGGGTCACCGAATCCTGGGCTATTCCTGAAGCCCGCACCACTCTCCCAGCCTTTTTGCAGCCACCCAGCAGGGCTGTCCCTGGAGCCTGTGGCTGCCCAGCTGGGCTGTTCCTGGAGCCCACGGCCGCTCACTCAGCCTCTTCGCAGGTGCCCATTCAGTTCACAGCATGGCTGAGGGCAGAGACTTGAGGTCAGCTGGCTGGTGAGGAATGTGAAATGGGATGGGCTAGAGGAGACCCCCATCTCCTGATTTCGGCATAGGAGTCACTGTTGCGAGACACCACAAAGTCAGAGACACAGTGAAGCTGGAGACACAGTGAGTGTGATTATAGTTGCCATTAAAAGGACCCAGGGAGCGCTAAATATCTGTGGTTTAGGCAAAAATTACTTGTCTTACCTTGGGTGCTGACAACCCACGCTACAAAAATAATTTTACTGTTAGGGGTCCCCACAACTTGGGAAATGTTATGAATTCATGGCACGAAAAGGTAGAGAACTACTGCTATAGATGATAATCTCAGCTGGTTCAGCAGGGACTGGTCAAGATTTAAAATTTCAATGGGCACGCTGATTATACCCAAGTTGATCCATTGAGTGACTTGGGTACAGTCAGCATGTCAGATTTTACATGTGATTACTGCCAGTGGCTATAGCAGCTAGCAATTATCATTGTGTTCTCCCAGCAGGGACAGCCCCCTGGGACACCCTACTCCCCAACCACTGCCTAGGTAACACACTAGCTCCACAGGTGATATTCCCCCATCAACATTGACTGTGTTGATGGAGGATTATCTATGGCTAGCCTTATCAGTATAGTATTGGAAGTGGCACAACAGTGACATGACAAGGGCACACAGTACAGGTCTGGAAAGTACAAGCAATGGTCTCCGGGAATATATGAAAATCGCTCTCTCCAAAAAGAGAGCCCCTGAACAGCAATAAATCTTTAGGCTGTCAGTCTCTACAAATTTGTCACAGTGCCTAAAAATGGAGAGCAACTGAGCATATGCAGAGCAGGATGAGGCAGTGTATTACTGGATTTTAAACAGTATACCTGCAAAAGGAGGCTATCATATATTACTAAAGTTCCACTTTAATTCTTTGTATGGGTTGTGAAATAGTCAGGGTATCCCTAAATAAATTTGCCCGTTGATATCTCACTAATAGGGAGATTTTCTATAACAAAGAATATTCATTAGAAAGAACTTTTAAAAAGTGTGATGGACAATGTTCTATGTCTAGAGCTAGTTTTAAAGTGCACCTGTCACTTTGGAATAGTGCAGGGCAATGGTGGTGGTTGAATGGCGTACTCCTGGTCCAGAGGAAGCACATTCCTGTGTAGCCATCTTTAGCCCTAGTAGTTAAAGTGGAAGTAAACCCATCCATAAAACATTTTTATTTCCGTCATGTGCTGGAAATGTAACACTCCTATTGGTTGTGCTCGCAACCAAACTGTCAAACCATCCAATGGCTGGTGTCATAACTGATCACATGTGCAGCATCATGGCAGTTGTAGATTAAACAGAGGCCAAGATGGCAGCTTCCTTTGATGAAAACAATAGAGAGGTTTACTTGCACTTTATTAAAGAGTGTCTCATACTTTTATACTTGTATCTGCTGTTAAAGATTTTAGCAATGACTCATAATCTGCTAGGTGGGATGAGTGGATTAGCCTCGGTTCACTTTGGAGAGTGTGTACTGGGATTCCTCATCCCACATCAGTACTCATGACGTAATTACTTTAATACTAAAGTAAAAAAAAAAACTTCTTTACAAGGTGTTGCTCTATCAAGAAAATATCAATAATAATTATATAAATGACACATGTAGCCAGGGGTGGACTGACAACTCATGGGTCCCCCGGGCAATAGGAGATTATGGGGCCCCTGGGCAATAGGAGATTATGGGGTCCTGGGCAATAGAAGATTATGGGGCCCCCTGGCAATAGGAGATTATGGGGCCCCCGGGCAATAGGAGATTATGGGGCCCCCTGGCAATAGGAGATTATGGGGCCCCCGGGCAATAGGAGATTATGGGGCCCCCGGGCAATAGATTAGCCACACAGTATACACACACACACATACAGTATAAATACACAGTTTACACACACAGACACACAATATACACACAGATTATGGGGCCCCCAGGCAATAGGAGATTAAGGGCCCCCGGGCAATAGGAGAATATGGGGCCCCCAGGCAACAGATTATGGGGCCACACAGTATACACACACACATACACATACAGTTTACATACATGGTATACACACACAGACACACAATATACACACACAGTATACACACAGGGGGCAGCTTTAATCTTGTTTTTTTTTTCTAAACACAGATTTTTACATACTGTCCCTGGTTTTACTGAGGCTGGCAACCCTGAATGGGGCCCCCTAGTGGCATGGGGCCCTCGGGCAGTGCCCCTGCATGTGGCCTAGTAAGGGGTCAAGTGGAGACCCCTTTAGCATTGCAAAGAGTGGTGTTAGTCAACAATATGGAGCAATATCATTTTTATGGCTTTATTCACTACTGCAACAGTCAACAGATACGCAAAGATTATTTTCCCCCCTGTACTCACCTTGCCCCTTGATGGTAAGCCTTGTTGCTCCATTCACACTGCCATATGTTGGCATGATTTCGGAGACCATCAGTTTTCCATCTGTAAAGGAAGAGAAGGTAACATGTTTACAGAGCTTGTTTTTCTGTAATTTAATATGTAGCTGTATGTTTGGAATCAATGGCTGCCACAATGTGTTCCTTAAAGTGCTACTTTACCCTGCATTTACTATAGCTATATGGTCTCTCCCAGTACACAGAACATTAAAATAAAATCATTTTAGTAAATATAAACTGCTAAATACCTTTTCTCATCAGCAGTATATAGCAGTCTTGTGACTTTTATCAGTGTTGTCTGGCCAAGATCTGGTAAAGCGTGTAGGCATTTTTATTCTACTATGACTGCCCTATGAGGCTGCATGACCCTTGACCCTCTGTCTGGACAGTGCTGATTGGCCCTTCCAAAAAAAATAACTCTCTAGCAATCCACACCGAACAGAACACGTGCAGTGTGTCCCCAAGGCTATGTTCTATCGGGAGATGGATTGGAGACAGTGGAGGAAGGGGGCATTAGAGAAGATGGTATCAAACAGCCTTTTTACACAATCTGTAGGATTAACCCCTTAGGATCCACAGTGAGTATTACAAACATGCTTTATGCTGGGTTCACACAACTGTGAATTGGATGCAGGTTTACCCCATCCAATTTGTATGACAGGAGATTGTGACTGGCTCTCTATGGAGCAAGTTCACAGATCTCCAGAGCAGCTCTGGTGCGACTTGCACAGAAGTCCTGTGCGTCTTCTGGTCCATTTCAGGTCTAAATTCAGCCCAAAATGTGGGCTGAAATCGGACCTAAAACAGTGAACGGGGATGCACCAGACCCCTGCTTTGAGCCGCTCCGTGCTGCGGTGTGAGCCCAGCCGTACAGCATATAGTAACACTTTAATAGTTAGAGTGGGTTTTACTTCAGCAGGAAATGAGTAAGAAGCTCAAATAGAGAGAAGAACCTGACTCCATCTTTAATATGTCTCCAGTGGTGCTCTTCTGATCACATGCCTTGTACACACGATCAGAATTTCCGATGTAAAAAGTCAGACTGAATTTTTTAATCGGATATTCGGACCGTGTGTGGCCCATCAGTGTTTTTCCTTCTGAAATTTTGACTTAGAAAGAGAACATATTCTCTTTTTTTTCAACGGAAATTCCATTCGTCTGTATGGAACTATGATGAAGAAAAAAAATCACACATGCTCAGAATCAAGTCGACGCATGCTCGGAAGTATTGAACTTAACTTTTCTCAGCTCGTCGTAGTGTTGTACGTCACTGCGTTCTTGACGGTCGGGATTTGGTGTGACAGTGTGTATGCAAGACGGAATTCTGTCGGAAAAATCCGTCTGAGTTTATGCCGATGGAAATTCCGATCGTGTGTACAAGGCATTTGTTTTGAGACATTACTTGTCTGTAGGGGACTACACTGTCTGTTAGCAGGATTATCTGTATATATTCAGTTGTTGCATCATCACAACATAAGGATCCAGTTTCTTCTGCTTTATTAAAGATTTTAGGTTGGTAAAAACCTGCCCAACTGTACATATAGCTACATGCGATGAGGGCACTATAGTGCTCTAAGGAGAATATAATTCTATAATAACATGGGAAACAGGTCAGACTTGCTTTTTAAAACATTAAAAGCAAAACAGTCTAGGACTGAGAAACATCCAAGACTCGATGTGGCAAGAGATGCAGTCATGGTGCGTGGCATTTCCACCATCAGATTACGTGAAGTTATGTCTGTGTTTATTATACAATGTCAAAAGTGTAAAGGTCCGGCATTACGAACAGACGTCTCACACTAAGTGACAAGTGAGAGGAGAACAAACACAATGGAAGACCTTTCATGTTATTATTTTTACCGTATGTGTTATTTAAACAATTTGTAATTTATTTTTAAGATAAGCACTTACCTGGCAGGGGAGACACCATGATCATGAAGGTGGTTCTCCCAGGGCGAGGCTCGGCCATTGCACTCCGGCTGAGCTGATCGTGGTGTCATCCCTGCCACTGCTCGGCCTTTTGGCTAAGATCAGGTGTGGTATCCGTTCTCATCAGTTGCTAGAGGAGCGCTGAAGCACCTCCTATTTGTGGAGGGTGGATGCAATCTAATAGCGTCATTGCACCTGGAAGGGTGGTTTCAGCAGGGACTATGCCGTGCTGCCCGACAGATACTGGGGGCCGGCCAATGGTTGCGTCTGAGCCACCTGGAAGGGTGCTTCTGGTGAGGATGGGTGGCTGCGCCTGGTCTGGTCTTTTTGCCGGGTTCTAGTCTGGCCTTCTGGCTGGCTGGTGCAAGTGCTGTCCCGGTCAGAGATCTGGTAGGAGGAGCTGGAACTGCCCTGATGGAAAGACGGGGTTAGGACCATGCAAATCCTGCTGGGTTGACAGGGAGTCTGGAAGGGTTAGTATTGGTGGAGGCTGCTAGGTGAGGGCAGCTTCTTACCAAGAAAACCTGGAAGGGCTCTCTTTCTGGCAGGGGTGGAGGGCTGCACTGGCCAGTCGGGGGGTTAGATTTGGAACAGAAAAGCCTATGGTGCATGTGCCCCTGGAGTGGCAGTCCAGGGGTGTCTGAGAATCACTGTGAGTGAGGGTCACTTTGATTTAACGACACCATGGTCACTGCACCAGCTACACGCTTTTTTAGCACCTGCCTCCTGGGCCGGGCCTTTTGGCCAGGACCGGAGGAATTTTTTATTCCTGGCCGGAGGGCCTGGTCATTGTTGATCAAAATGACCACTTCTTCACTCTCCTCTTCACTATCCCTTTCCCCCACTTTATTTTATTTATTAGCCTATGTTTGTCACCTTTTTGTCTTTTTTTGTTGTGCACGTTTTGTACACAGTGTGATTAGTAGGGTGCCGGTCCTCGGGCCAGCCCTGAACGTCTTGGGAGTGGGTGGACATGGCCTTTTGGCTTAGTTCACCTGCTCTCATGGGGTCTCCCTTCGGGGGAGTCCCACCTAGTACTTGGAGGGTTCTGTTTCGGCAGTCTCTCCAGGGAAGTTGGGTCCGAGTCGGCTTCGGTTGCTCGGACCATAGTAACTCAGTCCCCGTCTGGAGCCTAACGCCCCGGGGGATCAGGGTTTGGGTCCCTTCTGCACAGAAGGACCACTTGACGTTGCACCCGTCTGCACGTTTTTGTGAACACTCTTTATGTGTGTGCACATTTTTTCTGCACCGGGTGGAGTTTTTGAGTGTGTTTCACACGCCATAGGCTTTTCAAAAAAAAAAAAAAAAAATTTTTAAGATAAGCAAAAAGGTAAATTCATATCAATTTCTCCAAATAGTACAGAACCACAAATTAACTAAAGGACTTTTAAGGTACTAAATGTACTAATTTTCATAAAAACATATGTAATTAGATATAAAATCTTAAAAAGTACATTTACTATCAATTTGCTTAAAACATAAACAACGCTGTTCATCATACATATAATTACTCATAATAAAATATTATCTGCCAAAGGCCCCAATACAGAATTTTTAAGTATTTCCATTGTCTTGTCCGGGTAAGTATTTGGAACTTTATATTCAAAGCGTTTCATGTGTCAATGCCTGCTTTTTTTGGAAATAGTGGAAGGTAGGTAAGTATCTAATGAAGAGCAGATAAATATAATCATAAGTAAATATATACATGACTGTCTACTGGTGAAAAACAGGCTAAGCTCAATATATAGGGCTAGATTCAGGTAACCTGTCTTATCTTTGTGCGAGCGTAACGTATGTCATTTACGCTACGCCACCGCAACTTTTTCAGGCAAGTGCTTTATTCACAAAGCACTTGCCTGTAAAGTTGAGGCGGCATAGCGTAAATGACCCGGCGGAATTCAAATTTGGCGGGTAGGGGGTGTGTATTATTTAAATAACTTGCGATCCCACGCCGAACGTACAGCGCATGCGCCGGCCGTGAATTTATCCCAGTGCGCATGCTCCAAATCACGACGCCAATACGCAATGAAAACGCCGTGAACGTCACGTACGCAAAGCCCTATTCGCAAACGTTTTCCGTAAACGACAGGAAAAAATACACCGGCACGCCGTCCATACTTAACATTGGCTGCACCTCATACAGCAGGGGTAACATTATGCCGGACCTACGCTAATGCAAACGACGTACGTTCGGGAATCGGTGTAGATGCTCATTTGCATATTTTAGATGCTCATTTGCATATCGGCATAGATGCTCATTTGGGAATCGGCGTAGATGCTCATTTGCATATTTGCATAGAGGCCTAATGGAAATCTATGCGTAACTGATTCTATGAATCAGGCGCATAGATAGGAGGGCTCAGACGCAGAGATACAATGGCTTATCTGGAGATAAGCAGTCGTATCTCTTTCCTGAATCTGGTCCTTAGTCCTCTAAAGTTAAGTTGCCTATCCTCTCAGCCTCTGGCCAAGTCAGGTCCCTCTTCTGTGGTCCCATGCTGGAAAGTGCAAACTGATTCCCACTAGGGATGCCATCTAACTTTTAATCATGTACTTATGTTTATATGTATCTGCTGTTCATGAGATACCCCCCAAAATTTCCTGAAGAAGTGGGTGTATACTTGAGAAACACCTTGAATAAAAAAAGTCCTGATACTTACCTAGACAAGAAAATGAAAATGTGGGTTGCATTCAATTATGTATATAATTATGTATTGGACTTTTGGGAGATAATATTTTTTATATGAGTAATTATATGTATGATAAACAGTGTTATTTGTGTTTTTACCAAATTGATAGTATATGTACCGTACTTGGTTTTAAAAATTTGATATATAAACACAAAGTTTTATGAATATTAGTACATACAGTACAATACATTAAAATTCCTTTAGTTCATTTCTGGTTAGGCTATTTTAGACACTTTGTAAATTTCAGCTGTAAATCTGTAGTTTGCTAGAGAAAAATAAAATATCACTGCATGATACAATAATTACCATATTTATCAGCATATAGCGCTCACAGGCGTATAATACGTACCTTAATTTTAGGAGGGAATTTTCAGGGAAAAAACTAAAATTTGAAATAGAGAACTTTGAAGTAGGGTTGTCCGGATACCACTTTTTTGAGACCGAGTACAAGTACCGATACTTTTTTTTCAAGTACTCGCCGATACCGAATACCGATACTTTTTTTTAATGTCATGTGACAGTGGCGGTATTTTTTATTTTTTTTTTACATTTTTTTTTTTACAGTGATTGTTGTTGTTTTTTTGTTGTTTTTTTGGGGGGGGTGAATTCTCAGTGTGTTTTTTTTTTTTTTTATATATTTATTGCAATTTTATTTTTTTATCAGCCCTGTTGGGGGTCTTTGGTGAGATGTCAGGGGTCTTAACAGACCTCTGAAATCTCCCCTTTAAGACAGAGAAAAGGGAATAAGGACACAGATTCCGCAGTCCCTTTCTCAGCAGCCTCAGCTAAGAATTGAGAGAAGCTCCTCTCCATTCATAAACTGAAGCATCGTAAACACAGGTTACGATGCTCAGTTATGTGAATGGACAGAGTCAGTGATCACTGACTCTGTCCATTCAGAAAAGGTAGGAGCTGGGTTTAGCGACTCCTACCTCCGCTCTCCATCCTGACATATTGAGGGGGGAGAGCGGCACGGACGGGGGAGAGAAGACTGCGTGGAGCACGGGGGAGGAAAGACTGCACGGAGCACGGGGGGGGGAGACTGCACAGAGCATGGGGGGAGGAAAGACTGCACGGAGCATGGGGGGAGGAAAGACTGCACGGAGCACGGGGGAGGAAAGACTGCACGGAGCATGGGGGAGGAAAGACTGCATGGAGCACGGGGGAGGAAAGACTGCACGGAGCATGGGGGGGGGAAGACTGCACGGAGCACAGGGGGAGGAAAGACTGCACGAAGCACGGGAGGGGAGGAAAGACTGCACAGAGCACGGGGGGAGGAAAGACTGCAGGGAGCACGGGGGAGAAGACTTCCAACTCCCCTGCCTGCCCAGGTATCGGGTGAGGCATCGGAGCATTTCCCCCGAGTTCAAGTACTCTGGGAAATGCTCGGTATCGGTACTGATACCGATACTAGTATCGGTATCGGGACATCCCTACTTTGAAGAAAAATAAGGTTCAGTGCTCATCAATGCAGCCTCACCATTGCCCATCTGCAGCCTCACCATTGCCCATCTGCAGCCTCACCAATGTCATCTGTAGCCTCACAAATGCCCATCAATGCAGCCTGATCAATGCCCATATGCAGCCTCACTATTGCCATGAATGCAGCCTGACCAATGTCATCTGTAGCCTCACAATTGCCCATCAATGCAGCTTGATCAATGCCCATATGCAGCCTTACTATTGCCATAAATGCAGCCTGACCAATGCCCATCTGTAGCCTCACCTCACATTACTGCTGTCTCGTAGTAGACAGGGAGGGGGCGGGATGAGCACCGTCAGATTACATACAGCGAGAATCTCCTGTTTAATACAAAGTCCCCCCTCCTTGACCGGCTTCTATGATAGACAGAACACTGGTCCAACGCCAGCATAGGAGAGGGAGCTTCCCCTAGAGGGAGGATAGTAGTGGGGGGCCCCAAGACAACTTTTGCATCGAGGCCCACAAGCTTTAAGCTATGCCTCTGGTTGTCCAGAGACTGAGCATTTTATTGTTCCATGTTTGCTTTAACATGATTGGATGATGGAAGTCAGCAGAGTTTTACCTTACAAGTGAAAATTCCCTTGTAAGGCGGGCAGCCTATTTGCTGTATCTTTGCCATTTGTAAATGTATGGAAAAATCCTTTTTGTCTGCATGAAGATCTATCCGTATCCCATGTTTTAATTCACCTATTTTTGATTCACTCGCGACTTCTTCTGGAAGTCTTCACTAACTACCCTTTTAACGGCCTCTCAGTAGTATTAGGGAGATCATATCACCTGCCTTAACTCTTAAATAGTTAAAATACATAGCGGAGGATCATACAAAGACACGCCTGTTTCTGAGCAATCAAAGGCATCTATGACACGCAGAATAAATAAAAAGAGGTTTATGCTAACTCAGCAGCTTAGTGCTGACATCAAAGTTCAGGGTTTTGTCATGCTATAACATATGCGCCAATATGCTTGAGGCTCGGTTCACATATGAGCCGCATGCGGCTCACAGCAGGGGTCCGGGCGTGCTGGTTTGCCGTTTCAGGTCTGATTTCAGCCTGAATTTTGAGATGAATTCGGACCTGAAACTTACTAACCTGCTGCAGTGATATGTGAACCGGCTCCATAGAGAGCCGGTCAAAATCTCCTGCTTTTTCAAATTGGATGCAGAGAATCCGCACAGGGCGCCATGGGCAACAGGGGCTCGGTGCGGCCATCCAGAGGGTCTGTACTCAAGGGGGGTCTGTGTAACATGCAAGGGGTCCAGAGCTGCAGGGTTCTGTGTAATGTAAAGGGGTCCAGAGGTGCAGGGTGCTGTGTAATGTAAAGGGATCCAGAGGTGCAGGGTGCTGTGTAATGTAAAGGGATCCAGAGGTGCAGGGTGCTGTGTAATGTAAAAGGGTCCAGAGGTGCAGGGTGCTGTGTAATGTAAAGGGGCCCAGAGTTGCAGTGTGCTGTGTAATGTAAAGGGATCCAGAGGTGCAGGGCGCTGTGTAATGTAAAAGGGATCCAGAGGTGCAGGGTGCTGTGTAATATAAAGGGGTCCAGAGGTGCAGGGTGCTGTGTAATATAAAGGGATCCAGAGGTGCAGGGTGCTGTGTAATATAAAGGGGTCCAGAGGTGCAGGGTTCTGTGTAATATAAAGGGATCCAGAGGTGCAGGGTGCTGTATAATGTAAAGTGGTCCAGAGGTGCGGTGCTGTGTAATGTAAAGGGATCCAGAGGTGCAGGGTGCTGTGTAATGTAAAAGGGTCCAGAGGTGCAGGGTGCTGTGTAATGTAAAGGGGCCCAGAGTTGCAGGGTGCTGTGTAATATAAAGGGATCCAGAGGTGCAGGGTGCTGTATAATGTAAAGGGGTCCAGAGGTGCAGGGTGCTGTGTAATATAAAGGGATCCAGAGGTGCAGGGTGCTGTATAATGTAAAGGGGTCCAGAGGTGCAGGGTGCTGTGTAATGTAAAGGGGTCCAGAGATGGAGGGTGCTGTGTAATATAAAGTTAAATTAAAACAAATTATTTGTTACAAATATTTTTTTCCTCTCTTTGTGTATGTTTAGGTGACCAGGGGACGAGGGGTGAAGATGGGGGGGGGGGGCGCCACAGGATTAGCTCGCACAGGGAGCCTGAACACCTAAGGCCGGCCCTGGGTAATATTTCCAAAATGCGCCATATCAGATTGTTTCATAAGTGCTGCATTTTAGTGCAGATATATAAAAAGTGATACATTTCTGCATTTTGTCTTTTTGGTAAAATTTAAAATAACGTGACTACTGTGACCAAACCCTGATTGACTAATCTTTATCTTTATCTGGTCTCGGGAAGAAAGTATTCACTAATTATATTCTCATTTGGAATTATGTACTTTTAGATATATATTCATAGTTAAAATATTAAAAAAGTAAATGAATTAATAAAATAATAATAATTATAAAAATTATAAAAAAGAGTTCACCAGTTGTACAAGTTGTAGCAGTGATAATAATTAAAATGAACACCATAATTATACTAGGGGTTAATAATGGTACCAATATCTATCTATCTCGTATATGCATGTAAAAATTCTTACACTCCACTCAGGGGCGGACTGACAACTCATGGGGCCCCTGGGCCATAGGAGATTATGGGGCCCCCGAGCAATAGGAGATTATGGGGGCCCAGAGGCAATAGATTATGAGGCCACGCGGTATATACACACACAGAATACACATACACACACTGAAAAGGTACTGGAGCGGCGGGGCAGCTATAATCTTGTTTGTTTTTTTGTTTTTTTTTAAATACAGATTTTTACATACTGTCCCTGGTTTTACTGAGGCTGGCAACCCTGTTGGGGCCCCCTAGTGGCATGGGGCCCTTGGGCAGTGCCCAAATGGTCAGTCTGCCACTGACTCTACTATTCGGGGTAGGAGTGATTTATGTGCAAGCAAAGCAAAAAAACTGATCAGTAAAGATTCATACAAATTACACGAAAATCGGGCGAACATTTTTGTCCGAGGAACTGTCGCATGATTTTCGAATAGTGTGTACACAACTTTCTACAGCCGATTCCTACCTTCTGAACGAAAATTTACGAAGCTCTTAAAAATTTCTAGTATGGGAAAAGAACGAACGATTTTCGTTTTAATGCATATCGTTTTTCGTACAATTTTCATACAAGTAAAATCAGAAACGAATCACTGCGCATGATCAGAAACAATAAAAAACAGCCTTTGTCCTACGAGAATTTTCGGACTAATTTTCCTTCATCGGGTCGCCCAATTTTCCTATAGTGTGTACCTCACTTAACACGGGTCTTCTGATATTTCAATGTGTACAGTGGTGTTTTTGGTCCCCCTTTAAAAGGAGCTCTTTTAAGGAATAATTTTACTAGTAAGCAGTTTCTATGCCAGGGCAGTGAAAATAATAATAATATAACATAATGTAAAAATATTTATAATAATTAATATGTAACAGGTTATTATAACGGTAACACAATTATTATTAATATACCGTATATATATTTTTTCTTGATTATGATGTGTAATTTTATAATATAATAGCACTTTTTTTCATATGGATTATGGAATGCCAGAAAAAAAAATATTTTGCAAACTTACGTGTATAGTGGATGGTGAGTAGGAGAAGAGATATCACCAGATGCATGGTACTGCCACTCAGCGCCCACCGCCAGCCACAGGCTAGAAAAATAAACCCAAAGCTATCAGATATGGGAACAATGTCACGTTTAAAATACAGGTTTTGACTCATACAGCCATAGTCCATGCATAGAAATGACGACTATTTACATGTACTTCACTCTCTCTTCTGTACAGAAAACACCCTGCCCTTTCCTCCAGCATCTGCACCAGGATATATTTTACAGATATCTCATCTGAGTACAGCAGAGATAATTACTGGATTTATCATCCATAATCTGTCTGTTTAAAGGCTGAAAGATACTTATATGTTACATTTTGTTTGCAGTGTATTCTAGAACCTCCAGGTATGCAAATGTTGATTTTAGGAAAATACAAAGTCTAGCAATGACCTTCCCATTCTACACCTCACTATTGCTATTTAAACATGATGGCCATGTTCTATTATTTATTGTTATTAGTATTATTTATTTCAGGTACTGTACTTATATAGTGCCGTCAATTTACACAGCACTTTAGATATACATTGTACATTAACATCAGTCCCTGCCCTCAAGGAACTTACAATATAAGATCCTGTCTAAGGCCAATTTAGACAGGATCCAATCAACCTACCTGCATGTCTTCAGAGTGTGGGAGGAAACTGGAGTATCTAGAGAAAACCCACGCAGGCATAGGGAGAACATGCAAACTCCAGGCAGGTAGTGTCATGGTTGGGATTCAAACCAGCGACCCTTTTTACTGCTAGGCGAAAAGTGCTATCCACTACACCACTGTGCTGCCCAATGTTCTATATAGCTTAAGTTGGGTGGCAGAAGGGGAATCCCATCTCTCAACTTTGATTTCTCAGTATTTGCATATTTGGATGGCCTGGCTTTTGGGTAAACTGAGGTGCTGAGAAACACACTAAAGGGTACCTGCATTTGATTGATGTTGCTGCCAAATGATCACTTTAAAAAATATATATATTTTATTTTATTTATTTTATGTTTTTTTTAAATAAATAAAGGTCAATAAGCTGATGTTTTAAGTCAGTTTGATTCATTCTCTAAAAAAATGATCTTCCCTTCCCTCCAGATTTCCCCATCAAAACTTTTAAGCCTTGTACACACGGCTCGATTGTTGGCAGAGGATTGTCTGTTGACAGTCTGTTATCCTAAAATGTTACTGTTAGTACGTTTTTTTTTGACAATTGTTGTCCAATTTTCAGCCAACAAATGTTGGATAACAGGCTAGTAAATTTTTCTGCGTACAACGGTTTGAAGTGAGATATTCACCAAACACGAAATTAGCAGAAGGGGCTCAAAGAGTGGCGCTCAAGAGCTGAAATTCCCTGTAGTACCTCACTACGTTCGTGTTTGTGGCACAACAATTGTGTACCGTAAGTATGTAAGACAAGATCCTGACACGCGCCCTTTTGACAAAAAATCAGATGCTCAGTTAGCCAACAATCGAACCGTGTGTACCAGGCTTTACACTGACCTCACTTGACCGCCTTGGAGCAGGGAGAAAAACAGGAGTCTGACCAAAATATAAACACTGAATATTAAGTTAGTAATGTAAGATCTAGAGTTGAAGATCATCATCCTTAAAAAGAGAGTGTTTCTTAAAGAATTGATACAACCAACGATGAGTTTTGGGTGGATGTTAGGTAGGTGACTCACCCATTGCCTTTTCATATCACTTAGCCTCTGCAGAAACAAAACCTCCCTGATGAAGTTTCCGGCTCTACCTTTGCACCACACCACAGGCTCCTTCCTTCTACTGTATTCTGATTATTGGAAAATATGTGAAATTAAATCCAAAAATAAGAGACTATTTTGGCCATATAATAGTCCCAGCCGGTGGGAGGTCCTGGGAACCCAGGCAGAGAGAGCCACAGTACAAATCTCCTAAGTAAAGGAGGAATTAAGTGGGTGATTTAGCACGCTTAAATACATCCAAACCTGAAATATTTGAGTAGGCTTAAATTTTAACTTTGCCGCTACTTTAGAGATAAATAGGATAATGAAATCATTTAATGATAAGCTATTTTTGAAAATTAGTAAATGGTAAATACTCTCAAAAACTCTCAATCGCTAATCCTTTGGAACCAAACATCCTCTACTCCAAACAATACATCACGCTTAATTACTGTCCCACCCAATAGCTAGAGGCATATAACAGCACATATTCCTACCGACATCCCGGCAATAAGTTTGAGCAGAAGCAACAATATATTTACCTCTCTGAAAGAAGCAAAATAGTGGTGTAGGTGAGCTTGTTCTCATATGTTATGCAAAAACAGATGACACAGTTGAAAAAAAAATAGTATTGCTATTGTTTTTTTTGTTTTTTTGCATATATGCTGCAGCTTGCTGTTTGAGTATGCAAAGCTTTCTGTGAAAATTTATTTTTACTTACTTCAGTACAAAATACTGATTTTCATTTTAGTCAGAACAACAAATGTCAAACATTAGTGGAAATTTATAATATTCTTTTGTATGCTATAAAAAAAAAAGTGTAAATATATATATATATATATATATATATATATATATGTGTGTGTGTATATACTGCATATATATACACTTTTTCCCTTAGTGCCATCAGTTTTCACACTATTGAAACAATTGGGCTAAAAACAAATACTTTGGGCCAGATTCTGGTAGAATCCGCTGCGGCGTAGCGTAAGCCATTTACACTACGCCGCCACAACTTACTGGAGCAAGTGCCATATTCTCAAAGCACTTGCTCCGTAGTTTGCGGCGGCGTAGTGTAAATGACCCGGCGTATCCCCGCGTAATTCAAAGGGGGCGGCTTGTATTTAAATTAAGCGCGCCCCCACGTCGATCGAACTGCGCATGTGCCGGCCGGGAAAAAAGCCCAGTGCGCATGCTCCAGCTCACGTCGGAAAACGTTATTGAAACCGACGTGATCGTCACTTACGCAATGCCCTATTCGCGAACAACTTAGTAAAACGACGTAACGGATGGAAAAAGACGACACTGACCCAACGCCATACTTAACATGGCATATGACAGAACTTCCTAAGCCTACCCCTCATATAGGTTTACCCTAGGTAGGTTTACCCTTACGGAAACGACGTAAACGACGACGAGGCGGCGTAAAAACGTTCAGGAATCGCCGTATTAGGCTCATTTGCATAGGCAAATGAGAAATCAACGTAAAGGCCACCTAGCGGCCAGCGAAGTAATTACATCTAAGATCCGACGGTGTAAGTGTTTTACACCTGTCGGATCTTCGCTGTATCTATGCGTAAATGATTCTATGAATCAGACGCATAGATGCCCGGGGAAAAAAACAGAGATACGACGGTGTTTCCTGTGATACACTGTCGTATCTCTTTTGAGAATCTGGCCCTTTGTGTGTTAATATATATATATATATATATATATATATATATATATATATATATATATATATATATATATATATATATATATATATATAAAAATTGTTGTTGTTTTTTTTTTTTTTCAGAAGCTACAATACAGTATATAGCTTGTATAATTGCTTTTACATAATTGGATGATAGAAATCAGCAGCGCTTCCACTCAGATCTAGAGCAAATGCACTTGCAGCACACAGTATATTTACGTTTAGTAAATCAATCTCTTTATCACCAAGTACTAGTCAATAAAGTAGTATTAAATGCAAAACCAAAAATGTAATATATTGCTGTTTACCAATCATTACATGTAGTGACTGTATTCGTTTTCTAGATTTCACCTGGTGATCTGGCGAGTAACACTCCTCCTGTATTAGAGTGGAGTGCCCCCACTCTGGATGGATGAGCAACAGAGACACTTTTGGCCTGCAGCATTGTTAATCTGAACGGGAAGGGATTGTTAGATGTACTAGCACATATAAAGGGTCATTTACTAAAATTGAAGCATGCAAAATCGTGTGCAGCTCTGCTGCAGGTTTTCAGGTTTTATATCCAAAGATTAAATGAATAAGCTTAAGTTATAAACTAATTGGCTACCATGCCCAGCTGCACCAGATTCCGAGTGCACCAGTTTTAGTCAATCTCCCCTTTCGATACATTAACACATTGAAGCCGAACTCCAGTTAACACTTTATAAGCAAGTACATCAACAATTCTGTTCCTTTTGGGATAAAAGTTATAATGAAATAAAGAAAACCCGACCATTGACCTGTCAGTGGTAAGTGGTTTGTCTCAACCCTCCAACTGATTCATCTGTGGAACAGCTTGTACTTTTGAAAAATATCAGACTTATTGGTTGGATTACAGGTGGAAAAACAATAAAAAGCCTAAAGAAAGAAAAATAATGCAGCCATCACATCTAAGGTATGGTAAGCTGCAAAATAAAAAAATGTTTGCTTTTGGGTTTAATACTGCTTTAAAAAAATGTGTGTATATATATATATATATATATATATATATATATATATATATAGGTTATGCTGGTTATATTAGATATATGTTGGTACATGTAATAATCTTTTTACCTGGCAGCGTAGACCTGATGGGATTCAGCCTTTTAAAGTGATGGAATTGTTGAGTTGGATGACAGCTTGGTTGAGTTTTTCCACACACTGCTCTTCGCCACCACTTATTTGTCTATATATACTGCTGCTCCCCGTACCAACTAATAGACACACTGACTGCTTCACATCACTTGAGGAATTTGTCATTGTCATTGTGTCACTGATGACGTCTACCTGCTTATTTCAGACTTACAATTCACTTTTTAGATTCCAGATGAAATAAACATTTAGTTTCATATTTTAGTAGGATATTCACTAACCTTGAATTGATTGGTGTATTACCATTTTAGGTGCACAATTGTATCCAGAGAAACCCTGCAATTGCATGCCATAAGTTGAGTATTAGCAGATGAGAGATCAATCCTTTAAGACAGGGATATGCCATTAGCGGACCTCCAGCTATTGCAGAACTACAAGTCCCATGAGGCATAGCAAGACTCTGAGAGCCACAATAGTGACACCCAGAGGCAGAGGCATGATGGGACTTGTAGTTTTGGAACAGCTGGAGGTCCGCTAATTGCATATCCCTGCTTTAAATGTAGAGTATAAGATTTCCTATCATCTGTGCCCAATCTTGCCACACAGAGTTAATCCAGCGCTGAGTAATCCTCTTTTAAAGTTCAGTACAAATTAACAGAATTCCAGATAAAAACCTGCCAAATTATAAAGTCTGTCTCTCTGTTATTGCTTTAAGTAACAGGTTATTTACATATCTAGCTTGGACATGTTTATCATAACAAGAGGTGGTCCAAAGTTCATTGGCCCAGATTCACAGAGCGATTACGCGTGCGCAACTGCTGTTGCGCGTGCGTAAGTCTAAATGTGCGCGTGCGTATAGTTGGACGCGATTCACAAAACAATATACACCAGAAATCTACGTTTTTTTGTCCGGCGTAATTGAGTTAGACATGCGCTTCCCTTCGCGCAAAACTGCGCTAGACACACCATTGATTTGCTAGTCAAATATGCTAATGAGGGACTTACGGGGATCCACAAAAAAACGCAGTTGCTGCGCAGGCTACGCGATGTGCGCAAGTGCAAAATGTCCTGTCTAAAGTTAGAGCACCTAAAAGCTGGTCTAACTTTTGAAAAAAACGTCTACATCTCACAGAAAGCAACACCGTTACTGAGGAGCAGACCACACACACGTGTTGCACTACAATTTGACTGCCAACATGCTAGGGGCATCGTCGCTCATAGCTGCACTAGTGAATATAGATGACCAAAGAAGGAGGAGGGCACGGAGGATGGCACGGGAGAGGGTATACCGCACCCGCATACACCTGTTTGGCATGAATGATTCAGAGGTCTTTCGCATCTTCAGATTCCCCCCTCATGCCATCCTGGAATTAACCACAACCTTGCAGGAGGACATCACCAGCCCAACACAACGCTCACATGCAGTGCAGCCACTGGTCAAGGTACTGGCAACACTCCATTTCCTTGTCAGTGGCTCTTTTCAGCGTACAAGTGGAGTGGTGGCTGGGATGTCACAATCCTCCATGAGCAGATGTGTGCACCAGGTTGTCCCTGCAATCCTCACACGCTTGGCCAACCAAATCATAAAACCCACCACTGAGGAGCTGCGGCTGAAGGCAATGGCAGATTTCTACCGAATTGCCAGATTCCCACGCACCATCGGGGCCATAGATTGCACACATGTGGCACTCCAGCCCCCCCATGAGACCGAGCACATGTACCGCAATCGGAAGAATTGGCACTCCATCAACGTACAGGTGATAGTCGATGCCCAAGGCCTCATATGGCACGTTCGTGCCAAACACCCCGGATCCACCCATGACAGCTACATCTACAATCAATGCCACATCCGAACGGAATTCGAACAGAACGTGTATGGGAACACCTGGCTGGTTGGTGAGTGACATGGGAGTCAGGCATGACTATCCCCTCCCGTGATGCACAACAGAAGTGGCACATGCATGACTAACATTCTCCTGTCTTTTCCTTTACAGGTGACTCTGCATATGCCCTGGGACCCCATCTCATGACTCCTATCCGGAACCCCCAAACCCCAGGAGAGGAACGATACAATGAAGCACACATCAAAACCCGTGCAGTGGTGGAGCGCACCTTTGGCCTCCTGAAGTCACGTTTCCGATGCCTGGATAAGTCTGGGGGTACACTGTTGTATTCCCCAAACTTCGTGTGCCATATCATCGTTGCATGTTGCATGCTGCACAATCTCGCAGTGAGGAAGGGCCTGCAGATAGAGGAACGTGATGACCTAACCCCCCAACCAGACAATCAACCCCTAACCGAGGATACCCCGTCTTCTGAGGGAAGAGCAGTCAGGAGACAGCTCATATTGGGCATCTTTGCACGTTAAACACACACATGAATCATGGCACAATGAGAATGCATGCATGCACACCACTATGGTCCCTAGCACACACACCCCACATCCTCATCAAATTGGATTGGCACCAGTCCACCATGCTAGACTGGTGAGCAGTAACGCCACGTCAAGGCTCCAATTATGTCACTGTACATTCATACACCATTCACACGGACCTGGAGATCACTTCTCCCTGGTCCTGGGGAACCCTTCTCCACCAAAATTGAGGATGACACCCCTTTTCCAGCAGGAATGTCACCCCCACATTCAAACATCATTCACAACCCAAAATATGCCAAAAATGTCAGGGAAAAAAAAAATGCATAGAAACAAAAAATGCATCGAAAAAAATAAATAAGCAGAGAACAAAAATAAAAATGCTTTCAAAACAAACAAAAGGGGGAAAAAAAATTAATGCCCTCTGCCTGAGCCACGCCTGGGGCGCCCCCGGCCACGGCCCCGGACCCTCAGGGGAGACGCATGGGGGAGGGGAAAAGCCGGGGAAGGAGGAGCAGCCCCTGAGATCTGCCCACCTGGCGGCCTGCCCTCCAAGGCCACGGCTATTCTGTCCAGGGCAGCACCAAGTGTTGCCGTGTTGCCCTGGATAGCCTGGGTAAGGGCCCTCACATCCTGCCCAACGCCTGCTGCTGTAGTTTGCAGGTCATTTAGGCAGGTTGTGGAGGCCCGGGAGTGGGAGTCCAGGTTACCCAGGCTATCGTTAATGGAGGACAGGCTCTGATCCACCCGCCCCATAGTCTGGCAGAGCTGTCTCAGAAGGCGGGTCTGGGTGGCCAGGTTCCTTCTCAGACAGGCGGGCAGGAGATTGGGCGCCCCCCTGGTGCTCTGGGATGACCTCCTGGCTCCAGCTGATGGTTGTGGCCGGGGAGAAGGGGAGGCCCTTGTGAGGGGAGCCATGTTGGGGGAGGAGGGGGGGGGGCTCACCCTTAGGGAGGGCAGGCTTCTTGCAGCCAGAGGGGAAGAGTCCGCAGAAACCAATTGTCCAGTGCCTGCCATGGACTCCTCCTCCTCATGATTATCCTCCTCCTCATGATCGTCCTCCGCATGATCCTCCTCCTCCCCTTGTTCCTCCTCCGCGGACTCTGGCCTTGTTGGGGGGGCCTCATTAGGCTGCTGTCCTGGCGTTGGAGCGGTCAGGCCAGATGGCCCTGCACCCTCCTGCACATCTGTGGATGACACAAACCATTCACAGGTTGGAGGATCCACACACTTGCCACATATTCCCTTTCACCCCCTCCCCCACACATGCTACACACCTGAGAGAAATAAAAACCTTACCTGGCACCGCGGGGACCGGACTTGTGTCAAAGCCTGGCAGGCCCTCCACTTCATGCCGGTGAAAGGTCAGGGCCACCACACGCTCCGTCGCTGTAAATCTAACCCGGCATGGTGGGCCCCCTCCTGTGCCCCTGGCATGGGCATTTATTGCGGCCAGTTTTTTTTTTACCTCACGCCGGAGGTCATTTATTTTCTTTTCAATCCCAGAGCGGGTCCGTGTCTCCCCCTCCCCCGATGAATTGACCTGCTCCGTGATCATATCCAATATCTCCCTCCTCCTGGCCGGGGTGGTGGTGGCACTCTGCGGGCCGTGGAGAAAACGCCCATAGTCGGTAATGGCCCGGGCAAGAATTCTTTTTTCCCCCACAGTAAAATTGAGCTTTCTTTTTCTCTCAGTCATACTTCCAAACAAACTCACTAGCAGTCACCAAAAATCTGTCACAAATACAAGCACAACCAATCAGACAAGAACACACACAAAGAGAAAAAGAACAGCCAAAAATCACACTAGCACTCAGCAAGAAACAGACACAAAAAAATCAGATGAAAAAATAAAGCAAGAAAACAAACGCTCAGAAATCTATCAATCAAACAAACAGTCAAAAAACACTTATCAAAACACACTTTCACAAAACTACCAACAAGCACTATATCACACAGAACACTAATCTCACAACTACTGTACAAAACACACTCTAACGAACAACAGAGCAAAAGCACTTGATTCAATGGGAAGGGACACAAAGGGATGTACTTTTGCAATGGAAGGGCGTTTGTGTGTGTCTATTTATGCTGTCTGCGTAATTCACAACATTGCCCTAGTCCATTTCCAATTTCACTGATTGCGCCGCTCCCGAGTTGTGAGCATGCGCACAACGGAGCTGACATGGTTTCCTTCATGCGCGCATGCGCGAGTCGGCCGGCCCTTCATTTGCATGGGGTCACGGCTCATTTCAATGTAACACGCCCACGTCCCTCCCAATTTGTATTACTCCTCCTTACGCCTCAGGAAAAAACCTTACGCTTGCGCAATCTCTTTCGTAAAAGCTACGTGAATCGCTGGATTACGCGGCTAGATTGCGCAAGTCTAACGGAAAAGTGGTGCGCTACGCCGGAATGATAATGCGCCGATCTACGTGAATCTGGGCCATTGTATATTACTACGATGTGTTATGATGTTATATCACCTCATGTTATGATAAACAAAACATAACATATGATAAACATGTCCTAGCTAGATATGTAAATAACCTCTCACTCAAAGCAAGAAGAGAGAAACTGACTTTATCTAGGCAGGGTTTTATCTGGAAGGCTGTTCATTTTCACTGAACATAAAAGAGGACTTCTCAGATCTGGATTAACTCTGTGTGGCAAGACTGGGCACAGATGATAGGAAATATTATACTCTACATTGTGACAACAAAAATATATATATATTTTTGGGGGGTTTACATCCACTTTAAGAGAACCTCTCACTTTTCCCTGAATTGGCAAAGTAACTTTAAAATGCATAACTGCTCAGAAGGACTTGCATGTATATACTACACCTGTAGAGCCAGTTCACACGTGTTGTAGTTATTTATGATAAAACACGCACATTACTGCAACTTGGATAAGGCAGTGTCCACACATCTGTGTACTGCAGTGTCATTTAAAAAACAACAGGACCCTGGAAGTTGCGCTGTTGAAGTTAGCGGAGCTCTCGCTGAAGGTGCCTGTTAATGATGATGTTCATGCCTGAATCAGATTTACCATTAACCTAGATTTACCATAATACTGAGGTCCTCTTACCCGTTTTTAGTTTTTTCTCAGATGACCGTGGATCACCAGATAGGAACCAGGAATTGGAACACGGTAAATCTTGATAAGTGGTACAGGAACATAAGATGGATACAGACCAGGGTCGGTACACAGTTGGACAGCGAGGCACAGAAGCACAAGACAGGAACAGGGTCAGAGTACAAGCTGGGGTCACAATAAACAGGCAGCAATCCAGAGATTGGTCAAGAGCAAGTCGGGTAAAGTAGGGGTAGGCAGGTATAGCAGGTGAAGGCACAGGTTAAGCAGAAACTAACTAAAGATCACTCAGCAATCTGTTCATGCCATATTCCAAATAGGCAGTTTGGCGGCATGTACGTGTGTGTGCATTCCGTCTTGTGCACGCGCTAATACATTTGTGCATGAGTGCTAATGCCTGTATTGAACCTTTGCTCAGATTTATGAGTACGAGCATGTAATGGCCTTATGGTTCCAACTGAGGTTACATTTCTAAAGTAAAGAGTTCAGCCCTGTACACACGCTCGGTGGTAAAAAGTCTGCCGAGAAAACCAAGGGGAAAGCAGAGAACCCGGCAGGAAAACTGCCATGGATCTTTGGCCAGGAATCCCGGCCATTTGTATGCTCCATTGGCACTGCCTTGCAGTCTTTCCCATAGGTAATTAGTAGATCTGGCTGAAAAAAAAAATATGGGAATCCCGACGGGAAAATAGAGAGCAGGTTCTCTATTTTTCCGTCAGGTTTCCCGGCTGTTTTCCTAACAGGAAAACTGCGAGGAAGCATACCCACATCCGGTCTTCCCGGCCAAAAGCTCTCCTGGCAGTTTTCCTGACGGGAAAACCGGTCGTATGTACGAGGCTTAAGGCTTCATTCACATATGCTGGGGTCCAGTGCATTACTGTACACCAAGGTGTCAATCAGGTCCAAATTTTTGATTAGAAGACCCCTCTTTAATGCTGACCGCGGCCATTCCAGACCATGGAGAGCTGGTCACACTCTCCTGTCATGCGAATTGGATGTAGTGAAACCGCATCCAATTTGCATATGTGTCATTTGATCCTTGATACTGTATTGGCAGGTTGGTTGTACAGAAGGCGATCTACTAACTTCTCTACAACTGGCCTGTCAGTTTTTTGCCATTGATCAGTGTCGCTGTTTTTTTGCCCCACTGGTTGAGAGTCAGGGGCATAGACAGTATCTGCATTAAGTACTAACTTAGCATCCAAAAGAAAAACAACATACTATGTATAACACATCACTTGAAGACCATCTCCAGACATGCTCAAACCAAGCCATTCACAAAGTTTTTGTTTCCAAAACATCTTTTAAAAAAATGTTTTACTCACCTACAGTAAGATTGCTGCCCATGTTCCTCACCGATGCCACTTCCAGGTGTATCAACAGGTGACTCAGTGCTGCAGCTTGTGCTTACATCGCCCAGTCTTCTGGATCTTTAGAGAACCCCGCTGCTGGACAGCCAATAAGAAGTGACCATTTATTCAGATGAGGTTATGGACACCCATAGAAGAACCTTTCCTGTCTGCAGGGAAGAAGATAGAAGGACTGGGGCTTGTCTTGTGACATCATATTTAGGTGAACTAAAGGCATATTTCAGGTGTTTTAGCGGTAAAAAGAGAGCTTGTAAAATGCCTGAAAAGGCCTCCCTAGTGTGAAAGCCTAAGTGCTTTCACACTGGGGAGCGGTGAGCTTGCAGGACATCCAATAAGTCCTGCAAGCAGCATCTTTGAGGTGGTTTGGGAGGGGTGTATACATCCATCCCAAAACGCCCTGCCCATTGAAATGAATGGGCAGTGCTGCCAAAGTGCCTGCAAATCACTTTGGCAGCGCCGCAACATGGGTGCTTTTAACCCTTTATTCGGCTGCTAGTGGGGCGATTTTAGCCAACAATTGCCGCTAAAACTACGGTAATATGACACTAAAACTAGCCGCGCTTTACCGCTAACACCGCCACTCTACAGTGTGAAAGGGGTCTTAGAGTCATTTTTTTCCTAACATAGCAGTTAGTGGGGGGAATAGACCAGAGGGGTATTTGCACAAAGTTTTGATTTACAGTAGACTAAACTACATAATTACTAACCTGCTAGATAAGCATGCTTTGACAAACATCAATAGTGTTTTTGCAGTGCAACTACCGTATACTCTACAGCTCTTTGCTTATAATAACATCTTCAAACTCTCTCTAAATACATAAAGTATATATGTGTTTTAAGTAATCTTTTAATGTTTTCAAGAAAAATGTGGCCATTTTGAGACATTAGCTCAATATAGAGGAATTCCAGGGACCTCCTTTAGGACAAGTTCACACATTCCCATGCTGTCCCTTGCGTTCCAGTATTGACAACACATTCACTTAAATGGACTGTCAAACACATGGAACCATGCTAAATGTACTGCAAGTACTACTTTTTCAAATCACACCGCATCAAACTGCTTGGCACTCTGACACCATGTGGTTTCGTGGTCGTAAACATACTGTATTTGTGAGATGCTCTTGGTGTGCCAATAACAATGGCACTCGTGTGCGTCTTGCAAGGGCAGAGTGTTCACATGCAGTGCGAGAAAGGCACACAAAACGCGTGTGTCCCGCACCATGTTCTGGTATCAACGGTCCCTTATAGTCCTTATTAATTCA
Source organism: Rana kukunoris (assembly GCA_029574335.1). Taxonomy (NCBI): domain Eukaryota; kingdom Metazoa; phylum Chordata; class Amphibia; order Anura; family Ranidae; genus Rana; species Rana kukunoris. The sequence goes on along the minus strand of CM056053.1, from coordinate 433,579,572 downwards.
TTGAATAAATCTGTGCCTCCCTAGCCTTACCTCTTAGACCTCGTGCACACTGGAGGTTTTTACAGCTGCTGTTTTTGGCTTGGGGCATTTTTTTCTGCAGCCAGTAAACTCCTCAGCATGTTATCCTATGGGGGTGATTTACTAAAGGCAAATCCACTTTGCACTACAAGTGCACTTGAAAGTGCAGTCACTGTAGATCTGAGGGGGACATGCAAGGAAAATAAAAAACAGCATTTTATCTTGCACATGATTGGATTATGAAATCAGCAGAGCCCCCCTTCATTTCAGATCTTCCCATCAGATCTACAGCGACTGCACTTGTAGTGCAAAGTGGATTTGCCTTTAGTAAATAACAGTTTAGGCTGTTATCATTGTTATTTGGCAGGGGTGATTTCTGTCTGGAAAAAAAAAACAAGAACTAGTGGGTGTGAAGAGGAGTTGTTCTGCTATAAAAGCACTCTAACTAAAAAAAAACACAAAAAAAAAATGCAAGTATTTTTGAGCCATAAGCTTTTCTGGGGGGTATACCTTTGCTAAAAAAAAAAAAAACACAAAAAAAGCTAAAAAAAACCACTTAAAAACGGGAATGCAAAAACACTGCACATCTTGGAAAAAACATGCGTATTTAATGCAGCATTCTACAGCTAAAGCTACTGCCGTTTTATAACGTCCAGTGTGCACGAGGCCTTATGGTGATGCTGCTCTCAATATGGTGTATAAATACCACAGGGACATGGACAAAAGTATAAAAGACAATAGGATTGGTTTACTAAAGGCAATTACACTGTACACTCTGCAAGAGCAGCTGAGTGAGTGAGTGAGTGAGTGAAAAACTTATATAGCGCGACACATGCAAACTTAATCGCCTCTGGGCGCTCGTTGTTTATTTCTCCTTTGTAATCAAAAGAGATGAGTTTTGATCTTTCTTCTGAAGGTCAAGTGGTTCTCCTCCAACCGGATGCTGGTTGGTAAAGCGTTCCATAGTCTGGGACCCAGGAACGCAAATCTTCTTTCTCCTTTGGACTTGTATTTGGCTTTGGGATTTTGAAGCAACTTTTGGTTAGTGGATCGCAGAACGCGATTGGAGTTCTGAGCTTTTAATTTCTCGCATAGATATTGGGGTGCCTTCCCATGGATGCACTTATGTGTCAGACAGAGCGCTTTGAAAGCAATTCTGTCTTTTACTGGCAACCAATTAAGGGATCTCAGAGAAGATGAGATTGCTTCCCATCGTTTTTTCCCAGTCACAAGTCTGGCGGCCGTGTTTTGCACGACTTGCAGATGAGCGATTTGGTACTTCGGTAGACCGAGGTAAAGGGCATTTGCATAGTCCAGTCTGGAGTTGACAATTGTTCCCACCACGACTGCTATGTCTTCTTTAGGAATAAATGGAATAAGTCTGCATAGTGGACGCAGCAGATGGTGAGATCCGCTGACTACTGACCCTATTTGTGCGTCCATTGTCATGTAGGAGTCGAAGATGACCCCAAGACTTTTGACCTTGGTGCTAGGGGTGATGATATGGCCCAGAATGGGCGGGGGGTGTACAAGTTGTAGGACGTTGATTCTTTCGACTGGCGTGAAACAGGAGAAGTTCTGTTTTTGAGCTGTTGAGTTTAAGATAACTCTTCGTCATCCAGTTTTCTATCAAAGAGAGGCATTTCTCTAGACTTTAATGATGATCCTCTTTGTTGCAGATGCGAAAATACAGTTGCATGTCATCTGCATATGAATGGTAAAGTCATTTTTGGCTACTAATGATTTCAAAGAGCGGGCGAAGATAGAGCTTAGTAAATGAGGGGAAGCTCTGCTGACTTCCATTATCCAATCATGCGCAACATTTACCTCATTTACTATGTGCTGGAGGAACTCCATTTGCAGTCTATTTGCCTTTAGTAAATAAACCCCAGTTCTTTCACCAAGGAAATAAAAATTCATCCAAAATATGCGTCTTGTCAATTGACACCACACATATTTTGGATGAATTAATATGTATTTTTTTTTTAGCAAAAGTGGTCTTTTTTATATTTTTGTCCTTATAGTCCTTTAGAAAAGGGAGATTTGTGAAAAAAGTGATACGAGCTGATTTTATGACAATGGCTTTTCTATGTGCACTTATTTTAACGCTACCTACAGTACCAGCTTATAAGGGCCATGCCACAGCTATCCCACAATACACGTGGTTGCAGTATGGTGGCACAGTCTTTTAAAGGTTAAAACCAGTAGTGAATGGAGGACTTGGTATGGACTTCAAGGCAAAAACGGAAGTGGTATTTGGAAACGTGGGCGGAGTGGAACGTGTTTAGATATACGGAGGAGGGGAAGGCCTTGATAGATGCGAACTGATGGATGAAGCCGGCGCGGGGGGGGGGAGGGAGATGCTGATTGTGGATTGGGGGGGAGGGGTGGTGGAGAGGGGTCTTTTTTTTACTCCTCGGAGAAGGGGGGTGGGGGGTGGGACGGGGTGGTAAAGCAGAGAGGAACAGAACAAGGGTAGGACCAATTTCCCCAACCCCACGGGGAGACAGGATACCCGGAGGGACGGGGGCTAAGTTACCCAAAGGAGTGTAGGAATGGAACTTAAGATTTAAAAGGGGTATTAATTGAGCAGACTCTGGGCTGTTGAGGGAGGGAAAGAAGAGTTATGATGAGATAAAGCATATACAAACTGTTTTTATTTTGTTTTGGTTTTTTTCTTCTCCCTGGAAACGACATTGTGAATTGGAATATTTGTTGATATCTTTGCTGTATGATGTGTTGTTTTTAAACCAGAGAGAGTGCCTCCCAGGTTTGTGTTACTTTTTCTGCTTAAAAATCAAATAAAAGAAGATTAAAGGTAGGGTTGACCGATACCGAGTATTTGCGGGAGTACTTGTACTCCCGCAAATACCCCCGATACCCAAATAGAATACTTTGCCCCCCGCCGACGCTGCCGCCGCCGCCGCATGTTTAAACATCACAGCTTTCATTTAAATAGTTGTAGTGTTCCCGCAGCGTATAGACAGACACTCCCCCTTGCTCGGGATTGGATGGGTGATCATGATCTGTCCAATCCCGAGCTAGGGGGAGTGTCTATATGCGGCCGGGAAAACAGCTATTCAAATGAAAGCTGTGATGTTCCCCGGGCGGCTGCTGCCAGGTATGGGGGAAATGGCTGCGGGGACATGGATGGATGGATGGAGGGACATGTATTTATGGACATGGATTGATGGACATGGTTGTGGGGACATGGATGGAGGGACATGGCTGCGGGGACATAGATGGAGGGACATGGATTGATGGACATGGTTGTGGGGACATGGATGGAGGGACATGGCTGCGGGGACATGGATGGAGGGACATAGCTGCGGGGACATGGCTACATATGTGGAGGACATGGCTGGGGGGACATGGCTGCATATGTGGGAGACATGGCTGGGGGAACATGGCTGCATATGTGAGGGACATGGCTAGAGGGACATGGCTGCATATGTGAGGGACATGGCTAGAGGGACATGGCTGCATATGTGAGGGACATGGCTAGAGGGACATGGCTGCATATGTGAGGGACATGGCTAGAGGGACATGGCTGCATATATGAGGGACATGGCTGCATATATGAGGGACATGGCTAGAGGGACATGGCTGCATATGTAAGGGACATGGCTAGAGGGACATGGCTGCATATGTGAGGGACATGGCTAGAGGGACATGGCTGCATATGTGAGGGACATGGCTAGAGGGACATGGCTGCATATGTGAGGGACATGGCTGGAGGGACATGGCTGCATATGTGAGGGACATGGCTGGAGGGACATGGCTGCATATGTGAGGGACATGGCTGGAGGGAAATGGCTGCATATGTGAGGGACATGGCTGGAGGGACATGGCTGCATATGTGAGGGACATGGCTGCATATGTGAGGGACATGGCTGGAGGGAAATGGCTGCATATGTGAGGGACATGGCTGGAGGGACATGGCTGCATATGTGAGGGACATGGCTGGAGGGACATGGCTGCATATGTGGGGGACATGGCTGCAATATGTGGGGGACATGGCTGCATATGTGGGGGACATGGCTGCATATGTGGCGGACATGGCTGCCTATGTGGGGGACATGGTTGCATTTTGGGACACATTTAAAAAAAAGTATCGGTATTCGGTATCGGCGACTACTTGAAAAAAAGTATCGGTACTTGTACTCGGTCCTAAAAAAGTGGTATCGGGACAACCCTAATTTAAAGGTAAAACCAGTAGTGAGAAGGTGACATGGTGCCTCACCACTGCCTATTAAAAGCAATCCACCTTGCATTGTTCTTTAGAGGGCTAGGGGGTACTCAAAAAAACAAAGACAGCTGTGCTAATGCTACTAGGAAAAGACGTGCATATATGGAAGGAGCGCTAGACCAAAAAATAAGATAATAAAGATTTATTGACGTTGTGTTAAAAGACATCCAACGTCTTTCAGTGGTCAAAAGAACTGCCCCTTCATCAGGGCTAAATAATAATATCATGTAAAAATAATTGTGAATGATTAAAGTGATTGTAATTATAAAAATATTTTACATTATATTATGTTTTTATTATAGCCCTGATAAATGGGGAGTTCCTTTGACCCCCAAAAGGCATTGGCTGTCTTTTAATGACTTTAGCCCTGGACCATATTGCTGTCCAAAGACCAGAGCACTTTTTGTGATTCGGCACTGTGTTGCTTTAACTGACAATTGTGCGGTCGTGCGACATAGCTCCCAAATAAAATTGGCGTCCTTTTTTTCCCACAAATAGAGCTTTTTTTTGGTGGTATTTGATCATCTCTGCGGTTTTTATTTTTTGCGCTATAAACAAAAATAGATCGACTATTTTGAAAAAAAAAACAATATTTTTTACATTTTGCTATAATATCCCCCAAAAAGATATAAAAAAACATATTTTTTCCTCAGTTTAGGCCGATACGTATTCTTCTACATATTTTTCGTAAAAAAAAATCGCAATTAGCGTTTATTGATTGGTTTGCGCAAAATTTATAGCGTTTACAAAAAAAGGGGGTAGTTTTATGGCATTTTTATTAATATTTTTTTTTTTTACTAGTAATGGCAGCGATCAGCGTTTTTTTTGGTACTGCGATATTATGGCGATATTATGGCGGACACATCGGACACTTTTGACACATTTTTGGGACCATTGGCATTTTTATAGCGAACAATCCATTGTATTATTATAAAAATGCCATTGGCAGTGAAGAGGTTAACACTAGGGGGCAGGGAAGGGGTTAAGCGTGTTCCTGTTTGTGTTCTAACTGTATGGGGGGGTTGGCCTCACTAGGGGAAATCACTGATCTTCTGTTCATACATTGTATGAGCAGAAAATCAGCGTTTCCCCCGCTGACAGGAACGAGAGCTTTGTGTTTACACACAAAGCTCCCATTCCCCGCTCTGTAACGAGCGATCGCGTGTGCCCGGCGGCAATCGTACCCGCCGGGCACGCGCACGGGACTCCCGTAATAATATGACGGCGGGCAGTCGGCAAGTAGTTAACACAACATCAATAAATACATTTGGACTCTTATCTTTTGGTCTGGTGCTTCTTCCATACAGTATATGCACATCGTTTCCTGGTAACCTGCTGCATTACCCACAAGAGGGTAGTCTTGCCTGTTGTGAGCAGACTAACCTGAGCCAGTGGGGTCTGCAAATGAACAGGTGAAACAGAGCTGTTACCAGGACCATGCCTATTTCTGACATTTGTTGTTTACAAGTTAAAATCAGTCTTTTTTGCTAGAAAATTACTTAGGACCCCCAAACATTTTTTTTAAAAAGACATATTTTATGTCACGCTGTATTTGCGCAGAGGTCTTACAAACACAATTTTTGGGGGAAAAGTAAAATAATAAAAAAAGAAAATGTCCTAAAATAAGTTGAACTATTCCATCCGTCGATTTCCCCCCACCCCATCCACCATAATCTTCTGATGCTGCAGGGGTTAATAGAGCCAAGGGAACTGTCATATGCACTCACCAAGAGTGCAGAATATGCCCACCCTTTCATCTCCCTTCCTTCATTCATTAGCTGCCTTAGACTTCTATTGCCGTGTACACACGATCATTGTTTCATCAGAGAAACCGATCGTGTGTGGGACCCATCAGACTTTTTTCCATTGGTGTAATAACTTAGAACATGTTTAAAAAATTTCTGATAAAAAAAAACTGATAGTAAACTCCGATTGTCAGTGTGAAACTCCATCAGAGAAAAATCCATGCATGCTCAGAATAAAGTCGACGCATGCTCGGGAGCATTGAACTTCATTTTTTTCGGCTTGTCGTAGTGTTTTACGTCACACGTTTTGACACGGTCGGAATTTAATCTGAAGTGTATGCAAGACTGATTAAAGTCAGCTTCATCGGAATTCCGACTAAAAATTCCATCGGATTTTACTCCATCAGAAATCCGATCGTGTGTACGTGGCACAAGAACGAACGATCTATGAATGGAGGACGCCCCTCTCCATTAATAGAAACTATAATATTTGAAAAAGTGGTGCGAAAAGGGTGCATATGACAGATTTATGGGGGGAGGTTGGAGGAAAGAAGATTTTAACTAATTCTGCAGCCATCAGCCCAAGACACACAAGTAATGTCCCTTGTGTTGGCTTTAAAAAATAACATTTTTTTTACTAAACTTAGGCTGGTGGTGTAGGTTTCTTTATCTTGTGACCTCATTTTCTTTGTGACCCCATTACCTTTATACTAGAATGTGAGGTCTTACCTAAAATGTTGTGTTTGCAAAGACAATGGAATTCAGTGCTGATTGACTGCAACTGAAAATACGGAACATCCAGTATTAATAATATCATTCCCATGTAGGCCAGCCTGTAAATTGTTTAAAGTACACTTTACAAAGCGTCATACAGGTACCAGCATGTCCCACATGGCGTGTGTTTTGTATAAGAAAGTTAAGCAAATCATTCTATTTTTATATATTATTTGAGATTGATGCATTACAATCGCACATTCACTACATGCATTGAAGCTCTGTCTGTATTAATACTAACTATACTTAAGTACAGTTCCCTAATTAAGTAAATAAGGCTTCTTATGTTCACGCAAAAGTAACTGCTTACATCAGAGGTCCAATTTTACATTATTGCATTAAATCTAATTGTGTTTTTTATGAAAGTGGAACCTCAGTAAAAATATTTTTAAAGTCTTAATTAGATCTGAGAAGCATTAGAAGCTTGGTCGGGTTTTATTGCTGTCTTTTTTCCCACTGGAGATTTGCCCCCTACTTCCTGTCCCATGAAGGGTTGTCATCAGGACACAAAAGGAGGAAAAAGCTTAAAGGTTGAGAGTCAGTGCAGCAGGAAAAGTAGAAAATCTGACCAGCAACACCTGCCAAAATTAAGATTTTTTTCTTAACTTTGGGAGCTTCTCTCTTACTTCTTGTCCTCAGAAACATAAAGTAAAGAGAAAGATACCCAATAGACACACGCCACCAATCAAATATTGGGTTACGATTAAGCCTGTGATTTAGGTGTAAAAACACATTTTTGAAATTTAAGGCGCCGTACACACGGCCGAGGTTCTCGCTGAAAACCAGCGAGAACCTCGCTGGAATGCACATTCCAGCGAGGACCTCGGCCGTGTGTACGGTCTCGGCGAGCTTCCCGTCGGGAAGCCCGTCGAGCCGAAATAGAGAGCACGCTCTCTATTTCCTCGACGGCCCGCCTGGAAGAATGGCTGGTTGCCATTCCCGACGGGCGGGTCGCCGAATTCGACGGCCGGGAGAGAACCTCGACGGGCGGAACGATGTGTTCTGCCCGTCGAGGTTCTCTGCCGTGTGTACGGCGCCTTACAGATAGGCAACTTTTATCCTCATATTGATTAGTGGCTCCAAATTAATAACTACTGTAGTAGGGAAGAGACAAATCATACGCTCAGCATCTTTCCAAAAATAACTGTTCTGTTTTGACACAATTTAAGGTTTTTATACACATGATTATGTAGGAATCACATTATTATTACAATTGTACTTTTATGGTAACAAGGGGCGTAACATAGGCAGGCTAATTCTAATCAGAACTCAAAAGAATGCAAACATGTAATGAAAACATTAGGGTTGTCCCGATACCGGTATCGGGACCGATACTGAGCATTTGCAGGAGTACTTGTATGCCAGATCCAATAGGAGTCCCCAGGATTGGACGGGTGATCTGTCTATATAAGTGCCTGAGCAAGGGGGAGTGTCTATACGCTGTCATGTTCCCCACGCTGACTAACTAGGCGGCATATATGGCATGGGGAGACATCGCTGCATTTGTGGGAGGACATGGCTGCATTCGTGGGGGGACACAAGGCTGCATTTGGGGACACATTTAAAAAAAAAAAAAAAAGTATCGGTATTCGGTATCGGCGAGTACATGAAAAAAGGTTCGGTACTTGTGCTCGGTCCTAAAAAAGTGGTATCAGGACAACCCTAGAAAACATTATTAGTGCTGCATGCACACTGAGTGCAATGTGCAATACATAGGCATACATACAAAATAGAATACAATTATATAAAGATTTTACAAATTAACAGTTTCAACAGTTAGCCCTGTCTTGTTTTTCTAACTGTGAAAATATTTAAGGATTTTTTTACATCAGTCCTGTGGTGGTGTGCGCCGGATTTCTCTTTATCCTTGGCATAGGTGCCAAGCTTTCCCTGCTCTAGCCAATACAAAAGAAAAAGAAGATTAAAGTCAAATAGGGCATTGCAGGGTACCTTTTATTATGCAAATGCTGGCATTCCAGCAACCATTGTACATTTTTTTGCTAAATGCTTTCAAATATTTGTATGGTCTAACCTGCAGATTTCTACTAAACAAAGTCTTACACTTATGTCATCTACCAAGCACACGTAACTGTGCATTTCAAATGCCAATTAAAATACCCTACCGCTAACTTGATGACTTTAGAATTGTGTAAATAGCTCCCAAACCTGGAGCATGTGTTGTGTAGTATATACTATATATATATATATATATATATATATATATATATATATATATATATAATGTATATATTTTGTACAGGTTCTCTTTTTATTTTTATAATGCTCTGGAGGAAAAAACTAAATATAAAAAAAAATGGTATTCTTTTAAACCCATGGGTGCAGCTTTAGCCTCCTTAACACATGGCGTTTTGTGCGTTTGTTTTTTTTACTAAACTCAATAGCTTAAGTTGAAAATTAGAGACACAGTAAAAGTTTAAAAATTTAACTTTCCACATTAGGCACACCTTGCTTCCTCTTACAGAATAATGCAAGCACCTATATATAGCGCAAGATAGTCCTCGACAATGTAATATCTTTGACGAAACTAGTAGGGCGTGGCTACGACGCTTTGCTGTCATACATTTGTTGAGCGGCGTGGAGTTCGGTGCAGCCACACAGCCTGCTGCTTTTTGGGAGAGCAATTGTATCTATTTTTATTGCTATATGCAAGTTTTTTTTAAACCTTTTGCCCAATTTTCTTAGTGTGATTCCCTTATTTTTTTAATACGTTTTTTATGGGTTACACTATGGGTGTATATGCTTTTTATTTTTATTTTTTTTATCATTCAAATTTAAGTTTATTTTCAAAACAAAAAAATATAAAATATACAGCTATGCGCCAAATAACACAGTAAATATTACAGCTGGACATACATTTGAGAATAAACAGGTACATTCAGTGTTTATCGTTTCCAACATTTTTAACCCCAGAGGGTAGTACTTATTGAACTGCAAAGAGAAATGAGAACTATTAAGATAAATCAGAACCCCATAGGTAATATAGTTTGTCCCAAATCACCTCCCTAATCCCCCGAGATCTCATATATCCTATGGTCTGATCCAGAATATTAAAGCAATGAGGGATGTAGTAGACCAATCTTTCATAGGCCCCAAGAAGGTGGGTATCCAGGACAATCTCTGCCTCTCCGACACCCCTCTTGGGATCACTCTGTATCCTAGAGGTGGACCTGTCCCCTCCACCCAACCTCCCCAAAAGCAACTTGATCTAACATTTGTCTAAAGAACCAAGACAACATCCTACCCAGGGTTAACTATAATAGAAAAACCCGATATATAATGAGTATTTCCGAACCTATTATCCCCAAAGTGAGAATATCACATTATGAGAAGTAATGTACTATGTTTAGTCTTCTCGAATCTAAAATTAAGAGAGAAAAAAAGAAAAGAAAAGGAGAGGAAAAAAAAAGGGGAAAAGGGGAGGAAGAGAAGGGGGGGGGGAGATAGAGATGAGAAGAGTAAAGAGTTCAGAGGAAAGAGTAAGCCCACCTGCCAAGATTATGCATCAGTCCGGAGCAACAGCCACTACTGTATCCCCGGAGTATAGGGGATTCCCATGTACTTAAGCCACGGTTCCCAAGTTTCAGTAAACAAAATAGTTTTATCTAACATTAAACTAATTCTCTTTTCCTGCTCCATGATCCATGTGACTTTTCTCTTCATGTGTAGAATAGAGACCGACTGTTTCTTCCATGCGGCTGCAATAGTAATTCTGGCGCCTGTCAGGATACATAGAATCAGTTTTCTGGTAACCTTCGAGATTTGTGGGATTAGACCATTCAATAGAGCGATTGCTGGAGACTGATGCACATTACACCCTGTTACTCGTCTGACAATGTGAAACACCTTATTCCAATAACCCTGAATCTTTGGACATTCCCACCAAGTGTGAAACATGGACCCTATTCCCTGGCAACCTCTAAAGCATAAGGGTGAGTATGAAGGATACATCGAGGCCAATTTAAGAGGGACCATGTACCATCTAGTAAAGATTTTCGCATTGGCTTCCGCCAGAGATACACTTAGCAAACCCTTGATAGATCTAGCAAAATTTCCATACCAATCCTCTAAGTCCCATTCATCTCCAAGTTCTCTTTCCCAAGCGAGCATGTGGGGTAATTTTGTATCATTTGTCGCGAGAGATTTATAAATAACTGAGATATTACCCCGTCTCGCCGAGGCTTGGTCGCATCTATGTTCAAATGGAGATAGGGAGCCAGAAATTAGATTATCAGACCAAAGATTTTGGGCGTAATCATGTAATAGAGAGAATCTCAATCTCTCGGAGGAGGGGAGATCAAAATTATCAACAAAAAATTGTTCGGGTAAAGGGCCCAATCTTGAGAAGAGCTGTCCAATGCGGTACACCCCCTTGTCATGCCACCATTTGAAGGAGTCGACGTCGACTCTAGATGCAAAGATCGGATCCAGGAAAACCTCCGCTAAGGGTTGACCTTTCGAGACCAGAGAAGGATTTTTCCTAAGTGAATCCCAAATTACTAAAGCTTGAGAAAGGGTTGGGGACATAATAGCGGGTCTGTGTTTGGGGGTACACCACATCAAATTTTCTATAGTAAACGCAGAAGATGCTTGTTCTTCTATATTAATCCAATCAGGACGGTCCTTTTTAAGATATACTTCAGATAGTTGGGCCAACCTAGCAGACTGGTAGTACCACCACAAATTCGGGACTCCTAAACCCCCCTGTTCAGTTAGATTGAAGAGGCTTCGAGAAGGAACACGCGGACCCTTCTTGTTCCAAACGAATCTGGTGATTTTGCCCTGAAATGATTTTAGGTGACTTTTAATTATTGGGATGGGCAATGAGCGGAAGAGATATAAAAGTCTGGGGAGCAGAGTCATCTTAACCGAATTAATCCTACCAATCCATCCTATTTTCTGGGAACCCCATTCATTTAAATCTTTCTCGAGTTTTTTAAACGTAGGAGGATAGTTGGCAGAATAGAGATTCTCAAACTTCGAAGTCAGGTTGATTCCTAAATATTTGATAGATGAAATTTCCCATTTGAATTCATATTTGTTTTTTAACATTAAAACTGTGGGTTCAGGGAGTGACACATTAAGCGCTCTGGATTTAGCCCAATTTACTTTGAGGCCCGACACTCTAGCGAAGTCAGTCAATAGGTAAATAATTTCAGGAAGAGAGGATGGAGGTGAGGTTATGAAAAGTAATAGATCATCTGCAAATAATGCACATTTATGTTCCTTTTGAGAGCATTTAATTCCCTTGATATCCGGGTCATCACGAATAGCTATAGCCAAAGATTCGATCATGACTGCGAATAGCATAGGAGACAAGGGGCATCCTTGTCGTGTGCCCCTCCGGATCTTAATAGGTTCTGAGAATAGGCCCTGTACACGGAGTTTAGCTTCCGGACATGAATAGAGCGCAGATAAGATTCCCATGAATTTAGAGCCGAAACCCCATCGCTTCAGTACCCTAAACATATATGGCCAGTACACTGAGTCGAAGGCTTTCTGGAGATCTAGGGAAAGGAGCATCCCTTCTTGTCCACGATCCCCAGTCCACCCAGATTGTAGAATGGAAATCAGATCAACTGCCCTTCTTATCTGGTCCGGTCCCTGCCTCCCTGAAATGAATCCTACCTGATCCCCATTAATATATTGGTTCATGAAAGGGGACATTCTATTGGCCATAATTTTGGTTAATATTTTGAGGTCGTTATTAATAAGAGATATTGGCCTGTAATTTTCAACTAGACTAAGGTCTTTATCAGGTTTCGGGATCACTGAGATATAAGCCATATTAAGTTGTTTATTAATAGAAATACCATCTGTCAAGGAATTATAAAAGCGAGTTAAGTAGGGCGTAAGGATAACTGAGAATGTTTTATAATATGGGGAGGAAAAACCATCGGGTCCCGGTGCCTTATCCGTCTTTAGATTTTGAATTACTGATAGAACTTCCTCAGTTGATATGGGAGCCTCCAATATCTCCATATGTTCCTTTTTCAAAGTAGGAAGACTTATTTTATCCAAGAATTTCTCTATTTTATCTGAAGTAGATTTATCGTCAAAAGCGTAAAAGTCTAGAATAGAAATCATGGAAGGTTTCCATCATCCGCTGAGGATTTAAAGTAAGGGATCCATCTGCTTGTCTAATCTTGGGGAGCATCTTCGATTTAAATCTAGGTGACAATTTATTTTGCTAACATCGGCCCTATTTTATCCTTCAATTGGTAAAATCTGGCACCTGTCCATTTCATATTTCCTCCTGCCCGTGCTGTTAGTGCTAAGTTCAGGGCCGATCTAGCGGCATCAAGTGAAGAGGTGGGAAATCCAGAAGGATCTGACTTATGTTTTCTGCGCAAGTCTAGATATTTCTCTTCTAGCTCTCTCACCTCCACCCTCTTTTGTTTTTTAAGTCTGGACGCAATTTGTATTATTTTGCCTCTAACTGTTACCTTGTGGGCCGCCCATAGAGTTTCCGGGGAAACTTCTTGTGTATCATTAAATTCAAAATATTCCTTTATAGCTTGTTCAATTTCCGTCACAAGGGCTGGATTTTTTAAAATAGATTGATTAAGAGTCCAATGAGACACTCTATGGGCTGTATTCTCCCGTCTTAGAGATACCAGAACCATAGAATGGTCCGACCATGGAACATCTGCAATAGTTGACTCAACAGCTGCCGGGACATGATGATTCGAAATCAATATGTGGTCTATTCGTGAATAAGATAGGTGGGGATTAGAGAAATGTGTATAGTCTTTAGCGTTTGGGTTCAATTCTCTCCAAATATCAATCAACCTAGATTGGTGTAGCATACGTGCCACTTGAGTACTAGCTTTAGTCGGCCTAATTATCCACTTAAGGACCCCTGCACGCACATATACGGCCACAGAATGGCACGTACAGGCACAAGGGCGTAAATTTACGTCCCCGCCTAAGTGCGGTTCGGGGGTCCCATCGGGACCCCCTCCGCGGCGCGCGGGGGTCCCCCTGGCTCCGGGAGCTATCCGGGATCTGCGGGCGGATGTCGGCGAATACCCGCCCCCACGCGATCGCTCCCAGCCAATGGGAGCGCGCTCCCAACCTGTTACTTCCTCCTCCTGTGTTTACACAGGAAGGAGGAAATGATGTATTCTCTCATCGCAGCGCTGTTTCCCAGCGCTGCTGATGAGAGAAGACATGACAAGTAAGTGTGCACCAACACAACACTGACACACACTCACATAGGCATATTAACCCCTTGTGATCGCCCCCCCCCACCCCCCTGTCACAGTGTCACTGAATGCAGTGATCTAATCACTGCATTTAGTGTCAGTGTGACAGGCAGTGTAAAAAACAGTTAGTGTTAGGTTCAGGATAGCCCCCCCACCCCCCCTAATAAAGTTTTAACCCCCTGATCACCGCCCTAGTTAACCCTTTCACTCCCTATTGCCAGCGTCACTAAGCGATCATTTTTCTGATCGCTGTATTAGTGTCGCTGTTCCCGCTAGGTAGCTATTTTTTTTTATTGAGATTTTTTTTTTTACTAAAGACATGTGGCTAAATAAATTTTGGCCTAAATGTTTGACTAAAATTTAGTTTATTTGATTTTTTTTTAACAAAAAGTAAAAAATAGTGTTTTTTTTTTCAAAAATGTCGCTCTATTTTTGTATATAGCGCAAAAATTAAAAATCGCAGAGGTGATCAAATACCACCAAAAGAAAGCTCTATTTGTGGGAAGAAAAGGACGCAAATTTTGTTTGGGAGCCACGTCGCACGACCGCGCAATTGTCTGTTAAAGCGACGCAGTGCCGAATCGCAAAAACACCTTGGGTCATTTACCAGCGTATTGGTCCGGGTCTTAAGTGGTTAATTTAGTCTTATTTGGTTTAGATTTATCCAAACCCAAATCAAAGGCCAAGTTGGAGTCCCCCCCCATAACTATGATACCCTCCATAAAAGGTCGGAGAGTATCTAGCATCTGTGAAAAAAAATTCTGTTGTCCCCTATTTGGTGCATAGTATGAGACAAAAGTGTACATTTTTTTCATCTAGGGTTCCTTTAGCCAAAACAAATCTTCCTTCCGAGTCCCTGTATTCCTTAATCAAAGTGAATTTACAAAATTTAGAAAATAAAATAGCCACCCCTTTGGTCTTATTTTCCGCCTTAGATAAATAGAACACTGGAAAGTGAGCATGTAAAAAAGAGGGGGTGTACCGCCTTGGGAAGTGTGTCTCTTGTAGTAAAACAACATCCACATGCAAAGACTTATAGACTTGAAAAGCCTTTCGTCTCTTAATAGGAGAGTTCAGCCCCTGAGTGTTGTGTGTTACAACACGAAGGGGTGTGGAAGAGCTATTTGGTCCAGCCATGGAACCTAAACCTTACATCCTCCAGAATGTATACCATGTAATGAGTCTGTAACCTAGAAAACCCATATCCTGACAGGTAGGCCGACAGAGAGGAGAATACAGAGTGGAAAGACAGGGAGAAAGAGGGAGAAATCAAAAGGAAAGAATAAAACAGTAAACAATAAAGCAAAATGTGGCAGAACATAAGGTCAAACCATGACCCGAAATGGGGGGAGGGACTAATCTCCCTTCCCCCATTTAAAGAAGAAATTCCAAAGTGGTCCAGTGTTGAGGGACCAAACACCCGCTTCCCAGGACGACAAAAAGTCTGTCTGGAAAGTGAGTAGAGGCTCAATGCCTCACCACCACCCATTACCAACAGTCTATACGTTATCCTATACAACTTGTTTTTAGGAAGAAATTGATCTCGTACAGTTTATGCATTAAGACATGTGCCGTAACGAGGTTTCCCAGAGGAGGAGCGATGAAGAGGGAAGAGAAAAAGGGGGGGGGGGGAAACCCACATAATATGCATACACCCATATATATTATGCTATATATACATATAAGCTCACAAGGGAGGGAGAAAAGAGAGAAAAAAAAATGAGAAATGTTCTCCTCCCCCCTCCCTCTGTAGTTTCAAATATTAATCTCAATGGGGGAAGAAAAAACAACAAAAAAAAAAAAAACCCCTTCTTTGTAATTTCAAATATTATATGTATACCCCTATATATATTCTCATATAAACGCAATCTCATTGGGGAAAAATAAATAAAAACATTTCTTTGTAATTTCACATATTATATGCATACCCCTATATATATTCTCATATATACACATATAATCTCATCGGGGGAAAAAAAAAAAGGGGGGGCCCCCCCTTTCTTTGTAATTTCAAATATTATATGCATACCCCTATATATATTCTCATATAAACGCATATAATCTCATTGGGGAAAAATAAATAAAAACATTTCTTTGTAATTTCACATATTATATGCATATCCCTATATATATTCTTATATATACACATATACTCTCATTGGTGGAGAAAAAAAAAAAAGGGGGGGGAGTCTTCCCCTCCCCCTTCCCTCAAATCCCCAATTGGTGTCTCCTCCGGGAAAGTTCAACTGGAATTAATGATCCAAGTCAGGTTGCTGAGTTTTTCCCAACTTTCCTGTGTTTGACTCTATTCCATTCGCCCGAAGTAGGGCTAGTAGGTGTCTGTCTTTTAGCTGAGAGAGGCTGTGGAGGTGTAGTATCCATGTCTGGTGCGGTTGCGATAATTCTTAGGTCTAATAGTAATCTCTCCCCCTCCTGAAAGTTGCGTACAGCATAATGTCTACCATTATAGGTGAATTTTAGAGCAAAGGGAAAGGCCCAATTATACTTGACTTCCTTCTTCATTAGGGCCGACAATAATGGTTTCATTGCTCTCCTCTTCTGAATAGTGTGGGGGGAAATGTCAGAAAATATTTGGATCTTTGCTCCTTGGTACTGCAAATGTTCTTGTTGACGGGACTTTTGCATTATTTCCTCTTTGGTGGAATAATAATGTGGTTTAACTACCACGTCTCTAGGTAAACCATCCTTGCGTAACGGGCCTAAGGATCTGTGCGCTCTGTCTAATTCCAACTTATGTGCAGGAATGGATGGAATCAGATGTCTAATGATGTCTTGTATAGCAGAGTGAACATTAACTATGGATTCAGGTATCCCCCTTACCCTGAAATTATCTCTCCGAGATCTGTTTTCCAAATCATCTATCCTATCTTGAGCAGATTCTAGTTGTTCTTGCATGAATTGTAGATGGTCAGTATTCTGATCAATCCTTGAAACATTAGCATCCAATTTATTTTCAATAGATTCTATCCTGTTACCAATACTTTGGAAGTCTGCTCTGATATCTCTAGTGATCCTCTCAGCAGTCTGTGTCAGACCCTTGTCTAACATTTCAGCTATTCTGTTAAACAGATCAGTTACATTGAAAGAAACATCAAGAGCCCGTTCAACATTCACCTGCTCATGCCCAGGAGGAGGTTGTGAGGAGATTGCAGTAGAAATTACATGACCAGTCAACTCAGTGACTGTTCTTTCTTTCAGTACAGAGGAATATAGAGCAGGAGTTGGATTAGATCCCAGAGGATGAGTTATAGAGGTGACAGGCATTTGAGGTGAAATTTGTCTGTCAGACATGGATGCCTCTGTAATGCTCAGCATGTGTGTCTGAGGTATGGCAGACATTTTGTGGAGATTTTTCACAGTGGAAAAGTCTTTGTTGTTAGTTCTGACTTGTTTGTGTTTTCCCTTCATAAACTGGAACAACAATATTTACCAACACCCACAGGCGTCGTTATAATATCAGGAGCAGGGCTTATGGAGCTTTTGGAATCAAATGACCTTAAGCCAGGATATGTATTTTGCAGTGGACATTTGCCTTGCTAGACCCCAATAGAAAAAAATAGGGAGAAACTGTATGAATTGAATATCCATATTGTGTACGGTTTGCTGCTGTCTTAAATGCGGCTGAGAAGGATCAATATATTCTGCTGTGGTTGATAGACAATCGGTGGCGAGTGAGGCACCCTCCTCAGGCCTCCATCATGGGAGCGCCTCACATATTAACAAGGGGCCTCAAAAATGGCAGCAATACCTTGGTGTAGAGATCCGTTCTCGTCTCCAGTAACCAATCAGGTTACTGTCCCCGGGCCACCTCCCAGACTGCTACCTATTTTGGGGAGGATTACAGTGTGGCAAGGCCTGTTTCTTCAGCCTCTGCCACACTCAAGTTCGGCTGCAGCTGAGGTATCCCAGACCTCCTACAATGGCGGCGGGGTGTCTCCAAATGGATCCTGTCACGGATCGTTTTGTTCCCTCAGCGGACCTCCGGGAGGCTCCGCAACAATACCGGGCTGTACAGGGAGAGTCCCCGGAGCAAGTTCGAGGTGAGAGGGGCTTGTGCTGCTTTTTATTTTTCATGCTGCTGATGAACTAACCCCGATTAGATTAAGTTTGGTGCTTTGGAGTTTCTCTTCATAAGATGTAACACACACACATTTTGCCATACTATATGATGGTCCACAGGAACCGGTAAGAAGCTTTAATACTTGGCGTCACTTGGTGGTAGAAGCACTATGAATTGTGACTGCGGGCACACTGGTGAATGGATGATTTGTTTCCTCTGGACTTTGTTTCACATATATTTTTCCTTTTTAGCCCTTGTGAATGGGCTCCTTTGGACACTTATTTGCATATTTGGTGCAGTGTAGCCAACCACCCGTGAATTTACCGGCAGCCCATAAATTTCAGGCCACCCCTAAAAGTCCGTTTCGGGCACCAGTGCCCCCATAAAAAAAATAAAAATAAAAAAAAAGATGGCTGCGGGCTGACTATGCAGCTGCGCAGTTCCGAAGCCTATTGGGCTTAGAAAAGCTTGTACACACTTGGCCAGGTGGCACATGTGCAGTAATGTAATGCTGCCATCTAGCGCCATTTTTAAAACAGAAGGCAGTCATTCTTTAAAGTGCCAGATGTGCCACAGCGGCGCTGGGCTCCGCCAGTTGCTACAGGCTGAGGCAGATGAGCTGAGGAGCAGCGACAGCTGTGTGAGTGAGGGGATAATAAAAAGGGGCAGAGGAGGACACTTATGTGCACGTGTGGACAGAGAAGTGACGGGCACAGGAGGACACAGATGTGGAGAAGTAATATGAAGGGGGACAGAGGAGGAAACTACTGTAAAGGGTTTAAGAAGGACACTACCATGGGTCTGTGCAGCCTCTGACCATCTCCTGTATCCTTTGCGCTCCGCAGTCTCCGACCATCTCTTGTACCATGTCTGCAGTCTCTGACCATCTCCTGTATAATGTCCGCAGTCTCTGACGATCTCTTGTCTTTTATCATGTCTGCAGTCTCTGAGGGGGGGGGGGGGGGGGGGGGGGTGGAGTCTGGAGAGAAGTCAAGAGTGGAAGCGCCGCCAGGATGGGGGTCACGGGAGAAGTCAGACATGTGTGGACAGTGGAGATGGGACTATAAGAAAAAAAAAAAAAAGCAGAGCAACCAAGCTGAAGCCATCTGACTGAGCCATACACGGTGCACCTGAGAGAAGATCAGCGACCATGCCACCAGGTCAATCTGAGGGTGGTTGCTGATGTAAGGGTAGAGTGAATATAACAATGTAAGGAGGCACGGATATAAAAAAGGTATTAGTAACCCCCCCCCCCCCCTTACATTGGTGTATTCACTCTGCAGAAGGTGGTCTTCCATCACCAGAGTGTCCCCCACATCAGAGTTCCTGGCATTCCCCTTTACATTAGAGTCTGCAGAATTCCCCCGCATTGCAAGGAGGAACTCAGTCTGCGTATCTTGATGTAAGTGGGAACTCTGATGTAAAGGGAATGCAACGGACTATGATATAAGGTGGTGTGAGGTCACAAGAACCCCCTCTTATATCAGAGTTCCCCCCTTAGATCATGATCTGCAGCGTTCCCCTTTACATAAGAGTTCCCCTTCTTGGTGAGGGGGAATCCTGCACACTCTGATGTAAGGGGGAACTCTGTTGGCTGGGTTATAGTAACCTGACATTCATATCAACAAAGAAAGATGGTTTTCAAATTTTGTTTAACTTAAACATATTGCTAATAGCACAAGCTATGCGTTTATAGTTTAATCATTGATATTTGCACCGTTTAGCACTAAAAAAATTATAATTTTAGGTACTTTTCTACAGTGTCAGTAAAAAAAATTCACTTTGGGGGGTTGGCAACACTGGCTCAAGATCCTTGTGCTGTTTTTGTGTGTTAATCTTAAGAAGTACAGACAGAAAAGTTTATGAATTTGGTGTGATTTTATTTTGTCAAAACATGCTACAAATTATGTAAAAAAATGGTAATGAGAAAAAAACTGTGCAAAAGAAATTTTTCACATGTAAAACACAAAGGCTGGCTAGAGACTGGCATTCTGGGCTAGAAACGCCCTTATCCTCTGTAGAAGCTCCTTCTTCACACTGTCAGGCACCAAGGCTGGAAAAGGGAAAAACAAGCATTAGTTATTATTTAAGAAGCAAGGGAAATCTCAGGAATAAAAGCTTACACATTCGTTACTACAGAGGAACATTGAATGGATCATTTTCAAACAGCAATCTGATAGGAGAACAGGCATTGTCAGCCTGCAATGTGCACTCCTTCTGTTGGCCATTGGGCTGCTCATCAGGGCCATCAAATAGGCAGCACAACAGTTAACTGAAGGAGCACACATGGCAAGCTGACCATGCTGCTGCTATTTGCAAGATGGCAGAGTAGTCCTGCCAGTCTGCAACAGTAATGTTTTACTGGCAGCATCTCCATTTAGGAAACTTTGGGACAGATTAAAAAAAAAATAGGAAATTTGACCTACCTATAAATTCCTTATCTTGGACTACAGTACAGGAAACCGGACTGAAATGCACAGACCAGGGTTATATACTGCTAATCTTTAGGTTGTTGAACACTGGCAAATAATATAACCCTGCCTGCTCAGGTTTTATTTATTTTTTAGCAAGCAATAAGGAGTGATCAGGCCTGGTATTCATACACCACAGGACATAATCAAGCAACAGAATTGAGGGGCGAGCTACTGCAAAGCAATATGGAATTGCCAACAAGCTCACAAGAAACACAAGGATTTAACCACTTAACTCCTGGACCATATTGCTGTCCAAAGACCAGAGCACTTTTTGTGATTCGGCACTGCGTCGCTTTAACTGACAATTGCGCGGTCGTGCGACGTGGCTCCCAAACAAAATTGGCGTCCTTTTTTTCCCCACAAATAGAGCTTTCTTTTGGTGGTATTTGATCATCTCTGCGCTTTTTATTTTTTGCGCTATAAACAAAAATAGAGCGACTATTTTGAAAAAAATGCAATATTTTTTACATTTTGCTATAATAAATATCCCCAAAAAAAGATATAAAAAAAAAACATTTTTTTCCTCAGTTTAGGCCGATACGCAATCTTCTACATATTTTTCGTTAAAAAACCCCCGCAATTAGCGTTTATTGATTGGTTTGCGCAAAATTTATAGCGTTTACAAAAAAAGGGGGTCGTTTTATGGCATTTTTATTATTATTTTTTTTACTAGTAATGGCGGCGATCAGCGTTTTTTTTTCGGTGCTGCAATATTATGGCGGACACATCGGACAATTTTGACACATTTTTGGGACCATTGGCATTTTTAGAGCGATCAATGCTATAAAAATGCATTGTATTACTATAAAAATGCCATTGGCAGTGAAGGGGTTAACACTAGGGGGCAGGGAAGGGGTCAAGTGTGTTCCTGGGTGTGTTCTAACTGTGTGGGGGGTGGCCTCACTAGGGGAAATCACTGATCTTCTGTTCATACATTGTATGAACGTCACCTCGCCCAGCAGCCAGTGTGGGGGCGCGCGTGCCACGCCCGAGTCCCGTGCCCGGCGGATGCGATCGCTCGTTACAGAGCGAGGACCGGTGGGAGCTGTGTGTGTAAACACACAGCTCCCGGTCCTGTCAGGGAGAGAAATGCTAATCTTCTGTTCATACAATGTATTAACAGAAGATCAGTCATTTCCCTCAGTCAGTGCACCCCCCCCCCCAATACATTTAGAACACACCCAGGTTACACATTTAACCCCTTCCCCGCCTCCTAGTGTTAACCCCTTCACTGCCAATGGCATTTTTATAGTAATCAATGCATTTTTATAGCACCGATTGCTATAAAAATGCCAATGGTCCCAAAAATGTGTCAAGTGTCCGCCATAATGTCGCAGTACCGAAAAAAAACAAAAAAAAACGCTCGCCGCCATTACTATTAAATTTTTTTTTATAAAAATGCCATAAAACTACCCCCTATTTTGTAAACGCTATAACTTTTGCGTAAACCAATCAAACGCTTATTGTGATTTTTTTTTAATGAAAAATATGTAGAAGAATACGTATCGGCCTAAACTGAGGGAATTTTTTTTTTATATATATATTTTTGGGGGATATTACAGCAAAAATTAAAAAAAGATTGCATTTTTTTCAAAATTGTCGCTTTATTTTTGTTTATGGCGCAAAAACTAAAAACCCCAGGAGGTGATCAAATACCACCAAAAGAAAGCTCTATTTGTGGAAAAAAGGACGTCAATTTTGTTTGGGAGCCACGTCGCACGTCCGCGCAATTGTCAGTTAAAGAGAGGCAGTGCCGAATCGCTAAAAGTGCGCTGGTCTTTGACCAGCAATATGGTCCGGGGCTGAAGTGTTTAAGGCTCCAGCTGGTGGAAAAATTACTGGTAAGTGGCTGTGTGAAAATTCCACAGCATGACTTCAGATTCTCAAGGAATTTGTGTCAGAAGTGACACTGGAATGACATCATCCACAGAGTGGTTTGAATTTAGAAAGGCATTTTTCACACTGTCATTTTACTACCAGTGTAATCTGAACTTGATTTTGGCATCACTGCCTCCTTTTTAAAAATGTGTCCTTTATACATTTTAACAAACAGTTTTACCTACTGGACATACAGTACATGTTATGCAGGCTATACACGGTCGAATTTCGAACCAATTTTCTTTTTAAAATCAGAAAGTTTTTTTGTGATCAGATGATGCCACCATTGATTTTCGAAATTCATGTTGCCGAGAATATTTGTTTCTCTCCGGGAATAATCTTTTCTCTCCGTAAAAATTTGTTTCTCTCCGGGGATTTTCTTTTCTTGCACATTTTTTTTTTCTATTACATTTCTCACACAAATCTCCCATCATTGATCAGAAAATCGGCTGTTTTTCTGAAAATTTTCAACATGTCGGATTTCTCAAATTTGTTTGCCACACGAAAATCGACTGTTGCTGCAGCCCGCTAACGGTCCGAAATACGAACGAAAATTCTTTGATACAATTTTCGCAAGAATTTTTTTTCGAATTTCGAACCGTGTATGGGCCGGCTTTATTTAACTCCTGGATAAACTTAAAGGAGGTGAATAGTTTACCAAAGAGGAATCTTCCCAACTCATAATATGGAGTAGAGCTTTTTTATGTTGCATCTTTGTCACAACTGGACTATGAATTGACTTATTTACACACAAGGAAAGTTCAGACTGATACTTCGTCATCCTTATACCAGATTAGTAGAGGGTTGCTTTCATTTAGTTAAACTGAAGCCGGATATATCTCCTTCTGTAGAAGTGAGCAGTTTGTGTATACATGTAAATTGTAGGAGGGTGTACAGACTAAATTAGAAGACTCACCTCTGCCTTTGGGAGTAATCTCTGTGACCAGATCATCAACTGTGACATGTTCTAGTCCTTTATCATTAATTACATCTAAAAGATAGAGTAAAAACAATTATTAAAAAAAAGGAGTCAGATTGAGTTTTGGAAACAGCAAGTACAGCAGGGAAAACAGTGTACAGCGGGGCTTTTAACCAGCTAATCACAACTCAGTAGATTGGATAACTATACTTCTCTTTTACAACACCAAGGGTTGCGAAGACATCTATAAACCTCTTGCAAATGCTACCAGAAGATAAGGTAGAACAAAAAAAAATAATAATACATTTGTACATTTGGAGACCAGCAAAACAGGCAATAAAAGGTCAATTACCGTATAACACGCACCCCAACTTTAAGAGGGAAGTTTCAGGGGAAAAAAAAAAAAAAACTTTCCACAGCACCCTGCGTATAACACGCAGGCACAGTTCACCCTCTATTTTCAGGGGGAAAAAGTGAGTCTCTCAACCCTTTCAACACACTTGAAATAAGTTTTATCTCTCAGCGAAATCCTACTAAAACCAGGATAGATTAGTTAAAAGGTCAGTGGAAAGAATGTGGAAAGAATGACCCCCTTACAGATAGCCAAAAAGATCATTGGTATCGGTTAAGAACTTATCCGAGAGGCAGACATTTCTCATTGCCTAAGGAACCCCTACCAACATCTGGAGGAAATCTAGGGTTCCATGGAACTCTGGTTCGGAAAACCCCAACTTAGTGCAATGGAGAGATTTTCCTTTAGACTTCTGGGTCTCCGCCATCTGCACCCAGTGCTATTAAACAAGGTCTCCTTATCCAAAAGCTATATTCCACAATGACTTACAAGGGCAATTATATCAGATACCCACAGGACCAGCAGAAGCAGGGGCAGGTCTTCTGAAGAAACATGGTCTGTGTTGCACTGAAATCCCAAGCCATGTTATCTTCCCTGACTGAGTTCTCCCCTGCTAAACTACAGATTAACATAACATATCGAGGAAGTAAAGAGAGGTGGGGGTGTTTTATAGTCCAGCAGGGGTGAATTTAAGCAGAGGAGCTGACAACACTGCTTGGGATTTCTGTGTAGAATGTTGCAGCTCCCTACAGACAGTGTTATCAGCTCTGCTTTAATTCTCCCCTGCTGGACATCACCTCTCACTTTATGGCCATAAAATATTGCGGAGGTGATCTGTAGTCTAGCAGAGGAGAACTCAGGCAGGGCGGATAACTCTGCTAGGGATTTCAGTGCAATAGAGGCAGAATTATCAGTTTACTAAAGGAAGATAGGAGCTCACTGGATTCAGGCAGTATCATTAGATAGGTTTCTGTTTTTGCAGCTTCTTTAAAGTGGATCTCCAGCTTTTAGTGAAGTTTAAAAGTTAGAACCAAGTGAACTGTTACCTAAACTAACAAATGCAGCTGCTGTGTGCACTGCATAGACTGTATAAAGTCTCAGCTACACACATTATACAGCACTGTGATCCGGCACTGGGACAGGAACTTCCCATCCTGCTCCCACAACAAAATGGAGTCAGACTGAGCACTGCTCTGCCATTCACATGGAACTTTTAATTATATAAGAGAAAACAAAGCTTCCTCTGATTGACTGAGGCAGAGAGGTGGTCGGACAATTTCATGATCTTTTTCTCAGACAGAGGGAGCTTTGTATTAGTTTAGAAAATGCAAAGCTTCCTGTGAAAGGTTGAGCTTGACAGGATTTTGTTCCAATTTCTTTTGTTTGCATTTTTATTTTATTTTTTATAGAAAAATCACTTAAAGGGTTGTAAAGCAAAACATTTTTTTCCCTAAATAGCTTCCTTTACCATAGTGCAGTTATCCTTCACTTACCTCATCCTTCCATTTTTGCTTTTAAATTTCCTTTTTTCTTCTGAGAAATCCTCACTTCCTGTTCTTCTCTCTGTAACTCTACATAGTAATGCAAGGCTTTCTCCCTGGTGTGGAGAAAGCCTCTTGAGGGGGTGAGCAGGAGTGTCAGGATGCCCATTAACACACAGCTCCTTTATCTGCAAAGTAGAGAGCGTCCTGACCCTCCTGCTCTCCCCCTCCCCCTCAAGAGGCTTTCTCCACACCAGGGAGAAAGCCTTGCATTACTGTGTGGAGTCACAGACAGAAGAACAGGAAGTGAGGATTTCTCAGAAGAAATAAGGACATTTAAAAGCAAAAATGGAAGGATGAGGTAAGTGAAGGAGGACTTCACTAAAGGTAAAGGAAGCCATTTAGGGAAAAAAATGTTTACCTTTACAACCCCTTTAAAGCCAAACAATTGGAGAATTTCTGAAATCCAAGGACCTGTAGAATAAAATGGTTACAGTTACACATTTTTATGTCATGATAATTGCACAACTGTTTATCAATTGTGCAGCAACACAATGTACTACCTATTTAACCACTTGCTTACTGGGCACATAAACTCCCTTCGTGCCCAGGCGAAATTTCAGCTTCCGGCACTGCGTTGCTTTAACTGACAATTGCGCGGTCGTGTGACGTGGCACCCAAACAAAATTGCCGTCCTTTTTTTCCCCACAAATAGAGCTTTCTTTTGGTGGTATTTGATCGCCCGTGCGGTTTTTATTTTTTGCGTTATAATGAAAAAAAGA
Organism: Rana kukunoris; assembly: GCA_029574335.1. Lineage (NCBI taxonomy): Eukaryota > Metazoa > Chordata > Amphibia > Anura > Ranidae > Rana > Rana kukunoris. The sequence goes on along the minus strand of CM056053.1, from coordinate 433,553,593 downwards.
GCGACAATTTAAAAATATATATATTTTTTTTACTTGTTGCTATAATAAATATCCCATTTATTTTTTTTTTTATATTTTTGTTTTCTCAGTTAAGGCCGATACGTATTCTTCTACGTATTTTTGTAAAAAAAAAAAAAAAAAAAAAAAAAAAATCACAATAAGTGACTGCTTTGCACAAAAGTTATAGCACCTACAAAATAGGGGACATAATTATGTTTTTTTTTTTACTAGTAATGGCGGCGATGTGCGATTTTTATTGGGACTGCGATATTGCGACGGACACATCGGACACTTTTGACACATTTTTGGCGCCATTCACATTTATACAGCGACCAGTGCTATAAAAATGCACTAATTACTGTATAAATGTGACTGGCATTGAAGGGGTTAACACTAGGGGGTGAGGAAGGGGTTAAATGTATTGCCTGGGTGTGTTCTAACTGTGTGGGGGGAGGGGGGTGACTGGGGGAGGTGACCGATGCGGTCTCCCTATGTACAAGAGAAACAGCATCTGTCACCTCACTGACAGGACGTGAAGCTCTGTGTTTACACTCAGAGCTCCACGTCCCTGCTCTCTCACCGACGATCGCGTGTACCTGACGGACATCGCGGCCGCCGGGTACACGCATCGGATCCTCGGTGATGCGTCGGGACTGTTTTTCCCTGTGGCGCGCGCGGGGAATTACAAGCAAATCACGTCCAAAGACGTGACCCCGGCGCCTCAGGTCCGCGCTGTTCACGTATTCTGTTAATAGAGCGGACCTGAAGAGGTTAATAAATAATTGATATACCAAAACATATTAAGCCTCTAAATTGTGTTTACCCGTGAAATGGCAAAAGACTACAGTACCCAAAATTGTCCACAAGTGACACTTCAAAAGCCTTTACAGGTTATCAGTTTAGAGCCAACTGTGAATTCTGGCCCTAGAACTACTGCTCTCACTTTGATGTTTGCAGTGATGCTTAAAGAAAATAAATGCACATCTTTTTGCAGGTAAAAGAATAAATGTGCATTTCTTTTACATTGCAGCCTTTAAAGCATTGCACCCATGATCAGGGTGAATAAAAGATACAGCTGTGTGGGTGGAGCCTTGCAGGGTGGCACGGTTTTAAAATTGTTACAGTGGGTGCAGGGAGAAGAACCCCTGCCTGCTGTCACAAAGCAGGGAGCGCTGGTAGCAGGTCACTAGGAGCAAGTTACATCCTTTATATGCGTGCAACATGTGCCTAAAGGTGAACCTATCCTTTAACATGTGTGGCACAGTCACCACTCACATATATACGTGTGCACCCAGAGCACACATTTGCGTATATGCATGTGGAGTGATGGGGTTACTTGTAAAATTTTGTTATGGTTACTTTTTTTATTTCAATCTTTTAAGGCTTCAGGTACACTGGTGCTTTGTAGAGTTTTTCTAGCAGTAGAAAAACGCTTCAAAAACACGCTTAAGCTGTGTTTTTACAAAGGCATTTAGGCGAATGAAGAGCTTGGGCATGTACTTCATTGGCCAAAATTTTAAATTTATTCTAGCCACTGAAATGAAAAACTTTCAAGCTTTAAATGCACCCAGCGCTTAGGCACGGTTGGATGCATTTAAACGTACCAGTCATTATTCTGCTTAAAAGCTCCTCTCCTTAACACGATTTTGGTGTGTTCAGAATTCTGCACCTGCCTTTAAAAGCCTATATATGCATGGACTCATAGGCCCGGATCCACGTACCGTGGCGTATCTTTGTGCGGGCGTAGCGTATCTTATTTACGATACGCCGCCGCAACTTAGAGAGGAAAGTGCCGTATTCACAAAGCACTTGCATCCCAAGTTACGGCGGCGTAGCGTAGATGGGCCGGCGTAAGTCCGCGTAATTCAAAGTAGGCTGGTAGTGGGCGTGTTGTATGTAAATGAATGGTGACCCCCACGTAAATGACGCGCCGAACGACGCATGCGCCGTCCGTGGACGTATCCCAGTGCGCATGCTCTGAATCACGTCGCAAATAATACTTTCGACGTGAACGTAACTTACGCAAACGGCATCCAATTTGACGCTGTGCCGACGTCCATACTTAACATTGCCTGCGCCTCATATAGCATGGGTAACGTTACGCCGCTCATACGCCTTACGTAAACAACATATATCAATGTGCCTGGGCGCACGTACGTTCGTGAATCAGCGTATCTAGCTCATTTGCATATGTTTAATGGCAACGTCTAATGTACCAAGCGTAACTATGCGCCCACGATCCGCCGGTGTAGGCAAGTTACGCCGGACGACTGAAGCCATGTTTTCCGGCGTATCTTGCTTTGAGAGTTGGCGCAAAGATACATACAACAGCGCACATTTGAAATTACGGCGGCGTACCTCCAGATACGCCGGCCTAATTCCTTTGTAGATCTGGGCCATAGGCTACATAGGCCTTATAGGATTGAGCAAAACAAAAGCTGTCAGAGCTGCTGTACTGACCATGCAAGGCTAGTTCAGCAATCTCCCCTGTGGAGCTGTTGTGTTCTGACAGGGGGGACCCCCGCCAGAACACTCCGATTAGCGCTCTCTGCCATTGCCAGATTAGGAGTCACTGGGAGGCTGGTTTTCCAGCATGCATGGCTGGCTTCTGTTTGACAGACTGACACACAGGCTGAATGTCGGACTTCTTTTTTTTGAACGGGCCGTTGTCCGACGTCATTTGCCCAGTATATAACCAGCTTACATTGACAGGTGTTTAAGGGCAGAAAAAAAAAACCTGTAAAAATTGACGTTCGACAGCTGCAGTCTTCATGAGGCCTAACACTTTTTAATATTTCATTGCCATCATATAGGGCTAACAAGCACCAACACTAACCATGTGTTTGCATTGGTAGGTGACAGGTTCTGAATTGAGCGCTTCTCAGTTCATTAATCACTTGACTCCACGATTTACCCCCCTTCATAACTAGGCCATTTTTTGCGACATGACACCGTTACGTTAACGGACAATTGCGCGGTTGTGCGTTGCTATATCCAAAGAAAACCAAGAAAAAAAAAAACCACACCACACACAATATTTTTTATTTTCTGCTATGAAAAACATATCCAATAAAAAGCAGTGTCTGCCATAATGTCGCAGTCACACACACAAAAAAAAAAAAAAGAAGGTGATCGCCGCCATTAGTATAAAACAAACAAAACATTTATAAAAATGCAATAAAAAACTATCCCCTATATTTGTAAACGCTATAAATTTTGCGCAAACCAACCGATAAACTCTTATTGCGATTTTTTTTTTACAAAAATAGGGAGAAGAATACGTATCGGCCTAAACTGAGGGAAATATATATATATATATATATATATATATATATATATATATATATATATATATATATATATATATATATATATATATATATATATATATATATTTTTTTTTTGGGGGGATATTTATTATAGCAAAAAAAAATATTTTTTTTTCAAAATTGTCGCTCTATTTTTGTTTATAGGGCAAAAAATAAAAACCGCAGAGGTGATCAAATACCACCAAAAAAAAGCTCTATTTGTGGGGAAAAAAAGGACGCCAATATTGTTTGGAAGCCATGTCGCACGACCGCGCAATTGTCTGTTAAAGCGACGCACTGCCGAATCGCAAAACCTGGCCGGGTCCTTTAGCTGCCTAAAGGTCCGGGTCTTAAGTGGTTAAGATCGGTACTTGTGAAACACACAGCAGAAGCACGCACAAAAGGTGACAGAAGACGCAAGTAATTAGATCAACAGACAAATTTCAGTCTTAATCCAAATATCAATTTAATCTTTAAACGTAAAAGAAACCTTGTTATTTGACTGCAGCCAAAAATAGTGTGCTTATTTTTGCCCCTGGCTTACCGGTTTCCTTATCCAAACCAAGCATCAGCAGGTATATTATACAGGATTTATAATGTGACAACATTTTCCACAGCACTTTACAACAATTAGACAGATAGTACAGTTAGGCGGCGTACACACGACCGAGGTTCTCGCTGGAAACCAGCGAGAACCTCGCTGGAAGCTGCATTCCAGCGAGGACCTCGGCCGTGTGTACACAGAGCGCTTGTCCCGCCCGTCGGGAATCCCGTCGAGCGAAAAGAGAGCACGCTCTTTTTGCTCGACGGCCCGCCTTGATGAATGGCTGGTTGCCATTCCCGACGGGCGGGTCACCGATTTCGACGGCCGGCAGAGAACCTCGACGGGCGCAACGATGTGTTCTGCCCGTCGAGGTTCTCTGCCGTGTGTACGCGGCTTCACAATTCAATAGAGGAGGAATCAGAGGGCCAAGCGATACAAAAAAGGGCCAGTATATTCAGACAGCTAAACTATCCAGTACAGGACAATGCCAGAAAACACGCGTTTTGTAGCATTCTGGTAGCACAGTGTTTGCTATGGCACAGTTTATGTATACACACAAGACATTTCTCCTTTGTAGAAGTAAATCTGAGATAAGGAATGGTACGGAATGAACTATTTGTGGTCTTTTGCTGCTGCCTCCTGTGGTGAATAAACCAGATAATCCGCTTTTAGGTTTAAAATAAAAAGCACCCAATATACAGCTTGGAAAAAATATTACCAAAAAGTGTATTTGATAAAATACAGACGTGTTTTTTTTTTGGGGGGGGGGGGGGGTGAGCCTCCCCCTTCTTCAGGAATAACAATTGGAAGAGAAACATACAAGCTTACATTGAATTTAGTCCCCTTTCACACTAAGGTCCCTTTCACACTTGTACGACTTCAAAGCGGCCACGATTTTACCGCCGCAATTTCAATAAATGCCTGTGTAAGTGGCATCAAAATCGGACCAAGGTAGTGCAGGGACTACTTTGAAGTCGGCACTACTTAAAGTCGTGCCAGTATGAATGGTGTTCATGGAAAATCATGGAGAATGACTTGTCATACGATTTTGCAGTACAAGTCGTATAAATGTGAAATGGGCCTTATACGACTTGTCCCACGATTTTGGACTGCAAAAATCATACGACAAATCATTCTCCATTATTTTCAATGAACACCATTTATACTGGCACGACTTTAGGTTGTGCCGACTTCAAAGTAGTCCTACTTTGGTCCGATTTTGATGCCACTTAGGCCTCGTACACACGAGGCAATTCATTTGTTCAAATCGGTCGGACCGATTTGTACTAACCAGCAGACATGTCGGGCGGACGGGTTCCCACCCGATAGATTTCAAAGCATGCTTTGAAATCTGTCGGGTGGCCAAATCCGTCGGCTTGCCCGTACACATTTCCAGCAGACAGATTTGATCGTGTGTACGCGGCCTTACACAGCCATTCATTGAAATCGCGGCAAATCACGTGGCCGCGAAATCACGGTAAAATCGCGCGGCATTGAAGTCGTACAAGTGTGAAAGGTGTCTTAGGCCTCAGAAAAACCCTCCATACCTTTGCAGTGCGCCTTCAGCTGGTCTCTCCATCCACATTCTATTAGTTTTGCTCTCAACAGGTCTTTAAGGCTGAAAGAAACGCAGAGAAAATCTTGAATGTTCTATAAAAATGTGTTAAACATACAGACATCACACTCAACTTTTTGTAACCTGAAGGGGTTGTAAAGGTTTGTTTTTTATTTTCTAAATCGGTTCCTTTAAGCTAGTGCATTGTTGGTTCACTTACCTTTTCCTTCCATTTCCCTTCTAAATGTTTTTTTTTCCCTTTGTCTGAATTTCTCACTAGTAATCTTGACCCCATCATCCAAGCTGTTCTGGCTGGGGGTTAGTCGGCGTGCTCGCCCCCTCCCTTGGAACTACATCTCTGTAAAATGCCTCATCTGCAATTTCAGTGTGAAAGCCTGTGCGCTTTCACACTGGGGTGATGTGCTGGCAGGACGTAAAAAAATAAAATAAAAAAAGTCCTGCAAGCAGCTTCTTTGAGGCGCGGTGTATAAACCGCTCCTAAAGCACCACAGCCCATTGAAATTTTGATTTCAATCAGCTTTCAACCCTTTTTCTAGTCCGCTGGCGGGGGTTAAAAGTGCCCCACTAGCACCAGAAAAAAATGATGGCAGAGCCCTGCTAAAACTAGCGGTGCTTTCCTGCCGATGCTCCCCATGCTGGCAATGTTAAATGGCTCTAAGGGAAACCAGCAGTAAAGCCTTGCGGCTTTACAGCTGGTTTAAACTGTGCGAGCCACACTGCGCTTTGCGATTGGCCTTGCAGTCTTCTAGGACCTGTGATTTGTGCAGGGCTCCGCCCACATGGCCACATCATTCATACACAGAGCTATGTCCCGACACCCTTAGCGGCTGTTAGCTTGCAGTTCTTAATGAACTACCATAGTGCTGTGGCAGTTCATTGAGACTTCCTGTCACGGAGTATCAGCTTACCCATACAGGAGACCTTCATGGGCATCAGCGATCTTCTGATCACTGGTACAATGCATTACAGGCTCCCAATACAAAAAAATTATAAAATGTACAAAAAGATGTGCATTTATTATTGTTGGGAAAAGGTGAACTTTATCCTTTAAAGTGGTTGTAAACGCCTTTTGATTACTTCTACCTACAGGTAAGCCTAGCATAAGGCTTACCTATAGGTAGTGTAATTATCTCCTAAACGTGCGCTGTTTAGGAGATATTGCACTTGTAGTCCGCCGAAAATGTTAACGGCACATGCGCGGGGAAGAAACGAAACTCTGCGCCGATGCTTCCCCAGCCTGTGCCGTTAATGGTGGCTCTCGTGCGCATGCGCAGGAGTGTCTTCACGCGGCTCTGGCGAATCAGAGAGCCGGAGTCCACAGCCCGGAAGGAAGATGAGACAGAAGATGGACGATTCCTACACAGGGGACTTCGTTGGATTCTTTTGCAGGCAAGTGTCCATTCTTTTAATTTGCAGGCTTTGCAGCAAGCAAAAGAGGAAGTAAATCCCATCAGTGTTTACTTCCTCTTTAAATAAAATGCTGGCCAACTAAATAAATGCCCAAATACTCGCCTAAACTGGTTTATAAAAAACGTAGCTTAGGTGAGTTTTTAACGCCGATTTTCTTTTGTCAGGAAAAACAGACTTTACAATAAACTAGTGTGCATGAGGCCTAAGGTGAACCTTTCATGAAAAAACTGAAGTTCTGCTTCTCTACCAGTCCCCATCATTGGAACAAAATCAGCAACACAAAAGCTTTAAAAATATATAAATGAGAGATATATACATACACACATACATTTTTTTTAAAATACTCATATTGGGCCCAAGTTCCGGGTGGCAAAGGTGACATCAATGTGCCTTACCTGCTGCCTCCAGGGAAAGCTGGACACTTGGAAAACAAAGTAGCCCACACCTCTTCTCCCAGGAAGAAGGAGAGTTTATCTCAGTTTTTTTCTTGTGAAATATTTAAAAGGGGTTGTAAAGGTAATCGAAAGAGAATAGAAAAAATAATGTACCTTTACAACCCCTTTAATGTAACTATTTTGGCTCCCCTCTTGTTTTGGCTGAGTGAAGCTTGCAGGGAAGTGGAGCTTCCATTTGGATGGAATGTCCGATTTATTAATAAATGTATGGCAGCACATGTAGCTGCTATGGTATTGTTGCACATTGTAATTCAATCATTTTCAAGCCAAAAGTATACAAAGAACAGCCAACCACTTACCAGAACATAAAAAACTACTATGGTGTCACACTACTCATACAGAGTACATAGGTCACACACACTGCTTTTTGTGAACCTGCATGACCTTTCACTGTAATACCAGAAGCATACCTTTATTATTGGTCTCAGATTCAGGCTGTGGGAATTATTACGAATTGTTGTTATAGTGTATCAGAATTTGTTATTATTTGGGCTGATGCACATTAAGATAAAACAGAGCACATATTTCACATAACTAAAAAACACCAATAAGAAATCCATGCTGGTCATGGAAAAAAGAAAAGGGTGTGTCATTGTGACGCTTTTCCATTTAGCGTTAAGTTTTCCAGACACCTATAAGAAGGTATGTTATGTATGTACAGTAAACAAGGAGCACCACGTCTTCCACCATGATTGACACTGACCTTAAATGCCTAGTTCAGACCTTATTTTATAATCAATAAAAAAGGGGAAAATAAATAAAATCAGGGCAAAATCATGTCTAGAACAGATAAAAACATATAATCTACACATAAAAAAAAAACTTTGTTTTAAGTCTAACTACTCAGGTACACAGTACGGTCACACAGGGTAGGGAGAGGGATATTAAAGTTTTTTTTTTTTTTTAATAAAATAATAAACATGTCATACTTGTCAGGAGTTTTGCACAGAGCCCCCATCGGAGTTCCTGGCCCCTTTCCCCCTCTTAAAGGGGCTGTAAAAAGGTAAAAATAAATAAAAATTATCCCATAATAGCTTCCTTTACCTTAGCGCAGTCCTCCTTCACTTACCTCATCCTTCCATTTTGCTTTTAAATGTCCTTATTTCTTCTGAGAAATCCTCACTTCCTGTTCTTCTGTTTGTAACTCCACACAGTAATGCGACACTTTCTCCCTGGTGTGGAGAAAGCCTCTTGAGAGTGGGGAGGGGCAAGCAGGAGTGTCAGGACACACTCTACTTTGCAGATAGAGAAAGGAGCTGTGCGTTAGTGGGCATCCTGACTAGGGGTCGACCGATATGGGTTTTTCTCTGGCCGATGCCGATATTTAGAAATCTGGGTGGCCGATGGCCGATATATGATGCCGATTTTTGCGGCCGATATTTTAGGCCGATTTTTATTTTTTATTGGTGGCACTGGAAGGAAGATGGCACTAGCAAAAAGTACTTATTGGCACTGGCAGGTTGCACTGAATGGCACTGAAAGATGGTACTAGCAAGTGGCACTGATTGGCAGATGGTACTGGTTGGCACTGACAGATGGCACTGGCAGGTGGCAATAGTTAGCACTGGTTGGCATTGGCAGGTGGCACTGATGGCTTTAGTTGGCACTGGTAGGTGGCACTGGATCGCACTGGCAGGTGGCACTGGATGGAAGGTGGCACTTACTGGCACTGGATGGTACCACTGGTATTGGCATTGGCGGATGGCACTGGATGGATGGAAGGTGGCACTAGCAGGTGGCATTGGCGGATGGCACTAGATGGAAGGTGGCACCAACTGGCACTGGTATTGCTACTGGCAGATGGCACTGGATGGCAAGTGGCACTGGTGCAAAAAAATTGCGTCACCCCCCCCTCAGTACAGACCCCCTCTCCCTCCAGTATAGACACCCCCCTGCCCCCCGTAGTACAGACACCAGAGCGGTGTGTGTCCCACGAGCGTGGGCCCCTCCTCCTCTGGGGGCGTAAACAGAGGAGGGACGCCGCGCTGGGTGTACCAAGATGGCCGCGGCTCCGGAGCTAGGCCACCCGTGCTGTTCCTTCAGAGCCCTGTGCCTTGAACAATGGCTCAAACGTGCTTGCCTGATCTTGATCCAGCAATGTGCACAAAAACAGCATCTCTCTCCCTCCTCACTGGCTCAGATACAGCAGAGGGAGACATTGGCACCTGCTGCTGTCAATCCCAGTCAGTGAGAAAGGAGCTGGGCCGAGCCGCCCTCTGTGGGTCTCATGGACACACAAAGTGGGGCTCGAGAGCAGAAGCAAGCAAGTGGCTTGCTATGGGGGCACTCATGGGGGGAGCAAGAAGCGCTGGCAGGGGACCTAAGAAAGCCGAGAACGAGGCAGCTCTGTGCAAAACCATTTCACATAGCAGGTAAGTATAACATGTTTGTTATTTTAATAAAAAAATAGAAAATTGCATTTGTAATCACTTGAAGTATAGGTTGTCTGGAAAAAGGGCAGATCATTTTTTTTATATCTTTTTTTTTTTTTTTTATGGTAACTTGCACAAATGCATAAAAAGGAGTAGTGGGATTGGTTGGAAGAGAAAAGTACAGGCAGTTCTTCTTCCAGGCATTCCTAAACATGGAGCATCTTGGGACTAAACCCTTTGTCATGTACATGTCCCAATGACACAACACAGAAAAGCAGACGATACATTTGTATTACTTACCGCTCTCTCTCTCCTGTTTCAATCAGCTTCTGGTTAATAGCCGCTCTTATCTGAGCATCTTTGTTCATGGTAAAGGCTTCTAAGTAAAAATAAAATCTCATTAGTAACCGCCATACTAAAAGTTACATGCTGAAGAAACAAAACTTAAAATAAAATGTAAACAAATGGAAAACGACCAGAGAAATGGTTACCCTGCCCAACAGAGATATTTCACCTCTGGAAAAGGGTAGGAAACTGATGACTTCAGTACAAACCAGTATGCATTAAAACACACCAAGAGGTCAGCTAGAGGTTAATATTTGAGTCTGTGGCCCCAATGGGAATCTGTTCCCTGCCTCCTGTCTGTATGCCAGCCTTACAGGAAAAGAGGGTGCAGCTGTAATCAGGAAAGGATTGCATGTGAAAAGATAAAATCATTGGCAGAGAACCATCTCTTTCCCACTCTGAAAAAATTTGTGTTTTTGTCTGTGTCTTGGTTGGAGAGATAATTCATCCCTTACTGAACAGTAAGTAATGGTAAATCTCCCCTACGAGGAGGGGTGACAGGTGGCTAAACAAACAATAACAAAGGCTTTAATCCCCCCCCTGTCCATCCTTAGAACTCCTTGCTTTCAGTGAACAGAATACAAGGTGTTTTGTGAATAGACAAGGGAGAAAAAGGGGTTGGTCAATATAAAGATGCCCAACTGTACTATGGTTTGAACTGTAATTTGCTGCAACAGAAGAAAAGCACAGTCTGTAGTATCCACGATAAAAGAATTTGCTGACAAATAAGGAAGAAGCCGGCTCCCCTTGACATCTGGGCAACTGGAGAACAGAAGAAACAATGTAAGAAAGAGGTTATCCCATACCCCACTGCTGTGTAAAATTCAAAATGCTAACCATAACATACAAGGCCATTTACAGCATCGGCCTCATCTACATCACCGACCACATCTGTAGATATCGCCCCTTCCGCTCCTCCCAAGACCTTCTGCTCTTTTCCTCCCTTGTTATCTCCTCTTATGCTTGCCTTCAGGACTTCTCCAGAGCCTCTCCCATCCTCTGGAACTCCCTCCCCAGGAGGTCAGAGCGCCAATGCAGTGTACACAGCCAAAAGCTCTTACAATGGCATGCGAGCATCAAAAACTGGACCACAGAGCAAAGGAAGAAGGTGGCCTGGTCTGATGAATCACATTTTATTTTAAATCATGTGAATGGTCAAGTGCCTGTACATCGTTTACCTGTACCTAGCACCAGAATTCATTATGGGAAGAAGGCAATCTGGCGGAGGCAGTGCTTTGGACAATGTTCTGTTGGAAAACTTTGGATCCTGCCATTCATGTGGATGCGACTTTGACATGTACCATCTACTAGGGTTGTCCCAATACCACTTTTTTGAGACTGAGTACAAGCACCGATACTTTTTTTTCCCAAGTACTCGCCGATACCGAATATCGATACTTTTTTTTATGTCATGTGACAGTGGCTTTTTTTTTTTTTTTAGAGGGGGGGGGGGTTTAGTGGATTGTCAGTGTTTTTTTTATTTATTACTATTTACATTTTATTTTTTTAATTATTTATTGCAATATTTTTTTTTAATCAGCCCTGTTGGGGGGGGGGGGGCTTTGATGAGATATCAGAGCTCTTAACAGAATGGAGAGAAGACAGCCGCTTCTCTTCATTCATAAACTGAAAAACATTGTAATCACAGTTTACGATGTTTCAGTTATGTGAATGGACAGAGTCAGTGATCACCGACTGTCCATTCGGAACAGTAAGGAGCCGGGTTTACCGGCTCCTACCGCCGCTCTCCATCCTGACAGTTCCAGGGGGACACGGAGGGAGAAGGAAACAGCGCGGGGGACATGGAGAGAGACTGCAGCACAACGGAGGGGGGGCTGGAGGAGGACACGGGACAGTCAGCGGTGATCGTGTGAAGGGGAGGTACAACACAGAATCACTGCCGATTTTAAAGCAGCTGAAAGGCGGTGAAGAGAGAAGCAGAGAAATTACTTTTAAATCTATACAGCGGTGAACGGTGCTTGTAACTTCCCTACGCACTGATCACCGCCGACTGTTAAAATTATCGGGTGAAGCATCGGGAGCATTTGCCCGAGTACAAGTACTCGGGCAAATGCTTGGTATCGGTCCAGATACTAGAACCATCTACCTAAACATTGTTGCTAGCCATGCACACCCCTTCATGGAAATTATATTCCCTGATGTTCAAGAATAGTTTGAGGAACACAACAATTTATTCGAGGTGTTTTCAATCCAAACCAGCACATGTGCGACGTGCTGGAAAAACAAGTTCAACCCATAGAGACCCCACCTCACAACATAGAGGACTTAGGTATCTGTTACTGACGGCTTGGTGCCAGATGCAACAACTTACCTTCAGAGGTCTAGTGCAGTGTTTTTCAACTCCAGTCCTCAAGGCACACCAACAGGTCAGGTTTTCAGGATTTCCATTATTTTGCACAGGTGATATGATCAGTTTCACTGCCTTAGTAATCACCACAGCCATTTCCTCTGAGGGAAATCCTGAAAACATGATCTGTTGGTGTGCCTTGAGGACTGGAGTTGAAAAACAGTGGTCTAGTGGAGTCCATGCCTAGATGGGATGGGGGGGGGGGAAGGGATGGGGGACCTACTTAATATTAGGTGGGTGGTCATAATGTTATGACTGATTGACGTATAGTGAAAAGTGAGTAGCCGCTCCAGGTGAGAACCCAGATGAATATCCTCTGTTGCAAACAACTCAGGTGCAGGCAATGCACTTAGCAAAGCAAGAACAACAATTGTTTCTGGACAAGCCGCACCCAGAACAAATTGTAGCCTTTATTAAAAAAGGACAGCACTACAAGTCACAGCAACAACAAAAAAAAAACAGACCTGACGCGTTTCGCACTGAAACTAGTGCTTATTCATAGCTATGACCACTAAACCCTCTTAATCTTTTCAGCCAAGGAAGTTGCCATCTTGACCTCTGTTTGACCTGCAACTGCCATGTCGCTGCACATGTGATCAGTTATAACACCAGACATGTAAATGGTTTGACAGTTTGGTTGAGAACAGAAGCCAATGACAGTTAGAATTCCAGGCATGAGAATGTAACTGTTAAGAGGGGCTGGCAGTGAAAAATGTTTGGATTTGATTTTATAAGAATAGCAGGTGGGGGGGGGGGGGGGGGGGCAGAGAAAGACACAAAGGGGATGACAGGCAGGAGGTGGGGGGGGGGGGGGGGGGGGGAGAGGAGAGCATGGCAGCCTATCACAGAGAGACGTACTTTGACCATGGTGATCGGGGAGGAGCAGCCCTGATTTTCGTGGTCTGTTTAGGCCCTCTACTATACAAGAAGTGGTAAGCTCAAGTTTTTTTTTTTTACAGTTTAGAGGGGGGCAGATTACACAGCACAAGCGCTGTGTTGTGTAATCTGCTTTAAGCGACCAGGATCTGCAATTTTTATTTATTTTTTTGCGTTAAACACTTTAATATCCAGTAAGTCCCGAACCACACTGCGCCAGCTTTCAGGTTTTTTAGTGCTAGAAATAACTACTGTAAAGCGCCCGAAAACCGCCTTCCATTCTCTGCAATGAGGGCTTTCACACCCAGGCAGTGTGCCTGTGGAACGTTAGGAAAAGTCCAGCAAGCAGCATCTTTAGGGCGGTTTGAGAACGATGTATACAGCGCTCTCCCAAAACGCCCGCCCATTGCAATGAATAGGCAGCACTTCTGAAGCTCCTGAAAAGCGCTGCAACAAGTTTTTAACCTTGGGGTTAAAAAGCGCAGCTTAAACAGTGGTAAAGCGCCGCTCGTTTTAGCGGCCCTGGTGTGAAAGGGGTCTAGTTTTTAGGCACCGAGTTTGTAGAGGCCGATCTGCTGACAGCCATTAAAGTTCCAGCGTAGGAAAAATTAAAAGTCAGCAGCTACAAATACTGTAGCTACTGACTTTTAATATAAGGACACTTACCTGTCCAGACAGACCATGTCGTCGGCACCCCTAGCCGATCCATCCAACGGTTCTGGTGGGAGGCGCCGGCATCGTCACTAAGAGAATAAGAGAAACAGGTAGTGGAGCCTTGAGGGGGGGGGTTCATAGATTCTGATTGGTCCCGCGGTCTTCTGGGACTTATGTGTCTCCCAGAAAGCAGTGGGGGTATTTCATAGATCGACGCACAACGATTGCGGCAATCTTACCCAGAAGTGGGAGCAGGGTCCCGCGGTCTTCTGGGACTTGTGCGTCTCCCAGAAAGCAGTGGGGGGCGTTTCATAGATCATCGCACAATGATTGCAGCAACCTTACCCAGAAGTGGGAACAGGTACCTGGTTTTGACAGGTATCCATCCACCCCCCCTTCCCTCCGCTGCCACATTTGGCACCTTTTGGGGGGCCCAAGAGATACTCCTTTTGGGCAGGGCTTGGCAGAATTAAACCTTTCTATCCTTTACAGCCAAGGAAGCAACTTCTGTTTCATCCGCAACTGCTATGGTGCTGCACATGTGATTAGTGATGACACCAGCCATTTGATGGTTTAACAGTTTGGCTGAGGACACAAGCAAATGTGACAGTTAGCAATCCCAGCATTCCAGGAATAAAACCGTTAAGATTGATAGGTTTGGTTCTTTTTTATGAAGGGGGCTCTGGGCTTCAGTATAATGGCCGTCTCATACAAGAAGGAACAATGCTGGGGGCAACTTCCAACGCTTTTTTTAACTGTTATGTGCAAAAGATTCGCTTTAACCGCTTGCCGACCAGCCGCCGCAGTTATACGGCGGCAGGTCGGCACTCCTGCGCGAGAGCCCGTAGCTCTACGTCGCCACTTTCGACGGCCACTAGGGGGCGCGTGCGCGCCGCCGGTGGCCCGCGCGCGCCGCCGGTGGCCCGCGCCCCCCCGCGTGTGCCTGGCGGGCACGATCGCCGCCGGGCACACGCGATCGCTCGTTACAGAGCGGGAAACGGGAGCTGCGTGTGTAAACACACAGCTTTCGTTCCTGTCAGTGGGGGAAACGCTGATTTTCTGTTCATACCATGTATGAACGGAAGATCAGTGATTTCCCCTAGTGAGGTCACCCCCCCCCCCATACAGTTAGAACACACCCAGGAACACACTTAACCCCTTCCCTGCCCCCTAGTGTTAACCCCTTCACTGCCAATGGCATTTTTATAGTAATACAATGCATTTTTATAGCATTGATCGCTATAAAAATGCCAATGGTCCCAAAAATGTCAAAAGTGTCCGATGTGTCCGCCATAATATCGCAGTACCGAAAAAAAACGCTGATCGCCGCCATTACTAGTAAAAAAAAATATTAATAAAAATGCCATAAAACTACCCCTATTTTGTAAACGCTATAACTTTTGCGCAAACCAAACGCTAATTGCGATTTTTTTTAACGAAAAATATGTAGAAGAAACAGAGGAAAAAAAACGTTTTTTTTTATATATTTTTAGGGGATATTTATTACAGAAAAAAAGTAAAAAATATTGAATTTTTTTCAAAATAGTCACTCTATTTTTGTTTATAGCGCAAAAAATAAAAACCGCAGAGATGATCAAATAGCACCAAATGAAAGCTCTATTTGTGGGGGGAAAAAAAGGACGCCAATTTTGTTTGGGAGCCACGTCGCACGACCGCGCAATTGTCAGTTAAAGCGACGCAGTGCCGAATCGCAAAAAGTGCTCTGCTCGTTGGGCAGCAATATGGTCCGGGGCTAAAGTTGTTAAAGAAAGACTTCAGTCCTGTGCCACCATCTTCAAATATCCGGCGTGAGTGCAAATATGCTGGATTCTTTGGACCCAGTAGTCACCTGCCGCACATGTGCCCATAATTGGGGGTGGGGGGCATTTCCTGCGGTTGTGCACACACGGGTGGTACACGACACACCTTGGTTGTACCTGTGTGAGGAATTACTGCGCATGCGCTTAAAGACTTCACCTGGTTCCATAGACTTGTGTGGAATCCCACAAAGCATTTGCACCCATGAGCAAAGCTACCAGTACCTCCTGGGATATGTTTCATAGTCCTCCAAGAAGGCAGGGGGAGCCACAACCTAGGTACAGTTGGAGGTGTGACTGATAATAACACAGGCCGGCTGGGGAGGGTAATGAAGGGGGAGGATGGGGGGTCTCTAAACTGAAATAAAAAACAGCCACAACTGAACAGAGAGGTCTAAGCCAAGGCCCTCCCCCAGGGGCCCCTATGTTATTGTATTGGGGGGGGCGGTCATGTCTACACTCTATAAAGCATGTGGAGGAACCCCAGCCGGAAGCGGAGGACTCCCCTCACCCCGCCATCACACATAACCTCTCTCATACATGCTCCTCTCACCTGGCTCTCACTCCTCGCACACACCACACCGGAAACTCCTCCTGGTTGCTTAGCAACCCCCTGCAAAAGCTGTGGGCAGAGATAGGCGGAGTTCCCCATACGTAATCATATTTCGCCCTTTCCGGCCATTGCCGATTACGTCACGCACACTGTGGCGATACCCACAATACAATATTTATATGTGAATTATTTCAACAGTAGCCGTTGAGAACTTAGTGGTATAATACGTAACAAATTGGTTTATTTTTTGAGTCGTTTTGATCTAGGAAAAAAAAGGTGTGCTTTCAAATAGACTTCTACATAACAGGGTATTTCATCAGATATGGCGACCCGTCAGAATGTGACGTTCCGTCGCCGCCATCTTGCTACACCCCGCACTCCTCCATAGTAAGGATATACTGAAAAGGGGATCGGACATCTTGTTACACCCACCGGAGTTTTACATTTTACACTTATTTTTAACAGTAAGGTGAGTTTATATGGTGAAATACAGGGTTTATAACTCCGTCTGACCGTTTAGATGTTGAATTAAAAGCAGCGACGAGCCCGCTCACCTCACAGGTTTGCTGTTCCGACAGAAGTTCGCTGCTTTTAAAATTAAACATTCACACTGAGTTCTAAGTTCTATATTTCACTGTATATACTCAGTTTACTGATAAAAAAAATGTAAAATGCAAAACTTCGGTGGGTGTAACAAGATGTCCGCTTACACCCTTCTCAGTGCATCTTTACTATGGAGGAGCAAGATGGCGGAGACCAACGTCACTTCCGTTACACTTTCTGACTGGTCGCTAGGTCCGCTGGTAAATTGTTCCGGGAGGGCGCATTGTTTCGTAACTGGAAGGTTCCGGCTACCTGTTTGTACTGAAGTGTGTTTGTGTGGAAGTGACAGGGCTGAGGTGCTTGAAGCATGGCGGCGGCTAACTGCTCTCTGAGGGTGAACAGGCAGCTGCTGGACCCCAAGTTTGAGAGCTACAAATTGTCCCTGGACCCCCTGCCTTGTTATGGGGTGGACTTGGAAGCTGGTGAGTGTGTAACACATGGAGCCATCACATGTGTGTGTCCATCTTCTGGGGTCAGGGCTGGTTTATATACATGGGGTGAGGATGGAACTGAAGACAAGCATTGTCCATTGATATCCACAGCACACACTCGGTTTTCCTTTTAGACTAAAGGAGGAATTATAACCTCTGTCAGGTTTTATTGACATCTGTGTCCTATTGCTGAGATTTCTCTTCACTTCCTGTCATGTTGACTAAACAGGAAGTGAGCGGATATCTGTTTAATGTCCCCACTTGTCACCTGTCCCCACTGGAAGGTTTCCCCCTCTCTTACTGATTTAGTGACAATTTAAAGTTTCTGGATTCGCCCTGACCACCCTTTCTGGGGACATCAGTGAGCGGGACTATTAGAGCAAATCCACCAAAAAGCCAGGCAGAAGCTCTAACCCCTTAAAATGACAATAAACTCAAAAGCAAACATTTATTATATTGCAGCTGACCAATTCTTAGATGTGACGGCTTCATTCGTTTTCTTTTTTAGGCTTTCTTTCTTTTGTTTTCATCAGGTGATCCAGCCAGTAAGTCTGTTGTTTCTTTTAAAAGCACAAGCTCTCCAGCAGAATGTGTCTGTTTACATGGATGGGACAAACCACATAACACTTGACAGGGGTGCTTACAATGATCAGCTTTTATGTATTCATGCAACACCTTTATCTCATGGGGGGGGGGGGGGGATTGCAGTAACTGATTATAAAGCGTGAGCAGCTGGAGTTTGGCTTCAATTTGTTCAGGTATCTACTAATAATCTAACGCCCAATTGGGGCCTCCCTGGGCTCCCCCGTGCGATTGGGGACCGAATCCCTGGCTGTCCGTATGATCCTGGGAGTTCAAAGTGACCTCATAAAGTCACTTCCAGCTCTGGCAGATATAAACACAGACATCTTTTCCCTGGAAAGCAAAGATTCATGTGTGTGTTTTTTTTTTTCTTTTATCTCATGCTTTCCAGGGTAGAAGAGACATGTGGGGTCTTATTGACCCCAGATGTCCCCATAAAGAGGCCCTGTCATGCCTTATTTTTATTTCAAGGGATATTTACATTTCCTGTAATGGGAATAAAAGCAAACTGTGTAAAAATAATAAAATAAATAATACTTATTTATTATAACCACTTACCTACCAGACACTTACACCCCCTTCCTGCCCAAGCCACTTTTGAGCTTTCAGCGCTGTTACAATTTGAATGACAAATGCGCAGTAATACAACGCTGTACCCAAACACATTTTTTATCATTTTTCTTCACACAAATACCGTAGATCTTTCTTTTTGTGGTATTTAAAGGGGTTGTAAAGGTAAGTTTTTTCACCTTAATGCATCCTATGCATTAAGGTAAAAAAACTTTTACCTTTACAACCCCTTTAAATACCCGTTTTACTTACCTGACCATTCGAAACTCCCGGGCGCGTCCATGTCATCCTCTACGGTTCCCAGCCTGGTCGTTGATTGGCTAGGCTGGGCGGATTGATAGCAGCGCAGCCTAACGTGCTTAAAGGGTCACTAAAGGATTTTTTAAGCTAAATAGCTTCCTTTACCTTACTGCAGTGCTGTTTTCATGTCCTCATTGTTCGTTTTAGCTTTGATGTTGCTGTAATTCTTCTCTGATCTCCACACTTCCTGGTTGTCTGTTTCCTTATCACCACAGTACTGGGAGATTTCTCACTGTGGTCACTAATCAAGGAGGTGTGATTACTGTGTGTAAACTGTAACTAGGTTGTTGCTGAGGGTTTTTTAGACAAACCTTTACTGCTCTCTATTGGCTCTCTGGCTCTGTACATCAGAGAGTCAGGAAATAACAGCAAAAACAAAACTAGAACTGTAGGTTGATTATATAAATGATTTTTATCTATTTTTAATAGTTTTTAAAAGGAATCGGTTAACTTTTATGTCTCTATACCCTGTAAACAGTTAATTCAGCCCAATTTTTTATCGCAATCTTTTTCCGTTGCAATTCTTGACACAGGGTTTCACAATCTTTGACATGAAAATAATTTTCTCTCTGCACTTAGGTATGCAAAGAATTTCCTGTCTGCTCAGTCAGTCTGGGCAGCCTGCCAAGTTTTGAAAACATTGCATCTCTTCAAAGGAATAAACTTCTTCTGTATGTAAATTAGGAATTTTTAACCACTTAAACACCAAACCTTTTTCTGACAGCTCTTTTCAAGTTAAAATCATTATTTTTGTTGCTAAAAAATTACTTAGAACCCCCAAAGACCCTAGAGAATAAAATGGCGGTTGTTGCAATATTTTATGTTGCACTGTATTTGCGCAGCAGTCTTTTTAAATGCATTTTTTTTGGAAAAAATTACTTTATTGAATGGAAAAAAAAAAAAAACTAACCAGTAAAGTTAGCTTATTTTTTATTTTTTTTTGGTATAAATGTAAAAGATTTTACGCCGTGAGAATCTTGAGAGAAATGCGATCTTCATTCTAAGCAAAAAAAATCGTGGTTCTCATTTTGGCCAGAATCGTGCAGCTCTAATCTGAGGTCTTTTTGACCACAGATCTCACATTAAACAGGTCCTGTCATAGTTACCATATTTATCGGGGTATAGCGCGCACCCCTAAAGTTGCCCCCATTCCTGTGAAAATATTTTTTTTTGTACTTAGTTTTGGCGTCTTGCGCGGCGTCCATCGGCGGCTTCGGGTGTCGTCCTCGTCGGGTCCGGCGTCCGTCTGCGGCTTCGGGTGTCCTCTTCGTCCTTCTGCGGCGTCCTACTTGCTTTCCCGCACCGATTTCGAATACTGCGCCGGCATATACCGAGCGCAGTACACTCGGGTATAGTCGGGCAGACTCGGCTCCGCTCGCACTGACGTCCTGGACGTATAGGACGTGAGCGCGAAAGGAGCCGAGCCTGCCCAACTATACCCGAGTGTACTGCGCTCGGTATATGCAGGCGCAGTACACTCGTGAATAGTCGCAGGAAAGCGGCTATCGGCGTATACCGCGCACCCACGATTTTGCCCTGATTTTCAGGGCAAAAAAGTGCACGTATACGCCGATAAATACGGTACATTGTTTAGTCAGGTTGAAAAAAGACACATGTCCATCCAGTTCAACCACAAACAAAAATAAACAAACAAAATAAAAAACATAGTACGTGATACACCCAAATCCATACCCACAGCTGATCCAGAGGAAGGCAAAAAAAAATAGCAGAGCATGATCCAATTTGCTACAGCAGGGGAAAAAATTTCTTCCTGATCCCTCATGTTTTTTTTTTCTATTACAAGGGATGTTTACATTACAAGTGATCATTTTTTTTTCTTTAAGGGATAGTGAAAAAATTAAATGTAAAATAAATAATTTAAAGCACCCTGTCCCGCCATCAGGCCTTATTCATGGCTTTGAGCCATGATTAAAAGAGTTGTAAAGGAATTTTTTTAATTTTTTTTGCTGAAATGACTGTTTACAGGGTATAGAGACATAATAGTTAACTGATTCCTTTTACAAATTATTAAGAATAGATAAAAATCAATCCATATAATGTGTCTGCAGTTTCAGTTTTGTTTTTCATCTAGTTTCATGCTTGTGTGAAGTACAGAGACACAGAGCCAATGCAGGGCAGTGTTTGTTGTTAAAACGAAACTGATTGGTTCTGAGGGGTTTTAGACACAGTAATCACACCTCCTTGATTAGAGACCACAGAGAGAAGCTCCCATGAGTTTTTTCATAAGGAAACAGACAACCAGGAAGTGTGCAGAACAGAGGATTACAGCAAAAACGAACAATGAGGACATGAAGCCAGGACTGCAGTAAGGTAAAGAAAGCTACTTAGCGATTTTTTTTTTTCCCTTTAGTGACCCTTTAAGGCCTGGTGGGCGAAACGTGTTGGCTTTCATGGCACCAACCTTTCTCCCTTTTTTTTTTTTTGCATGGATTACATGGAGGATTGCAGAGACTTCACAGGCTAAGTGCTGTGTTCTTAAGGCTCGCCAGGCATTGCACAGGGGGTAGTAGTATTGCACCCTCGGTAAACTGTTGCCCTTACTTTTGTGTGCAATATATTGTACAGAAATAAGTGTATTAGAGGTACTAATGGTGTGTTATACCCTCATCCGGGTGTTATGTTAATGTAGTGCAAAACCAGCTGCCTTAAAGGGGTTGTAAAGGTAAAAAATGTTTTCCCTAAATTGCTTCCTTTATCTTAGTGCAGTCCTCCTTCACTTACTTCATCCTTCCATTTTGCTTTTAAATGTCCTTATTTCTTCTGAGAAATCCTCACTTCCTGTTCTTCTGTCAGTAACTCCACACAGTAATGCAAGGCTTTCTCTCTGGTGTGGAGAAAGGCTCTTGAGGGGGGAGGGGGCGAGCAGGAGGGTATACAGTACAGACCAAAAGTTTGGACACACCTCATTCCAAGAGTTTTCTTTATTTTCATAACTATGAAAATTGTAGATTCACACTGAAGGCATCACAACTATGAATTAACACATGTGGGATTATATACATAACAAAAAAGTGTGAAACAACTGAAAATATGTCATATTCTAGGTTCTTCAAAGTAGCCACCTTTTGCTTTGATTACTGCTTTGCACACTCTTGGCATTCTCTTGATGAGCTTCAAGAGGTAGTCACCTGAAATGGTCTTCCAACAGTCTTGAAGGAGTTCCCAGAGATGCTTAGCACTTGTTGGCCCTTTTGCCTCACCCCAAACCATCTCAATTGGGTTCAGGTCCGGTGACACTGGAGGTCAGGTCATCTGGCGCAGCACCCATCACTCTCCTTCTTGGTCAAATAGCCCTTACACAGCCTGGAGGTGTGTTTGGGGTCATTGTCTTGTTGAAAAATAAATGATGGTACAACTAAACGCAAACCGGATGGAATAGCATGCCGCTGCAAGATGCTGTGGTAGCCATGCTGGTTCAGTATGCCTTCAATTTTGAATAAAACCCCAACAGTGTCACCAGCAAAGCACCCCCACACCATCACACCTCCTCCTCCATGCTTCACAGTGGGAACCAGGCATGTAGAGTCCATCCGTTTACCTTTTCTGCGTCGCACAAAGACACAGTGGTTGGAACCAAAGATCTCAATTTTGGACTCATCAGACCAAAGCACAGATTTTCACTGGTCTAATGTCCATTCCTTGTGTTCTTGAGCCCAAACAAGTCTCTTCTGCTTGTTTCCTTTCTTTAGCAGTGGTTTCCTAGCAGATATTCTACCATGAAGGCCTGATTCACACAGTCTCCTCTTTAACAGTTGTTCTAGAGATGTGTCTGCTGCAAAATGTGGCTACTTCGAAAAACCTAAAATATGACATATTTTTACTTGTTTTACACTTTTTTGTTGTGTATATAATTCCACGTGTGTTAATTCATAGTTTTGATGCCTTCAGTGTGACTCTACATAGTCATGAAAATAAAGAAAACGCTTGGAATGAGAAGGTGTGTCCAAACTTTTGGTCTGTTTTATTTATATATATATATATATATATATATATATATATATATATATATATAAAATCCCTTGGCTATGAATTGCTTGTTTATGATGTTCGCCTGTTCTTCATAATCATCTGTGTTGCTACAATTTCTGTAAACTTGCATGAGCTGTCCTTTAGGTATATTGCCAATCCACTGGGTGGTGGCAACTGTTTGTCGGGATATATCCATTTCTATTGGTTGTTTTGAAAATGTCTGAGTGTTTTACAACAGGGCTCCCCCACCTCCCCCGCAGACCGGTAAATTGAGGCCGTGGCTTTGCGGCCTTCTGCAGGCCTAAGCTTCCTTCTGTGATCTGGCGCCATCTTGTGGTGGCCATTGGCATTACAAGTGTAGCCTACACAAGTAAAACAGCAATCCAGCAATTCTAATGTTTTTTTCCCTGTTTTTGCTGCCATCTCCTTCCCTCTAATTAGAGCCCCCAAACAATAAAAATATATATATATTTTTATTAACGCCCTAGAGAATAAAATGGCGGTCGTTGCAATACTTTCTCACATTGTATTTGCGCAGCGGTCTTACAAGGGCACTTTTTTGGGGGAAAAAAATACACTTTT